>OU343060.1:37965171-39165171 GCA_910593695.2 Ocypus olens
AGTTAAAAACATTATGAAACATCCCCATTTCACGAAAAATATAGAACACTACATGAACAAAATTTTATTTTTTTGGCAAACAGAGCAGACATTTTTGAAATATTTTATCATGGTAGCATTGCTTAAGGCCATAGACATCGGTACAGTTAAAAACATTATGAAACATCCCCATTTCACGAAAAATATAGAAAACTACATGAACAAAATTTTATTTTTTTGGCAAACGGAGCAGACATTTTTGAAAAATTTTATCATGGTAGCATTGCTTAAGGTCATAGACATCGGTACAGTTAAAAACATTATGAAACATCCCTATTTCACGAAAAAAATAGAACACTACATAAGCAAAATTTTATTTTTTTTGGCAAACGGAGCAGACATTTTTGAAATATTTTATCATGGTAGCATTGCTTAAGGTCATAGACATCGGTACAGTTAAAAACATTATGAAACATCCTCATTTCACGAAAAATATAGAAGACTACATGAACAAAATTCTATTTTTTTGGCAAACGGAGCAGACATTTTTGAAATATTTTATCATGGTAACATTGCTTAAGGCCATAGACATCGGTACAGTTAAAAACATTATGAAACATCCCCATTTCACGAAAAATATAGAACACTACATGAACAAAATTTTATTTTTTTGGCAAACAGAGCAGACATTTTTGAAATATTTTATCATGGTAGCATTGCTTAAGGCCATAGACATCGGTACAGTTAAAAACATTATGAAACATCCCCATTTCACGAAAAATATAGAACACTACATGAACAAAATTTTATTTTTTTGGCAAACGGAGCAGACATTTTTGAAATATTTTATCATGGTAGCATTGCTTAAGGTCATAGACATCGGTACAGTTAAAAACATTATGAAACATCCCTATTTCACGAAAAAAATAGAACACTACATGAGCAAAATTTTATTTTTTTTGGCAAACAGAGCAGACATTTTTGAAATATTTTATCATGGTAGCATTGCTTAAGGCCATAGACATCGGTACAGTTAAAAACATTATGAAACATCCTTATTTCACGAAAAAAATAGAACACTACATGAGCAAAATTTAATTTTTTTTGGCAAACGGAGCAGACATTTTTGAAATATTTTATCATGGTAGCATTGCTTAAGGTCATAGACATCGGTACAGTTAAAAACATTATGAAACATCCTCATTTCACGAAAAATATAGAAGACTACATGAACAAAATTCTATTTTTTTTGGCAAACGGAGCAGACATTTATGAAATATTTTATCATGGTATCATTGCTTAAGGCCATAGACATCGGTACAGTTAAAAACATTATGAAACATCCCCATTTCACGAAAAATATAGAACACTACATGAACAAAATTTTATTTTTTTGGCAAACAGAGCAGACATTTTTGAAATATTTTATCATGGTAGCATTGCTTAAGGCCATAGACATCGGTACAGTTAAAAAAATTATGAAACATCCCCATTTCACGAAAAATATAGAACACTACATGAACAAAATTTTATTTTTTTGGCAAACAGAGCAGACATTTTTGAAATATTTTATCATGGTAGCATTGCTTAAGGCCATAGACATCGGTACAGTTAAAAACATTATGAAACATCCCCATTTCACGAAAAATATAGAACACTACATGAACAAAATTTTATTTTTTTGGCAAACAGAGCAGACATTTTTGAAATATTTTATCATGGTAGCATTGCTTAAGGCCATAGACATCGGTACAGTTAAAAACATTATGAAACATCCCCATTTCACGAAAAATATAGAACACTACATGAACAAAATTCTATTTTTTTGGCAAACGGAGCAGACATTTTTGAAATATTTTATCATGGTAGCATTGCTTAAGGCCATAGACATTGGTTCAGTTAAAAACATTATGAAACATCCCTATTTCACGAAAAATATAGAACACTACATGAACAAAATTTTATTTTTTTGGCAAACAGAGCAGACATTTTTGAAATATTTTATCATGGTAGCATTGCTTAAGGCCATAGACATCGGTACAGTTAAAAACATTATAAAACATCCCCATTTCACGAAAAATATAGAACACTACATGAACAAAATTTTATTTTTTTGGCAAACAGAGCAGACATTTTTGAAATATTTTATCATGGTAGCATTGCTTAAGGCCATAGACATCGGTACAGTTAAAAACATTATGAAACATCCCCATTTCACGAAAAATATAGAACACTACATGAACAAAATTCTATTTTTTTGGCAAACGGAGCAGACATTTTTGAAATATTTTATCATGGTAGCATTGCTTAAGGCCATAGACATCGGTACAGTTAAAAACATTATGAAACATCCCCATTTCACGAAAAATATAGAACACTACATGAACAAAATTCTATTTTTTTGGCAAACGGAGCAGACATTTTTGAAATATTTTATCATGGTAGCATTGCTTAAGGCCATAGACATTGGTTCAGTTAAAAACATTATGAAACATCCCTATTTCACGAAAAATATAGAACACTACATGAACAAAATTTTATTTTTTTGGCAAACAGAGCAGACATTTTTGAAATATTTTATCATGGTAGCATTGCTTAAGGCCATAGACATTGGTATAGTTAAAAACATTATGAAACATCCCTATTTCACGAAAAATATAGAACACTACATGAACAAAATTTTATTTTTTTGGCAAACAGAGCAGACATTTTTGAAATATTTTATCATGGTAGCATTGCTTAAGGCCATAGACATCGGTACAGTTCAAAACATTATGAAACATCCCCATTTCACGAAAAATATAGAACACTACATGAACAAAATTTTATTTTTTTGGCAAACAGAGCAGACATTTTTGAAATATTTTATCATGGTAGCATTGCTTAAGGCCATAGACATCGGTACAGTTAAAAACATTATGAAACATCCCCATTTCACGAAAAATATAGAACACTACATGAACAAAATTTTATTTTTTTGGCAAACAGAGCAGACATTTTTGAAATATTTTATCATGGTAGCATTGCTTAAGGCCATAGACATCGGTACAGTTAAAAACATTATGAAACATCCCCATTTCACGAAAAATATAGAACACTACATGAACAAAATTCTATTTTTTTTGGCAAACGGAGCAGACATTTTTGAAATATTTTATCATGGTAGCATTGCTTAAGGCCATAGACATCGGTACAGTTCAAAACATTATGAAACATCCCCATTTCACGAAAAATATAGAACACTACATGAACAAAATTTTATTTTTTTGGCAAACAGAGCAGACATTTTTAAAATATTTTATCATGGTAGCATTGCTTAAGGCCATAGACATCGGTACAGTTAAAAACATTATGAAACATCCCCATTTCACGAAAAATATAGAACACTACATGAACAAAATTTTATTTTTTTGGCAAACAGAGCAGACATTTTTGAAATATTTTATCATGGTAGCATTGCTTAAGGCCATAGACATCGGTACAGTTAAAAACATTATGAAACATCCCCATTTCACGAAAAATATAGAACACTACATGAACAAAATTCTATTTTTTTGGCAAACGGAGCAGACATTTTTGAAATATTTTATCATGGTAGCATTGCTTAAGGCCATAGACATCGGTACAGTTCAAAACATTATGAAACATCCCCATTTCACGAAAAATATAGAACACTACATGAACAAAATTTTATTTTTTTGGCAAACAGAGCAGACATTTTTGAAATATTTTATCATGGTAGCATTGCTTAAGGCCATAGACATCGGTACAGTTAAAAACATTATGAAACATCCCCATTTCACGAAAAATATAGAACACTACATGAACAAAATTTTATTTTTTTGGCAAACAGAGCAGACATTTTTGAAATATTTTATCATGGTAGCATTGCTTAAGGCCATAGACATCGGTACAGTTAAAAACATTATGAAACATCCCCATTTCACGAAAAATATAGAACACTACATGAACAAAATTTTATTTTTTTGGCAAACAGAGCAGACATTTTTGAAATATTTTATCATGGTAGCATTGCTTAAGGCCATAGACATCGGTACAGTTAAAAACATTATGAAACATCCCCATTTCACGAAAAATATAGAAAACTACATGAACAAAATTTTATTTTTTTGGCAAACGGAGCAGACATTTTTGAAAAATTTTATCATGGTAGCATTGCTTAAGGTCATAGACATCGGTACAGTTAAAAACATTATGAAACATCCCTATTTCACGAAAAAAATAGAACACTACATAAGCAAAATTTTATTTTTTTTGGCAAACGGAGCAGACATTTTTGAAATATTTTATCATGGTAGCATTGCTTAAGGTCATAGACATCGGTACAGTTAAAAACATTATGAAACATCCTCATTTCACGAAAAATATAGAAGACTACATGAACAAAATTCTATTTTTTTGGCAAACGGAGCAGACATTTTTGAAATATTTTATCATGGTAACATTGCTTAAGGCCATAGACATCGGTACAGTTAAAAACATTATGAAACATCCCCATTTCACGAAAAATATAGAACACTACATGAACAAAATTTTATTTTTTTGGCAAACAGAGCAGACATTTTTGAAATATTTTATCATGGTAGCATTGCTTAAGGCCATAGACATCGGTACAGTTAAAAACATTATGAAACATCCCCATTTCACGAAAAATATAGAACACTACATGAACAAAATTTTATTTTTTTGGCAAACGGAGCAGACATTTTTGAAATATTTTATCATGGTAGCATTGCTTAAGGTCATAGACATCGGTACAGTTAAAAACATTATGAAACATCCCTATTTCACGAAAAAAATAGAACACTACATGAGCAAAATTTTATTTTTTTTGGCAAACAGAGCAGACATTTTTGAAATATTTTATCATGGTAGCATTGCTTAAGGCCATAGACATCGGTACAGTTAAAAACATTATGAAACATCCTTATTTCACGAAAAAAATAGAACACTACATGAGCAAAATTTTATTTTTTTTGGCAAACGGAGCAGACATTTTTGAAATATTTTATCATGGTAGCATTGCTTAAGGTCATAGACATCGGTACAGTTAAAAACATTATGAAACATCCTCATTTCACGAAAAATATAGAAGACTACATGAACAAAATTCTATTTTTTTTGGCAAACGGAGCAGACATTTATGAAATATTTTATCATGGTATCATTGCTTAAGGCCATAGACATCGGTACAGTTAAAAACATTATGAAACATCCCCATTTCACGAAAAATATAGAACACTACATGAACAAAATTTTATTTTTTTGGCAAACAGAGCAGACATTTTTGAAATATTTTATCATGGTAGCATTGCTTAAGGCCATAGACATCGGTACAGTTAAAAAAATTATGAAACATCCCCATTTCACGAAAAATATAGAACACTACATGAACAAAATTTTATTTTTTTGGCAAACAGAGCAGACATTTTTGAAATATTTTATCATGGTAGCATTGCTTAAGGCCATAGACATCGGTACAGTTAAAAACATTATGAAACATCCCCATTTCACGAAAAATATAGAACACTACATGAACAAAATTTTATTTTTTTGGCAAACAGAGCAGACATTTTTGAAATATTTTATCATGGTAGCATTGCTTAAGGCCATAGACATCGGTACAGTTAAAAACATTATGAAACATCCCCATTTCACGAAAAATATAGAACACTACATGAACAAAATTCTATTTTTTTGGCAAACGGAGCAGACATTTTTGAAATATTTTATCATGGTAGCATTGCTTAAGGCCATAGACATTGGTTCAGTTAAAAACATTATGAAACATCCCTATTTCACGAAAAATATAGAACACTACATGAACAAAATTTTATTTTTTTGGCAAACAGAGCAGACATTTTTGAAATATTTTATCATGGTAGCATTGCTTAAGGCCATAGACATCGGTACAGTTAAAAACATTATAAAACATCCCCATTTCACGAAAAATATAGAACACTACATGAACAAAATTTTATTTTTTTGGCAAACAGAGCAGACATTTTTGAAATATTTTATCATGGTAGCATTGCTTAAGGCCATAGACATCGGTACAGTTAAAAACATTATGAAACATCCCCATTTCACGAAAAATATAGAACACTACATGAACAAAATTCTATTTTTTTGGCAAACGGAGCAGACATTTTTGAAATATTTTATCATGGTAGCATTGCTTAAGGCCATAGACATCGGTACAGTTAAAAACATTATGAAACATCCCCATTTCACGAAAAATATAGAACACTACATGAACAAAATTCTATTTTTTTGGCAAACGGAGCAGACATTTTTGAAATATTTTATCATGGTAGCATTGCTTAAGGCCATAGACATTGGTTCAGTTAAAAACATTATGAAACATCCCTATTTCACGAAAAATATAGAACACTACATGAACAAAATTTTATTTTTTTGGCAAACAGAGCAGACATTTTTGAAATATTTTATCATGGTAGCATTGCTTAAGGCCATAGACATCGGTATAGTTAAAAACATTATGAAACATCCCTATTTCACGAAAAATATAGAACACTACATGAACAAAATTTTATTTTTTTGGCAAACAGAGCAGACATTTTTGAAATATTTTATCATGGTAGCATTGCTTAAGGCCATAGACATCGGTACAGTTCAAAACATTATGAAACATCCCCATTTCACGAAAAATATAGAACACTACATGAACAAAATTTTATTTTTTTGGCAAACAGAGCAGACATTTTTGAAATATTTTATCATGGTAGCATTGCTTAAGGCCATAGACATCGGTACAGTTAAAAACATTATGAAACATCCCCATTTCACGAAAAATATAGACTACTACATGAACAAAATTTTATTTTTTTGGCAAACAGAGCAGACATTTTTGAAATATTTTATCATGGTAGCATTGCTTAAGGCCATAGACATCGGTACAGTTAAAAACATTATGAAACATCCCCATTTCACGAAAAATATAGAACACTACATGAACAAAATTCTATTTTTTTGGCAAACGGAGCAGACATTTTTGAAATATTTTATCATGGTAGCATTGCTTAAGGCCATAGACATCGGTACAGTTCAAAACATTATGAAACATCCCCATTTCACGAAAAATATAGAACACTACATGAACAAAATTTTATTTTTTTGGCAAACAGAGCAGACATTTTTGAAATATTTTATCATGGTAGCATTGCTTAAGGCCATAGACATCGGTACAGTTAAAAACATTATGAAACATCCCCATTTCACGAAAAATATAGAACACTACATGAACAAAATTTTATTTTTTTGGCAAACAGAGCAGACATTTTTGAAATATTTTATCATGGTAGCATTGCTTAAGGCCATAGACATCGGTACAGTTAAAAACATTATGAAACATCCCCATTTCACGAAAAATATAGAACACTACATGAACAAAATTTTATTTTTTTGGCAAACAGAGCAGACATTTTTGAAATATTTTATCATGGTAGCATTGCTTAAGGCCATAGACATCGGTACAGGTAAAAACATTATGAAACATCCCCATTTCACGAAAAATATAGAACACTACATGAACAAAATTCTATTTTTTTGGCAAACGGAGCAGACATTTTTGAAATATTTTATCATGGTAGCATTGCTTAAGGCCATAGACATCGGTACAGTTAAAAACATTATGAAACATCCCCATTTCACGAAAAATATAGAACACTACATGAACAAAATTCTATTTTTTTGGCAAACGGAGCAGACATTTTTGAAATATTTTATCATGGTAGCATTGCTTAAGGCCATAGACATCGGTATAGTTAAAAACATTATGAAACATCCCTATTTCACGAAAAATATAGAACACTACATGAACAAAATTTTATTTTTTTGGCAAACAGAGCAGACATTTTTGAAATATTTTATCATGGTAGCATTGCTTAAGGCCATAGACATCGGTACAGTTCAAAACATTATGAAACATCCCCATTTCACGAAAAATATAGAACACTACATGAACAAAATTCTATTTTTTTGGCAAACGGAGCAGACATTTTTGAAATATTTTATCATGGTAGCATTGCTTAAGGCCATAGACATCGGTACAGTTCAAAACATTATGAAACATCCCCATTTCACGAAAAATATAGAACACTACATGAACAAAATTTTATTTTTTTGGCAAACAGAGCAGACATTTTTGAAATATTTTATCATGGTAGCATTGCTTAAGGCCATAGACATCGGTACAGTTAAAAACATTATGAAACATCCCCATTTCACGAAAAATATAGAACACTACATGAACAAAATTTTATTTTTTTGGCAAACAGAGCAGACATTTTTGAAATATTTTATCATGGTAGCATTGCTTAAGGCCATAGACATCGGTACAGTTAAAAACATTATGAAACATCCCCATTTCACGAAAAATATAGAACACTACATGAACAAAATTCTATTTTTTTGGCAAACGGAGCAGACATTTTTGAAATATTTTATCATGGTAGCATTGCTTAAGGCCATAGACATTGGTTCAGTTAAAAACATTATGAAACATCCCTATTTCACGAAAAATATAGAACACTACATGAACAAAATTTTATTTTTTTGGCAAACAGAGCAGACATTTTTGAAATATTTTATCATGGTAGCATTGCTTAAGGCCATAGACATCGGTACAGTTAAAAACATTATGAAACATCCCCATTTCACGAAAAATATAGAACACTACATGAACAAAATTTTATTTTTTTGGCAAACAGAGCAGACATTTTTGAAATATTTTATCATGGTAGCATTGCTTAAGGCCATAGACATCGGTACAGGTAAAAACATTATGAAACATCCCCATTTCACGAAAAATATAGAACACTACATGAACAAAATTCTATTTTTTTGGCAAACGGAGCAGACATTTTTGAAATATTTTATCATGGTAGCATTGCTTAAGGCCATAGACATCGGTACAGGGAAAAACATTATGAAACATCCCCATTTCACGAAAAATATAGAACACTACATGAACAAAATTCTATTTTTTTGGCAAACGGAGCAGACATTTTTGAAATATTTTATCATGGTAGCATTGCTTAAGGCCATAGACATCGGTATAGTTAAAAACATTATGAAACATCCCTATTTCACGAAAAATATAGAACACTACATGAACAAAATTTTATTTTTTTGGCAAACAGAGCAGACATTTTTGAAATATTTTATCATGGTAGCATTGCTTAAGGCCATAGACATCGGTACAGTTCAAAACATTATGAAACATCCCCATTTCACGAAAAATATAGAACACTACATGAACAAAATTCTATTTTTTTGGCAAACGGAGCAGACATTTTTGAAATATTTTATCATGGTAGCATTGCTTAAGGCCATAGACATCGGTACAGTTCGAAACATTATGAAACATCCCCATTTCACGAAAAATATAGAACACTACATGAACAAAATTCTATTTTTTTGGCAAACGGAGCAGACATTTTTGAAATATTTTATCATGGTAGCATTGCTTAAGGCCATAGACATCGGTACAGTTAAAAACATTATGAAACATCCCTATTTCACGAAAAATATAGAACACTACATGAACAAAATTTTATTTTTTTGGCAAACAGAGCAGACATTTTTGAAATATTTTATCATGGTAGCATTGCTTAAGGCCATAGACATCGGTACAGTTAAAAACATTATGAAACATCCCCATTTCACGAAAAATATAGAACACTACATGAACAAAATTTTATTTTTTTGGCAAACAGAGCAGACATTTTTGAAATATTTTATCATGGTAGCATTGCTAAGGCCATAGACATCGGTACAGTTAAAAACATTATGAAACATCCCCATTTCACGAAAAATATAGAACACTACATGAACAAAATTCTATTTTTTTGGCAAACGGAGCAGACATTTTTGAATTATTTTATCATGGTAGCATTGCTTAAGGCCATAGACATCGGTACAGTTAAAACATTATGAAACATCCCCATTTCACGAAAAATATAGAACACTACATGAACAAAATTTTATTTTTTTGGCAAACAGAGCAGACATTTTTGAAATATTTTATCATGGTAGCATTTCGTAAGGCCATAGACATTGGTTCAGTTAAAAACATTATGAAACATTCCCATTTCACGGAAAATACAGAAGACTACATGAACAAAATTTAATTTTTTGGACATACGGAGCCATTTTTGAAAACAATAATCATAATAGCATTTCTAGTTCAAAATATTTTTGATACCTCACTTGAAACATCCCTATTTCACTAAAAATATAGAGGACTACATGAACAAAATTTTATTTTTTAGACATACGGAGCAGACATTTTTCAAATATTTGATCATGGTTGCATTACTGAGGGTCGCACCCTAGGTACATTTAAAAACATTTTTCATCCCAGGTAGTGGACAGGCGATATCTCAAAAACGGGTAGTAGTACGAAAATGAAATTTCGTGACTTTAAATGGTTTGAAATGATGGCCTTTTCTGAATACATAGATTTTATTTTCGTTTCTCCATTTCCGGAAAATTGGCATCAACTTCAGAATTTCAAATGGGACACCCTGTATATTTCTGGAAAGGTGATTAAAAGACAAATACAGCGATACCATATTATTTTCAAATTAATGTTACCAAAAAAAAAAAAAAAATGTATATAAAAACAACGAATAAAGATAACAAACCCGTTAATATAAGTTGTAAGTGGCAGGGAACTATTTCATCCGATCAAGCGTCCTTGGAAATCAATATACTCAGTAACTCGTCGAGAATCCTGAGGGGGTGCACCATCCTGTTGCCACTAAATCATTGCTCTCTCGTTTAGAACTGGCCTTTTCGCTTTCCAACCGAAAAAGAACCTTTGCGTAATCTTTCTTGCTTCTAACTTGTCGAAGGTACCATTGTTCGACGTTAGATGATTCGGATATTTAACTCGACAGAGTCTTCTGTTTTTGCAGGATTCTCAATAGATAAGGATCATATCGACATACTTGTTATACGTAAAAATGGGACGCATTACTTACACTTAATCAGAATATATTCTCAACTTGACATCGAACATTTGATACGAAGTGTTTTCAATTTTTTGTTTGACGTTTTGTTTTGTTAATCCATGTCACCACCATTATTTATTTTGATTATTACTTCAACAATACTCCCTTAATTTACAATAAAACTAAATAATATTATATCGCTGAATTTGTCTTTTAATCAACTTTCCAAAATTCCATAAATATACAGGGTGTCCCATTTGAAATCCTAAAGTTGATGTCATTTACTCGGAAATGGAGAAACTGAAATGAATTCTATGTATTCAGAAAGGGGCATCATTTCAAACCATTTATAACCACCAAATTTAATTTTTGTACTACTAACCGTTTTCGAGATATCGTCTGTCTACTACCTCGTGGGACACCCTGTATATTGCACGTTTTCTTTACATCGTCGTTATGCCAGTATTATAGTTATTTACTTAATTTAAACAACATTATTAAGAACAAATAATTTTAATACAAAGTTATTCACGTCATCATGAATAAATATTAATTAGCCCATTTTCACCTTTAATTAAGTCCGATTTGTTATAAATAAAACAATTTCTTTGGAAATATCATACGATTTATTAACAGTTACTTTAGTTTCGATCACGTACTGATCATTATCAAATAAAAAAAAGTCTATTTATGGGTGTAAAAATCAAATATGGCGGCCATTTGAAATAAGAAAGTTGGTATTAATATCTCGGAAACCGCCATCTTGAATTTTATTTTGACTTGATTTCTATGTTTGCCTAATTAAACCAAGTAACTTTTATTTAAAACTTTTTTTCGCATCTTAAATAATTATTGAGATATTTGATTTTTTTGAAAATCGCGATTTTCAGTTTTTTTTTAATATTTTCTAAACTGCTCGGATTTTGAAAATTTATCAACATAATCTGAATCAGCATAGAAAAATGCACAATATTGCCCATTTAACCAGATCTCTAGCTTTAAGAATAAGAAAGATACTCTATTTAGGACACCCTGTAGAATCAGGTGTAGATTATCAGCAACAATTTGCTGAAAGAAAAAACTTATTTTCTTATTTATGATGTTTTATAAAAAAACCCATCAATATATGAAAGAGATACTATTTTCAGAGATAATTTTATATAATGTGGCTAGGAAAACCCTGGCCACTATTTCAAATATTAACACCAGATGCCGCTATTTTTTTATGTTGTTGAGGTTTTTGAATTAAAGTTAGCTACGCTGCTTTCCAATGTCAATTTTAAAATTAAATTTTGCTAACAAGCTTTAATTTTTCTTTAGTGAAGCGCCATCTCTTGACCGCCGCATGAAAAGCGGCCAGGGTTTTCCTAGCCACTCTGTATATAATTTAATTGGAAATAAGGTTTTGTTTGACTTATTATTAAAAAAAATGTTGTCCCTGTAAATGATATTTTTCCCCCATATATCAGGTGTGTAAATATGAAACTAGATTTTTGTGTAGAAAATACACATTTAGTGTACGAAAATTATAACAAATAGCTTATTAGAAGTATTGCCCATGGCTAGCTATACATTTTTCCCACCTGTGTGACAATTTGTGGATGCCATGCCAAAAAAACTGTTGCTATTTTGAGACAAACCACCATCGAGTCATATTCATAAGAAGTGCTGGTCAGCAAGTGCGTGTCCCATCGATGCAAATCAGTAGAAATCAGACGGAGCCAAGTCTGGTGAGTAAGCCGCATGTGATAGAGTTTCCCAACTAAAAACCACAATTGTTTCCATGACCAGTGGATTTTTGATTTTCCTGCTGTCGTTCATTCAGTTCACCTGGAACCCATTTTTCCATCTTCTGGAGGCTTTCAAACGTATGGAGACGGTTTCTTATGTCACACTTAATTGATCCGCAAGTTGTTGTTGCATTTGAGCGTCATCCTTAAGCAACAATGCTTGTAATTTGCCATCTTCAAACTTTTTCGGTGGTCTTCGTTTCTCATGGCAAAATCGCCATTTTTAAATTTTTTAAACCACTCAAAGCACTGTGATTTACCAAGAGCATACTTACGTAAGCTTCGACAAGCATTCGTTGGGATTCTGCAGCAGTTTTCTTCAGATGGTAACAGAAAATGAATGCTGTCCGCATACTGTAGTTTCTAGGCATAAAATTTGACATGTTCTATGCTATTACAAACTACGCTGTTGTGTGGAACTTGTATTGTTGTGAGTTGAAATTTTTTGTCAGATGTCTTTACAAGGAAATGGTACCAATAGCGCAGTTGTATGAAATTTTACCAAAAGCTTTACAGTTCTTCGGATTGCCATACATAGTACATTTAAAATATCATTTAAGTTGAAAATAAACCATAAAGGGGTAAAAATAAATAACCATTATATCATCAAATCGGAAGAAAATGACTTTTTTTCCATTTATCGTTGAAATTACCTCTAGGGATCTCAAAATGAATATTTGCGATAAAAAAAAATTTCAGCATCAAAATTATTTCCCAAACTAACGGAGAAAGTTATACAAAAGCACAAATCAAGCATTTATAATACCATATTATATGTATCAAAAGTACATTTGCTTGTTAACTTCACCATCCAAGACCCGAAGGATCTCAACTGACCACTTCAATATTTTAACACCTGGTTGATTTAAATAATATCTGTGATAGTTAGCACTTGGAAGGCCCGAGGTGCAACTCAATTTGAGGCCCTCCTCTAAACGGTTTGACAGTAACCACATTGACAGCTAGAGCCATCTATGGACTAATTCTGGTTTCATATTTACACACATGGTAATGGTACTAAGCACTCGAGATATGTTGGGCAGTAACAATCTTAAATTCAATTGGCTCCGGAGATTTGTTGTCGCGTTCTCCGAATACTTCATCACTCTGTGCAAACTTTATCCCCACATGTCTCGAGTGCTCGGTAAAGTTGTACTCTTGCATATTACTGGAACTAACCAAGAAAGTAGAAACTGTACTCAATAAATTCCTTAATTCTTTTCTTTACTTCAAAGATCGTCTTGTAAGAAATTTATCAAGAAATACGTAATAATTATCGTCTGTGATATTTTTTATAAAGGGAAATAACACGAATTTTTTGCAGCAAAAAACGTCATCCGGTAATGCGAAACGCATAGTGTACGGATCATCAACATTGAACAACGCCAAGCAATTCCTAAAGCAGCTGTCTCTACTGGGGCAAAATATGCAGTCTTAATATTTAATTAGTTTTATTCTCGTTGGGATGCTTTGTAATATAATTGATATGTACTATACTGAATACAGTCGTTTATAAAATTTAATGATATTTATTTGTAATGAATTGTTTTAATATTTACTTATAGTAGTATCAAATAGATATTATAATCCGTCAATCTCAACTAGAGTAGTTGTGCACTGGCAATGGATGGGCGTAGGACGGGAGAAGGCCATCGGTATAATATGGAGTGCGTTCGTTTAGGACATTCATTGACAAAAATATCACGGAGTTCAAAATCTATTGAAAACTGTGTGTGTTCCCTGCGGGTGGCACGCACATGTCTAGCGACAAGCGTGCGAGCCGGATGTCGACCTTCTCTAGACTGCTAATAAACCGCCCAATTTTTGTCTCCGATTATACTCGGGAAATTGTTTGTTCCTCTCGCTTGGATGCTCGGTGTGCGGCCCGCCTCCTCACCACTCAGATTGAAATTGACGGATAATAACTCTCTTAAAAATGAAGAAACAGACGGTGTAAACAATCCCAGCTACGTATTAGCTGTGCCATCACTTCATTAAACGCAGTAATGCGAGCAAACTTCGACAAGGTCTGCTTTACAAACTCAAGAAAAACCCACCACACAGCTTCCTCCAACTGCTACAATCGTACCTTACTTATCTTCTTTTCCAAGTAAACAGACTGCACCAAACCAAGAGCAGTTCTCATGCAGAAGAGATAGCAAACATCACCTCTTGTGCTGTGATGCCAACGCGCACAAAATCGTGTGGGGCAGCACGGACGCCAACACTAAAGGTAAGTAATTTCTTGAATTCATTATTTAGCTTTAACAACTTAGTCAGAGGTAGCGAGTCTAGCTTTAAGAATGCAACTGGACAGGAGGTCTTAAGGTCTTAGATATTACCAGAGCCGTCCTAAGACATTCAAGCGCACAAGTTCACATGAGTGAAGTGAGCTGAAAAGCCCGGCTTTTTTTAAGGATGGTATTAATTTTCGACATTCGTAGCCACCCTTTTTTTTTGTCGTTGCAAATTCATATTTTTATTTGCGAATATACCAGCAAGTCAGAAAAAGCAAAAGAATAAAATAAATACAGATCAGCGTGTATCAGTAGCGTAGTAGAGTACTTGTCCCTTCGCCCAACTGGTCAACAAGAAATAGTTACGGAGATAGTGGGGCTCTGTAATGAGTAGAGCGCGGATTTCTAGCTATTATGCCATACATCATTTTTAATGGCAGACCAAAATGTCTTTGTATATTATAACAATTGGTATTACGTGGCAAATTTTTTTTGTGCTTATTTGCTTATTTTCACTTAATATGCATATATTTTTTTATGCCCTTTATCTGCATATTTTATTATTTATTTTTGCTTATTTGCTTATTTTCAATTATTACGGGCCATTTCACATATTTTAACCATTTTGCTACGTTGTTAATTTAGTTTTTCATAATAGTCTTTGACTATATACCTTTGGACTGCTAGCACCAACTTCACGTGTGTCTCCAAGCAACGGTGGCGCGGCGGGACCCTAAATGGTTGCGGTATGTTACTAAATTGGTAGCTATTTTGTGTCTATGACATATGACTCTATGAGCTCGCATTGCATATTGTGATACCCTGCAATTTATTCACACCTTTGAATATATAAACATTTATATTGTCAAATATTCACACTATGTCAAAATATTGCTGTGCGGAAGGCTGCAATACGTCCACGTATATATGCCAACGCGGTTATAATACACGTCAGTTGACTTTTGACTTATAACCTAAAATTCTGTATTAGATTTCCATCAAATCCGGAACTTCGCAAATTATGGGTTGATGCTTTGCTTGTAAAGAACAGGCAGGAAAGTGGACCCGAGTTGCCGAAATATGCTCTCATTTGCATTCTCCACGTTGCTGATGAATACATGGAGAAATATTTTTTCTACTTTCCGGTTTTTAAATTACGCTCCATTTTCGGCTCCGGGGCGGGACTTATATCGGGCCCCAGCTCGTGGACAGCTTTTGGAGCAGTGATCATATGGGAAATGGAGGGGGAATAGCAGTCCATTAAGTATATACTCAAAGATAATAGTTCATTCCAGTGTTGTCAACCCTACCGATATGTCGGTAGATCTACCCACAGAACACATACCCTGTTGGATCTACCGACAATTTATACCTTTCTACGATATTCTACCGATCTACTGATTTTCACTCAGATATACTGACAAATCAACCGGAAATGTTGATTGGTAAAATTTTAATTTGCTTTCACATACTTATCACCAATCGAAACAAAATCTCGCAAATCTGTAAGTCGGTGAATCCCCTCGTTTTCTGTGCAAGCGCAGGTATAGCCCGTTCTCCGGAATCTGGCGCCTGTGGTCGTAAAAGAGGGTCGGAGCTCGGTAAGTAGGGGACGTAATATTTTTTATCTGAATCCAATCTTTGTTGAGAAGTACTGATGTAAAAGTGCGTATACCAATAGGAGCGAAGGGCAGTAATAAATGTATGGGATGCAATTAGATGAACCACCAATACCTTTCCTTCGAGGGTGCGTCGATCCTCAGGGCGGACCGACCGTTTTACGACCTCGGCCGCCAGATTCTACCGAATAGGCTATACCATCCGCGAATTCACCGGCCTCGCGTCGTGGCATTCTAGTTAACTAATATAGATAGCCCACTCAATGTACAAAAGATTTACAGCATTATTCATTAAGCACTGTACCGCATGAAGCGCTGTAATATGCAAAAAAACGGCAGGGTCGGGGGTGAGGGGGTTTTACATGCAGCCCGGTGTCGCGGGGTGCGAGACCATATGACCTTGAATATAATTCGAATAAAAATAATTAACTTTCTTGGTATCGCCCTTAATTTTCAATAATAGTAAACAATTTCCCTGTCTATTTTAAAAACTACCGACATCTACCGACATTTCGTTGAAAGTTCGACCGACAATTACTAAACGCAGGTTGGCAACACTGGTTCATTCTACTACCGTGCATTCTGCTTGGTTAGGATAACAAACTAATGCGGTGAATTCGGGGATTACCCTGACCGTTGCGTGTGTATGCTCTAATTTTGTGAATGCTGTCTGAAGTGCATTGTAATCGTGTAATCATTGTGTTTTTGTGTTACTGCTAAAGTGTGTCTGCAGACTACTAGTGTTTTTGATTTACTGGAAAAATGCCGAAAGTAAAACCTGCTGTCGAGGATTGAATCCGAGGATATGCTGGATTATAATATGAGAATGGTAAATTGATTTGCCGTGTCTGTATCGAACCGGTAAGTTTTATTTTGTGTCGTCAATAAACAATTGTTGTACATGTATAATATTTTGTAGATTAATTGTGGAAAAAAAATTATATAATACAACACATAAATCTGGAACAAGTACACTATTTACGAGTCTTTAGCGAGTTCATCCACACAAAACAAAAATGAATTTTGCTTTGATTTATGTAATGCAATGGTATCTTTCAATATTCCTTTAACAAAATTAAATAATAGTGCGTTTAAATATTTTTTACAAAAATATAGTGGTAGATACATTCCTATAGAATCAACCTTTCGCAAAAACTATGTTGACCCAGTTTACAAACGTGTTATGGAAGAAATAAAGAAAACAATATTATTTCCTTACATGTGATTTTGTGTAGATCAAACTACAGATTCGTGTGGTCTGTACATGGCTCATTTAATGATTGGAATATTAAGTGAACATGGTCCCAAGATTATTTATTATTCTAAAAAATTTCAAATCGTCTGCATATAATAAATACCTACAGTTTTTAAATATATCACAAATGTCATTAATGAAGACCAGAAACAAAATCGGACCGCAGTGTGATCCCTGAGGGACCCCTGATGTAACATTAAAACAATTTGATGAGATGCCATTTATTTTTACAGATTGTGTACGGCCATTTATAAAATATTCTAACCAGCTTACAACATTTGTGTTAAACCCAAGACTTTTAAGTTTACGCAACAATAAATCAACATTTACTCTATCAAATGCTTTGGAAAAATCCGTATATACGACATCGACTTGTTCGTTATTTGCCAAGGCATCGGACAAAAATTGTTTGTATACAAGTAGGTTAGTCAAAGTTGACTTTCCAGGCATGAAACCATGTTGATCGCTAGAAATTATCTGTCGGGCAATCCACATTAATTGCTCGTCTTCAATCTTATCCAGTAACTTTGGTATAATGGATTGGATTGCCACTCCGCGATAGTTTTCAATCCTGTCTCGCCTGCCGGATTTAAATATTAGCACAATAAAACTGTGTTTCCACAATGATGGACATGTACGGGTGTTGATAGAAGCTTGAAATAGTCTGTGTATTCGTGTCACTAATGAAAAAATACAGTGTTTTATTATGCAGCTAGGGATTCCATCAGGACCTGAGATGAAGCTGTTATCCAAGGCCATAATTTGATTATATACTTCTTCTCGGCTGATAGTAAGTTGATTATCTGGAACTTGTCTGTCGACCATCGGCTCCACGTATGGTCCATTCGGTAACTCATCAGAATAACATGATTTAAAGTGATGTGCAAACGACTCAATTATATTCTCAGCATTGATACTACAGCATATCAGATGGTATTCCATTTTCTTTCTTCAATTCCTTAATGTACTTCCAAAAAAAATTAGCATCTTCTTCAATCTCCATTTCTACGCGACTGATGTAGTTCCGATACAAGGACTCAGTTAAATGTTTACATTGACCACGTAACTGACTAAAACTTAAATAGTCTTCATTTGCACCGCTCTTCTTAAATTTAATGTGGGCCAGCTTCTTAAGTTGAATTAGTTTTTTTAGTTTGGTGTTAATCCATTTAGGGTAACGGTCACATTTCTTGAAAATATTTCTTGTTGGAATGAACATATCCATTCCTGTTGAAATAATTCTGTAGAAATAAGATACGGAAATATCAATATCTGGATGGTCTAAAGCTGCTTCCCAATCAATTGATGCAAGATGCAAGTTTAAACTATCATAATTAGCTTGTTTATATAAGTAGACTTTTTTACAAGATTGTAAGGATTCCCAAGAATTGACATCCATAGATAAACAATGAGCTTTGTGGTGTTCACTAGTATTCAAAAGTGGGTCACTTGATTCATAACTTTCAATAAAATTCACATTTGAAAAAATAAGTCAAAAAAATTTCCTCTGCAGTTAGGAATTGTATTGAGTTGTTTTAAATTTAGGAAGGAATACGTACTAAGGATTGTATCGGCTTGAATATCATTTGGGTGGTAGAGTATTACATATTAAGCCGTTCGAATTCCACTACAATGAAGGGAGGTTGAAGTCTCCGCAAATTAGAAACTGCTTGTGACTGTAAGTGTTGAATAAATCTTCGAGCGTGTCACTATGAGATTGGTACATTGTTGCAGGAGAATTAGGAACAATATATAAGCCACCTATTATGTAATGAAGCTTATTTATAGTGGTGGAAACGAATAAGTGTTCCACTGTATTATCACAAATAATTCATTTTGAACTAAAACATTTTTTGATAGCGATTAAAATGCCACCACCTCGAATATTACCGCTGGCGGTTCTATTGGTTCTGTATATATTATAATTATAAAACTGCAATGTACTATTACTAATGTCATCAAATAGCCACGTTTCTGTGATAATAATAATGTCGTAATCATTGCTATTAACAGTTAACAATAACTTATTTAATTTGGTGCGTTTTCCACCAGCATTTCGATAATAAATGATTACTTTTTAACTTCTACATTTGATGTAACAATACAGGGCCTATCATTGTTATAGGTGATCTTAAGAGCACTTTCTCCATTTGCATGTCTTGATTCAAGTTCTGTTTGAACCTTTTTAAAGTAATCCCGTTTTATCAGCGCGGAAGTGAGAAGATTTATTATTATTACGAGCATTGGATCGAAGCACCTCTTTCGCAGCGTATTCGTCCCTAAATATAATGTTCATTGGTCTAACGTGATTTTCAGACTTTCTCTTACCAATTCTAATTATCTTCACTGGTTTACTTTGAATGTTAAGAGTTTGAAAAATGTTTTCAATCTTAGCTGTATCAATCTGAATTTTTCATTAAATGTAGAAGCGGACAGTTCAGGAACATTGTAAAGTAGTACATTACATTTTGACGTGGCAGATACATTACGACTTCCTTGAAAACTTGGGAAAGCATTTTTCATACACTGGACACATCGGTTGGCGCCGATACAATGCTATGTGGTGTAAACGGAAGTTTCAATCTGAAACGGGTGCCTGTTTATCTGCAATCCGATAATTAAAAATCATAATAAAAAATAAGATAACGCATTAGAAAAAGTAGTCCAAGTCGAGTGCCAATCAATCCGCAGTTGGATGGCGGACAATTATTTAATTACTACCTTTTAGTACATTAACTTTTTTTTTCAGACAACCTTTTTTATAACAATCCAGATTGCTGGAATTGTTTATTTCCAGAAATATCTTTGTCCTAGCATATCTTTACCCCTTTTGTTGTATTTGGGTTTGTGATAATATTCTCTATCCTTTATAAAACCTGATGGAAACTCTCATAGAATGTATAATGTAAAAACATTTATTCAAATGATGAGGTAAACTTACCATACATTTCTGCAATAGAACGTTTGTCTATTAGAGTAGGATACATACATAAGCTAATATTTCTATTATTATTATCAAATACATAAACAATGTGGAACAAAATGTAACTCCCGTTTTTTTCACTGAGAAGAGAAATTCATATAAAAAACCACACCCCAGAATCAACGAAAAATTCACAGCCATTCCTCCAAAACTCTTTCTTTATTAATATCACGAGATTTAATATTTTGTGATACTATATAACAAGGGGGCGAAAAAAATAACCCCTATAATAGTTTGCATCAGAACTTTTTAATGCGTCTACATTTTTCTATTTCAAAACTTTATTTGAATGAAGGAATTCAATCAGCAACTTTTCTGTCTCTTGACATTTTCTCCTAAAATTGTTAGTTTGATCACAAAAAAATAAAATAATGTTTAGACCATTAATAATAATTATTATTATTTGCAATAACATTTTAGGGTTACAAAAACGTTAAAACGTGCCATTTTATTAGGAACAGTTATCTGCCAACTTTAATTCTTCTAAATTCGTCCATACTGGATATATGAAATAAAAATATTTTTCTCTTAACTTTATAGGGCTGTAACTTGGAGAGAAAGGGGTTTTGTACAAAAATTTATATTAAAGATCTACCTCAATTTTTGCTGAAAAATCACCCTTCAAAATCTTTCGCATCAATTTAGAAACACCCTGTATATTCTGAAAATTACAACTGAGCAACATTTCTTATTTTTATTGATTTTTTAATTTCAATTTTTAATTTTTAATTTTTAAGTTCATATTTTAGTTCATATGTTGTGCCATCATCGTTTATTTTCAGATACCTTTTATGACCCGTGTAAGACGCTCCGTTAATAGCACCCATAAATTATTATTATTATTATTACTAATAAAAAAGCAGGTGAAACGGACCGGCCGCTGTAAAACTACCCCATTAAAATTCCGATCCGGCCGAGTGTTGCGGTAAACACAGTCATGTATTTTTTCCATTTTCCGTGCTGATGCGTTTTTAGGTGATCTCGATTATTCGTTTAAATTTCGTCTATCCCCACTGAAAATAGTCTCCAGATGTATTTTGCTGATGATCGTCGACCGATGTCGGGGCGAAAGCGTAAATTGTGTCTATCTTTCTCTACTGCAGTCCTAGTAATACCGAAAAAAACGAAAATTTGTATGTTTATTATTGCTCTTATTAATTATGCAATTTTCATGAACTTGGTCTCAGAAAAAATCTGCTAAAATTTTTAAGGTTAGTAAAAATGAGAAATGACTCATTTATTTCCATACATTGCAACACATAACACTGTATTTCTCCTATATTTTTCACTCAATATTCATGAAAACACACAACGACCTATAAAATACTATGACAATCACCTATTGAAAAAAAAATCTATAATTGCTATACTTTTTCTGATTACTAACATAAATCTAACTTTTTTATTAATGGACAATTTTTTTTTTCAAACATACCGCATACGTATGGTCGTTTTATGGAAAACCATGCAACTTCGTGTTATTCTTTTCAAATTGATAGATGTGGGATCGTTGTATGCACAATTTAAAATTATTACCAGTTATACAGGGGTCCCATTAAAAAGATACACATCAAAGTTATGTTTTTTTAAATGGAACACCCTGTATTTTTTTGTAATTTTTGAATTACATAAATAAAAAAAATAAAGGTGAGTTACTTCAAAATTCCCTTACAATTACAATCATTATTGTTTGGTTGAAGGTTCGATCTACAGCGCCAACTATTATTTAGTATAAAAAAATATACAGGGTGATAAAAAAAACGTGGTAGAAAATCTTAACTTATAAATTTGAATAACTTCGTTTTCTCAAATGGCACACCCTGTATTTAGTAACGTATTCTCACTTAGAATCCAATTCTCTTTCAGATTGTATTAGGGTTCTCTGTTCCTAATCTCAATAGTTTTCTTGTTTTTGGCGATTTTCATATCAATAATTATTATTATAATCTGACAGATACTTGAACAAATTTTGAAGTAACTTACCTTTATTTGTTCCCTAGAATTCAAAAATGATAAAAAATACTGGGTGTTCCATTTAAAAAAACATAACTTTGATGTGTATCTTTTTATTGGGACACCCTGTATATCTGGTAATAATTTTAAATTGTGCATACAACTATTCTACATCTATCCATTTGAAAAAAATAACACGAAGTTGCATGGTTTTCCGTGAAATGACCGCGTCGTATGCGCTGCCCCACCCTGTATATATTGTTCATGCATTTCAGAGTAACATTTACGACGTTAATAAACTTAAATAGCAAATGACTAAAAATTACGTTTTCCCAACAACAGAATAGAGCCTATTCCCTACCGTTGATAGTAAAATTTAAATAAAGGTTAATTCACACTAGACAAAAAAAGGTATCCTATTTTTTTTTGCCGCAATAATACAATAATATTTACAACAGCAGTTCTTGATGCTAAATGGGTTAAATATAAAATTTACATTGGACTAAAATAATTTTTTCTTTATAATTATGATACCAATGAAACTACATTGGTGATAAAACAGATTTAAGATCACCACTTCATAAAACGAATCGCTCGAATTTTTTACCTTCCAAGTAAGTGTGTTGTATTTAAACATAGGCAACTCTAATTATTATGACCAAGGACGCCCAGGTAGAACACTTTGCCCAGGTATTGATTTAATGAGGAGAGCTCCGCCGTCCACAGCAGATGGCGCTGGTGTTATAATCAGAATGCTATGGTGGACTCGTATGTTTATAACTCCTCGGAGACGTCCTCTTGGTATCGCTTCTCGGCCTATGGCTAAGATTAAAGTGTAGTATCTGTTCTTATCAGCTTAATATCTGATACGACCCGCATGCGGGTCCAGTATATTAAACTGATTTTTGAAAATGGGTTAAAGTGCGGGGCTTGCTCCACTTCTACCACGGGTTGGCCCAGCATTGCAGTGCCGCCGGGATCAGCCCACATAATTAAATACAAGAATAATTAAGTGCAGGAATTCGCAATGGTTCCATTTACGCAGTTCGTGGGGTGTTGGGGTTTTAATAAGCTGTAGGTAGAGGCCCCGACGATCTTTATAGTGTCTAGGGATGGCAAAAAATATAAATATATCGATATAATCATCATATGATATATCGAAAGCTATATATCGATACATGCGATATATCTAAACAAAAATATCGATATCATGAAAAATATCGATATATTTTTTTATTATATTCAAATCAATCGCTTCTCGGCCTATGGCTAAGATCAAAGTGTAGTATCTGTTCTTATCAGCTTAATTACTGCCAGTGAGGATTTTTTTAACCGAGGTGTATTAAGCAAATAAGAATGTGATAAAAGCGATAGTTTACCAATGAGGTTTTAACCGAGGTATTCTTTAGAAACAAAACGCGGTAACCAATCAGTGAAAGTGTGTTTATGTGCAACGAACGTGCCGAATAACAAATTTCGTGAGTATTGAACATTCAACCTTTTTGACTACCAGTGCCACCTACAATTTGTGAAGCCAGTTCGTGCCATTCAAGCTTAAAAAGGAATCTGTAAAAACTGAACCCAGTGCGCGCCACTTATGAACCGTAACAACGAGTGCTACCTGAGGTTTCTAACATACCAACCTATAACTATAACACCTTTCATCTGCGAGCGACGATGTCCACCCAAGCCGAACAACCAGCTAATGCCCAATATGACATTAAATACCCACTACCAACCGAGTTCATGTGCGAGCTCTGCAATGTCCGCCCACCAAGATCGTATAAAAACCACTCAGATCTCAATAAACACCTAAAACGAGTGCATGGCCATGAATTGTTCTTCGTATGTGGAATATGTGGTGAAGGCCTTGGCACAATGAAAAAAGTCAAATCACATCAAAAAGCTAACCACAACGAGGATGAACTGGCGGACTACATCACCAGCCAGCCCCCAATATCACCTACGCCTAGAAGAATTTCACGAAGGCCCCTGGAAAACAACTACAACAGCACACTACCTACTTTGGGCAATAACTCAGCACCGATACTAGCTGAAAGCACAGAGGACCTAATGCCAGATGTGGTAGATGTCCCGTTCACTCCACACATAGTGCCACCGCCAGTAACACCAAACCAGGAAGACAACGGCCCATTGACAGACCACGAGGAGATATATCATCCGCCTATGCCACCAGATAGTGCCATGGAAAGCAGCCAGACAAACACCACAAACTGCATCAGTGATGAAGACCTGCTGAATATAGCACTGCCTCCTACGCCAAACAACAATGTAGTGGAATACCAACCAGCACCTCTACAAGACAACCATAGCAACTTAATTAACACCTCTGCATTGCTAATTGAAACAATAGAACCACGAGTTTCACTACCTGCCACCCACCACACAATAGAGCCTAACTCACCCAGGCTAACAGAACAACAAAAGCACTGGATACAAAAAATCAACCTGTGCCGCAATGCAGCCGACCTTAACAAAATGGTTGAAAACATAACTGGTGAGTGGTCAAAATCATCGGCCACCCCCCCCAAACCCAGCAACAACGAACGGCCCCGCCCTCGACCAAGACCTGTGAGAAGAGAGGGATACGACGGAAACGAAGCCTCCAAAATCCAAAAGCTGTACAGGAGCAGAAAGAAGAAGGCGTACCAACAAATTACTCAAGGAGCACCGAACTACTGCACCATCGAGGAGGACACGCTACTCAACCATTTTAGGAAGATGTGCCAATCTAATACCGAGACCTCCGACTGCTACGACCTCCTCCCTTCTGCTCCGGCGGACAACCTAGAACGCCCAATTAGAGAAGACGAAATTACAGGCCGCCTCAACAAGATGGCTAATACAGCGCCAGGTAAGGAT
Organism: Ocypus olens; assembly: GCA_910593695.2. Taxonomy (NCBI): domain Eukaryota; kingdom Metazoa; phylum Arthropoda; class Insecta; order Coleoptera; family Staphylinidae; genus Ocypus; species Ocypus olens. The sequence continues at coordinate 37,990,871 of OU343060.1, forward strand.
GGCATTAAATATAACATAATTAGGAAGGTAGACCCCGGATGCTACATACTGGCAGCCCTGTATAACAAAGTCCTCGAGCTGAACACCATCCCTAATTCATGGAAAACCGCTCAGATCATTCTGATCCACAAAAAAGGACCCACAGAAGACCCAGGGAACTGGAGACCTATATCTCTCTGCAGCACGATCTATAAACTATTCGCTTCGTGTTTAGCAGGAAGAATATCTGAGTGGGCTCAAGAACACGAAATCCTGTCGAAATGCCAAAAAGGGTTTGGAAAAGGGGAAGGGTGCTACGAACACAACTTTGTGCTACAGAGTGTACTCGACCATACCCGAAGGAAACAAAAACATGCTGTGGTAGCCTGGCTAGACCTGGCCAATGCATTTACCTCTGTTCCGCATTGCCATCTCATAAAAACTCTAAGAACCATCGGACTGCCAAATAGACTGTGTAGCCTCCTGACAGATTTATACACTGGCAACACAGCTACAATTAGATGTAACAGCGGTGACTCCACTCCATTCAACGTAGGTGCAGGAGTCAAGCAAGGCTGCCCTCTAAGCCCTGTGTTATTCAACCTAGCCATTGAACCAGTCATCCGTAGTGTTACATCACTCAACAAGGGCTTTACGATCGACGACCAGATGAGGAGGACATGCGACAAGCCCTGAAGGCAGCCGGTGAGACAGCGAAAAAATGTGGCCTTACTTTTAAACCGTCGAAATGCGCCACACTAGACCTCGATTGTCGAAGAAGGAGGCAGGTAAACATCACCCCATATAATATCCAAGGGGAAGCCATGCAGGTGCTCAACGAAGGTGATGAATATACGCACCTTGGCGTGCCAACTGGATACCACATCGATGCAACACCTCACGATACGATCACGAAAATGATGGATGAACTAGGGAAGGTGGACCAAAGCCTACTCGCACCGTGGCAAAAGATCGATGCCCTTAATACCTTCATCCTACCGCAACTGGCGTTCATCCTGCGAGGGACACATGTGCAGAAGAAAACCCTCAAAGCCTTTGACAAGCTTCAAGGCAAGTGCCTCAAAAAGTGGCTAAACCTACCGCAGCGTGCCAGCACAGAGATACTGTACCTCAACAACCACCAAGGAGGTACAGATGCCATACCATTGTGTACCTGGACCGACCTTGCAGCCGTCATCCAAGGATTCAGAATGCTGCACACCCAAGACACCACGGTAAACAACATCGCACGGAGCCAGCTGTATGATGTCACCCGCAGAAGACTTGCACGAGCTCCTTCCCAGGAAGATATCGCCAAATACCTCTCGGGCGACCTTGAGAACGAATTCGGCCGTGATGGTGGTGACATCATGTCGTTGTGGACCAGAGTAAGGAATGCTACAAGAAGACTATCGAACACACTGGGGCTTAAATGGATTTGGCAACCCATACATGAACAACTTTGCCTCTGTGTTGGCCGAGACAACCAAACAATCATACCTCCAACCGAGTCAGGGAGGAAGGCAACGGAAAAAACGCTCAAAGGTGCATTCCGTGCCCACCTTGCAGCTAGCCTCTGTAAGAAGAAGGACCAGGGCAAAGTCTTCGAATGCACCTCACTGTGGTCGGCGAGCAACCACTACATGCGAACGGGTCTTGCCACTCGATTCTGTGACTGGCGTTTCATACACCGTGCCAGACTGGACTGTGTACCGCTCAACGCCACCAAGCGGTTTGGCAATAATAACAAACTCTGCCGTCGATGTGGCAAGGCCAACGAAACCCTCCCGCATGTCCTAAACCACTGCCAGATGCACTCCGCAGCTTGGCAGAAGAGACACAATAATATCCAAGACCGTCTCGCAAAGGCCCTCCCACCACGATCAGGGCGTGTTAAAATCAACAATAAGGTAGAGGGCAGCTCCGGGAACCTCCGGCCAGATATTACCATCTACGATGACACAGCTAAGATGATCAGGCTGATTGACGTGGCAATACCATTCGAGAATGGACGGAATGCGCTCCTGGCCAGTGCTGATGCCAAGCGGACTAAATACCAAGCCCTCGTAGAAGAAATGAGAGGAAAAGGGTTCACAGTGTCCTTCCACCCGTTCCAGATTGGTGCCCTTGGAGCCTGGGACCCCGCTAATGAAGATGTCCTGCGAGAGCTGAAGATCCCCCGTAAATATTCATCCCTGATGAGAAAATTGATGGTCTCCGACACCATTAAATGGAGCAGGGATATATACATCGAACATTTATCTGGAAGGAGGCAGTACGAGTGATAATAGTTAAAAGTGCAATACACCCAATTAATAAGTGCAATACTCCTAATCAACGTGTATACCTGATAGTGATATTTTGAACTCATATTTTGATCTCATATTCTTGATCTCATATTCTGATCTGATGTTTATAATTTTGTGCAATATTGTATTTTTTTTCTTATTTTTCTAATAAAAGTTTTATATCTGTTCTTATCAGCTTAATATCTGATACGACCCGCATGCGGGTCCAGTATATTAAACTGATTTTTGAAAATGGGTTAAAGTGCGGGGCTTGCTCCACTTCTACCACGGGTTGGCCCAGCATTGCAGTGCCGCCGGGATCAGCCCACATAATTAAATACAAGAATAATTAAGTGCAGGAATTCGCAATGGTTCCATTTACGCAGTTCGTGGGGTGTTGGGGTTTTAATAAGCTGTAGGTAGAGGCCCCGACGATCTTTATAGTGTCTAGGGATGGCAAAAAATATAAATATATCGATATAATCATCATATGATATATCGAAAGCTATATATCGATACATGCGATATATCTAAACAAAAATATCGATATCATGAAAAATATCGATATATTTTTTTATTATATTCAAATCAATCGAATCTAAAGTTTTTGAAACGTAAAGTAGGTACTGAGGAAATATTGAAAGGTAATACATTAAAAAAAAAAAAGTGTATTTTTTGATTAAGTAAGTACAAGTTAAAAGTGTTCTACAAAATTGCATGTTTTTACAAAAAAAAATTAAAATGTATTTTTTATTACATTTTAGTCAAGTTTACAATTAAATGTCTTACAGGAACAAGACTGTTTGCCTGCATTTGTGATTTTGTGCATTAGGTGAATACATCAGTTCCACAAATGCAAGTTATCAGGCAAAGAGCTCAAAAATAATAATTTGGAAAGCCTACTTCCCGTGAGACGGTTACGACTTTTAGTAGCTGTTGCTCCGGCTTTTGAAAATAGCCTCTCGCTGGGGACCGACGTTGCTACAACACAAAAATATTTTGCCGCCACTTTAAATAAGTTGGGATATACCAATTTCATTTCGCTCCAGGTGTCCAAGGGATCGTCTTTCAAGTTTCTAACTGGCAAACTTAAATATTGATTGAGTTCACTATCTTTATGTAATTTCCCTTGCCCACTTTTTTTAGTGTGCGCTAATTTTTTATGGTGCGCCCATATATCAAATTCCGGTTCTTCAGTATCCGAATCAGAAGATTCTGATGATGAAGAAGTGCTTTGGAAAGTCGCGATCTCACTTTTGATGTGTCGCATCACTGTGCCCAGGGCTTGAGGATCCCTGAAGTTTATTTGTTTAAATCGAGAATCCAATATTGTGGAAACAGCTGGTATATAAGATTTCTCAATAGCACCAAACCTCTTTTCGATTTCTTTTAATAATGATGTTTTCAAGTGTTTACCTACTTCATACTGGGGCGAATAATTGTTGTACTGGTTTATCAGACAACCAATCATTGGTATTACTTTACTTATTGTGGGGTAATTTTCGCCACTTATCTCTACTGTCATCCTTTCTAGTGGCTTCAAAAGTTTGCATATTTCTCGTAAATGCTCAACTTCGGCTGCAGTAATCATATTTGGAGCATTAACATCGGAAAACAAAATATTGCTGACCATAGATGACATTAGTAGAAATCTCTCTATCATGTAATATGTGGAGTTCCAGCGAGTTTTGACATCCAAAATCATTTTTTTAATGTTTCCTTCTATCGTTCCTGCATCGATTTGTATTTTTCTTAATTGATCACTAGCCTTAACGCTTCTTTTGAACCATACTACTATTGATCGTATCTTGTCAATAATAATACTCAAACCTTCTGTGTTTGTAATTGAATTTTCACACACCAAATTGAGGGTATGTGCGAAGCATGGGATGTGTCGGTTTTTCCCAAATTTGTCATGCATAGCTTTGACCATATTGGCTGCATTGTCCGTCACTACAGCAACAACATCATTAGGATCAATTCCCCAATTTTGAAGAGCTTTGCCTAATTCTAAAGTAATATAGTCTGCCGTGTGAGACTCTGATAATTCAACAATACCTATTGTCGCTGATGTTAACTTCATGTCATGTACAAAGTGGACAGTGATGCCCATAAAACTTTTGGTCTGCATATCTGCAGTCCATATATCCGTCGTAATTGTGAAATACTTCGATTTTTTCAATATATTTTTAAATGCTGTTGAAATCACTTCGAACTTTCTATCAACATTATTTTTGATGGTGTTTCTGGTTGGTACTTTGTATAAAGGTGCCACTTGTTTAATCAAAGACAGAAAACCTTTACCCTCTACAATATTGAATGGCAAATTATCCTGAACAATAAATTTTATTAATGCTTCCGTTAGTTTCACATTTTTAGAGCCACCATCTAAAAATAAAAACAAATGATGCATTCATGCAAGTACTATAAACTTTTGCTTTACCTTTGAAAGATGAAATTGTTTTGAAGGTAGACACAATTGTAGCTTGCTTGTATAATGAGCTTGATTTTTCTGTACTTGTGCTTGGTTCAACATCATATTCAGAAACCGTCATTGTTGAAGTTGATGAATGATCATCATCATCAAATTCTTGTGAAGCAATCAGATTTTTCTAGAAATAATATTAACTAATAAATTCATTAACAATTGCGGTTCTATTAGTCATACCTCATCTTGATGTAGTGAACTACTAGTCCCAGCCGTTTCTACATCCATTCGACTTTCGGGTTGGGATGGACGTTTTTTCTTCTTTGGTTCATCAGTCTCCTTTTTCTCCTCAGTTAAATGTTGTAAGATGGAGGAGTGTTTTTGTTTTAAATGTGTTTTCAAATTTGTTGTATTGCCCGAAGTCTTCAGCACCTTGGCACACAAATTGCATTTAGCAGTATTGGGAGTAACTTTTTGAAAATGTTTCCAAATGTTACTTCTCGGAGGAGCCATATTTTCAGGACCAACAATCAGTCACTTTAAATTTATGTAATAAATCAAGATTATTTTATTTTCAACTTCACTAAACTTTTGAACAATCACACTATTATTTATTCACAGCAAACACTTTCAAAGCTCTTTGCAGACTGCAGAAATTTTTTTTGTTGAGGTGTATTTATAAACTTCGAACGGGTATTCCCCGACAAAAATTTTCGGGGAAGAACTGGATTCCGTTCAAGTAATTCAAAGGAATCCCAATTATAGCCGATAATTCGGGTACCTATTGTATCAAATACAGGTACCTAATAAGTTATTTGCGCTTCTCGACGCTAGATGGTGCTGAGAAATTTAACGAGTGATAAAACAAACTAGATTGAAGTTTCGCCAAATTGTGGTGCGTGCAATTTGCAATTAATTAGTTTTTTGATATAGGTATTTACACAAAAATATCGATATATTTTGCGATATATCGAAACTATTACATCGATATTTATATATCGATATATTTGAAAAAATATCGATATATTTGATATATCGATGTATCGTTGCCATCCCTAATAGTGTCTAATTTTGCTCCTACTACACTGGATGGATATAAGTGGTACTTCTACGTCAACTGTAGTCACCAAGGTGTTACGGGTGCGTGCCTTTTACACCCTTAACTTTTATACCTGGCTATCTTACTGCCGTTTTCAAGGCTATACTGTATAATAATACACCGATAAGCGAAGTAAATAATGTCTGTCTCACCTAGAAGTCGCTTGCCGAAGGCAATCTTAAATCGCTCTATTTATACCACAAACTAAACATTCAGGCTTTTTCGTTTTAAATGTGCAAATGTTTAATTGACTATGAAGTATTTTCCTATAAAAGGGGGCATGGCTACAACCTGTACGCACAATTGGGAAAATGAAAACATGAATAAAAAAATTTCTCTAAACAATCTTGTTTATAATGACGATCTTGTAGTTTTCTTTTAAAATACAAGTCCTAGTGGTACACACTTTACATGATAGATGGCGCTACTCAATTCGACCATTAATTGGTTAAATAAATATAAAGTTTTAACTATTTAGCAATCTATAAATGATGTCATAGGTTTAGGGGCGGGAGGGTGAAATTGTGACAGTCTGTTTTTCTAAAACTGAATTCAAAGGAGTATGGTATGACACCTTGTGATATGAGTGGGGGATTAAAAATTAATAAAAAAACCTGTGACATCATTTATGGTATGGAAGTATTGATTTGGCACAGGTTTTCTGTACGAGTCTGCATGGTTGTCTGCAGTAGTTGATATAGTTTGGTGTTTGTATTGTAGAGGTCACTGTGCTGATTTCATCTATATTACTGTTTTTGTAAGGTTTAAAGACCTGGGTACCACGACCGAAAGGCATACTTACCTGGCGTAGGGGTTACCTTGATCAACAAGGCGGTTCCCCCAGGGTGAGGCCCTTCCATTGCACTTCGGTTGGGCTGACCCTTGCGATTATTCCTAATGTGAATAACTCGGGCGCGTAATTTTTGGTAGTCGGGACTGCGTACGCGCTGTCCCGGTATTATATAAACATAAATAAAATTGTTTCTCCGAACCTTTAACGTTTACCTTCTCTATAATTTTCGTTTCTTCTAATCTGTAGTATTAAAGAAGCTCTAACCTGTAGTATATTGTACAACGAGCATGGAATTAACACACCATTTCTCGCCAGTATGAAGTTTGCAGCATGAGTTGATGGTTGTTTTGTTTACCTACGACAACTTCGTTAAGCTTCATGGTAATAATAGTTACTGGATATTTAAAAACTGATAAAGAACATATCCGTTACCGCGGAAACAATTGTCAGTCAAAAATCAAGCTGCTACACAGCGACAGCTCGCGGATTTTCGGCGGTGAGGCAAGCGGCATCTTTGTCTTTGCCTCCTCTGCGGAAATCCACGAGCGCCGCTGCCGCTACATTATTATTAATGGTTCATATCATTTCTTGAGTCAAGTTAATTATTTAACAGATTCCTTACGAGTGTCGATTCGTGTTGGTTAGGTTTAGATAAATTGAAGCTTGTTTGTTGAATGAATGGACGTTTATTCATTTGATTTATCAATTCTTGCATTTGCCATGGTACAACAAAGAGTATGTCGTCTCATTTGTGAACATATTCCTTGCCCTACCAATAGATCTGGGAAAACCCTGTGGGTAAACCAGTCTCAGAACTGTCGTCGAACAGTTTACAAAATGACGCTGCAAGAATTTGAGATTTATGACTGCACATCGGATGTCGTACTTCCAAAACACGTGTCCTTTGTTTTGGCCGCAATAGTACAATAATATTTACGGCAGTTTTTTATTCTAAATGGGCTAAATATAAAATTTACATTAAATTAAAATAATGTATTGATTATAATTGTGATACTCATGAAACTTCATTGCTGTAGGAACAGATTTGAGTTCACTTCTTCATAAAACGAATCGTTGTTTAAATTGTTTACCTTCCAGGTGGGTCTGTCGTATTTAAACATTGAAAACTTTATCATTATGACCAAAGACGTCCAGGTAGATCACTTTGCTCAGGTATTGATTTTATGAGAAACACTCGACATCGAGCATCAGAACAGTCAAGTCGTTCTAATCTCCGTCCGGTTCTTATCCGAAATTTTTATATTTCGAACTTCGAAGTAATTTTCACTGGCCCTCACGGCTTACCAGTTTAAATTGCCAACACCCTTGCCTGCATTACTCCTAGTCTTGCTCGGTGACAGTTGAATTTTTAATTCAACTGCTCGCAGATCGAACGAAAGTCTGATCAGAGTCAAGGTGCCATCTACTAATTAACAGTATTCCCTTTCAGTTTGATCTTCTGGTGAACGTCCACACAGTTAATACGTGTATTATTCTGTTCTAACTGGGTGCGATCGGAACGAGAAACGGTTTCTTGGCATTGCACCACGCTGAGAGCCGTCTAGCACGCCTGCTATTATTACACGCAATCCTTCGATATCACGGATTTCCCTATAAAACGGGAACGCTATGAAATCCTCGGGGCGCATCCGAATACGACCCCGCAAGGGGTTCGTAGTGTCGGTTCCGTATACGGCAAGCCCAAAGTTCTAGGGGATTCAATTCCATAGAACTACCCTTCCTCTCATTTCCCACGTTTAATTCATCGCTTCAGCGGTCACCCGCTGTTGCTTTATTTCTCAAAAGTCGTACACTATCAGCCAAACATAGCACTCTCCGCTTAAAATTCTTTATTAAACTCGGCGGCGAGCCATTGCAAGACAATGGCGTCGTCAGACCCATCCCTGCCTCGCACTATGGAGGCACTGTTAGACATCGATCTGACGATCGATAACCTAGTCAGCATAGATTCCCTAAAAATCGATAATGCTAATCTCCGCACTGAAATTTCCCTCCTGAAGGCTCAAATCGAAGAGCTAAGAGCCACCGTCCAATTACTGCAGCCCCTATGCAAACACACACCGATGGAATTCACTCCCGAGCCCCTAAAAACTAAATATACCCATCCCTCTACTTCTAACGCCCCTGACAGCGATGGATTTGTCAAAGTTAGACCAAAAAAAAAGACGAAATCCGCTCGCCCGCACTCCGATTCAGACTCGGACATCGAGTCAACAAAAAAAACAGGGTTAACACCCAAGCCACGCCCCCGGCATCGACATCTTTTACGGCCATCCCCTCAACTTCTGCAGAGGCTCGCGTTCTCACCACCGAGGCGCCCTCCGCTAGAATTCTGCCTCCATCGGCTAGTCTTGGCGCCCCGCCCACAAAACGGACCAAGACGGACAGTGTCACAACTGTCACAAATAAAAAATCGACGCTACCGTCCCGCCGCTCCGCTGTGCCTATCAAAGCCAGCGAGCAGCTTTCAGCCCCCAAAAATGCTCGGCCTTCCCCGAGCTCAAATCCCATTCCTACTGTTAAATACACCACCACGCGTGTACCCGACACTGCCAAACCAGCCACGATCAACGAGATCGAAAACATCAAGGGAATCGAAAGATTCGCCTCAAAACCTCCTCCCATTTACCTTAAGAAAAAGGAGGGATGGATCCAAATCTCGAAAGACCTGGTGGACAAGAAAGTCTGCCTCCTCAAGGTCTCCACCATCAACGAGGGGTATCGCATTCAGGTGCAAACCCCTCAAGATTTCCGAACTACGGTTCAACATTTCACGAAAATCAATGCCTCTTTCTACACTTACCGCCTCAATGAGGAAAAAGAATTAAGGGTAGTAATCCGCAAGGTCAATGAATCCTTCACTGACCAAGAAATAATCGACGAGCTACTTTCACTGAACCTCCCAGTGATAGCAGTTCGTCGCATGGGCAACAGCACCCGTAAATTCCCAATGGTATCAGTCCAATTGGAAAAAACTGACAAAGGCCGTGAGATATTTAAACTCACGCGCCTTTTCCACGTTAGCGTCAAGGTAGAGACGCAACATAGGTCCTCTACTGCGACACAATACCATCGCTGCCAGGGCTTTGGTCACGGCGCCCTCCGCTGCCACATTTCCCCTCGCTGTGTTAAATGCGCAGGTCCCCACCAAACCGCCGACTGTACTCGCAATGCTGAGACAGATGGATCCCCCACGTGCTGCAACTGCCAGGGCAACCACACCGCAAACTTTAAGGGCTGCGAGAAATTCCCTAAAAAGAATTACTCGTCGGCGCTTAAAGGTGGCTCAAAACCCACCCCAATAGTGAATTCCAATTCACCCAAACAGTCAGCCACACCTAAACCACCCAGCATCACTCCCAAAACAAATACCGCCCCCACACCAATTCCAAAAGGCCCCCTGGACATTTCTCAAATGTTCAAAGACCCCACCTTCCTTGCTAATATCGCCAGACTCGAGGCACTAGGCCCGATTCTCGCCGCCATCGGCAAACTTTAATTTTCATCCTTTCTTCGAATAATAAAGTAATTACGTCCGAAGCGTGCAGAATAGGCACGTGGAATGCTAATGGTCTCACAGATAAATCTTCTGAACTAGAGCAGTTCATCCGTCGTCTCGACATACATATAATGCTTGTCAGCGAAACAAACTCTTCCTCGCGACATGGCCTGTATATGAATGGTTATAATCTTCATCTAACCCCTCGTACGACTGGAAACGGTGGTGGCACCGCTATCTATGTCAAACGTGGCCTTGATTACTCTGTTCTAGACAATCCAGACACTCAGTCTCTTGAAATCACTTCTATTATAGTTCGCATTAATGGCGAAAAAGTTAAGATCATTAGCGCCTATCATTCTCCCTCGAGACCTTTAGTAGTCCAAGACTATGAAAACATCCTCTCTGACGATATTCCAACCATAATCGGGGGCGACTTCAATGCCAAGCACCCCAGCTGGCGGAGTCGCACCACAAATACTCGCGGTCGTAACCTTTTTGACTTCATTGTTCAACACCGTTTTCCACTCGAAACAATCAGCCAAACTGAACCAACTTTTTACCATTCTTCTGGTTACCGTCCTGACATTCTTGATTTCTTTATCGTGAATCGATTAGATTACGACATTGATGTCTGGACAGTATCCGAATTGCATTCAGATCATAATCCTGTCATCATGGATATTCATACCGAAATTTCCAGATATGAGAAAACAGCCAGATCCACTGACTGGACTAAATTTAATGACATTATCCTAGGCCTCGTTCCACCAATTCCGGTGATGCGAAATAAAAACGAGATCGATGAAGGTGTAAACACCCTCACAGCGGCTATCCATAAAGCCATTGATGAATCCACGACGGAAAAGTCTGTTTCTCAGAGCGATCCGCTCAATATTCCTCGTAATATCCTCGAAAAAATTAGGGAAAAAAATCGTGTCCGTAGAATATGGCAACGCACACGCTGTCGCCAAACGAAGCAAAATCTTAATCAGCTTCAGAACGAAATTCATAATGATCTTAAAGATCTTCGCAATAACCGCTGGAATCGGCTCATTGACGATGCCGCCCAGCATAAACCCCAACTTTGGAAGCTCACTAAGACTTTCACCAGAGCGAGAACGGCGACTTCGGCAATCCATGGAAGACAAGGCGTTGTCTACCTTGCGGAAGACAAAGCCGAAGCCTTCGCGGAGAGCCTAGAGTCGCAGTTCTCGCCAAACCCTCTCACTACCAGCGACGAGCTTCTCGACGACATAGAGGAAACACTTGATCGTTTCAATGAAACTCCTAACTCCACGCCTAAACCGACCTCCCCTACAGAGGTCAAAACTCTCATTAAAAATGCGCCGAATAAAAAAGCGCCAGGGCACGATAGAATTAGTTATACCTGCCTTAAGCATCTTCCACACAAAGCAATTGTTTTTCTAACAGCGATTTTTAACTCTTGTCTCAGAATAGGATATTTCCCACAAGCATGGAAACATGCTACTGTGGTTTTAATTCCGAAACCGGGTAAAGATGCTAAATTTCCGCAAAATCATCGCCCTATTAGTCTGCTCTGCGTCATGGGTAAACTATTCGAAAAAATCATTCATTCGCGCCTTAGCGAATGGTCTGTCGATCACAAAATCATCCCGAATACCCAGCATGGCTTCATCAAGGGCCTTTCTTGCAATCATCAATTAATTAGAACCAGTGATTTTATAGTCGAAGGTTTCAATCGCAAACAAAGCACACTAGCCATCTTTCTTGATGTCTCTAAAGCTTTTGATCGTGTCTGGGACGAAGGTTTGATTTTTAAACTCCTTAAGCTCAATTGTCCAATTTAAACTCATTCAACAGTTTATTACCGAACGCACTTTCTCAGCTCGTTACGAGTGTGCAATCTCTGACCCGCGTGTAATGACCGCCGGGGTGCCGCAGGGATCCGTCCTCTCTCCAACTTTGTACAACATCTATGTACACGATATTCCTAACCCTCGAAACATTCTTACTGCTCAATATGCGGATGACACAGCGTACATGTATCGTGGAAAATTCATCCCTCACATGATGAATAAAATTCAGTTCGCACTCGATGAGCTCGAGGAGTGGACACAGGAATGGCGAATTTCAATTAACCCTGAAAAAAGCCAAGCTATCTTCTTTTCCTTGGGACGCTCTCTGCCCCCAAATAATCTTACATTCAATGACCAGTCCATCCCCTGGGTCGACAATGTACGCTATCTTGGTCTCATTATGGACCGTAGACTTAATTGGAATAAACACGTCCAATACGCCATTACAAAAGCAAACACTGCGTTTGCACAACTAAAATCCCTTCTCCTAAATAGCAACCAGCTATTCCTATCCAATAAAATCCACCTATACAAGGCAATCATACGTCCAAAAATGACGTATGGATGCCCTGCATTTATCACCCTCTCCGCTACGCAGATGAGTAAGCTGGACACCACGCAGAGCCGCATGATCCGCCGGATCGTAGGCGCTCCGAGGTTTGTCAGAAATGCGCAACTGCGTCTCGAAACCAAGACGCCGAGTGTTCAGGACTTCATCCATCAGTTGGCCCTCAGCCATTCTTCCAAATTCGATGTGAGCCTTCTGCAAGACCATTTCGAAATCCAACCTAATCCCACTCATGGGAAAAGAAAGCGCCCACTTAACCTGGGTCAGTAAATTCATTAATTTAAAATCAAATATCCATCAACTCATTAAACCTTTCAAAATTTTTTGGTCTTAAACAAAAATTTTTTCCACACACCCATACCATTTCAAAATTTCTATAAGCATTAATTTCTAATTAATAATTATCGCAATAAAAACGTCATATCCCAAAGTCATGAATAATATCCCCACGAATCACTACGATACTGTAGGAAAAATTTCTTTAATTAAATTTGAAATACAAGAGGAGAGTTTTTAGTTGGTATACTCCGCGCCCATCAGTGGGAGGACTCCAACACTACCCCACTATAGGGGTGTCTATAAAAGATTTACTCTCCTCTCATCAAAAAAACCAGCGCGTACGCAGTCCCGACTACCAAAAATTACGCGCCCGAGTTATTCACATTAGGAATAATCGCAAGGGTCAGCCCAGCCGAAGTGCAATGGTAGGGCCTCACCCTGGGGGAACCGCCTTGTTGATCATGGTAACCCCTACGCCAGGTAAGTATGCTTTCCGCTGGTTATACCCAGGTCTTTAAACCTTACAAAAATAGTAATATAGATGGCATCACTACAGTGCCCTCTACAATACAAACACCAAAATATATCAACTACTGCAGACACCTATGCAGACTCGTACAGAAAACTTGTACCAAATCAATACTTAATTGGGGTGCTCAGAGGAGAAATGGACCAAGTCCATAAAATTCTTTCATCAAGCCTTAAAGAGGTTTTTACTTTATTAATTTGCAACAAAATGTAGACAAAAATTACAAACAAATTCGCTAATTATAAACATGATACTCTATTATCGTATAGCAAAAAGTTAACAATTCAAAAGAAAAATAATTTTTATTCACAAATAAAGTAAATAAAGTGGACTTACACCATTGCTACTCTGAAGTTAATTTCCTCTTTTCATAGAAAGACTGATCTTCTTCATCATTGTTATCTTCTGTATTGTCAATGCGATTTTGTCTTGCTTTGGATGCGATAGGTAGGTTTTTGAAATATGTATGGTATATTGGCGGTATATAGAACAGTATATCCATCATGTGCTGTTTTTTGAGTCGGTCACAATTGGTTATGTTCTTGGATACAATTGCTCTTGGAAAATTTCGTGTTAAAAAATGAAATAATCTAAGTAGGCGGGTGTCAATTCGTTGAAAACGTGTGTCAGTACACTTAAAACTTTCAATTCAAATAAAACTGGTTAACACGTTGAGTGGTGGTGACCGAAGTTTCGTCGGTGGCTGAAGCGCATCGACGCGATGCGCGCACGCGCATACAATGTGTGCTGTGATTTTTTTTATGAGGGTCATTTTGAATTTTTTGTAATTTGTTAAATAATTTAATATGTTACAATAAAAGCAGTTTTTGGATTATAGTTATTTTTAAGACTTTTCTTGCAGGACGAGCGCAATTAAACAATGAACAATAAGTTCTTTTTTATTTATTTTTTGTTAAAAATAAGGCGTAAACAAAAAAACTTTAAGAGTTATAAATTCTTTAAAAGTGATGATTTGCATTGAAAAAAATATTAAATCGTGAAAAATATGAAGAACAAAAAAGTTCTATGTAATAATGTAAACAGCATGTCCTCTGGAGCACCTTTGTACTTGAAGAAATTTCTTGAAATTTTTAAACAATGTAGTACACCTAATGTAGTTGTCAGAAAAAAATAAACAAATCATTCTCATCTGCCATTTTCGAGATATAGATTAAAATATTTTAAAAATCTTAAACTTTGACTTGCTGTATCTTGGAAGGTATGTAATTTTTCATATAGATAAATTTAGTTAATTTGCTCTTTTTTTGTCTCAGGAATACACTATATCATTTTGGTGGTGTCTTTTTTAGACACCTTGTATATTAGGTGAAGTTCTTGGTCGACCACACACAGTTTTACTAAGATTTACTTCATCAAAATCAACAGCTTCATTCAAAGTCTGTTTAAATTTGAATGCAGTCGGCGATGTCTTCTAAAATCTTAACCAACGGATATTCAGCCAACTGAATGCGTATCCATCAACAGATTCTGTATTGCTGATTCCAAGTTTTTTGTAGAAAAAAAATCTTCTCTTTTCATTTCAAAAACTATAAATTTTGTATCCTGCTTTTTAGCGGTCCGTGCAATATCGTCCAGTGTTGAGGGAAGTAAATATGTGTATTCTTGCAACTTGCCTTTTCAATAAAGCCAAAATCTGCGTCATTTGGCAAATACGAGTGTCCTGACACCAGGAATTTGTGATCTATAGTTTAGACAGCCATTAGAGGATCTTGCACTAATTTTAGTAGACAGTGATAATTTAATGTTCCTGTTCTGACCGGTGCAAGAATCGGAGTACAAAACAATATGTTTATGACTTGGAGCATTTTCTTGTAAATGCTTTACAAGACATGATGCTACATCTTGAGATCCACGCCCACCTTCGGTTTCTGAATATATATTCATATACATGAATCCCGTTTTGTCAGTTAATCAGTCACCGCAATCATTTCATCTTTAGAGATAAACCTATACAGTCTACCGGTACTAATTTGCAACGTTTCTGCAAAATATTTCTTGAACACACGGCGTGTGGTGTTATCTACTCTAAAAGCATATTCAAAGTACGCATGCTTTTCTGGATGTGAGCTATCTCTAACACGTTTTCTTTTGACTGTGTTGACTTTTACTAGTCCTCTGATAAACACATTTTGCCGGGAATAGTCAGCCAGTTTCCAAAAAGATTCAAAAATGGCTCTTCGTTGATGCTCTGCAATTTTTTGGAAGCAGCCCTGTCTGCAATTACAGGGGTTATTGGAAAAGGCTTTAGAAGGAACATTTTTTCCAGATTTTGTAATATAGCCTTGTCCAGTATTTCGGCGATGCTTTTTACTTTCCAAATAGACTTCTTAACTAACCGTTTTTTCCTTTTTTTAGACTCTATAGGCTCTGTCGCAGTTTGTGCAGTTGGCTCATATAAAGTGTTGCTTCTTATCTCATTTATCGAAAGTTGATCATCATCTGTAACAACATACATTTTTCGTTCTGTTGTAGGATAACATATAAATTTAGTAACCGACACATGAACATACAAATACAATTATATAACTTACCATCGGAAGTATCGGAAGTACTATCAGTACTATTTTTATATTCCGATCCACTTGATTGATAAGGATCTTGAGATCATGTTGAATCCATTGTTGAACATATAAACACGGAGATTTTATGGGTTATGACAGACTGGACATAAATCCACTATTACACTGAATTGGACATTAACCATTACTACACTGAACGACATAAGCTTTTTGTCAGTGCACAAGGAGGACGACTCGATAAACAGCATACGAAATAAATTTGTCTTGAATCATTTCTCTACTGAACGTAGAACGTACTAATGTGTACTGTGAGTGTGTTATCGAAGAAATTTAGAAAAATGGACTTGATCTACTACTCTTCTGAATACCGCAATTATACATTACTAAAATAGTTAATTTAGCCAAAGGCGGCTTCTATGAATGATGTCACAGGTTTTTTATTATGTGTTAACTATGTTACAAGGTGTCACACCATGCTCCTTTGTTTTAGGAAAATACTCTCACAATTTCGCTGACTAAACATATAATTCATGGATTGCTAAAGGCAGTAAAAACTGCTATTGATGGTGGAGCTAATTTGTCATGTAATTCGTTTATCACTCTTGTAGGACTTGTATCACTGAAGGAACTACAAAATCGTCACCATAGACAAGATCGTCGTTTTCCATAATTGCGTTTAGAGAAAATATCTGGATATTCTTAATTGTGTGACAAACTAAGTATTTTCCTTCAAAAGAGTTGTAACCCGTACCGATATCAGTTATAACCATATCACTGTTAAGGTTTGTCAATTAGAAATTTAGTAAAACCGAAAAATAGCCTGAATATTAAATCTAGAAAATTAAGTTTAGTAGGTGGGGACGCGGTTGTAGCCTTCTTGGCGGCCTTCTGCGTGGTGCCAGAGGCCGCAGCCATCTTCTTGGCCTTCATTTGCGTTGGGGGGTCGAAACTTCATCGTTGTCCATGGAAAGACACGCGAACCTGCACACGGATTCTGAAAAGTCCATTCGATACGTATCGACTGACGACTCGTACTCGAACGTTAATTCGAAAAAGGCATACAACATTGCATTTTGTCGAGTGCGCATGCGGGATTCCTAAGGAGTATATAATAAGAAGCCGTCTTTATAAACAATTATAATATTTTTGATATTCTTAATATTAATATTTAGCAGTAAATTTTAGGATTAAAATATGGAAGAAATTTTTTTAATGATTCGCCTGCTTAACGCCAAAATCTAACCGACTGGAAGTTAGCCATAAATTCAGGTTAAAATTCATAATTAATCAAATTGCTGTGTAAATAATTATTTAAACAAAAATGAAGAAAATGTCTCATTTTTTTAAACTTAAATATTGTAAACAAAGCCCTATAGAACATTTGTGGCCGAAAATATCGAACCTAAACTGACTTTTGATTTTTTGAAAATTGACGAAATTTCCTAAAAGTGTCTGGGTAAATAATTATTTAAACAAAAATGAAGAATATGTGTCATGTTTTTAAACTTAAATATTGTAAACAAACCCCTATAGAACATTTGTGGCCGAAAATATCAAACCTAAACTACGCCTAACGATGACTTTTTGATTTTTTGAAAATTGACGACCTTTCGTAAAAGTGTCTGGGTAAATAATTATTTAAACAAAAATTAAGAATATGTGTCATGTTTTTAAACTTAAATATTGTAAACAAAGCCCTATAGAATATTTGTGGCCGAAAATATCGAACCTAAACTACGCCTAACGATGACTTTTGATTTTTTGAAAATAGACGAAATTTCGTAAAAGTGTTTAGGTAAATAATTATTTAAACAAAAATGAAGAATATGTGTCATTTTTTTTAACTTAAATATTGTAAACAAAGCCCTATAGAACATTTGTGGCCGAAAATATTGAACCTAAACTACGCCTAACGATGACTTTTGATTTTTTGAAAATTGACCATGTTTCGATAGATGTCTTATCGAAAAATCGGGGTAAATCCTAAGTTAAAAGCTTATTGTTATTACTATGGCACTACAGAAATTTGATTAATTATGAATTTTAATCCATTTTCTGTAAATCAGAAGAGAAAACTTGGAAATTTACCAAAGTAGGTGGAGGCGCCGGATTCGTGGCTGAAATTTATGGCTAGCTTTCTTTGATATTTATTCGTGTTAAAAGCAAAGCTGTACACAAGTCACACATGAAATAACATAATAAAATTATAGATTTGACATTTAAGAAAATCACAATATAAACAATGATAATAAAATGCAGTATAACCTTTATATTAATAAGTCATCACTCAAGAAATCTTCGGTGGAATAATAAGCTTTTATACCCAGTAATTGTTTCACCTGGGTTTTGAACTTTTTATAATTTAGTGATTTTATTTTAGTGGGCAACTTATTAAAAAATAGTGGACCATAGTAGTTTACACTATTTCTTGTCCTATAAATACGAGTGTATTGAACCTTTATCGTTTCAGATACTCTAGTATTATGGTTATGCTCCTGGTTTCTTATCGTGTATAAATGTAAGTGACTCTTCACATATAAAACACTTTTTAAAATATATAGTGACGGCACAGTTAAAATTTTAATATTCCTAAAATGATTTTGAACATCCTGTCGAAACCCTAGTTGCAATAACGCCCTAATGCATTTCCTCTGCAGACCAAATACACGTTTAATGTGTGGGGTGTGACCCCAGTGTAAAATTGAGTAGCTGACTTGAGATTCTACTAGTGAATAATAACAATTTACCATAGTTGATAAAGTGTTTACTTTAACTAAGCTTCGAATTAAGTACACATATTTCGAAATATTTTTACTTACTCGTTCTAATTGATTTACCCATGATAAGCGTGAGTCCAAGACAACACCTAGGAACCCGGTTTCCAGATCACTCGTCTCATTTGTACGATCTTTGAGCGTAAAGACAACTCTTGAGGTTTTCTCTTCATTAAGCAACAGCTTGTTACTGTTTAGCCATTCTTTGGTCTTTGATTGTGTATCCCCTAAACTATCCATCAGCGTGGAGAGATGATTTTTGGTTTGACAGCATGTCGTATCATCTGCATACAGGGTATATTTGGAATTAGAATCGCAGTTTGTTAGGTCGTTTATAAAAATTAAAAACAACAACGGGCCTAAAACAGACCCCTGTGGAATTCCACTTGTTGTGTAATCAGATCCCGATTCTGAACCCTCATATAATGTCTTTTGTTCTCTACCTGATAAATAAGATCTTAATAAATTAATCGATTCTATATTAATTCCGTAATACGGAAGCTTGCTTAGAAACAATTCGTGGGACACGCAATCGAAGGCTTTGGATAAGTCATAGAATACGCACCCCACATATTCATTTCGTTCAAATCCACTAAGGATATAGTTTGTTAGATCCAAGATTGCATCACAAGTAGATTTATTTTGTCTAAAACCAAATTGATTTGCATTAAACAAATTGTTTTCTTCAAAGAAAGTATATAATTGAAATTTCAGAACATATTCAAATATTTTACTTAGGATTGTTATTATTGCTATGGGTCTAAAATTTCCGGGATCGTTTATATTACCTTTTTTATGAACAGGTATAATTTTAGAGAGTTTTAAAGGCGTTGGAAATTGGGACTTTTTTATGCATTCGTTAATTATTTATAGTTAAGGGAATTATTAAAATATCTTTCGCTGTTTTTATTATGTTTGCGTTCATTCCATAGACGTCGGTGCACTTTTTATTTTTTAAATTGTTAATTATGTCTCTGACCTGGTTAAAACTTACTGGTTTAAAAGAAAATTTGCACTTATTTTGAGGCTTTACGTAATTTAGTGGATCAATATTTGTTTTGGCACACGTTTAATAAGATCTTTCGGTACATTTACGAAATAATCATTAAATTCATCAGCTGTTAAGTTAGACCTTTTTGACCTGGTGTTATCATTTTTGCGTTTATGATTTAAAATGTCCCACATTGCTTTTTGGGGATTACTTGATGTATTAATGTAATTATCATTCGACTGACGTTGCTTGCTGGCAATTTTCGGATAATAGTAATTTTTTTTAAAGTTCCTGAATATTGAAATATTTTCTGCGGTAGGATGAGCTACGCTCCAATCTTTTAGAAATTGCAATTTTTCGCGCATAACCCTGAGTTCTCTGTCGAACCAGGATGGTTTATAACCCGTGCAAGATTTAGTTTTACCTACTTTCTGGGGAAATGCATTTGCCATCGCAATAGTGATACGACTGATAAAGTGCTGAAATTTTTCACTTGGATCCATAGTTGAATCAACAAAATCCCAGGATGCCAAGGATAAATCATTATAAAAAATATAAAAACCTTCTTGACTGATTGGTCTGTACACGAAACTATTAATTTGAACCTTAACATTGGAAACACTAACCTTCATACTCAAAGCTTTATGGTCCGAAAGACAAGGCTCGTGAACTTTCACACTACGTACATTTGTTTTCATATTTGTTATAATGTTGTCAATACAGTTACTTCCTCTTGTAGGTTCGTGTACTAGGGCATCGAAACCGTAACAGGTGTAAATGTCAGCAAAGCTTGAGTTTGCAGAATTTATTGTTTGAAAATGTATATTAAAATCTCCTCCTAGTATAATTTTATTTATGTAATTTGTTAATAGTGATTCCATAACTGACAGAAATATTGCAAAATTTGAAAGAGGTGCTCTGTACACAGTTATAATTATTATCTTATTACTAGTGATTTCTACTGCAGATAATTCACAAATGAGTTCGACAGAAAGTAATTCAATGTCCTCCCTTCTTTTTGAATCTACGGTCATATGCACATAAATTGCTGAGCCCCCATGTTTCTTTGAGGATCTGCAAAAGTACGATATTAAATTATAATTTTCTATGTTGGTAATTTTAACTTGATCATTGTTTAGCCAGTGCTCTGTGAAACATAATATGTGATACATATCACTTGATGCTAAAAATGCCTTTATTTCACCGATTTTATTGAATAATTATTGTATATTAATGTAAAATACATTCATACAAACAGTTTCTAAATTGGAGGATTGTTCCGATAGTCGGTCTGAAAATCCGTTTTAGGAAAAAAGTATTTTTTTGTAATAGTGCCCTGAGGCCATAAGTCTCCTTTCAGAAACTCTTTGTATTCATGAAATGGAACACCAACTTTAAATGAACTAACACCTTGCATTTTCACTGGTAGTTTTGTACATTCATACGTATACGGTTTAATATTGTTTAAATATGACTGTATGTCGGTAAAGAGACATGCTTTTATTTTTAAATGATTGGTATAGGGTACGATAGTAAAAATATAGTTTTTTCATCTATGTTTATAATTTTTTAACAACACTTTCAAATCTTGATGGTTTTTGTGAACATTTTTTTGAGGCAATTTTCTCAATAAAGATATAAATGGGTCAGATGACATCAACATATATTTAATTAAATCATAATTAGTTCGATAACGCGAAGTTTTAAGTGTATGCCCCAATCTCACTTTTCTTATTTTTATTTCCTTATTTTTAGCATCTGAAGCCTCCTCAGACATTTGTGCTAATGGTATTATCGAATGCTTCATAATTTCTGCACCATGCACTAAAATTTTGTGTACAGTCGCTGGCATGTTATACCAGTCATACAACTCTAAATACAAAAGTCGAGTTTCCGAACATTATTGTTGGAACTTTTCTGGATTAATGTCGTACCCCAGAGGTTATGGCTGCAAGTATAGTCCCAAAGTGTTTAATTAGGTATTCATTAAAGCCAGTAATATGTGCAGTTGTAGAAGTATTGTGGAAAAATGCCCGTGCGGTATTCCCGTCATTGCTAGTCTTACTTTATCGATTATAAGTCCAGCATCATTTGATTTCTTTTTTATTTCTTCTTCTCGTTTCTTTTTCATGTCATGTTGTTGAGTTCCTCTGGCTTGTCATTCCGCAAATTCCATGCGGTATGTAATATTTAAGAGACTCCATTGTTCGGATAGACGCGTGCAGACTTGATATGCCAAATTGGTACATATTCTGGTCGGGCTGCCTATGATTTATAACCAAATTAATTTCTTTTGATGTAGCTTTGTAAATCAAGCAGGTAGTGGGATACTTAAGCATGGGAAAATTTTGGAGACCGTGGGAAAAATTGGCACCCCTTGATGTCCGACTAAGCCCCGCCCCCAATAAATCATGGTTGACACCTGTCAATCAAAGATAAATAACCATGAATCAAAGTTGACACCTATTAATTGGGCAACCTCGCCCTTTCTAGTCCTTTCGGCTCCGAGGTCCCAAGATGTCCGCCGTGAAGGAAGTTATAATTCCTTTATAAAAAAAAAAGTAATTTGCCGGACGAGATGTTGCTTTGTTAATAAAGCATCTTAGCGAGGATCTATTTTCAGACAGGACATTACTTATTTTTCCATCTATCATTGAATCATATGATGACCAACCAGTATAATTATATCCATTTATTTCTACACGTGTCGCTATTACTTCTTCAATTTGCTTGAATGTATTCGCACTCTTCTTTGATTAATTGATCTGTTACTTTTTGATAAATAGATTTGATGATGCTGCAAAATTTTGGTGATGATGGCAGTGGATTTTCCCAAAAGATTTTGTTATCACTCTCTATGCCATTGATATAACAAACATGTATTCTGTGCTCTCTGGATTTTCAAAGCGTTGTTTATATAAACTATGTCCCGAGGAACCGTCACATCCCCACTTATAAATCATTGTACCGGGTGACCCAGGGATCTGTAAAAGCCCCATAACTTATTTGCTATTTGAGATATTGACTTCTAGTTTTCTTGAACTGGTACCCACACTTATTCTACATATTTTAAAAATATGTATGTTTTTGTACAGGGTGTCCCAATATACATAACAGAACAAAGTTATGTTTTTTTTAATGGAACACCCTGTATTTTATACTTTATTTTTAACCCTCTTGAGAAGCTGATAAAACTAGTATAAGATAGTATGGATCTATTATGGACGATTGGTTAGTTATGGGCAAATTTGTGGCAAAAAGAAGGACACATTGAAAACATTTCAGAAGCGCTCATAATAAAGCTAGCGTCATTTTTTATACACTAAAAAAAATTCCACATCATGAAGAATAATAAAAATCGGCTTTGGTTCTTTTTTGTTTATTCTGCTATACAGGGTGTCAACATATGCAAAATATTGGATAACTATTTTTTTTCAAATGGAACACCCTATATATCTTGCCACCAATGCATGGAGTTTTTAATAAGCTTTCCAATGATGTACAATTTGTATAATGAAATATTAAGGATTCTTGAGATTTATCCATAAAAAAACATTTTTCTTTTGTCACCTCCTGCTCATTTTTTGATTTTCAACCAAAACTATGCATTTTCTGAAAAAATAATGAGATACCAAAGTTGTAGAACGGAAAATTTTCGATCGATATAGGCCTTTCGACTTTTCCAATAATGCGTGCATTGCCCGCCAGAATGCGCAAAATCGTGACCGTATATGCATTTTAGCGTTTATCTCAATTTTTTTGTTAATTAATTGCACTATACTTTATTTTCCACGTCCTCTAGCAGAAAAACGGGTAATTATAGAATTATTCAAATGACCTACATCGATTGAAAATATTCCGCTCTACAACTCTTAAAAGAAGCAATTTTTGCCTAAAATGCATAGTTTTCGCTAAAAATACAAAAAACCATTGAAAAACGCAAAAATTGATACATACATTTTAAATTTCCATTTTTAGGGAAAACTATGCATTTTTGGCAAAAATTGCTTCTATTAAGAGTTGTAGAGCGGAACATTTTCAATCGATATGGGCTATTTTAATTTCTCTATAATTTTCCGTTTTTCCGCTAGAGGGTGCGGAAAATAATAGTTCGAACCAAATAATAGATATGATTTTAACCGTTCAACGTCAATCACTGGGGCAAAAATAAAATTTCACCCAGACCATGCATTTCAACAAATCTTCAAATTTTTCGAAAACGGAAAACAATAGGTATAGGGAGTATTGAAGTAACTCACCTTTATTTGCTCCATATAATTCAAAAATGACAAAAAATACAGGGTGTTCCATTAAAAAAAAACATAAGTTTGGTCTGTAACTTTGTTATGAGACACCCTGTATAAATTTAAATATTTTTAGGGCGTGCAGCTCACTATTATACACAACTTTTGTATTAAACATTTTTCGAAATTTTGTAAAATAAGCACGTGATTGACCGTTCCCAGCGCTCTGAAACACCCTGTATATATTAATAAAATTGAGTCTTAAATGTACCCCATTAATGCTGCCCATAAAATTAAATAATGCGCATAATATTTTCGTGAACTAAATCATTTTTACAAAAATATAGTGGTAGAAACATTCCTACAGAATCAACCATTCGCAAAAACTTCGTTGACCCTGTTTACAAACATATTATGGAAGAAATAAAGAAAATAATAGCAAATAATTACATGTGGTTTTGTGTAGATGAAACTACAGATTCGTGTGGCTCATTTTATCATTGGAATATTGGGTGAACATGGCCCCACCAATGCTTATTTGATAAGTTCCAAGCAGTTAGAAGAAAAAAAAACAAATAACGTTACAATTATCATACAATTTATTCATGATGGCTTAGCGATTTTGTTTTTGCCAAACCCTGTGCCAGATGAGAA
The DNA here is from genome assembly GCA_910593695.2 of Ocypus olens. NCBI lineage: Eukaryota > Metazoa > Arthropoda > Insecta > Coleoptera > Staphylinidae > Ocypus > Ocypus olens. Next base: position 38,015,398 of record OU343060.1, read on the forward strand.
AATATTGTTAATGATGTCTGATGCTGCTGCATATATGTTAAAGGCATCTTCCAATTTAAACATGTTTTATGAAGATTTAATCCATTGCACATGTTTAGCACATGGACTAAATCGTGTAGCTGAAACCATCAGAATGCAGTTTCCTCTGGTTAATAATTTGATTAGAACCGGCAAAAATTTGTTTCTAAAATCCCCAATGAGAGTTGAAATGTTTCGAAAAAAAATGTCAGTTATACCACTTCCTCTCGCACCTATTGTGATTAGATAGGCCAGTCGTTTCTGCAACCGTCTGTATTGCTACCTCGGCCATACCGCAAGCCGTCACTGCTGCCTAATATTAAAATTCAAATAAAGGTTGATTCACACTAGACAAAAAAAGGTATCCTATTTTTTGGCCGCAATGGTACAATAATATTTACAACTGCAGTTTTTGATTCAAAATGGGTTCAATACAAAATTTACATTTTTTCTTTATAATTATGATACCAATGAAACTACATTGGTGTTAAAACAGATTTGAGATCAACACTTCATAAAACGAATCGCTTAAATTTTTTACCTTCCAGGTAATTATTTAAACATAGGCAACTCTAATCATTATTCCCAAGGACGTCCAGGTAGAACGTTTTGCTCAGGTATTGATTTAATGAGGAGAGCTCCGCCTTCCACAGATGGCGCTAGTGTTATAATCAGAATGCTATGGTGGATTCGTATGTTTATAACTCCTCGGAGACGTCCTCTTGGTATCGCTTCTCGGCCTATGGCTAAGATCAAAGTGTAGTATCTGTTCTTATCAGCTTAATATCTGATATCTGAGGTTTCTAACATACCAACCTATAACTATAACACCTTTCATCTGCGAGCGACGATGTCCACCCAAGCCGAACAACCAGCTAATGCCCAATATGACATTAAATACCCACTACCAACCGAGTTCAAGTGCGAGCTCTGCAATGTGCGCCCACCAAGATCGTATAAAAACCACTCAGATCTCAATAAACACCTAAAACGAGTGCATGGCCATGAATTGTTCTTCGTATGTGGAATATGTGGTGAAGGCCTTGGCACAATGAAAAAAGTCAAATCACATCAGAAAGCTAACCACAACGAGGATGAACTGGCGGACTACATCACCAGCCAGCCCCCAATATCACCTACGCCTAGAAGAATTTCACGAAGGCCCCTGGAAAACAACTACAACAGCACACTACCTACTTTGGGCAATAACCCAGCACCGATACTAGCTGAAAGCACAGAGGACCTAATGCCAGATGTAGTAGATGTCCCGTTCACTCCACACATAGTGCCACCGCCAGTAACACCAAACCAGGAAGACAACGGCCCATTGACAGACCACGAGGAGATATATCATCCGCCTATGCCACCAGATAGTGCCATGGAAAGCAGCCAGACAAACACCACAAACTGCATCAGTGATGAAGACCTGCTGAATATAGCACTGCCTCCTACGCCAAACAACAATGTAGTGGAATACCAACCAGCACCTCTACAAGACAACCATAGCAACTTAATTAACACCTCTGCATTGCTAATTGAAACAATAGAACCACGAGTTTCACTACCTGCCACCCACCACACAATAGAGCCTAACTCACCCAGGCTAACAGAACAACAAAAGCACTGGATACAAAAAATCAACCTGTGCCGCAATGCAGCCGACCTTAACAAAATGGTTGAAAACATAACTGGTGAGTGGTCAAAATCATCGGACACCCCCCCAAAACCCAGCAACAACGAACGGCCCCGCCCTCGACCAAGACCTGTGAGAAGAGAGGGATACGACGGAAACGAAGCCTCCAAAATCCAAAAGCTGTACAGGAGCAGAAAGAAGAAGGCGTACCAACAAATTACTCAAGGAGCACCGAACTACTGCACCATCGAGGAGGATACGCTACTCAACCATTGTAGGAAGATGTGCCAATCTAATACCGAGACCTCCGACTGCTACGACCTCCTCCCTTCTGCTCCGGCGGACAACCTAGAACGCCCAATTAGAGAAGACGAAATTACAGGCCGCCTCAACAAGATGGCTAATACAGCGCCAGGTAAGGATGGCATTAAATATAACATAATTAGACCAGATGATTAATGTGCTTGCCTACGCTGATGATCTGGTCATCATAACGTCAAATGAGGAGGACATGCGACAAGCCCTGAAGGCAGCCGGTGAGACAGCGAAAAAATGTGGCCTTACTTTTAAACCGTCTAAATGCGCCACACTAGACCTCGATTGTCGAAGAAGGAGGCAGGTAAACATCACCCCATATAATATCCAAGGGGAAGCCATGCAGGTGCTCAGCGAAGGCGATGAATATACGCACCTTGGCGTGCCAACTGGATACCACATCGATGCAACACCTCACGATACGATCACGAAAATGATGGATGAACTAGGGAAGGTGGACCAAAGTCTACTCGCACCGTGGCAAAAGATCGATGCCCTTAATACCTTCATCCTACCGCAACTGGCGTTCATCCTGCGAGGGACACATGTGCAGCAGAAAACCCTCAAAGCCTTTGACAAGCTTCAAGGCAAGTGCCTCAAAAAGTGGCTAAACCTACCGCAGCGTGCCAGCACAGAGATACTGTACCTCAACAACCACCAAGGAGGTACAGATGCCATACCCTTGTGTACCTGGACCGACCTTGCAGCCGTCATCCAAGGATTCAGAATGCTGCACACCCAAGACTCCACGGTAAACAACATCGCACGGAGCCAGCTGTATGATGTCACCCGCAGAAGACTTGCACGAGCTCCTTCCCAGGAAGATATCGCCAAATACCTCTCGGGCGACCTTGAGAACGAATTCGGCCGTGATGGTGGTGACATCATGTCGCTGTGGACCAGAGTAAGGAATGCTACAAGAAGACTATCGAACACACTGGGGCTTAAATGGATTTGGCAACCCATACATGAACAACTTTGCCTCTGTGTTGGCCGAGACAACCAAACAATCATTCCTCCAACCGAGTCAGGGAGGAAGGCAACGGAAAAAACGCTCAAAGGTGCATTCCGTGCCCACCTTGCAGCTAGCCTCTGTAAGAAGAAGGACCAGGGCAAAGTCTTCGAATGCACCTCACTGTGGTCGGCGAGCAACCACTACATGCGAACGGGTCTTGCCACTCGATTCTGTGACTGGCGTTTCATACATCGTGCCAGACTGGACTGTGTACCGCTCAACGCCACCAAGCGGTTTGGCAATAATAACAAACTGTGCCGTCGATGTGGCAAGGCCAACGAAACCCTCCCGCATGTCCTAAACCACTGCCAGATGCACTCCGCAGCTTGGCAGAAGAGACACAATAATATCCAAGACCGTCTCGCACAGGCCCTCCCACCACGATCAGGGCGTGTTAAAATCAACAATAAGGTAGAGGGCAGCTCCGGGAACCTCCGGCCAGATATTACCATCTACGATGACACAGCTAAGATGATCAGGCTGATTGACGTGGCAATACCATTCGAGAATGGACGGAATGCGCTCCTGGCCAGTGCTGATGCCAAGCGGACTAAATACCAAGCCCTCGTAGAAGAAATGAGAGGAAAAGGGTTCACAGTGTCCTTCCACCCGTTCCAGATTGGTGCCCTTGGAGCCTGGGACCCCGCTAATGAAGATGTCCTGCGAGAGCTGAAGATCCCCCGTAAATATTCATCCCTGATGAGAAAATTGATGGTGTCCGACACCATTAAATGGAGCAGGGATATATACATCGAACATCTATCTGGAAGGAGGCAGTACGAGTGATAATAGTTAAAAGTGCAATACACCCAATTAATAAGTGCAATACTCCTAATCAACGTGTATACCTGATAGTGATATTTTGAACTCATATTTTGATCTCATATTCTTGATCTCATATTCTGATCTGATGTTTATAATTTTGTGCAATATTGTATTTTTTTTCTTATTTTTCTAATAAAAGTTTTAAATCTGTTCTTATCAGCTTAATATCTGATACGACCCGCATGCGGGTCCAGTATATTAAACTGATTTTTGGAAATGGGTTGAAGTTCGGGGCTTGCTCCACTTCTACCGCGGGTTGGCCCGGCATTGCAGTGCCGCCGGGATCGGCCCACATAATTAAATACAAGAATAATTAATTGCTGCGCAAGCGCAGGACTTCGTAATGCTTCCATTTACGCGGTTCGTGGGGTGTTTGGGGTTCTAATAATGTAGGTAGAGGACCAGACGTAATGGTGTCTAATTCGACCCCCACGACATTACACTGGATAGGTAGGTACTTCTACGTACCAAGGTGTTACGGATGCGTGCCTTTTTACACCCTTTAACTTTTATACCTGCCGTTTTCAAGGGTATACTGTATAATAATATTACCGACAAGCGAAGTAAATAATGTCTGTCTCACTTAGAAGTCGCTTGCCGAAGGCCATCTTAAATCGCTCTATTTATACCACAAATTAAACATTCAGGCTTTTTCGTTTTAAATGTGCAAATGTTTAATTGACTATGAAGAAGTATTTTCCTTTAAAAGGGGGCATGGCTACAACCTGTACGCACAATTGGGAAAATGAAGAAATGAAAAAAAAATTTCTCTAAACACAATCTTGTTTATAATGATGATCTTGTAGTTTCCTTTTGAAATAAAAGTCCTAGTGGTACACCCTTTACATGATAGATGGCGGTACTCAATTCGACCATTAATTGGTTAAATAAATAGCAATTTTTACTGTTTGGCAATCTATAAATGATGTCATAAATTTAGAGGCGGGAGGGTGAAATTGTGACAGTCTGTTTTTCTAAAACTGAATTCAAAGGAGTATGGTATGACACCTTGTGATATGGCAGGGGGTTAAAAATTAATAAAAAACCTGTGACATCATTTATGGTGTGGAAGTATTGATTTGGCACAGGTTTTCTGTACGAGTCTGCATGGTTGTCTGCAGTAGTTGATATAGTTTGGTGTTTATATAGTAGAGGTCACTGTGCTGATGTCATCTATATTACTGTTTTTGTAAGGTTTAAAGACCTGGGTACCACGACCGAAAGGCATACTTACCTGGCGTAAGGGTTACCTTGATCAACAAGGCGGTTCCCCCAGGGTGAGGCCCTTCCATTGCACTTAGGCTGGGCTGACCCTTGCGATTATTCCTAATGTGAATAACTCGGGCGCGTAATTTTTGGTAGTCGGGACTGCGTACGCGCTGTCCCGGTATTATATAAACATATAGTTATTTGTTTAATTAGTACAAAAAATGGTAGTTTTCGGGACGAGCAAGAATTGCCGGCGATCTTGCTAGGCCCGAAAACGAATTTTTTGTGTGAATTGAACATATTATTTTTTCTCCAACCTTTGAATTAAAAAAATTTAAAAAAAAATTCCAAAAAAAAATATGTATAAGAAATTTATTCACTATTAAACAAAGTTTGAGAAACAATTATAAGCATTTACATATTTAATTATTTTGAACTATTAACATGGATTGTTATATTACAATTTGACCAATTCGGACAATTTTGGAACTGAATTGGAGCACCTGAACTTGCAACTTTCAAGTTCATTTGTTCCAATTCAGTTCTGCTTTCAGTTATGTTTGAAACAAAGGAAGTGCTGGCAACAGCTGTGGTGCTGGGTGAATTCAAGTCGAAAATTTTGTTTGCAGTTTCCAATTTGTTCGAAATTGAATCGTCTATATAGCCCTCGGCCACAGTACTGGACTGCCAACCTCCATGTCTTTTTAAGGCAGTTAAATCGGCACCTGCGTTAATTAACAGCGTGGCTGAAGTGCGTCGCAAGCAGTGGCCTGTGTAGGATTTTAAATCCGGCAAATTTAAAAAGGTACCAACTTCTTGCGCAATCGACGCCAATTTATGAACCCCTACAACCTGTCTATGGCATTTACCATTTTGGTATTTAATAAAAAAACGAGTTTCCTTCATATTGGGGGGGGGGCGCAGAGCGATATATTTTCTATAAATGCCTAAATATGTGTTACCAGTGACTGTAAATGATTTTGGTTTCTTCGTTTTCGTGTTTGGAATCCGTATTAATAATGAAGACCCTAAATCGTCGATATCTGCTATGGTAATTTTCGACATTTCATCGCGCCGGAGTGCTCCTGCTATTCCAAAAATGAGCCCAATCTGAAAATACAAACACACTGAATAAACTAAGATAAAATTATTACATAATTTAACGTTCTTACCTTAATCATTAAATATTTATTATCGGGGGCTTCAGAAAGAAATTTATTAATCTCTTCTTTCGTCAAAGTTTTTGATTTTTTGGGTAGATATCCATCTGCCTTCCTCTTTAAAAATGGTACAAGTTTGGGATACTGTTTTATATCAATACCATTTTTCACATTAATAGTTGCCTTTAACATGGAATAGTGTCCCCATAAAGTGGATGGTTTCATTTTGGTGGATAAATCGGAAAGATATGCAATCAACACATTTTCCGAAAAAGACGACACATTTTGAAGTTCTCTCCATTCCATAAATCGCCTATAGGAATTCTCGTACACCTCTCTTGATTTGGCAGGAAGCAGTTCTAATGTGGCACTATTCGCTGATTCTATAATATTTGGTGGTGTAGAAGGCAATTTACTATCAACATACGTGACTTGTGCCATTTTACTTACAAATGTCAAATCATAATTATTTGACATTTATTAAAGGCAGAGTACTAGATAAAATCATGTGCCCATAATATAGCTTCATTCTTATTGGACCACAATGAACAACTGATATTCACCAGCCTATCAGTTGTCCTGGCGTTTTTTTTCCTAGGACGTTTTACCTATACATTTGTACAGTATCCATAAATGTGCCGTTTTTTGTTCTAAATAACTTGATAATTTAGTGTCATATTCGTGAGGTTGGAGAAAAAATAAATTTTATTCACAATCACTATAATAATATGCATATTTTTAACCTCGAAAAAGTTGGGATATTAGCGATTCCCTCTTCGAGATGGGTAATATTCTATTACTAACGTCTATTTCGAGGTACAGAAACATTTTGCGAACCTCTATTTCGAAATACAGAAACAGTCAATTGTCAGTTTATATAAACGTCAAATTGACATCAATCATGCGCTCGGTTCTCCAACGAATCTACTCTGAAGTGAATTTTACAATTCTGTTTAATTATGGATTACTACGTCATAACGGTCGCAACCATCCTCTTCATTAAGTATTTCTTATTTATAAGTGGATATTAATGATTTGTGCTCTTACACGAAACGGATTTATGCATATCTCAGGTTGGCAACATCCCAACAACCCATCAAGTGTCAAAACCGTAACCTCATAATAAATGCGCCTTCACAACAACCCGCGGACAGTAACGAGGACGGGAACGGAGGCGAAAATATAGCAAGCTTCTCGTTCCCGTTACCCGAAATTAGTTATTAGTTATGTCAACATGCGAATCATTTAACTTTTGGTTCCCGGAAGTTGTTGCGTTTACTTTTGTCCGTTACGTGAAATGCACGTTTACCCCATTTTATGTCAATTGCCGTAAGTCGTATTGAATTACATCATTATCTGCTGGTGGCTCGGGTTCTCCACGTAATCTAGCTGTATTATGTAATACACTACTTACCACAATTATAAAAGGTGTGGTACTGAGGTTTAAGTGACACCCATACGTCAATTTTTTTACGAATTAAATATGTCCGACATTGAAATAAATATGTGTACCAAAATCAAACAATTTTACTTTTATCATTACATTTCGTGATTGTGAATAAAATAGTATACATACCTCGCGGGAACACAATTCCAGCCTCGCGCAATTGCAAACCTTGGCGCTTCGCGCCTCGGTTTGCAATCTATGCCCTCGGCTGTAATGATGTTTATCCCGACTCGGTACGTAATATACTATATAATACCTCTTCTCCATTTTTTTGTTTTTCTCTCCACCCCTTTAATTGTAAATCTGTCTTCCTCGCGATCGCGAATCCCATGAACCAATAGCAGTACCGGGATACCCATGCCCTGCGCACTCCATACGAAATAAATTGTTAGCGTTGGAGCTTCACACTGGAAACATGGGATGGCGTAAGTGTCGCCAAACAGGCTAGAATTTGTTACAGCGAATGACGCTAGATGACCCAACCATCCAGCTAATACGATTTGAAAATCTCGTCCGTAAATCATTCAACGCCAAGCGATAATCGGGGAGGCCGAGTATATGTAAACAAACAAAACCGTAAGTATGTGAATATTCGATTCCTTTCAGTTTTTCCTCTGTTAAAACGAAGAGAAGGTCGTCCATGCCCTTCGCGTTATAAAAATATTATAAATAATGAGTCGTCATTGTGCCATTAAATCCTGCAAAAAGTGCAACAGAAACACTTATATGCATTCCTTCACTAGAAAGGAACCGGTAAGTGATATTTGTTAGAAGTACATTTCTTTATTGTCTGTATGAAATTTTGAATGTCATATTATTATTTTTTGGGACGAAATATTGTTATCGTTTATTTCTCATAGGTGACGAGGAAATAATTCGATTGTTTGATTCTCGTCATTTTCTAAAGTGTGTGAGAAATAATTTAATGAAATACCATGCCACATTCAAATGGAAGGGAACAAAATTTTCTTCTTGCTGGTTGGATATTGATATATATATATTATTATTATTATTATTATAGTGTAAGCAGTGATTATTATATTCACTAAGATACGCCACGTCAATGGGCTTTCTGTGCAGGGTTTTCACGTGGACCCACCGGTCCCCACCCGTCCCTCACCAACGAAAACCGTAGAAGTAATACAATCGGGTAGATCTCCATCTCCGCTTAAGAACCGCGATGGAAGTCGGTCGCTAACAGCGATTGCGAGCATGTGCTCCTCGGATATGTAAACAAACAGCTAGAAAAATAAATAAACACCGCACGGCAATCTTTTTCGGGCAGAAACAGAAAGTTGATCGGCAAGCCATCATATTGAAATTATGAAATAAATTATGAATGACGATATTCATTGTTAGTGAATATATTGTACTTATTACAACTTGAGTAAATCCTTTATAAATATACAGTAGATAAATTGCGTTAATACGGCTCAACCACAAATCACAATGGTCACCATTTTTTTTTCGTTTTTATCTTAGCATCTGACGCGATAATTTTTTGGTTGGCTTAAAAACATTGACATAAAACTCGCAATAACCCAAAAATGAAAAGTTTGAGAAACAATTATAAGCATTTACATATTTAATTATTTTGAACTATTAACATGGATTGTTATGACGCGATAATTTTTTGGTTGGCTTAAAAACATTGACATAAAACTCGCAATAACCCAAAAATGAAAAAAAAATTGAATAATTGATTTCGTAATGTGATTCAAAAATATTTTCAACAATTTTTTGATCCAGAATATATTCCATACATGTATTTGACACACGATTTGTAATAACTACAAAAATACATTTTTAGGCATAATTGTAGAAATTTTCTTTTCTCAATCATTTTTGAAACTCCTCGAATTGATATTGTAAAATATCAAAATTTTAAATTGGTACCAAAATAAAACATTTGGCCAAAATGTAATATTTCAGAATCTCAGATTTTTAACATTTACTGTAATAATTTCCGGGTGTTCCTCGAATGTGGGCTGCAAATGAGTCATCTAACGTAAACATTTGCCACTGTTCGGCCCGCCTCTTCGAATAATTTCCACCCTCCTCTCGGCGTTGCCCCGTAGCAGAAACTTTAGGACGGATATTCAGGCGCCTTAACATTTCCGTCATATTATTCCACGCGAGTGGTATGCTTTTCCAGAAATTAAATATTGAAAATTGAAAATGAGTACCGCGTGTATGACTTGTGTTTATTTTAATTGCAAAAATTATACCAGAAATAAGGCAACAAAAATTAGTTGCTTCCGTTTTCCAATCAAAAATGAAAGCAAATGTAAAGAGTGGGTCAAAAATTCCGGGAACATTAAACTGTTAACCTTTGAAATTAATGAACTCAAAAATAAACTTATTTGCGAAAAACATTTTTGTAGTAGGGATTACCACGTTGTTCGGGACAGAAAACGTTTATTTCATAACATTAAAGCAATGAACAATGAAGAAAAACAATGTGTGGTTTTGTTCGACGAAATAAATCTTAGAAAAAATCTAGATTATAATAAATCCGGTGATTATATCGAAGGTTACGAAGATTTGGGATCATTGGGCAGATCTGATAAAATTGCAAATACGGCGCTGGTTTTTTATTTGAGAGGGTTGTCATACAAATGGAAAATTCTATTTTGTTATTTTGTTTCAAATGGTCCAATAAAAGGTAACAACTTGAATAAAATTATCATTCAAGTTATAAATAAACTAATCAAATTAACTTTGAAACCACGTGTATTATTATGTGATCAGGGTTCGAATAATAGAAGTGCTATTAAACAATTAGGTTATAATTTAGAATCTCCCTTCTTTACTGTTCAGGAACAAAAAATTTATGTTTGTTTTGACACTCCACATTTATTAAAAAGTTTACAAAATAATTTTATGAATTCTAAATTGCAAATTTTGGTCAACAATAAATTAGTAGTTAGTATGCCAAAAATTACTAAAATCCATGCAGAACCAACAACATTTCAGAAAATGAAAGTTAGATATGCAGCTCAAGTCTTCAGTAATTCCGTCTATGCGGGTATTTTAACTGCAGTGGCAACAAATGATTTACATAGCACTTCAGCTGTTGATACAGCTAGGTTTATTAAAGAGATTAATAATGTATTTGATTCCATGAACAGTTATGTAGTAAACGATTCTAACCCTTATAAATCTGCATTGTCTATATATAATAATACACCCCAAAAGACTTTGGAAAAAGCAGTTAATTATTTCAAAAATATCAAAATTTATCAAAATGGGAAACTGAGAAATAATATTTGGTGCTTAGAAGGGTTTCAATGGACTGCGATTTTATCTTTGTGGGAAGACTTAAAAAAAGAGGGTTTCAAATATTTATTAACAACCAGAATAAATCAGGATCCAATTGAAAATTTCTTTTCTGTTATTAGATATAGAGGAGGCTACAATCCTACACCTTCAGTTCGCGAATTTCGGATAGCCCTCCAACATAATATGCATATTCGACTTTTGAATCAAATTGACTCGAGTAATTGCGAATACAATGACGATCTTCAAATAGAATTACAATCAATAAATCCGGAAAGCAATGTTTAAAATTTTATAGCTACCTGTTCAAATGATGATGAATTTAGCGATGAAGGTAATGTAGAAGTCAGTCCTGTTTACATAAGACGAAAAACACCGGAAGCTTCATTAGAATCATGTTCAACTGTATATGTAACGGGTAACTTATTTCATAAACTTTCTACAAAATTTAAATGCGACATTTGTAGGGAACAATTATTTAAACCAAATTCTAGCCTCATAGAAGAAAGAGAACTTCTTTTATTGCATAAAGTTTATAGTATTTCTGGTATAAAATTTCTTTGTAGACCCACCGACGAATTTATAAACATAATCAGCAATTTATTGCTTATTTTCAAGAATCTATTTGAAACAATTAAGTGTGAAGATAAATTTAAAAAACATATCAAAACAGCATTTTTGGAATACATTTCTAATAATCATAATAAATGGGGAGAATGTTGCAAAGATCACAAAATGTTTATTATTGATTTATTAATTACAACATATTTATACAAATATTTGAAATGGAAAACGGAACGTATAAAAGCTGAGATATCTGATTCTAGACGAAAACCACACAGAAAAATTAGAATTTTGTCATAACTGCTTCTAAGCATTTGTACTTGAATTTATATATACACGAATATTGCCTGAGTTTAGAATCTAAATTTTATTTAATAAGAACAAAAATAAAATAGAAAAACACTTGAAAAAGAAATACTTTTAAAATGAAAAAAAAAATGGAAAATATTATAGTTCGAAAGTTTAACCATAAACTAGAGCAAAAAAGGGATACGCATTTTATCTTAGATTATAATATATCTCTGTATATAGCGGACACCTAACAATTTTTAAAAATACACTCCATTTACAATCACAGAACAGCCAATATTAAGATTTATGAAATATATCTTTTTGCTTGTTAAGTACATGGGACGATTTACATTAAGTATGATGAGTGTTTTTGTATTATCTTGTAATAAATCAAATGAAAAACGAAGGTCACTTAATTTCTTATCTGTTTCATTTCACAACTTTTAATATAATAATTGTACACTTGATTATTAACCTTACATTGGGGTTACAGAAGTAGGCTTTAGTAAATTGAAGATAATATTGATATAACAAACGCTTCTTGAAAATTAGAAAGACCAAATAACAATATTACTATGTAGAGACCTAATGGATTGAAAATTAAATGAAAAAGACGATGCATTTTTGAGTTATAGATGAAATTAATAATTCAAAGACAAATAGCTCCCAAGTTCTGATCGTCACAGCAATTCCAATTTTTCCATCATCCACTTTGCTTGCGACGCGATGCGAGGCGTGTAATGTTAGCTCCCAAATAGGGGAATTCGCATGAAATTCTTCTCGCAGCGCGCGCTCCCCGGCCTATTTTTAGATCGGACGGTCCGTCTCGTTGATGGTTACACTCGTAAATGATACAACTATCCCAAGTGTTTCGTATTTATGAGCATAGAATCTATCGATCGGTGCGCCCCCATAGCGGATAGAATCACAGTAGGTGCACAGATTCTCTCACGTCGATTCCTATCTTATTAATATTATAATCACTGGTGTAAGTAACCATTTGTGCAATTTACAATAAATATATTATTTTAATCAATGACTTCTTAATACTCCTACACTTGATTTTAATCAAGTACTGTGAAATTTGGAAACCCACTAGCTCTGCAACCCGTTCTACCCGCACCTGCTTTTGCTTCACCAGCGCCATCCCATGACTACAGTGACGAATTAAAAATAAGTAATCTGACAAGTTCGATTCCGAACGGTGCTAAAATTCCTAAAAGTACCTGCAATGTCCAGTCACCGTGTTTATTCCCTTAACTTTTACATCGTGGTATGCAAATAACTAATTTACATTTGAGCATTAAATATTGTTCCCCCATCAGAACACCTAGAGACAATATTTAATGTTCACATTTATTGTTATATTTGCCGCCGCTGGCAATGTCCATATCTTGTCGGTGTTAAAGCCACCCGGATTTGGTTCAGTACAGCATTCAGGCAATAGATTCCGCCACTTTGGCGTTCCTACCTTTAATTTACATTTACCCAAGATATTTAGGTTATAATTTACTGCTGTTTCGTAATAACGTTGGTATTGTATTCCAACATTTCCATGGTGGTTGAGATATTTCTTTAAGCCGCACCTCAATAAAACTATTAGGAGATTGGTCATTTTGCTGATTTATTTATTTTATTTATTTATTTATTTATTTATTTATTGACGTCAAAAAACTACATTTTACATAAAAAAAATATTAACATGTATATATATACACACATATAAAGTTTACATTCAAACACACTTAACAGATAATGTAGCGGGCCTCAGACTTGAACTTGATAAACGATGAGTTGGTGAAATTAAGTTTGTCACAATATTTATTTGCAATACTTCACATTCTTACACATGGACTAAACATAACGTAGGATGTGCGGCAGAATGGAATATGTAACAACTGAGATTGTCGCGTTGTATATTTGGGAACATTGAATGCAAAACATTCCAAACATTCAGGCGAATTAATAATATTATTGATTATTTTAAAGATAAAACAAACGTCGTAAAATTCTCGTCTGTTTGATAAACATGCTAAATTAACATACGATCTAATCTGGTTTATATTCAGAATTATATTTTGTGAATATAATTTATATTTTAAATACTTTAAAAATTTACCTTGTACATATTCCAGTCTGTCGATATAACAGCTAAAATGTGGTGACCAAATAACACTACAATATTCTAATACTGACCTAATAAGACTAACAAAAAGAGTTGTTAAACTATGGACATTTGTAAAATCTCTGGTAGTTCTTTTAATAAATCCGAGCAACTTATTTGCCTTGGCAATAACAGTTTCAATGTGATAGGAAAATGATAGTTTCTTATCAAAATAAACTCCCAGGTCCCTAACAACCTCTTGATATTCTAGACCCACATTGTCTAAATGGTACATAAATCTCTCATTATTAGACTTACGACTGAAAAGCATTACGTGGCATTTATTTATATTAAGGGACATATCATTTCTTAGACACCAATTACATATATTAGTACGATCTGACTGTAATAATAAAGCGTCACTATTCGATGAGACTCGTCTGTACACTTTCAAATCGTCCGCGAATAATAATATGGGAGATTTAATTCCAACATATATATCATTAATAAAAATATTGAATAAAAGAGGACCCAAGTGTGACCCCTGAGGAACACAAGATGTGGCATCAAAAATATCGGATAAAAAATGATTTACACGGACTTGTTGAGTACGATTTGTTAAATATGAATCGATCCACTTAAGAATAGGTCCACAAATGCCATACTTCGCCAGCTTAGCTATCAGAAGTTCTATGTTAACTTTATCAAAGGCCTTACTAAAGTCCATATAAATAGCATGAACTTCAGAACCAGCATCAAAGGATTTTAAAATGAAATTGCTGTATAAGAAAAGATTTGTATCTGTAGAGCGTCCACTCATGAACCCATGTTGTTGAGATATTATAATATTTTTGAAAGGGCTTGATAAAGACAGTAAAAACTGCTATATATATATATATATATATATATATATATATATATATATATATTTGTTCAATTGATGGTGAAGCTAATCCGTCAGGTAAGACGTTTACCACTCTTATCGGACGTGTATCACTGAAGGAACTACAAGATCGTCATCATAGACAAGATCGTCATTTTCCATAACTGCGTTTAGAGAAAATATCTGGATATTCTTAATTGTGTGGCGAACAATGTATTTCGTTAGCTAAATTACTTTTAGTTTGATAATGATTAGAACGTGATCGAAACTATAGTCGCTACTAATAAATCGTGTGATATTAACAAAGAAAGTGTTTTATTTATAATTCAAAATGTATCACGAAGTAAACGCCTCCAGTGTCAATCAATTAATGTATTTTCCTTCAAAAGAGTTGTGACCAGTACCGATATCGGTTATAACTAGTGAAGAGCTTATTTAAATATCCGGGGTAACTATTACCGTGAAGCTCAATGAAGTTGTCGTAGGTAAAAAAACTTTTGGCTCATGCTGCAAACTTCATGCGTTATTATTCCATGCTCGTTGTAAATAATATACTACTGTACTACAGGTTAGAGAACCAAAACGATGGAGAAGGTAAATGAGAGAAAGGTTCAGACAAGCGGGATTGACCAAGGTAATTTTATTTATGTTTATATATTACCGGGACAGCGCGTACGCAGTCCCGACTACCAAAAATTACGCGCCCGAGTTATTCACATTAGGAATAATCGCAAGGGTCAGCCCAACCGAAGTGCAATGGAAGGGCCTCACCCTGGGGGAACCGCCTTGTTGATCAAGGTAACCCCTACGCCAGGTAAGTATGCCTTTCGGTTTTTTTTTGTTGATGAGAGGAGAGTAAATCTTTTATAGACACCCCTATAGTGGGGTAGTGTTGGAGTCCTCCCCCTGACGGGCGCGGAGTATACCAACTAAAAACTCTCGTCTTGTATTTCAAATTTAATTAAAGAAATTTTTCCTACAGTATCGTTGTGATTCGTGGGGATATTATTCATGACTTTGGGATATGACGTTTTTATTGCGATAATTATTAATTAGAAATTATTGCTTAAAGAAATTTTGAAATGGTATGGGTGTGTGGAAAAAAAATTTGTTTAAGACCAAAAAATTTTGAAAAGTTTAATGAGTTGATGGATATTTGATTTTAAATTAATGAATTTACTGACCCAGGTTAAGTGGGCGCTTTCTTTTCCCATGAGTGGGATTAGGTTGGATTTCGAAATGGTCTTGCAGAAGGCTCACATCGAATTTGGAAGAATGGCTGAGGGCCAACTGATGGATGAAGTCCTGAACACTCGGCGTCTTGGTTTCGAGACGCAGTTGCGCATTTCTGACAAACCACGGAGCGCCTACGATCCGGCGGATCATGCGGCTCTGCGTGGTCTCCAGCTTACGCATCTGCGTAGCGGAGAGGGTGATAAATGCAGGGCATCCATACGTCATTTTTGGACGTATGATTGCCTTGTATAGGTGGATTTTATTGGATAGGAATAGCTGGTTGCTATTTAGGAGAAGGGGTTTTAGTTGTGCAAACGCAGTGTTTGCTTTTGTAATGGCGTATTGGACGTGTTTATTCCAATTAAGTCTACGGTCCATAATGAGACCAAGATAGCGTACATTGTCGACCCAGGGGATGGGCTGGTCATTGAAAGTAAGATTATTTGGGGGCAGAGAGCGTCTCAAGGAAAAGAAGATAGCTTGGCTTTTTTCAGGGTTAATTGAAATTCGCCATTCCTGTGTCCACTCCTCGAGCTCATCGAGTGCGGACTGAATTTTATTCATCATGTGAGGGATGATACATGTACGCTGTGTCATCTGCATATTGAGCAGTAAGAATGTTTCGAGGGTTAGGAATATCGTGTACATAGATGTTGTACAAAGTTGGAGAGAGGACGGATCCCTGCGGCACCCCGGCGGTCATTACACGCGGGTCAGAGATTGCACACTCGTAACGAGCTGAGAAAGTGCGTTCGGTAATAAACTGTTGAATGAGTTTAACCAGATAAATTGGACAATTGAGCGTAAGGAGTTTAAAAATCAAACCTTCGTCCCAGACACGATCAAAAGCTTTAGAAACATCAAGAAAGATGGCTAGTGTGCTTTGTTTGCGATTGAAACCTTCGACTATAAAATCACTGGTTCTAATTAATTGATGATTGCAAGAAAGGCCCTTGATGAAGCCATGCTGGGTATTCGGGATGATTTTGTGATCGACAGACCATTCGCTAAGGCGCAAATGAATGATTTTTTCGAATGGTTTACCCATGACGCAGAGCAGACTAATAGGGCGATGATTTTGCGGAAATTTAGCACCTTTACCCGGTTTCGGAATTAAAACCACAGTAGCATGTTTCCATGCTTGTGGGAAATATCCTATTCTGAGACAAGAGTTAAAAATCGCTGTTAGAAAAACAATTGCTTTGTGTGGAAGATGCTTCAGGCAGGTGTAACTAATTCTATCGTGCCCTGGCGCTTTTTTATTCGGCGCATTTTTAATGAGAGTTTTGACCTCTGTAGGGGAGGTCGGTTTAGGCGTGGAGTTAGGAGTTTCATTGAAACGATCAAGTGTTTCCTCTATGTCGTCGAGAAGCTCGTCGCTGGTAGTGAGAGGGTTTGGCGAAAACTGCGACTCTAGGCTCTCCGCGAAGGCTTCGGCTTTGTCTTCCGCAAGGTAGACAACGCCTTGTCTTCCATGGATTGCCGAAGTCGCCGTTCTCGCTCTGGTAAAAGTCTTAGTGAGCTTCCAAAGTTGGGGTTTATGCTGGGCGGCATCGTCAATGAGCCGATTCCAGCGGTTATTGCGAAGATCTTTAAGATTATTATGAATTTCGTTCTGAAGCTGATTAATATTTTGCTTCGTTTGGCGACAGCGTGTGCGTTGCCATATTCTATGGACACGATTTTTTTCCCTAATTTTTTCGAGGATATTACGAGGAATATTGAGCGGATCGCTCTGAGAAACAGAGTTTTCCGTCGTGGATTCATCAATGGCTTTATGGATAGCCGCTGTGAGGGTTTTTACACCTTCATCGATCTCGTTTTTATTTCGCATCACCGGAATTGGTGGAACGAGGCCTAGGATAATGTCATTAAATTTAGTCCAGTCAGTGGATCTGGCTATTTTCTCTTATCTGGAAATTTCGGTATGAATATCCATGATGACAGGATTATGATCTGAATGCAATTCGGATGCTGTCCAGACATCAATGTCGTAATCTAATCGATTCACGATAAAGAAATCAAGAATGTCAGGACGGTAACCAGAAGAATGGTAAAAAGTTGGTTCAGTTTGGCTGATTGTTTCGAGTGGAAAACGGTGTTGAACAATGTAGTCAAGAAGGTTACGACCGCGAGTATTTGTGGTGCGACTCCGCCAGCTGGGGTGCTTGGCATTGAAGTCGCCCCCGATTATGTTTGGAATATCGTCAGAGAGGATGTTTTCATAGTCTTGGACTACAAAAGGTCTCGAGGGAGAATGATAGGCGCGAATGATCTTAACTTTTTCGCCATTAATGCGAACTAGAATAGAAGTGATTTTTGTTGTCTGGATTGTCTAGAACAGAGTAATCAAGGCCACGTTTGACATAGATAGCGGTGCCACCCCCGTTTCCAGTCGTACGAGGGGTTAGATGAAGATTATAACCATTAATATACAGGCCATGTCGCGAGGAAGAGTTTGTTTCGCTGACAAGCATTATATGTATGTCGAGACGACGGATGAACTGCTCTAGTTCAGAAGATTTATCTGTGAGACCATTAGCATTCCACGTGCCTATTCTGCACACTTCGGACGTAATTACTTTATTATTCGAAGAAAGGATGAAAATTAAAGTTTGCCGATGGCGGCGAGAATCGGGCCTAGTGCCTCGAGTCTGGCGATATTAGCAAGGAAGGTGGGGTCTTTGAACATTTGAGAAATGTCCAGGCGGCCTTTTGGAATTGGTGTGGGGGCGGTATTTGTTTTGGGAGTGATGCTGGGTGGTTTAGGTGTGGCTGACTGTTTGGGTGAATTGGAATTCACTATTGGGGTGGGTTTTGATCCACCTTTAAGCGCCGACGAGTAATTCTTTTTAGGGAATTTCTCGCAGCCCTTAAAGTTTGCGGTGTGGTTGCCCTGGCAGTTGCGGCACGTGGGGGATCCGTCTGTGTCAGGATTGCGAGTACAGTCGGCGGTTTGGTGGGGACCTGCGCATTTAACACAGCGAGGGGAAATGTGGCAGCGGAGGGCGCCGTGACCAAAGCCCTAGCACCGATGGCATTGTGTCGCAGTAGAGGACCTATGTTGCGTCTCTACCTTGACGCTAACGTGGAAAAGGCGCGTGAGTTTAAATATCTCACGGCCTTTGTCAGTTTTTTCCAATTGGACTGATACCATTGGGAATTTACGGGTGCTGTTGCCCATGCGACGAACTGCTATCACTGGGAGGTTCAGTGAAAGTAGCTCGTCGATTATTTCTTGGTCAGTGAAGGATTCATTGACCTTGCGGATTACTACCCTTAATTCTTTTTCCTCATTGAGGCGGTAAGTGTAGAAAGGGGCATTGATTTTCGTGAAATGTTGAACCGTAGTTCGGAAATCTTGAGGGGTTTGCACCTGAATGCGATACCCCTCGTTGATGGTGGAGACCTTGAGGAGGCAGACTTTCTTGTCCACCAGGTCTTTCGAGATTTGGATCCATCCCTCCTTTTTTTTAAGGTAAATGGGAGGAGGTTTTGAGGCGAATCTTTCGATTCCCTCGATGTTTTCGATCTCGTTGATCGTGGCTGGTTTGGCAGTGTCGGGTACACGCGTGGTGGTGTATTTAACAGTAGGAATGGGGTTTGAGCGCGGGGAAGGCCGAGCATTTTTGGGGGCTGAAAGCTGCTCGCTGGCTTTGATAGGCACAGCGGAGCGGCGGGACGGTAGCGTCGATTTTTTATTTGTGACAGTTGTGACACTGTCCGTCTTGATCCGTTTTGTGGGCGGGGTGCCAAGACTAGCCGATGGAGGCAGAATTCTAGCGGAGGGCGCCTCGGTGGTGAGAACGCGAGCCTCTGCAGAAGTTGAGGGGATGGCCGTAAAAGATGTCGATGCCGGGGGCGTGGCTTGGGTGTGAACCCTGATTTTTTTGTTGACTCGATGTCCGAGTCTGAATCGGAGTGCGGGCGAGCGGATTTCGACTTTTTTTTTGGTCTAACTTTGACAAATCCATCGCTGTCAGGGGCGTTAGAAGTAGAGGGATGGGTATATTTAGTTTTTAGGGGCTCGGGAGTGAATTCCATCGGTGTGGGTTTGCATAGGGGCAGCAGTAATTGGACGGTGGCTCTTAGCTCTTCGATTTGAGCCTTCAGGAGGGAAATTTCAATGCGGAGATTAGCATTATCGATTTTTAGGGAATCTATGTTGACTAGGTTATCGATCGTCAGATCGATGTCTAACAGTGCCTCCATAGTGCGAGGCAGGGATGGGTCTGACGACGCCATTGCCTTGCAATGGCTCGCCGCCGAGTTTAATAAAGAATTTTTAGCGGAGAGTGCTATGTTTGGCTGATTGTGTACGACTTTTGAGAAATAAAGCAACAGCGGGTGACCGCTGAAGCGATGAATTAAACGTGGGAAATGAGAGGAAGGGTAGTTCTATGGGATGGAATCCCCTAGAACTTTGGGCTTGCCGTATACGGAACCGACACTACGAACCCCTTGCGGGGTCGTATTCGGGTGCGCCCCGAGGATTTCACAGCGTTCCCGTTTTATAGGGAAATCCGTGATATCGAAGGATTGCGTGTAATAGCAGGCGTGCTAGACGGCTCTCGGCGTGGTGCAATGCCAAGAAACCGTTTGTCGTTCCGATCGCACCCAGTTAGAACAGTATAATACACGTACTAACTGTGTGGACGTTCACCAGAAGATCAAACTGAAAGGGAATACTGTTAATTAGTAGATGGCACCTTGACTCTGATCAGACTTTCGTTCGAGCTGCGAGCAGTTGAATTAAAAATTCAACTGTCACCAAGCAAGACTAGGAGTAATGCAGGCAAGGGTGTTGGCAATTTAAACTGGTAAGCCGTGAGGGCCAGTGAAAATTACTTCGAAGTTCGAAATATAAAAATTTCGGATAAGAACCGGACGGAGATTAGAACGACTTGACTGTTCTGATGCTCGATGTCGAGTGAAAGCACCGCGATGCCTTTCGGTCGTGGTACCCAGGTCTTTAAACCTTATAAAAATAGTAATATATATGGCATCACTATAGTGCCCTCTACAATCCAAATACCAAAATATATCAACTACTGCAGACAACCATGCAGACCCGTACAGAAAACCTAGCTGACGTTAGGTTAGGTAAACTGTAAAATTTCTGCATGCAGTCATGCTATTATTTTTTTTTGCATTTATAAAAACTCTGTTAGTATGTTGGCTTCTGTCAAATTGAATACTTCATAACTGTTTACAAGTTTTTTCATTAAATAAATAAATTAGTATTACGAAATTCTAAGAGGACATCAAATGCAGAGCAAAACAATTTACCAAAAATGATAAGGATGATGAGTTTAAGGTCTTCTGTGGTAGAAGATCCAAATATAAGACAAATTGCTGAATTGTGGAATTCATTATACAACTGCTCAAAAATATATAAAGAAAAATCATTCTCACTTATACAAATACCAGTGCCACCAAGAACTTTTTTCACATCTTATTAAATAACATAAACGTTGGTAAATCGTTTTTGATTGAGAAAGTTGTCCATTATTTGGCCGAATCATTTTCTCCACAGGTGACGTCCAATCAAATGATGGCAATTTCATTGCCCAACAGGTGACGTCCAATGAAATGAAAGCGGTTTCATTGCCCAACAGTTTAGTTGTTACTATGGTTACGATTCGTTTTTTGTCAGCGAACTGCCGCAATTTCCAAATAGAAAAATTATTCATTATAATTTAAAATAAATAGAAAAATCTTTAGGTAATTATTTAATATGATGCGAAAAAGTATAGTATTAAACGAGTGAGTAAGTTGGCCATTGCCACTCGGGTGAATTACAGCACTCGTCTGCGGCTCCTGTTGCAAACTTCACCCTCATGGCAATGGCTAACTTTCTCACTCGTTTAATAATATACTATTTTCGCATCTTATTAAATAATATAAACATTGCTGAATCAATTTTGATTGAGAAAGTTGTCCATTACTCGGCCGAATCATTTTCTCCACAGGTGATGTCCAATCAAATGATAGCATTTTCATTGCCCAACAGATTTCAGCCAATGAAATGATAGCAGTTTCATTTCCCAACAGTTTAGTTGTTGTTATGGCTGTCATTTGTTTGTATAAACACGTATTCATAAACGTCAAAATTTCTCCAGTGGAGTGCTTTAGGTACGTTCACATATACACTCTTTCGCGGGTTATTGAATATCGTTCTAACCGTGCGTTACTAACACAGGCCGTACAGGACAAATTCTTGTGTGTGAACGCCATAACTGTGTTATATCCGTCGCGATTGGTGTGGCACGCAGAATTTTAAGCAGACAAAAAATTTTCAAGGATCTAATCCCGTGCGAGATGCGCGGATACAAAAAGTGTGTGTTTTTATATTGTGCGATGTTCTTGCATTTACACGTACATACGTTCCTTCGTCCGGGATTGGAAAGGGTCAGTCCAATCATGCGAGATTGCGCGTACGTGTGAGTGCCGCTTTTAAGTAGTAACCTGTGCTCCACCATATTTGTTTTGTTACTACGGTTACCATTGAAAACATGAATTCATAAACTTCCTAATTTTGTCAGCGGAATGCCTCAATTTACAAATATGAGAAAAATCTTAGTTATAATTTAATATTACCAGAAATTTTTTTAGGAAATTATTTAATATAATGCGAAAAAGTATAGTATTAAACTCGTGAGAAAGCTGGCCATTGCCATTCGGGTGAATTGCAACACTCGCCTACGAGACTAGATCAGTTTGAATCAGTTTAAAAAAATTAATTAATCTCATACATGTCTGCTATGTTTCTCTCTCTCTCTCTCAGGCATGGCCGACTCAGAAACAAAATTCTGTGGCTCACACCTTATAATAAGTATTGATTTGGTACAAGTTTTCTGTACGAGTCTGCATAGGCACAGAACACATACCTTTAGAAATGAAACCTGCTTGCTAAATTTCGGAAACACGATTTTTGGCGCCGCCTGGTGTCGGGGTGGCAAATTACTACGATTTCCGCCAAAATTTAAAAATGTTATACTCGTCTACACGATATATTTCAATTTAATAACACTAAAAATATAATCAATTATGTTTTTTGAACACATAATTGATTATACTTTTAGATAGTACATTGTAACGTTAATTTTCCATTTTGCGAGTATTTCATTGAATTAGGTATATTTTATTATAGGCTACCCAATATACACTTGAATAATGTGAGTAGGTATTTACCTCAATAACCGGCAGTAGTAGAACATATTCGACCTACGATGTATTAATACATTGCTAAGGGTTAGTAGCATACCATGGTTTACTGGGGTTAGAGTTATAAGTAACACTTCAATGGTGGCGAGATATAGGTTAGGTTTGGTTGAATTACCGGGGGGAGGTTTTGGTGCAAAATCGTAATTTAAGTTCGGTAAGGATAATTCGTCATCGTAGTAAGGCACTAGGAATAAACCATTTCGAAATCTCTCAACCGGGGCAATACTATGGTCGTAATAATAATACTCACATGGGTTATTATGAAACAACACATCGGTGCATCACGGAGGAATCAACGGAGGGATGTGCTGACTGAGAACATCTCGTCATCGAGCGGATAGTAAGCTAGGCCGGCTCAACGTAATAATTACGTTGGTTGTGTTGTTGTTAGTGGTTAGTTCGACCGGCGGCTTAAATAACAGCTGGGAGTCGGGGCATTCCGCCGACAGGTCAATGAGTCAAACGGCCGACCAAGTTTTGTTCAGTCCGGCATTAATATGCAATACACTTCGTAACTTGTAATAACTGTGTCGGTAATATGGGATCGTTACTAATTCATGCGATTAGGAATCCTTCGGTTGGGATATGTACATGATTCGGTGATGGAAATTGCGTCGTCAAAATTCGCGCCAGGAAGTGGGTTGGTAGTTTAGGAATTACGAATGGATAATGGCAGGAGCAATGATACTTAAGTAGTAGAACAGTAGCCGCGAATATTCAAAATTAGGGATGGTATAATAAGTTCTTCTTCCGGTGGTATCTTTCCACAGTTTTATTATGTCCATTAGGTTATTCGTCCTCTCGGAAAAGGTGGTTTTTTTGGGCTTGCGAACGAGTTTTGATCAGAGGGTGCATTCGTCATTATTGGTAGCGCAGCCAAATTGGAAATATTCAACCGGTTCACGGGATTGTAGTTGTGCTACTGAGTAATTCAATTGTGTTCTACGTCGTTTGGGATTAGTGGTAGTAGGACAGATTATCGGCAAAGCCGGAAAAAGAAGCACGCTTCGTTCGTTGGTTTTTTTTTTGTCTGACCACGCCACACCGATCAACTTTTCGCATCGTTCGTTTGGCAGAAAGGTACTATAGATTAATTAGTATTGTTCTTTTGGTCATTTTTGTTGTGTTATACACACAGGGTTTTGGGTTTCCGTCTGGGTTTTCCTGGTCTACTGGTTCTCCGTTAAACGGTGGGAAGCAAAAGGATAGAAGCGTCGGGAGATTATATCGCGGTAAAGCCACGTCTCCTCAGGAAGCTGGTTGTTATCAGTGAAGTCTGAGTTTGAATTCATCCCCTTGTCGAGCTACCTGTCGATCCTGTGAGGGAGGAAGTTGCTACTGCAGGACAGGAGGGAAGATTGTCGCTGTTGGAGGACCGCAAGATAAGAATTTTGTTTTATCGTCAATTTGATGTAATCATTCAATTTTGATTTTTATTCAACTACAATTAATTTTGTTGCCATCATTTGGTTTTTGTTAAACTGATTAATTACAATCAATTGTTGAAACCAATGTAAGGTTAATTACTGGATGAGTTGATTTAGTAACGGTAAATTTTGTTTTGCTTATCGGATTAATTATGCACAATTGCGATTGTAATTTAATGATTGTTAATTTGTGAGTTGAGAATACTCAATATTTAATCGTGGTTATAATTTAATGCAGTTATGATTCTGACATTGTGACGGATAAATTAATTGGTGAGTTACTAATATAATAGTAGATTTGAAATAGTCAGAGAATTTCATGCTAATAAAAAAACAAACCGATTCATTTCTTAATACAATAGTCGTCAGCTAAAATTACTGTTCTAACATTTCGGGGTAAACAACACGGTTGTCGATATACGTAGTTATTTATCGTTTTTTTTTTTATGAAGGTCGAGGTTTTCACCACTATTATTATTATTAATTAATTTCAGTAATCTAGAAATTTTGTTATACAGTATTGTAATTCTAAAGTGCACTATAGGAAGTTATTCATTTTGTTAATTTATACTTGCATACGATAGATAGTTAAGATATGACAGGTGGCTGATATTAATTGAGCACCGCTTAAAATCTTGTTTTATACCACAGAACCAAGTAAGAGTCAAGTGGGCTATACAGCTGCCACAAACAATTATAGTAAATAATTGCATTGAATTGAGATTTTGGTTATATCATAAGTTCACTATTTAGAATATGTTATAATTATTTTATCTTTAAAATTTATTTGAATAAAGGTTGAGTTGTCAGTTTGGGACAAAAGTGTAGTTGAACAGGGTCATTTCTCTCCTTGGTGGGGAGATAACCAGATTTGAAGTGATTTATTGATATTTCGTAATTTAGTGTTGTGAGCTTACCTTGGTTGTTTCGTCATAAATTACGTGGCGCCCTTTTCCTTTTATCAGTCATCTGAAAACACTCACCCCGTCTTCACTGAGATAGCTGGGTCGAAATAACTATACGGGAAGGTAAGTGATTGGAGATCTAAATTCTCATCTGGTATTGTGATACTGTCGAGTGAAAAACAATTGCGTCACAACATAAATGAAGAATTACTAATAAATACAATTGACGAGTTTATAAGACAGAATATATAATAACTTACCTTTGAACATGAATTACCAGCACTCATAGCACTATTGAGGTTAGTTAATAAAAATGGTGAGACTCATTAAGCGTTGCCGCATATACATCGAAGTATAAAATATACAATGCACATGATTATATTTAATAAACAGTAATATTATACTTTTATGAATTATTATGACAAATATAAGCGATAATGAGTCTAATTATGTTTAAAACATAATTTTAATTGTTAAAATTATTACTTTGTACTGAAATTTTAAGATTATTAAAAACGGTAATCCCCATAATAAGATCTTTGATAAATCTGGCAACATCGAGGGAACCATCTTTACAAAAGCGGCAAATTTGAAATTCCCCCTCGCTTCACACCCGTGTGCACAGGTGTCTGCAGTAGTTGATATATTTTGGTGTTTGTATTGTAGGGGGCACTGTAGTGATGCCATCTATATTACTATATTTGTAAGGTTTAAAGGCCTGGATGCAACGAGCGAAGAGCATACTTACCTGGCGTAGGGGTTACCGTGATCAACAAGGCGGTTCCCCAGGGTGAGGCCCTACCATTGCACTTCGGCTGGGCTGACCCTTGCGATTATTCCTAATGTGAATAACTCGGGCGCGTAATTTTTGGTAGTCGGGACTGCGTACGCGCTCTCCCGGTATTATGAAACATAAATAAAATTACGTTGGTTAGTGCTGACCTGACCCTGCCTACCTTACCTTCTTCCCTAATCTTTGTTTTACCCCCTTTTGTAGGGTAAAGAAGTCGTCATTTAAATTGAAATAGAAAGATCTTTTTTATATTTTTATAATAGTACAGTATTCCAATATTTCCATGGTGATTTGAGATATTTCTTTAAACCGCTTTTCAAGTAGATTAGAACCGCACCTCAATAAAACTAAAAGGTTGGCCATTGACAAATCCTCGTTATGGTCGTTACTACCATAAATTGGCATAAAGAGAATAAACACGGTGACTATTGCAGGTACTTTTAGCAATTTTAGCACCGTTCGGAATTTGTCAGATTATTTATTGCATGTTCATTATTTGGGTACCTAGTATTCGCATTACAATAGCATTTTTCAGAGACTTTATTGATACACTTAGAAGGGCGTCATATCTGCAACGGCTTTACTCCGAATTTATACGACATAATGCTCTTGGATTATTGTCAGGCTGCCCAAGATTAACAGTTCTTGGAAAATGTTTCGAGCCTCAGCAAAGGGTATCCAAGCCCTTATACATGGCTTGAGTACCCCACGCACTACCCGACAATATCAATATCCCGATACAGTCTGACAAAGAGTGTATACATTTTTTTGTGGACTTGTATTTGTTATTTATTATGATTTGCTCGATGGTGAATATAAACAGGATTGCTATGGATTATTTGTTATAACCAGTGATTTTGTATAAGTAGATCCCAATATAGCCATATGTGTCCTAATACACCTATGGAGCAAACATGTATAACGTGTCGTGTTCTACTCTCGCCGTTCTATTATTGTACATTAGTTCCTAGCACGATATCTCTCTCGCGATCGCGAAGCGAGCGAGCAAGCCTACGACGTACGTTAGTCGGGTACCCACACGTAACCTTACATAACCTGGATCAGCTGTCATTTATTTACAGTTTATTCCGTGAGTGCGTTTTTAGTAGAATTATCTCTTTATACAAACAAAATGGGCCGGAAGTGCATTGTTTGTAGTGCTTCCCAAGAAATTTAATTGGCGATGTCATTCCAGTACTTTCGTTTATTGGAACTTTTAATTCTAGCGCCTTATTTCATTTGATTTGAGAAGGGGTATCCCGGTACTGCTGTTGGCTCATGGGATTCGCGATCGCGAGGAAGACAGATTTACAATTAAAGGGGTGGAGAAAAACAAAAAAGAAGAGATTCATTTATTTATGTTTACATAATACCGGGACAGCGCGTACGCAGTCCCGACTACCAAAAATTACGCGCCCGAGTTATTAACATTAGGAATAATCGCAAGGGTCAGCTCAACCCAAGTGCAATGGAAGGGCCTCACCCTGGGGGAACCGCCTTGTTGATCAAGGTAACCCCTACGCCAGGTAAGTATGCCTTTCGGTCGTTGTACCCAGGTCTTTAAACTTGACAAAAACAGTAATATAGATGACATCAGCACAGTGACCTCTACAATACAAACACCAAACTATATCAACTACTGCAGACAACCATGCAGACTCGTACAGAAAACCTGTGCCAAATCAATACTTCCATACCATAAATGATGTCACAGGTTTTTTTTTATTAATTTTTAACCCCCCCCCCATTCATATCACAAGGTGTCATACCATACTCCTTTGAATTCAGTTTTAGAAAATCAGACTGTCACAATTTCCCCCTCCCGCCCCTAAACATATGACATCATTTATAGACTGCTAAACAGTAAAAACTTTGTATTTATTTACCAATTCATGGTTGAATCGAGTAGCGCCATCTATCATGTAAAGTGTGCACCACTAGGACTTTTCAAAAGGAAACTACAAGATCGTCATTATAAATAAGATTGTGTTCAGAGAATAGTTATTTATGACACAAGTGTGTGAAGTGTAACTTTTGCGCATAAGTTGCGAAGTTTAAGTAATCGCAACGAGTGCGCAAAAGTACTTCACACACGTGTTTCATACAATATTTTATCTACACCTATACTAAAATTTAAACAAGTAGATATTTTATTTGACATTTTAGTATTTTACACATTAATATTGATTGTTAAATTATTACAATTATTAATATTACTAATTATAATATTAGGATGATTTTTTTTTCTCCATGAATTAGTACTTCTTTTGTAAGAGTATATATAGAGGAATCATGAGACGTAGACGGTTGAGCTTCGTTATTAGTTCCAAAAAATTTCTTTGTTGTTTCTTTTTTATTTTCTAATGAATTTTCCACATATGATTCTGCAACGGTGGTGGATTTCCATCCTCCGTGGCGTTTAATTGCAGAAATATCGGCACCTGTGTCTGCTAATAGGGAAGCAGATGATCGTCTGAAGCAGTGTCCTGTATAAGTATTAGGATGTTGTAGATTTAAAAATGTGGCTATCAGAGATGGTATTTTGCCGAATTGATTAATGCCTACTGGCTGCTTTGAACACTTATTATTTCTATAGAAGACGAAAAATCTTTTATGGTCTGTTACGGGTGGTCGCAGCAAAGCATATTTTCGGTAAATTTGAATAAAACTTGGAGTATTATCCTTGCTATCAATAACTGTAAAAGTCCTGGGAATTTTATTTTTGCATTCTTTAATGGTTATAATTATAGCAGTTCCTACATCTTGAATATCATCCAGTTAAATATCGAACAATTCTTGCCGACGGCATGCACCCGATATTCCAAATATTGCTACAACCTAAACAAATAGTTAATGTTTGTAAATATAATGAATACATTTTTTTTGTTACCTTCATCATCAGAAATATATCATCAGGAGCTTCATTAATAAATTTCTCCACTTCTTGTAAAGTGAATATTTTAGATTTTTTGGGTGTATAATTTTCTGATGTACGTTTTAAAAATGTAATCAGTTTATTGAATTTGCTTATATCAATGTTCTTATTTATATTAAAAGTGGCTTTAAGCATCGAATAGTGTGACCATAGGGTTGATGCTTTGAAGTTTTTGGATATTTCAGAAAAATATGCCAAGAACACATTTTCTGTATATTTTGTTACATTCTTCTTACTACACCAATCCAAGAAAACGTTATAGGTGTTTGTATATAATTTCCTAGATTTGGCAGGTAATAGGTTTGATGTTACCTTATCGGCCGCCTTGGCCACTTCGGGAGGTGTACACATTTCTTCGTCACTCTCCATTTCCATCATAGGTATTATATAAACACAATTAGACAAACTATAAAAATAATATCTACAAAAATACAGTTATATTATAGTATATTATGCAACAAGTGTTATAAACGGCACTTTAGTCACGAGTTAATTAGGCACGAGCGGAGCGTAGCGGAGCGAGTGTTTAATAACGAGTGTCTAGAGAAGTTTATAACACGAATTGCATACTATACTTTTTCTACGACTAATTTGGTAAAATTTTGAAATTATTTTATTATCTTAAATGAACATGGTAACTACATTATTATTAAATTAGTCTACTTGGGTAAATATACATTAACAGTTACGTTAGAGACATTATGGCAATTGCTAAAGGAAATCATTGATTCTCCTAAATTTCTTTGATGTTTTGTATTATTTATTTGATTTAAGTTGAAAGTATTCCTTGGTTCATTTATTCAATTTTTATTTTGACAGATTATTGATAAGTGACAACTAACTTGATTTTGAGTTTCAATTGATTTTAGCGATTTAAAAATCTGGAGCTAACTTCAGCCCATGACTAAAATGCACAAAGTCACAGTTTGTCAAGGTGTGTTTAAAGAATCACTTAGCGTCATGGAAACATATGCGATAAATGACGTTTTAGAGGTGGGAGTAGAAGAAATTAATTAAAGAAAATATTACCTGTATGACTGAAAATTACCGATTTGACATATGGCATGACAGTTGCTATTGATTCCGTTGCCTACCACAAATCGTTTAGTAATGAAAGTCCCATTTAAATTGCATAGGATTTTTGCGCACGATTTGTATTCATTTGCGCACGATTTATTTAATGTGGCGCTTTACATACGATAACTTTTATTTTAATGGGTCAATTTTAGTGTAGGTGTAGATAAAAATGTTTATTCATTTCTTCATTTTCTTAATTATGCGTACAGGTTGTAGCCATGTCCCCTTTTAAAGGCAAATACTTCATAGTCAATTAACATTTGCACATTTAAAACGAAAAGCCTGAATGTTTAATTTGTGGTATAAATGAGCGATTTAAGATGGCCTTCAGCGAGCGACTTCTAATCTTACTTTGCTTGTCGGTGTATATTATCCAGTAAACCCTTGAAAACGGCAGTAAGATAGCCAGGTATAAAACTTAAAGGGTGTAAAAAGGCTCGCGCCCGTAACACCTTGGTGATTACAAGTTGTACGTAGAGGTACCTACCTATTATCCGGTGTAATGTAGGGGTGGAATTGGAGACCATAAGGTCGGGTCCTCTATCTGCATCTTTTAGACCCCAATACCCATACGAAACGCGTAAATGCTACCATTGCTAACTCCTGCGCTTACGCAGCAATTAATTATTCTTGTATTTAATTATGTGGGCCGATCCCGGGCACTGCAATGCCGGGCCAACCCGTGGTAGAAGTGGAGCAAGCCCCGAAACTTCAACCCATTTCCAAAAATCAGTTTAATATACTGGACCCGCATTCGGGTCGTATCAGATATTAAGCTGATAAGAACAGATTTAAAACTTTTATTAGAAAAATAGGAAAAAAAATACAAAATTGCACAAAAATATAAAGATCAGATCAAAATATGAGATCAAAAGTATGAGATCAAAATATGAGGTCAAGGTATAACTATCAGGTATACATGTTAATTATGAGTATTGCACTTATTAATTAGGTGTATTGCAATTCTAACTTTTATCACTCACTCGTACTGCCTCCTTCCAGATAGATGCTCGATGTATATATCCCTGCTCCATTTAATGGTGTCGGAGACCATCAATTTTCTCATCAGGGATGAATATCTGCGGGGGATCTTCAGCTCTCGCAGGACATCTTGATAAGCGGGGTCCCAGGCTCCAAGGGCACCAATCTGGAACGGGTGGAAGGACACTGTGAACTCTTTTCCTCTCATTTCTTCTACGAGGGCTTGGTATTTAGTCCGCTTGGCATCAGCACTGGCCAGGAGCGCATTCCGTCCATTTTCGAATGGTATTGCCACGTCAATCAGCCTGATCATCTTAGCTGTGTCATCGTAGATGGTAATATCTGGCCGGAGGTTCCCGGAGCTGCCCTCTACCTTATTGTTGATTTTAACACGCCCTGATCGTGGTGGGAGGGCCTTTGCGAGGCGGTCTTGGATGTTATTATGTCTCTTCTGCCAAGCTGCGGAGTGCATCTGACAGTGGTTTAGGACATGCGGGAGGGTTTCGTTGGCCTTGCCACATCGACGGCACAGTTTGTTATTATTGCCAAACCGCTTGGTGGCATTGAGCGGTACACAGTCCAATCTGGCACGATGTATGAAACGCCAGTCACAGAATCGAGTGGCAAGACCCGTTCGCATGTAGTGGTTGCTCGCCGACCACAGTGAGGTGCATTCGAAGACTTTGCCCTGGTCCTTCTTCTTACAGAGGCTCGCTGCAAGGTGGGCACGGAATGCACCTTTGAGCGTTTTTTCCGTTGCCTTCCTTCCTGACTCGGTTGGAGGTATGATTGTTTGGTTGTCTCGGCCAACACAGAGGCAAAGTTGTTCATGTGTGGGTTGCCAAATCTATTTAAGCCCCAGTGTGTTCGATAGTCTTCTTGTAGCATTCCTTACTCTGGTCCACAGCGACATGATGTCACCACCATCACGGCCGAATTCGTTCTCAAGGTCGCCCGAGAGGTATTTGGCGATATCTTCATGGGAAGGAGCTCGTGCAAGTCTTCTGCGGGTGACATCATACAGCTGGCTCCGTGCGATGTTGTTTACCGTAGTGTCTTGGGTGTGCAGCATTCTGAACCCTTGGATGACAGCTGCAAGGTCGATCAAGGTACAAAAGGGTATGGCATCTGTACCTCCTTGGTGGTTGTTGAGGTACAGTATCTCTGTGCTGGCACGCTGCGGTAGGTTTAGCCACTTTTTGAGGAACTTGCCTTGGAGCTTGTCGAAGGCTTTGAGGGTTTTCTTCTGCACATGTGTCCCTCGCAGGATGAACGCCAGTTGCGGTAGGATAAAGGTATTAAGGGCATCAATCTTTTGCCACGGTGCGAGTAGGCTTTGGTCAACTTTCCCCAGTTCATTCATCATTTTCGTAATCGTATCGTGTGGTGTTGCATCGATGTGGTATCCAGTTGGCACGCCAAGGTGCGTATATTCATCTCCTTCGTTGAGCACCTGCATGGCTTCCCCTTGGATGTTATATGGGGTGATGTTTACCTGCCTTCTTCTTCGACAATCAAGGTCTAGTGTGGCGCATTTAGATGGTTTAAAAGTAAGGCCACATTTTTTCGCTGTCTCACCGGCTGCTTTCAGGGCTTGTCGCATGTCCTCTTCGTTTGGCGTTATGATAACCAGGTCATCAGCGTAGGCAAGCACATTAATTATCTGGTCGTCGATTGTGAAGCCCTTGTTGAGTGATGTAACACTACGGATGACAATGGTTCAATGGCCAGGTTGAATAACACAGGGCTAAGAGGGCAGCCTTGCTTGACTCCTGCACCTACGTTGAATGGAGTGGAGTCACCGCTGTTACATCTAATTGTAGCTGTGTTGCCAGTGTATAAATCTGTCAGGAGGCAACACAGTCTATTTGGCAGTCCGATGGTCTTCAGGGTTTTTATGAGATGGCAATGCGGAACAGAAGTGAATGCATTGGCCAGGTCTAGCCAGGCTACCACAGCATGTTTTTGTTTCCTTCGGGTATGGTCGAGTACACTCTGTAGCACAAAGTTGTGCTCGTAGCACCCTTCCCCTTTTCCAAACCCTTTTTGGCATTTCGACAGAATTTTGTGTTCTTGAGCCCACTCAGATATTCTTCCTGCTAAACACGAAGCGAACAGTTTATAGATCGTGCTGCAGAGAGATATAGGTCTCCAGTTCCCTGGGTCTTCTGTGGGTCCTTTTTTGTGGATCAGAATAATCTGAGCGGTTTTCCATGAATTAGGGATGGTGTTCAGCTCGAGGACTTTGTTATACAGGGCTGCCAGTATGTAGCATCCGGGGTCTACCTTCCTAATTATGTTGTATTTAATGCCATCCTTACCTGGCGCTGTATTAGCCATCCTGTTTAGACGGCCTGCAATTTCGTCCTCTCAAATTGGGCGTTCTAGGTTGTCCGCCGGAGCAGAAGGAAGGAGGTCGTAGCACTCGGAGGTCTCGGTATTAGATTGGCACATCTTCCTAAATTGGTTGAGTAGCGTGCCCTCCTCGATGGTGCAGTGGTTCGGTGCTCCTTGAATAATTTGCTGGTATGCCTTCTTCTTTCTGCTCCTGTACAGCTTTTGGATTTTGGAGGCTTCGTTTCCGTCGTATCCCTCTCTTCTCACAGGTCTTGGACGAGGGCGGGGCCGTTCGTTGTTGCTGGGTTTTGGGGGAGTATCCGATGATTTTGACCACTCACCAGTTATGTTTTCAACCATTTTGTTAAGGTCGGCTGCATTGCGGCACAGGTTGATTTTTTGGATCCAGTGCTTTTGTCGTTCTGTTAGCCTGGGTGAGTTAGGCTCTATTGTGTGGTGGGTGGCAGGTAGTGAAACTCGTGGTTCTATTGTTTCAATTAGCATTGCAGTGGTGTTAATTAAGTTGCTACGGTTGTCTTGTAGAGGTGTTGGTTGGTATTCCACTACATTGTTGTTTGGCGTAGGAGGTAGTGCTATATTCAGCAGGTCTTCATCACTGATGCAGTTTGTGGTGTTTGTCTGGCTGCTTTCCATGGCACTACCTGGTGGCATAGGCGGATGATATATCTCCTCGTGGTCTGTCAATGGGCCGTTGTCTTCCTGGTTTGGTGTTACTGGCGGTGGCACTATGTGTGGAGTGAACGGGACATCTATTACATCTGGCATTAGGTCCTCTGTGCTTCCAGCAAGTATCGGTGCTAAAAGTTGGTTGTCTAAAGTAGGTTGTGTGCTGTTGTAGTTGTTTTCCAGGGGCCTTCGTGAAATTCTTCTAGGCGTAGGTGATATTGGGGGCTGGCTGGTGATGTAGTCCGCCAGTTCATCCTCATTGTGGTTAGCTTTCTTATGTGATTTGACTTTTTTCATTGTGCCAAGGCCTTCACCACATATTCCACATACGAAGAACAATTCATGGCCATGCACTCGTTTTAGGTATTTATTCAGATCTGAGTGGTTTTTATACGATCTTGGTGGGCGGACATTGCAGAGCTCGCACATGAACTCGGTTGGTAGTGGGTATTTAATGTCATATTGGGCATTAGCTGGTTGTTCGGCTTGGGTAGACATCGTCGCTCGCAGATGAAAGGTGTTATAGGTTGGTATGTTAGAAGCCTCAGGTAGCACTCGTTGTTACGGTTCATAAGTGGCGCGCACTGGGTTCAGTTTTACAGATTCCTTTTTAAGCTTGAATGGCACGAACTGGCTTCACAAATTGTATGTGGCACTGGTAGTCAATACTCACGAAATTTGTTATTCGGCACGTTCGTTACACATAAACACACTTTCACTGATTGGTTACTGCGTTTTGTTTCTAAAGATTACCTCGGTTAAAACCTCATTAGTAACTATCGCTTTTATCACATTCTTATATGCTTAATACACCTCGGTTTAAAAAAATCCTCACTGGAAGTAATTAAGCTGATAAGAATAGATATAAAACTTTTATTAGAAAAATAAGAAAAAAAAATACAATATTGCACAAAATTATAAACATCAGATCAGAATATGAGATCAAGAATATGAGATCAAAATATGAGTTCAAAATATCACTATCAGGTATACACGTTGATTAGGAGTATTGCACTTACTAATTGGGTGTATTGCACTTTTAACTATTATCACTCGTACTGCCTCCTTCCAGATAGATGTTCGATGTATATATCCCTGCTCCATTTAATGGTGTCGGAGACCATCAATTTTCTCATCAGGGATGAATATTTACGGGGGATCTTCAGCTCTCGCAGGACATCTTCATTAGCGGGGTCCCAGGCTCCAAGGGCACCAATCTGGAACGGGTGGAAGGACACTGTGAACCCTTTTCCTCTCATTTCTTCTACGAGGGCTTGGTATTTAGTCCGCTTGGCATCAGCACTGGCCAGGAGCGCATTCCGTCCATTCTCGAATGGTATTGCCACGTCAATCAGCCTGATCATCTTAACTGTGTCATCGTAGATGGTAATATCTGGCCGGAGGTTCCCGGAGCTGCCCTCTACCTTATTGTTGATTTTAACACGCCCTGATCGTGGTGGGAGGGCCTTTGCGAGACGGTCTTGGATATTATTGTGTCTCTACACAATCTACACTTTGATCTTAGCCATAGGCCGAGAAGCGATACCAAGAGGACGTCTCCGAGGAGCTATAAACATACGAGTGCACCATTGCATTCTGATTATAACACTAGCGCCATCTGCTGTGGACGGCGGAGCTCTTCTCATAAAATCAATACCTGGGCAAAACGTTCTACCTGGACGTCCTTGGTCATAATAATTAGAGTTGCCAATGTTTAAATACGACACACTTACCTGGAAGGTAAACAATTTAAACAACGATTCGTTTTATCAAGAAGTGAACTCAAATCTGTTCCAACAGCAATGTAGTTTCATGAGTATCATAATTATAATCAATACATTATTTTATTCACAATCACTATAGTAATATGCATATTTCTAACCTCCAATCATGCGCTCGGTTTCTCCAACGAATCTGCTCTGAAATGAATTTTACAATTCAGTTGAATTATGGATTACCACGTCATAACGGTCGCAACCATCCTCTTCATTAAGTACCTTTTATTTTTAAGTGGATATTAATGATTTGTGCTCTTACACGAAACGAATTTATGCATACATATCTTAGGTTGGCAACATCCCAACAACTCCAACAACCCATCAAGTGTCTAAACCGTAACCTCATAATAAATGCGCCTTCACAACAACTCGCGGACAGTAACGAGGACGGGGACGGAGGCGAAAATATAGCAAGCTTCTCGTTCCCGTCACCCGAAATTAGTTATTAGTTATGTCAACATGCGAATCATTTAACTTTCGGTTCCCCGTCCCGGATTGTTGTGAAGCGACCTCAAGGTCATTGTTCTCGTGCATATATTCTAATTCAAATGCAATAGTGATAGTTCAACGGCGACGAGTGATTTTGACGATTGAACGCGTTTACTGGGTCGCTATAAACATCAAATTAAATAACACTTATCAAATGGATGTAATTTTAATGTTCATGTAATTTTATAGGGTTAAGCGTTAATTTTAAGTAACATCACTTTTTATTTGTACAGAGATGTAGATTTCTTGTTTCAGTAGAATTTAACCTCAAAAGATCCTCCCATGATTACATGTAGAGTTGAAATTTGTGAAAACATGTCGACACTGATATGTGCGTTGTGGATATCTTGTTTTATAGCTCTGCCACGTAGTGGATGTAATGTCGAGTAGAGCTGATACCTCTGATATATTCAGACTATAAATGCGATACATTTCATTAATTCTGATTGCCTTGCATTTAAAAATAACTCTCTCTTTTCATCTAAGCATTCTAATGGGACAGAAAGATAAGGATATTATTTAGTATTATCGCATTTATTTGTGCTTCTGTAACTTTCACAACTATTCTAGCTAGACTATGGGATTATCACCCGTAACTTAGATTTTTACGATTCTGTTTTTAACTTGTTACAATGTATAACCTTACGATTTTAGAGCCCGATTTATTATTATTGGTGCTCCACTTTAAGAACGTCTTATTTTTAAATCGATTTTATCTAGTTAAGTATCAGTGGAGAAACTGAGGGCCTGTTAGACAGATGTTTTACGAATTAAAGATGTCCGACATTGAAATAGATATACATATGTACCAATGTACCCAAATCAAACAATTTTACTTTTATCATTACATTTCGTGATTGTGAATAAAATAGTATACATACCTCGCGGGAACACAATTCCAGCCTCGCGCAATTGCAAACCTTGGCGCTTCGCGCCTCTGCAATCTATGCCCTCGGCTGTAATGATGTTTAACCCGACTCGGTACGTAATATACTATTAATTCAATGTAAATTTTATATTTAGCTCATTTAGAATAAAAAACTACTGTAAATATTATTGTTTACCACATCCGATGTGCAGCGTCATTTTGTAAACTGTTCGACGACAGTTCTGAGACTGGTTTACCCACAGGGTTTTCCCAGATCTATTTGTAGGGCAAGGAATATGTTCATAAACGAGATGACATACTCTTTGTTGTACCAAGGCAATGCCAGAACTGATAAATCAAATGAATAAACGTCCATTCATTCAACAAACAAGCTTCAATTTATCTAAACCTAACCAACACGCACCGACACTCGTAACGAATCTGTTAAATAATTAACTTGACGTATTACAAACTCAAAGAAATGATATGAACCATTAATAATAATGTAGTGGCAGCGGCAGCTCGTGGATTTCCGTAGGGGAGGGAAAGACAAAAGAAAGAGGCTGTGTAGCGGCTTGGTTTTTGACTGATACTTGTTTCCACGGTAACGGATATGTTCGTTATCAGTTTTTAAATATCCGGTAACTATTATTACCATCTAAGCTCAACGAAGTTTTCGTGGGTAAACAAAACAACCATCGACTTATGCTGCAAACTTCATACTCGCGCGAAATGTGTGTCATTCCATGCTCGCTGTACAATATATACTATTGTACTACAGATTAGAGGAAATGAAAACATAGAGAAGGTAAACGATAAAGGGTTCAGAGCATAGAAAAGATATATCTATAGAAGGTCCACTCCCATACACTGGTCGAGATTGCGTTCAGCGCCTCTGAAGAGAGTTTCACCAACTGATCTTGGGAGCGCATGCCTGGCGGGATTTACAAATAATTCAAATAAACTGTTCATTTTTTAACATTTCATGTTTCTTTATTACTACAATATTTGAAATTATCCAATATTTATTTTCAAGTAAATAATTTGAAAATAGTAATTAAATAATAAATACAGTCGCAATAAAAAAAGAAAAATTATATACAAATAGTCAATATAAAAAAAACAATATTTTTTCCAACAGTAAAATAGATTCATATGTATAAAAATAAAACTAAATAGATATAAATAATAATAATGAACTTACTGTATTACCCCAGGATATCACCATGAGAAAAAACAATAGGAAAAATGGATGAATTTTAAAAAATATAGTAACAATGAAATTCAGTTTTATACATTTATTAATAAAATAGCAGTTTATCATATGTAATAAGTGATAATCCTTGCATTACCTATAAAACAATTACACGATACACTATAACGATAAAAGTAACACAAAACCACACAACTTATACTATTACGATGTAATATAACAAAAAAAAGACAATGAATAACGACTTTAATGATTAACAACTATGTATTAATAATGTAATAATACTGAATATAATAACAAAACCTTTATTGACTTACGCCAAAGCAAATATCCTGGAAATTGCAATGAAGGCACACAATGAACGTTTAAAAATACTCTCAAACGAATATCATGCTAATGATCGCAAAAGAAAAGTATCGCAGTCTTTATAATAGATTATACCGTAAAAAATGCAAGTACAATCTATCACAACAAGAATAAATAATTTTAATACAAAGTTATTCACGTCATCATGAATAAATATTAATTAGCCCAATTTCACCATTAATTAAGTCCGATTTGTTATAAATAAAACAATTTCTTTGGAAATATCATACGATTTATTAACAGTGACTTTAGTTTCGATCACGTACTGATCATTATCAAACTAAAAGTTTATCAGTACGTGATCGAAACTATAGTCGCTATTAATAAATCGTGTGATATTAACAAAGAAAGTGTTTTATTTGTAATTCAAAATGTATCACGCAGTAAACGCCTCCAGTGTTAATAAATTAAGTCCAATTTGGTTATTAGAGAGGTATACATAATGAGGAGGTTGTAGTCCCAAAGCTCCTTGGATTTTTTTTTTATGTGAAGAGAGGAGTTCTTCATCGACACCCCTGTAGTGGGGTAGTGTTGGATTCGCCAGGATCGCGTCTACTAACTAAAACCTCTTCTCATATGCTCGGCGCTAGGGGTAGTTTGTCCAAAGGCCTATTCTAGCGTGACGAGATGTTTGATCTCTGAGAAGCGACTAGCTACCGACGGTCCGATCCCAGCCGCCCTCGTGGACTGCGAGGACAGTGGGGAGACGGGGAGAGGGTGTAACGCTGTGGTGGCGAAACAAATTAATTTATGTATTAAAGTAGGTTTTGGGGTTTATAAGTTTTACCTTAGGATGTCTCTGGGGGTAAGATGTTTGGTATTGCTATACTTGGACGGTCTGTCGTACTGTGGGAATGGATGGTGGGTCGTTGTTGTCCAGCCTTCCAAAGAGTTTACTTGAGAGCTCTTTGATGTGATCCAGCACACTGGGCGTTTCTGTGCCTCTGTGCAAATGTGAGTTGCGCATGTATAAGGGTGCTCGTAGCATCTTCCTCAGCATGGTGTTTTTCCGGTTTTGGATCTTATTGATCTTGGTTCGAGAACAGTAGCCGAAGGCTTGAGATGCGTAGAGCATCTGTGGTCTCAGATTGAGTTTGTAGAGGTTAATCCGGTTCTTGGTGGATAACCTGGACTTTTGGCTTATAATGGGAAACAGCTCGTGCAGTGTAGCATTCGCTTTATTGACAGCGGCATTTATGTGCTTGGTCCAGCTTAAATTCTGGTCAAGAATGCATCCCAGGTACCGAGTGTGATCTTTGAGGGCTATCGGGGACTCGCCGATTGTAAATTTGAGTGGAGGGATCAGAGATTTGGTGCGCTTCCATCTGAAGTACACGGCCACGCTCTTTGTGGGATTTATCGTAATGCGCCATTTGTTGGCCCATTCCTCGAGGGCGTCGATAGCAGATTGTAGTTTGGTTTCCATGTGCCTGCGATGTTTGGGATAATTGGTACGAACTTGGTACAGAAGCGCTGTGTCATCTGCGTATTGGGCGGTCATGCACGAAGAGAAATCCAGCATGTCGCTCACAAAGATGTTGTAGAGCGTCGGGGAGAGGCATGACCCCTGAGGAACCCCGGCTTTTACCTGTCTCACTGTGGAGAGAGCAGTGTTTACTTTGCAGCTCATTTGTAGAGGATCAGGATCATTTTGTAGATTAGACCATCTGGCCAGACCTTGTCAAAAGCCTTGGCAACATCAAAGAAGACCGCAGCCGTTTCCTTCCCATGGGCGAACCCCTTGAAAATTCCGAAAACAAGTGTTCAATAGCTTGCATCAGCTATCTCACCCAGGAGTTCGACCGACAACAAAGCTCATCACGGAAAAATTCGTATGGCCCAAAATCCGAGCCGACTGCAGACAATGGACCCGACAGTGCATACAGTGCCAACGATCAAAGATAACAAGACACAACGCACCACGCGCAACAGCTTTCCAGCTTCCGTCAGCCCGCTTCGACCACGTCCACATAGACATAGTGGGACCACTCCCAGAATCCAGAGGGAAGAAATACATACTAACGTGCATTAACCGCTTTACACGATGGCCAGAAGCCATTCCCATGGCCAACATGGAAGCCAGCACGGTAGCCCGACATTTTTTTACAAATTGGATAGCCAGATTCGGAGCAACGCTCCGAGTCACGACGGACCAAGGCAGGCAATTCGAATCACTATTGTTCAAGCAATTAGAACAAATGATCGGATTCACGAGACACAGGGCCACGGCTTACCATCCCCAGGCAAACGGACTCGTAGAACGATTCCACCGACACCTTAAATCAGCCCTGATGTGCCACCAAACGGAAGCATGGACCGAAACACTACCCATCGTACTCCTCGGCATCCGTTCCGCTTGGAAAGAAGACATCGCAGCAACCGCAGCAGAAATGGTGTACGGTAACCCCATCAGACTACCAGGAGAAGTTCTCACCGAAAGGCCATCCGAACACGACATCGACCCAGAGAACTACGTAACGCAACTCCGAAGACACGTCCAACAAATCCAACCAACGCAAACAACAAATCATAGTCTACAAAGGCCATTTACCTTCAAAAACTTAGACACGACAACACACGTTTTCGTACGACACGACGCCGTCCGAAAACCGCTCCAGCCACCTTACGACGGACCATACGAAATCGTCAGGAGGACCAGAAGCACGTTCACCATTAAGAAACACGGAGAACCAGTGACAGTAGCTGCACAACGAGTCAAGCCAGCGTTCATAGAGCAAACGCCCCCGGCAACCGATCACCAAACGCCACCGCCCAGCAGCACGAAACCTACCAGGAAAACCAAACTCACCGTACGTTTTCTACAGTGACTCCATCACTAGGAAGGGGGTGTGTGGCGGCTCAAGCAGCCCCATAGGCCACCCCACGCCGACGCCACTGGAACCGCGCACGGCACTGCGCGCCCTTCCTAGCACGCGCGACGCCCGCGCGCCCCTTCCAACTTGCGTGACGCGCGCACGCCCCCACCCCGGCCAAAGCGGCCAAAAAGGGTATAAAACCCCAAACGCCAGGACAAGAAGACAGACAGCAGAGTGATCTTGAACCTGCTCTCTCCTCTGGCCTACAGCGTGATATTGAACCTGCTCGCCTTAGCTCTCCTCGACCCGCAGCGCGATACAAGCCTGCACCAGCGAAACCCAACTCCATCCCCCGTAGTGCGACACGAGCCTACACGACCCCGGAAGCCGCCTATGGAGTGCCCCAGGAGGACCACCCCAGCCGCTGCCCGCCGACTACACCGAAATGTATGCAGAGAGTTCCTCCGACGTCCGAAGCTCCCAGTCATCGTTTCCCCGCTGAAGACGACCCTCGTGAAACCACAGCCTACCTCCCGATCGACGAGGCCACGCCAAGGATCCCCCAAGAAACCACTGGTCTACCCACGCTCACCGAAGAAGAGGCCATCCGTACGACGCCACTGCACGCCGCCTCCCAGAGCCGTCTCTTCGCTCCCGCCGTCGCCGACCGAGCAGTTACGCCGCCAACTCGCCCCCCTCGGACGCGAGGCCCCCCGGCTTGCATCCTATCGACTCACCGCCATCGACCTCCCGCCTAGGAGGACCTACCACGGCGTCAGCCCCCGGAAGGTGCACCTGACAGACCCCCGCCGTTTCCCCGTCCGAACCAACCGTAGGAGGGAGACAAGTCAATCGACACCCCGGCTCACGACCAAGGTTATCTTGTATCTTGTGTGAATAGCGAATAAATACTTAAAACTGGAGATTAAAACTTGTCAATTCAACGACAAGCCCGTAAACCCCCCAAAGATCTTTGGAACTTACTTGCACTGAGAAGAGTTTCGCTCACAAGCACAATATGAATCTTGTGCTGGTGAACGAAGTGCTCCAATTCGAGTATCTTGTCGCGTAACCCGTTCGCATTCCAAAAAGCAATGCGAACGAAATCTATGGAAGAGTCAGTATTGGTTGTGTTATTTCTACGAAGCCGTTATTATCGTCATTGTCGGTGGCCGAGGTGGCTTGCACCACGTCCATCTCAAGCGGGGAATAGTCGGGCCTGGGAGGGGGGGCGCCGCGATCGCCTTCCCGCTTACCTGCGAGGGGATGCGCCTGTCTTGTTCTTCTTTGAGGATAATTTCAAGGAGTCTGCCGGTGAGCACGCGGATCTCCTCGGACTGTTTTGCGTTCTCCGCCTGCAAAGCAGTCATAACTGCAGTGACTTTCTTTAGTTCGGCGGTCACTTCCACCAACGACGGTCTCGGGAACGGGAGAGGGAATGGAGGCCTCAGTAGCGGCCATAATAGGCAGGGTACTGTTCGGCAAAGGGAGGATAGGAAGGCCTGGGTTTACTGCCCCCAGGCCTGCTCGCCGTTAAACGGTACCACACGTGTTTTATAGAAAAAATACCTGGCCTATATCCCTTGATCTTCCCAGCAATCCCCTTTAGCTAGAGGGGATGTCCGGGCTGGTGGCAAAGCAAGGGTCACTGTTATAGCGAGCGTGCTAACGCACCAGGTCACGAGACGTATCTCGTTCCGCCCTCCGCGGCCAGAGCAGTTAAAACTCGCCCTAGCTACGGAGACGTTCGCCTCACTGAAAAAATATACAAATGTATACAAACAGAAATTAAATTATATTACGACGGCACTTTAACACTGGACAGGTTTTCGCCGAGTTGCGATCAGTGAGAGGTAATTAATTACTCCCCCTGTCACCGAGAACGACTAGATGTTCTGAAGGTAAGGGTGTTGCGAATTTAACCTGGTAAGCCGGGGTGGGCCAGGAGAAAATTCGTTCGGAGATGTTCCGAGCGCGGGTGGTGAATTTAGAATTACAAATACGCCGTGAAAACGGCAATTTGTCGATCTAGAAATAAGCACGAAGCAATTCGGTGCGTGAGGCGGTGGGGAAAAGCTCGGAAACGCCGTGAAAACGGCGAGTTGTCAGTCTCGAAGAGCGCGAGGAGTTCGGAGCGTAGCAAGAATGCGGTAGTGCCTGAATGATTCTGGATCTCGACGATTTCAGCTCCTTGGAAACCCGAGCAATTTAAAATATCAAGTCACGTAGCATTACAAAAATGAACAACTGGAGCTGCACTTTACTGAGGATGTCGCGCTCGGCGGGGAGTGGAGGGATAATTTTCGATACGACTCGCCGAAATACATGCCGGTGAGTGATCTACAATACTTAATAATAATAATAATAATAATGCTTTAATAGTGCTATTACCAGTTGCCTTACACAAGTCTACACAAGCAAGAGAGTACAGATTAAAATTTCCATAGACATTAAAATTACAATTACAAATCACAAATTAAAACTACAGTTACAAATCACAAATTAAAACAACGATTACAATTATTACAAATTATTAAAATTACAGT
Source organism: Ocypus olens (assembly GCA_910593695.2). Lineage (NCBI taxonomy): Eukaryota > Metazoa > Arthropoda > Insecta > Coleoptera > Staphylinidae > Ocypus > Ocypus olens. The sequence continues at coordinate 38,059,822 of OU343060.1, forward strand.
TACAAATTTCACATTAAAAATTACAACTACAATTACTGATCAAAAAAACCACAACTTTAAATAAAAATTGAAATTAAAAGCAAAGTTCTGATTGAAATTGCAATTAAAAACAATACAAGTAATAAAAAAAAAATAAAAAAATCCAAATAAAATCCAATAAAATGAATTTTATCAGAATGTATGACCCAGAAACTCCTCCAAGGTATAGAATGCACTATCAAGCAAAAATGTTTTTATTTTTGCTTTAAATGTTATAAAATCTAGATCTCTGTAGTCAGTGGGAAGTTTATTGAAGAACTTTAAACCGTAATAATTGATCCCATTCCTCGACCTCTGGAGTCTTAGAGAAGGTAAGCATAAGTTGTCCTTCATTCGTGTATCATAATTATGATTCTGGGAGAGTAATTTATTATTATCAAAGTACTTCTTGGTTAAAATTAGACCATTAAGAATATACAGACATGGAAATGTTAAAATTTTTAAGTTTAGGAAAGCCACCTTGCAGTCATCACGATACCCCAGGTCGTATAAAATACGTACAGCTTTGCGTTGGATTCTAAAAATTCGGTGTCTCATTGAAGCATGACCCCAGGCAACTATGCTATATGAGAGGTGGGACTGGAATAGTGCAAAATAAGCGACAAGCAGCATTTGTGAGCTAACATTGTTTTTTAATCCTCTTAAGACAAAGATGTTTTTATTTAATTTGGAAGCCAACTCCTCACCGTGACTGTCCCAAAGTAGAGAATTGTCAATGTTGACACCTAAGAATTTTACGCTATTGGTAACGTTAACCAAATTATGCTTATTTAAAGTATATATTGCTGTTTCGGTTTTTTTTTTCATTGAGACTCATGCGATTGGCAGTAAACCACGTTTTTTCCCTCTCCAGTAGTCTCTTACCATCCTCGCATGCAGTATCCACGCTAGAAGATGAATTGAGCAGGGTTGTATCATCGGCGAATAAGACAACCTTGCATTCCTCCATATACCCCGGAAAATCGTTGATATATAAGAGGAATAGGAGAGGGCCCAGAGTTGAACCCTGCGGTACCCCACATGTCGTCTCAAGAAATTGGGATCTTTCACCGTTGAAAGAGACTGCCTGCTCTCTCTTGGTTAAGAATGGCATCAAGAGATCACAACTCTTCGGGTTAAAATTGTAATTAAACAACTTCCTTAAAAGCAATAAATGCGGGACACAATCGAAGGCCTTTGTCAGGTCAACGTAGGTAGCAATTGCAAAATGACCCTTTTCATATGCGTCGGTAATATAGTCAGTAAGATCTAGTAAGGCGGCAGTTGTAGATTTTCCTTCCCTAAACCCGAATTGCTGTTCAGACAGTGTATTATTGTTTTCTAAGTGAGTGTTAAGTTGAATGAGCAAAATTTTTTCAATTACCTTAGAAAACATCGGAGGAATACTTATGGGTCGGTAGTCATTACAATTATTGGAATCTCCTTTTTTGAAAATAGGAACTACTTTGGTTATTTTGAGTACATCAGGAAATATATTTGATTTAATGATATGATTGATTAATTTAGTAAGTGGCTCAATTATTGCATCCGATATACATTTAATTATGTTGACAGATAAACCATAAATATCAGTAGTTGGACTATTTTTCATACCCCTGATCGTGTCCCTCACTATAACTCGCGAGACAGGTAGGAACGTGAATTGGGGTATATCTCTCGATATATTTACATTGACTAACGATAGAGGATCTATATTGCAGGTAGGCAGTTCATTATTAATCACAGGAATATTTACGAAAAAATCATTGAGCATTGGCGCTGTTAGACTAGATTTGACGGTATTCGATATTGAGGAATTTCTTTGGTTATTTATAATATTCCACATGGCTTTTATTGGATTATTTGCTGTTGACACCAATCTGTCATTAGCTCCGATTTTCGCCTGTTTAATGGTATTTTTATATGTTAACTGCATGTCTTTTTTCAGTTGTTTAATTTCCGGATTATTTGATCTTATGCTAGCCTCGTGTACAAGATTTAAATTGTCTCTCATATTTTTAATATCATTTGTAAACCAGTTACTCTGAGTTTTATTTGTAGTAAATGTTTTTGTTTTAGTAGGGAAGCAAATTTCAAAATAGTTTACAAATATATTCACAAATTTGTTGCAAATAACATTTATATCGCCTTCATCAATAAAACTCCAATTTGTATCTCTAAGCATATGGTATAAATCAAATTTGCCAGCTGATGTTAACGGGCGAATTAACTTAGGAACATTTGCATTGACATTTTGGTGCAACTTAATACTTACGTTCACACCGTCATGGTCGGAAAACGGAACAACCACCGGTCTGATTCCAGTAATTACTTAATCAATGCAAGAAACTAGATGCTGGAGGCGCCTAGCTTAGCAACTTGCAATTGTAACAAAACTAATTCAAAAGTAAACTCACTGATTATAGTGAATATGCTTTTCTTTGTAATGTTTTAGTAACGAAACTATTACTTGACTTGTCCAATATCTATTTATTTTTATAGATTAATACATGTATAATAATAATTAATATTATAAGATTATCTTCGGCTATATTATTCTGACAATAAAACAACAACCAAATTTAACAAATGCCTAAATTTTGGTTTTAGTTTAATTTAACATTATTTATTATATAAAAGGATCTTTGGTGGGATATAAACAAACAAAATATTGATGAAATTTTATTTTACATGAATATATGTAATTTCATAATCTATTGTAAAGATTTTTTTACTGCGATTTTTCCTTTATGTGTCCTTTCTGATACTAATAGAGAAACACCAATTACGAAAAGTTATTGGAAATAGAACATAATTAAGTATTTTTTTCACCAGACAATATCTTCGATCCAACTTAAATAGTTTGAAACTCTTGTATAAATGGCATATGCTTCACCCAAACCACACAACTTTCCAAATGAGGTAATACCAACTATGTCATACCCAATTTGTAATGGTCCTCCAGAATCACCCTGTAAAATAGTAATAAATTCTGCTAAAGTGCTGTTTAATGTACCAAATTAAGTATTGAAATATTTAACAATAATACCAAACTAGCAAATTACACTAAATCACAAATTAATTATGATACTCACACTACACGTATCCTTTTTCTCATTTCCAGAACCAGCACATATTTGACTATCATCGAGTATACCTTGGCTGAGTCTTCTAGTGTTCGGTGGATATCTACTTTGGCATTCCGAAACGTTAAAAATCGTTAACTGCGCTTTCAGTAGCAAATCGCTGGGGTCCTCAAGAAAACTGGTACGACCCCAACCGGCTACAATAGCTGTCTTAGCTGCGATATTACGAACAGTAAAAAGGCAAATTGGTAACACTTTATCGCTAAAGGTTAAATTGACGTCCAACTCGAATAATGTTATATCGTGGTAAGTCGACGGCCTTTTGTATTCGGGATGTTTAATGATCCTTGCTATATTGTATTCGGTGGTGTTGTCCGGTTTTAGGTCACGTGAGCCTAACTTGGCAATTTTGGCAGCACCACTATAAAAAAAAGTCACAATCGTCTTATCTTTATAAGCATCGCTATATATATATAGGCATATCTCTTTTATGTATTAATGTAATTTTGAAAAATATCCATGCCTTGTAAAGGTTCAAGATCTACCAACAATGACTGATAACTGTTTCCAATTTAATCGCTACTTTGCCTCTTGTTCATCAAGTGGCTCTTAATTGAGCCTCGGTTTGCAATCTATGGTTGTAATGCAGTGTTTCCCGACTCGGTATGTAATATACTAGTAACGTTATATAATCGATTTTTTACACGTTTTTATACGTGATATTTTCTTGAATTGAATGAGTTTTCAAGTTTACCAAATGGTATTCATAATTATAATTAGAGACATACCGTATGTTTTTTTTATCGTGGGCCATAGGATTTTACATGTTAAAAATTATACCTTGTGTTAATGTATATTTTATCATAAAATTTTGAAGCAACTTTTAGTTAATAATATAAATCAATTATTTTTCTACATGATGCGCTTAATTAGAATAATTGAAACATGTTTTATTCAATTTAAAAGTGTTTTTGCTCGGAACCGGACGATCCGGGTACGCTACAAAAAAGTTGTCAACTATTTCCCTAAAATAAAAATTACCTGACTTCTTGTAGAAAAATACAACTATTTCCTGCTGGACAAACCTCTTATAATTGCCGTTACAAATTCCGCCCGTTTTTCAATAGAACAAACAGACATTTTCTACTATAAATTCGTTGTATTAGTTGCCTCACTGATCAATCTGACATTTCAGAATTTCAAGGTACTTTGATTATTTTTTCTCAGTTATTTATATTAAATTATTTTATTTTTTAATGGAATAATAGTATTTTATACAACGTGTGGCTAAACAAGTGCTTTATTTTATGCGTAAGCCGAGTAAAATAAAGCACTGTTTAGCCACCAGTTGTATACATAATTTTTTGCAACACCGTATTAAGTTGAATTTCTCTGTCTCCGGCCTTGAAATGTCGCTAGCGACCGCTACGATTATAAATTTCGATTTAATCGAGTGTATAGGTACGTCAAAATCTATGTTGGTACGGAAACAAAAAACACACCACAGTCGGCTTTTTATGTCAAACTTGTCGCTATGTCAAACTACTTCTAATTTAATTTGTTCACTTCAGTTCAGTTTAATGAGTGCAAACTTGATTAGTAGTGATGAAGAAATGTGCGGAACTCTACCGGAGTTAAGAGAAGCGGCGGAAGCGGCGAGTTTGGAGTTGTTGCCCTCCAAATCTCGTAAGATTTATGAAGCCGAATTCGAGATATTTACGGCTTGGTACAAAGAAAACAGGGTGGCCAATATTAGTGCATCTGTCTTACTAGCGTACCTGGGTGAGCTTTCGAAAAAGTATAAAAATTCAAGCATGTGGGCAACATTTTCCATGCTAAAGGCCGTTCTATACGCAAAGAAAAACGTTGATATCAGCAAGTTTTTAAAATTAAAAGTTTTTCTTAAGAGACATGGTAAAGGTTATAGACCGAAGAAATCCAAGATTTTTGAGAGAGCAGACATAGAAAATTTAATCGATGGAGCACCAAATGAGCAGTTTTTAATGACGAAAGTTGTATTAATACTTGGCTTGGCGGGAGCTTGTCGTCGTGAGGAACTTTATAATATTAAAGCAAAGGATATAGACAGAAAACAATCAATGTTGATTATTAAAATTCCAGATACGAAGACACACATCGAAAGAATTTTTACCGTTATGAATGTGCCAATCAAAGGTACCAATGTGCTGCAGATCATTGATAAATATACTGCTCTTCGTCCTGCCCATACAAACTATGACAGCTTCTTTGTGCACTGTGCAACGTGTGGGTATAAATCAATTCTCTTTAATGCCATCCACGATTGCAAAATATCTCCGACTTCTTCAACCTGAGTCTTACACGGGACATGCATTCAGAAGGTCCTCTGCGTCCATTTTAGCTGGAACGGGGGCAGACATATTAAGCATTAAGCGTCATAGCGCACAGTGCAGTATTTTGCAAATCTAGCGGGACAAAACTGTATATAAAAATCAAACACTATTTAATTGTAGCAATTTATTAACAATTGTTGATTCAATGACTAATATATACAAAACAAATAATTACAGACATCTATTACTCGTTTTCACCACAACTCCCACGATTAGAATCCTCAGTATCGCCGGCTTGACTACTAGCACTACTAGGAGAATCACTTCCACTTCCTTGCTTTTCAGATTGTACATCGATGTTTGGAGGCTGTATCAGTTTCATAACAGCTGGATCCACAGTACAGGATCTGAAGAAATTAAAATATTATGAAGAATATCAGTATTGGTCTTCATCCTCGACACTTTTCTGCAATGTTCTAGTCGAAATTTCCTTATATCTTTATGGCGTGACTCCTGCGCCTCTTCGGACATCTGTCCAATTGGCAGTAAAAAATGCTGGACTACTTCTGGTCCATGCAATAAAATTTTGTATAGGGTAACAGGCATTGGATACCAATTGTAGAGTGACACGTATAAATTAGCGGTCTCATCGCAGTACTCTTTTAATGCAGATATGTTTATCTCATACCCACAGGTCAACGTGCATAATATAGTATTAAATCGCTCAATTAAGGATTGGTCGACTCCTGTTATACTAGCAGCAAGAGCAGCATTTTTAAAAAATCTTCTCGCACTATTGCCATCATTTGTATTACCTCCACCTTGTTTCGGAGTGTCTAACAATAGTCCTGTTTCTGACCTAAATCTGTCTATAATCATTTTTCTCCTAGTTTCTACACTTAATTTAACTTCTTTACGGCATTGCCATTTTTGCACATCTAACCTATACGCAATATGTAAAACACATTCCATTAATCTTATTTGCGCATGTAAAGTAGACAAACCCCAAGAAAATGTCTGCGGATCACTTGTGCGTTGTAGAATTATTTTCAAATGATTCATTTCTTTCGAAGTGGCTTTACAAATGTAACACTTTTGGGTACCCCTGTTGGCTGCTAAAATGTTACACACTTTTCCATCGACCATTGTCTCTTTAAATATATGTGACTCTTCAAGAATTTGTCCATTAGATTCCACTAAAGTGGGTAAAATTGCTGCAATCTGGCTTCTCACATTTTCAAATTCTTGTAAAACTAATACCTCAGTTTCCTTAACAAACCGAAATCTTATTGGTCTGCAATAGGAAGTTGATGATGGTCGCGAGTTTTGCCATAATATAATTTTTTTGTTCGATTCGCTACCAAAACCATATAATTGTAAAGGTACAAATGATGTTTGAATCTCCAAATTCACTTATGTTTGCCCTTTGTTTGTACCTACTTTGCCCACCACTACCATCGCATCCCTATTTAAATATCATTGTGAAATTATTAACAACCATTCCTTTATCAAAAATATTATTTAGTACTTCTTTTTGCACTATACAAATCCGTTTTATAGTTAAATTAACTATTGATTGTAATTTAATTTCTGCTAATGAATCATTTATTAAGTAATCATCGCTGTGTGGATAACACTATTGTTTTGCAATTTTTATTTGTTGGTGGGATGGGTATATTCTCTAACCTTTCATCATTGCCGATTTTCTAATCATTTGATATTTTCGGTAACTTAACTTTGTCGCAGTTATTAACGCCAGTGCTTCTTCGGGTGAGTATTGAGGTGTCTGTTTCCCTGCTCTCTGAAAGGCCTTTGTTGCCCTTTTGCGACTTGACACCAATTGCTTCAGCATGTATGCAGCATCCCTTTTGCCGGATTGCTTCATTTTAATATTTGTTGCAAGAGTTAACTCGTCTAAGGTGTTTACTGTCAGCAATGGTATCACTTTTCTCTTTTGTGATTTCAAGCCACTTGAGCTGAATTCCTTTTTTAGACGCCCTCCTTTATTAGCACTTTGTACACCACTTGTGCTCGGTGCGTCAAGATCATTTATTGTGACCAGTGCATTCAGCCAATCGTTATGTTTTTTTAAGAACACATTTTTATTACGATGACACAACTTCCATTTTTGATTGAATCCGATCATGAATGAATGGATAATACGGTTCAATTCTTCAAACATGACTTGAGAACAGTGATGCATATTAAATTTTGTTTTAATGTAATCGACAAGTGAATTTTCCGGCATAGCAGAACATGCCCGTGGATTATTATCCGCATTTCAGTTCTTTTCTTGGTACACTTAATAGCGGACCTGTAAAAATACAGATATTTTTCAAAATTGCAAATTATTTCACTCAAATTTGTATTACATATAATCTGCATCACTTTAGGATCATAAAAATTATAAAATCATAACATACAAACATATACAAAATTTTTGGCTGTCTAATGAAATCAGTACTTCTATTTAATTTTATACTATTTTTCCAATGTACTTCAATGATTTTTTTTTCTAATATGTATGTATTAGGGTGCATTTTTATATAATCTATTATAAACTACACACGTTGACATAAGTTGTCCATGATGAAAAACACAAGCACAAACGAACACTTTTGCAAAACAACCTTCACAAGTCAACGAGTTGGGAATAACTGAGGACTGATTTTGGAATTGACAGATATAAACCCTCTTTTGTCCGGCAATTGATAACACGGGTGGCTGCGTATACATTTTATACTTGGTAATTCCCCTTATTTGGTGCTTGAGCTCCACTCTTAGAGGGTTATAAGTGAATATTCTGTGCATTGATTTTATGGGTTTTGTTCTGCTAGATTCGCAAAATACTGCACTGTGCGGCGGCTGGAAATCAAGAAAGATTTTCGGTGGTGAAAATATTCATAATAATAGAGCTGTATGTACTGAGAGCATGGAAACATGACAGATACAGGTTAATGATTCTGCTGTATCTATAGAACGTCAAGTAGATATAGATATAGAAAGTTACTTTTTAATTTCATAGTTATTTTTTTATTGCATAGTTATTTTGCACTATAAAAAAATGATATATTTTAGAGGCTGAAAACTATCAAATAATGACAACTTAAGGATATGGTGTTGCAAAAAACATGTTTAAGTTATTCTATTGCAGCGCATCATGTAGAAGAATAATTTTATTATTATTAAATTCCTTCAAAATTTTATGATAAAATGTGCATTAATACAAGATTTAATTTTTAGCATGTGAAATCCCATGGCCCATACTGATATATTGTAATAGTATTATAATAATAAATTGACTTTATTGAGAAAACAAAAATAAAAGTACAAAAAATACCATAGCAAAAGTAGGAGAAGTTCAGTGAGATAGGCATCTCTTACTGCTCTTCCGCTTAGCCTACATGCTAATTAAACTAAATTTAGATTAAATTATATGTATAGTTAGGGTAGGAGTAGTGAAATTTACTTTTATGTGTCTAATATTTACAACTGTAACAACCCTCGCAAATATTTCTTAAATTGCTGGAATGTAAATGATTTCAGGTGCAACGCAATCCTTTTATATAATTTCTAAAAATTATATGAGAATGATAAGCATACGAAATGCCCTTGTTGTGTAACTTAATTGCGCAAATCTATGTCTATAACTAGACCTAAATTGCGCACAGAGTTTACAAAAGGTATTTATGTATTTATTGACATCAAAACAGCAATTTACGTAAAAATATATACATAAATAAAAAATATATACAGGGTGTTTCAGAGCTCTGGGAACGGTCAATCACGTGCTTATTTTTCAAAATTTCGATAAATGTTTTATACAAAAGTTGTGCAGAATAGTGAGCCACACGCCCTTAAAATATTTAAATTTATACAGGGTGTCACAGAGATACAGACCAAACTTATGTTTTTTTTTATGGAACTCCCTGTATATTTTAGCATTTTTGGATTCCTTGTTACTTGGAGATTAAAATTACTTATGTTTCGGCGACTGAAACCGCGCCGTTTTCGTGTTATTAAGTTGTTTATACAAAAATTTTAAGTTAGCTTTAACTATTATCGTTAAATAATTATAAACTAAAAATAAAAAAATAAATAATACATTTTTTTCTCGATTGAAACACACACACAGACACATTTTTACTTTCTCCGTTACGAAGTACGAGAAAGTATTGTGATCGTGATTTTTTTTTCAAAAATTTTTTTTACGGAAATATCCGTTTTGGGGTCAACAAATTTCTGGAAAAAAAAATTGTGTCTGTGTGTGTGTGTGTGCAATTGATATAAAACTTTGAACATGAGTCTTATTTAATAATCCGAAGAACTGAAGAGCTTTTGGTAAAATTTCGTACACCGGAAGTGAAGTTTACCTTAACTGTTTTTTGTTTTTTGCCAATATTTTCTTAAATATGAAAAATATTACAAAAACATTTAAACAAACATTGAAGACAACAAATAAATGAACATCTTTTGCTTGAAAATATTTTTCATAAAATCATTGCTATTCGAGAAAAAAAATTATTATTATTTTTTTAATTATTGGTTTATAATTATGAAACGTTAATAGTTACAGCAAATTTATATGAATAATAATTGTAGAGAATGCCAAAATGAACAACTTCTAAAGAATAAGTTTTTTTCGAAATATCGTTAGTTTTTGAGTAAACTGAGTTTTTTTAATTTGAAGTGTAATTTTGCCATCTTTCATAATTTTGACGTTTTAAACGTCAGTTTCACCCGAGTTTACGCAACGCTCAATGTACATTTAAAATATGATTTCAATTGAAAATAAACCATAAAAACGTAAATATAAATGGCTATGATACCATCAAGTCGGAGAAAGTAACATGATCATGAAAGCCACATCACCATTTTTTTTCAGAAATTTTTGAAATGACATCCAGGGACCCCAAAACGGATATTTCCGTAAAAAAATTTTTTGAAAACAAATCACGATCACAATACTTTCTCGTACTTCGTAACGAAGAAAGTAAAAAAAATTATGTGGCTATCATGTTACTTTCTCCGACTTGATAGTATCATTTATATTTACACTTTCATGGTTTATTTTCAATTTAAATTACATCGAGTGTTTTGAAGGCTTGGATGAAACTGACGTTTAAAACGTCAAAATTATGACAGATGGAAAAATTGTACTGCAAATTTAAAAGCTGAGATTACTCAAAAACTAAAGAGATTTCGGAAAAAACTTATTATTTATAAGTTGTTCATTTTGGAATTCTCTACAATTATTATTAACATAAAATTGCTGTAACTATTAGTGTTTCATAATTATATACCAAAAATTAAAAAAAAATAATACATATTTTTCTCGAATAGCAATGATTTCATGAAAAATATTTTCAAACCAAAGATGTTCATTTCCTTGTTGTCTTCAATATTTGCTTAAATATTTTTGTGATATTTTTCATATTTAAGAAAATATTGGAAAAAAACAAAAAACAGTTAAGGTAAACACCCACTTCCGGTGTATGAAATTTTACCAAAAGCTTTTTAGTTCTTCGGATTATCAAATAAGACGTATGTTGAAAGTTCCATATCAATTGGTCTATTTGTTGATGAGATACAGCGCGCACAGCAGACACACACACACATGCAGACACACACACACACACACATACACACAGACAAAAAATTTCCAGAAATTGTTGAAATGGCATCTAGGCAGCCCAAAACGAATAATTCCGCAAAAAAAAATTTTGAAAAAAAAATCACGATGACAATACTTTCTCGTACTTCGTAACGGAGAAAGTAAAAATGTGTCTGTGTGTCTGTGCGCGCTGTATCTCAAAAAATAATACAACAATTAACATTAAACATTGAACATAAGCTTTATTTGACAATTCGAAGAACTGAAAAGCTTTTGGTAAAATTTTATACGCCGGAAGTGGGTTTACCTTAACCGTTTTTTGTTTTTTCCAATATTTTTTTTAAATATGAAAAATTTAACGAAAACATTCAAATAAATTTTGAAGACAACTAAGAAATGAACATGTTTTGTTTGAAAATATTTTTGATAAAATCATTTTTATTGGAGAAATATTTTTTTTTTTTAATTTTTGGTTTATAATTATGAAACGATAATAGTTACAGCAAATTTACATGATTAATAATTGCAAAGAATGCCAAATTGAACAACAACAGTATATGCTTGTGCGCGCTGTATCTCAAAAACTATCACATCAATTAACATCAAACTTTAAACATAAGCCTTATTTAATAATCCAAAGAACTGAAAGGCTTTTGGTAAAATTTCGTACGCCGGAAGTGGGTGTTTACCTTAACCGTTTTTTGTTTTTCTCTGATACTTTTTTAAATATGAAAAATATTATAAAAGCCCTTAAACAAAACTTGAAGACAACAAAGAAAATAACATCTCTTGTTTGAAAATCTTTTTCGTAAAATGTCTGGGTTTTGAAAAATAATAGTTATTAAATAGTTATTAATTTTTTTTGTCATTTTTGGTTTATAATTATGAAACGATGATAGCAAATTTATTTTAATAATAATTGCAGAGAATGCCTAAATTAACAACTTATAAAGAATAAGTATTTTTCGAAATGTCTTTGGTTTTTAAGTAAACTGACTATTAGAATGTACAGTATAATTTGTCATTTTCATCTTTCATAAATTTGGCATTTTAAACGTCAGTTTTATCCGATTGTACAAAACGCTGTATGTACATTTAAAACATGATTTGAATTGGAAATAAACCATGAACGCGTAAATATAAATAATACCATCACGTCGGAGAAAGTAACATGATGGTCACATTACCATTTTTTGTTTATAGTGCTATACAGGGTGTCAACATACGCAAAACAATGGATAACTATTTTTTTCAAATGGAACACCCTATATATTTTGATACTAATGCATGGCATTTTTAATAAGCTTTCCAATGACATACAGTTTGTATAATGAAATATTAACGATTCTTGAGATTTATCCATAAAAACATTTTTCTTTCGTCACCTTCTGCTGATTTTTGGATTTTCTGCCAAAACTATGCATTATCTGGAAAAATTATAAGAGCAGAACGAAATTTTTTCGATCGATATAGGTCTCTAATGGTGACTTTCTGATATAAATTGGGCAATGTCAAAGCTGCGCAAATTAAAATATCTGCTAATTAATAATTTCTGACATGAAAATCGCCGAATACAAGAAAACTATTGAGGTTAGGTATAGGGAACCCTAATACAATCTGAAAGGTAATTCGATTCTACGTGAGAATACGTTACTAAATATAGGGTGTGCCATTTGAAAAAAATTAAGTTATTCAACTTTATAAGTTAAGATTTTGCACCCCATATTTTTTATCACCCTGTATAATTTTTTATATAAAATCATGGCTGGCGCTGTAGTTCAAACATTCAAGCAAACAATAGAAATGATTATAATGGTTCAACGGTAATCACTGAGGCAAATATAAAATTTCATCTGTATCATGCATTTCAACAAATCAGTTAATATTTCGAAAACGGCAAACAATAGGTATGGGAAATATTGAAGTATTTCACCTTTATTTGTTTCCTAGAATTCAAAAATGACAAGAAAAAATTATGGGACACCCTGTATAGCTGGTAATAATTTTAAATTGTGCAAACAACGATCCTACGTCAATCCATATAAAAAAAAATCACACGAAGGTACATTGTTTTCCATAAAATGACCGCGTCGTATGCGTTGCCCCGCCCTGTATTGTATACACAGGTGGGAAAAAAATAAACACTTGAAATTCGTGAAATTTCGACCATTGTCAAACCTCTATAACTCGGCGTATTTTTAATCGATTTTGATGAATCTTTTAGGCCGAAAAACTTTGAAGTGTCTTCTTTAAAGTCATGAATGCGAACTTAAGCGTAACCCCTTCCCCCTTCCGTTATTACCATTTTCGCCTGAATCGCTGGCTTCTTCTTGTTTTCATTGAGGAAGAAGGGGTCCGTCAACTTGGCCCCCCACTTTCGATTTTTTGGAAAAAAAGTGTTGCTCCAGAAAGCCCTTAGCTAGCTCCAGCTAGCTCCATAAAAATTAGAGCTGGCTCCAAAAAGGTAAAAAAGTTATAGGGGTTTGAAATTTGGCGGGGCCAAGTTGACGTTTGCCCCCCACTTTTGATTTTTTAACTTTTTTTTTAAGATTCAGATTCCTCAGACCTAGCTCCAGCAGGCTCCATCAATTTTAAAGCTGGCTCCACCCCACAACCCCTAAAAAATTACAAAAACAGTTTTCACCCAAGCCCCCCACTTCAATATTTTTTACTTAATTTTAAGTGATTTTATAGCTTAAAGCTAGCTCCAGCCGAATATGTAAAAAAATTTGGAAAAAAGAATACGGATAAAAAGATATAAGGGTTTTAATATAAGACGTGAGCTTTCCTGAATCCTGTATGCGCATTCCCAATTGTGTGATCATATTATAACGTTAAATGCGAATTTTCGGTTAAATCCAACGGAGTTGGAGCCAATTACCAATTACATTATTATATACGGTAATAAGGGTTCCTTAAATATTGCATTACCATCATTTAGGCCTTAGGGCCGCCCTTGAAATAAATATTTAACTTATAAACAATTCGTATATTTGATAAATTATTAATTAATTATTTGAAATATATATTGAAAATAAAATTTAGTCAAATGTATGTGTTGAATCAAAAGGATGGCAAATATTGTAAATTAATAAGACAGTGGCGTAGTGAGTGATTAATTGAGACATGTGAAAATATTGCCAATTTCAACGAAACTTGGTAAACGTGCTATTTATAATCTGGAAAAAAACAATGTGAGGGTAAAACAGCCCTTGCATCTCTGGGGGTGGAGTGGGCTAGGGGTGGCATGTGAAAATATTGTCAAATTCAACGAAACTTAGTACACATACTATTTATAACTGGCAAAAAAATAATATGAGGGAAAAATAGCCCTAGCATCTCGGGGGTAGACTGGGCTAAGGGTGGCATGCGGAAATATTGTCAAATTCAACGAAACTTGGTACACGTACTATTTATAACCCGGAAAAAATAATTTAAGGCTAAAATAGCCCTAGCATCTCGGGGGTGGACTGGGCTAGGGGTGGCATGCGGAAATATTGTCAAATTCAACGAAACTTGGTACACGTACTATTTGTAACCCGGAAAAAAATAATTTGAGGGTAAAATAGCCCTAGCATCTCGGGGGTGGACTGGGCTAGGGGTGGCATGCGGAAATATTGTCAAATTCAACGAAACTTGGTACACGTACTATTTGTAACCCGGAAAAAAATAATTTGAGGGTAAAATAGCCCTAGCATCTCGGGGGTGGACTGGGCTTGGGGTGGCATGCGGAAATATTGTCAAATTCAACGAAACTTGGTACACGTACTATTTGTAACCCGGAAAAAAATAATTTGAGGGTAAAATAGCCCTAGCATCTCGGGGGTGGACTGGGCTAGGGGTGGCATGCGGAAATATTGTCAAATTCAACGAAACTTGGTACACGTACTATTTATAACCCGGAAAAAATAATTTAAGGCTAAAATAGCCCTAGCATCTCGGGGGTGGACTGGGCTAGGGGTGGCATGCGGAAATATTGTCAAATTCAACGAAACTTGGTACACGTACTATTTGTAACCCGGAAAAAAATAATTTGAGGGTAAAATAGCCCTAGCATCTCGGGGCTGGACTGGGCTAGGGGTGGCATGCGGAAATATTGTCAAATTCAACGAAACTTGGTACACGTACTATTTGTAACCCGGAAAAAAATAATTTGAGGGTAAAATAGCCCTAGCATCTCGGGGGTGGACTGGGCTAGGGGTGGCATGCGGAAATATTGTAAAATTCAACGAAACTTGGTACACGTACTATTTGTAACCCGGAAAAAAATAATTTGAGGGTAAAATAGCCCTAGCATCTCGGGGGTGGACTGGGCTAGGGGTGGCATGCGGAAATATTGTAAAATTCAACGAAACTTGGTACACGTACTATTTATAACCCGGAAAAAAATAATTTGAGGGTAAAATAGCCCTAGCATCTCGGGGGTGGACTGGGCTAGGGGTGGCATGCGGAAATATTGTCAAATTCAACGAAACTTGGTACACGTACTATTTATAACCCGGAAAAAATAATTTAAGGCTAAAATAGCCCTAGCATCTCGGGGGTGGACTGGGCTAGGGGTGGCATGCGGAAATATTATCAAATTCAACGAAACTTGGTACTCGTACTATTTATAACCAGGAAAAAAATAATTTAAGGCTAAAATAGCCCTAGCACTTGGGGGGGGGGGGGGGGGGTAGAGTGGGCTAGGAGTGGTATGCGAAAATATTGTCAAATTCAACGAAACTTTGTCCACGTACTATTTATAACCTGTAAAAAATAATGTGAGGGTAAAATACACTTCCAATTTACAACCCGGAAAGAAACTGAGTGAGGGTGAAACAGTAAAATGGTAAGTCGATTTACTCCATTATCTAACTAGTGCAGCGAAGAGATAAACTAGTCTGAAACCGATCTCCTATCGCGACAACCAAGAATTTCACCAAAATAGTTAAATAATGAGCAAAAATTGTAAAATAAAAATTTAATTGTTTTACTGTTTTTCATATAACTATAAATCGATTACTAATTATTCTACTGAGCTATAGAAGACGGGAGGTGAGATGCAGGACCCTGTATATTATTTAAAAACTAACAAAATATAAATAATCGCTTTAGAATTTTAGGAGATCTATATAGTATATAGTGTATCAAGGGCCGAAAATTATCTTTAGCAACCCGCCGCTTTTAGCTAAAAGTGAAGGGTTGCTAAAGCATTTCGGCATGAGTTACACTTGCTATTTTTTCGCCTGCCTTAAGTAAAAACAGTGTTTCAGGAAATTTTATATCGCGCACCATTGAACTGTCACTGTCAGATTTTTGCATAGCCTACTCATATTGCGTGGAAGGTTGTCTATATTATGCATATTATTTTTTCGGCCCTAGATACGCTAAATCGTAGTTTCGGCCCGATTTTTATGGCCAAAATAAATGGTTTCGATAAAGGCAGGCAAAAAAGTATATTAAGTATGACAAACTGATAAACATTCATTCAAACTGGAGAAATCACAATAATACAAAATATTTATAATCTACCTATTATTACATAAAAACATTAAATATTAAAAATTAAAAATATGTCGCATTTAAAAAATATAAATTACATTTTTTAAGGTTTATAGCTTTATCATGAAATCATCTTTTCATCCAAAGAATATGTAGATAACCGATGAGCGAATTATACTTACTAATATTTCCTGAAGTCGATAATTTCATCGTATTTGCCATAAAAACTAATTCTTGTCATTCATATTTCAAAGCAGTAGTGAAAAATCTTTTCAACGATGATTTTTTTAAATTTTAGATTTCCTAAACAAAACTCTGTTTTCCGATATAATCAAATGCATAACTTAATCAACTACAAATAGTATCTATTTAATTTTTGGTACGTTTGATTGGCATAAAGTACGGACTAAAAAAAATAACTTTACGAACATTGACGAAAATTTACCTGTCATTTAAACAAATCTTGGTATTTCAGAATTTCAGCCTTTAAAACGTGATTAACCGTAAACGAAGCCAGCAGTGGGGAATTTCATAAGATACCTATATCAAATTCTCGTGCAGTGGGTCTTAATTTAGTTTGTCATTTTTGTCAATGATCGCAAAGTGCTATTTATATTTTTTATGTATGTTATGTAAACAAATTCACTAATAGTTAAATCGATACTACTTGTTGTTATTGCGTAATACATTTGTTTGTGACCCAAAACAAAGTTGTGTTAAAGAAATCTGAAGAAAAAATCACCAGTTGAAAATGTACACGAAATGAATTTATTAGAAAGAACAGTTAAACAACTAAAATTTCTTGTTGTGGCTACAGTTTAAGCAACACTGTACACGCTAATACCGGGTGTCCCAGTATAAATAACAGATCAAAGTTATGTTTTTTTTTTTTAATGGAACACCCCATATTTTATACTTTATTTTTAATCCTCTTAAGAAGCTGATAAAAATAGTACAAGATACTATGGGTCTATTATGGAGAGTTGGTTAGTTTTGGGCAATTTTGTGGCAAAAACATGTGCACATTGAAAACATTGCAGAAGCGTTCCTAGCAAAGATAGCATCATTTTTTTACTAAAAAAAATATTTCCACATCATGAAGAATAATACACATCGGCTTTGGTCCTTTTTTGTTCATACTGCTATACAGGATGTTAACAAACGCAAAACAATGGATAACTATTTTTTTTTCAAATAGAACACCCTATATACGTTGCCACCAATCTATGGCATTTTTGATAAGCTTTCCAGTGATATACAATTTGTATAATAAAATATTAAGGATTCTTGAGATTTATCAATAAATGCATTTTTCTTTTCAAATCTGCTGATTTTTGGATTTTCAGCCAAAACTATGCATTACCTGGAAAACTTATAAGAGACCAAAATAGTAGAGCGGAAATTTCCGATCGATATAGGTCTCTCGACTCAAATAATACGTGCATTGCCCGCCAGAGCGCGCTAAATCGAGACCGTATATGCATTTAACGTTTTTTTTTCTTCAATTTTTTTCATTAAAAATTGCACTATACTTTATTTTCCGCACCCTCTAGCGGAAAAATGGGAAATTATACGAAAATTCGAATGTCCCATATCGATTGAAAATAGGGCTCGTTAATACACGGATACACGTGTACACGGATAAACGTGTTCTTAGTTGGCAAGCGGTTTCTAAACGTTTAAACGGATATTCGCGTTTAAACGGATATTCACGTTTACATGTGTATACGTTTAAACGGATTTTTTCGTTTAAACGTGTTGACGAAAATCGTTTAATATAGAAACGTATAACCTACCCTGCAAATATCTGTTTTGAAGTTCGTTCGCCGTGTTTTACAATATTTCCGGTAGCGGAAAAAAATGAATAAATTATTATTATTTGGTACACCTTAATAAGTAAATAGTTTCTCGAAAACCGTCCGAAACGTCGGCATTCGAAGTTTGAAGGGTTCAACCCCCTATAGACTAGTTGGTTCCTCTTTGAATCGAATGTGTAAAATTATTGGAAATCTTACGAAACACCGAGATATGACTTTTGGACCCGCAAATGGAGTATAAAAATATGAGGAATCATTTCTAGTTTACGGGTTGTAAACGTTTATTAGGCTAAACGTGTTGTAAACGTTTATTTATTAAGCTAAACGTGTTTTATTCGTGACAAATAAACGGTAAACGTTTAAACGAAAAACGGAGTGTTCCGCTCTACAACTGTTATTAGAAGCAATTTTTGCCCAAAATGCAAAGTTTTCACTAAAAATGCAAATTGAAACTATATGTATCAATTTTTGCATTTTTCCATGGTTTTTTGCATTTTTAGCGAAAAATATGCATTTTGGGCAAAATATCCTTTTATTAAGAGTTGTAGAGCGGAACAGTTTGAATCGATATAGGGTATTTTAATTTTCCTATAATTTCCCGTTTTTTTTAAATTAATTAATGAAGAATTTGCAAAAAACGCTAAAATGCATACACGGTCACAATTTTGCGCACTCTGGCGGGCAATGCACGCATTATTAGAAAAGTCAAAAGACCTATGTCGATCGAAAATTTTCCGCTCTACAACTTTGGTCTCTTATATTTTTTTCAGAAAATGGCATAATTTTGGCTGAAAATCCAAAAATCAGCAGGGGGTGACGAAAGAAAAATGTTTTTATGGATAAATCTCCACCCTGGCCCACTCCACCCCCCACGATGCTAGGGCTATTTTTCACTTACATTGTCTTTTTATGGTTATAAGTAGTATGTGTTCTAAGTTTCGTTAAATTTGACAATATTTCCGCATGTCACCCCTAGCCCAGTCCACCCCCGAGATGCTAGGGCTATTTTTCCCTCATATTATTTGTTTGCCAGTTATAAATAGTATGTGTACTAAGTTTCGTTAAATTTGACAATATTTCCGCATGTCACCCCTAGCCCAGTCCACCCCCGAGATGCTAGGGCTATTTTACCCTCAAATTATTTTTTTCCGGGTTACAAATAGTACGTGTACCAAGTTTCGTTGAATTTGACAATATTTCCGCATGCCACCCCTAGCCCAGTCCACCCCCGAGATGCTAGGGCTATTTTAGCCTTAAATTAATTTTTCCGGGTTATAAATAGTACGTGTACCAAGTTTCGTTGAATTTGACAATATTTCCGCATGCCACCCCTAGCCCAGTCCACCCCCGAGATGCTAGGGCTATTTTAGCCTTAAATTATTTTTTCCTGGTTATAAATAGTACGTGTACCAAGTTTCGTTGAATTTGACAATATTTCCGCATGCCGCCCTTAGCCCAGTCCACCCCCGAGATGCTAGGGCTATTTTACCCTCAAATTATTTTTTTCCGGGTTACAAATAGTACGTGTACCAAGTTTCGTTGAATTTGATAATATTTCCGCATGCCACCCCTAGCCCAAACCACCCCCGAGATGCTAGGGCTATTTTAGCCTTAAATTAATTTTTCCGGGTTACAAATAGTACGTGTACCAAGTTTCGTTGAATTTGACAATATTTCCGCATGCCACCCCTACCCCAGTCCACCCCCGAGATGCTAGGGCTATTTTAGCCTTAAATTAATTTTTCCGGGTTATAAATAGTACGTGTACCAAGTTTCGTTGAATTTGACAATATTTCCGCATGCCACCCCTAGCCCAGTCCACCCCGAAATGCTAGGGCTATTTTAGCCTTAAATTATTTTTTTCCTGGTTATAAATAGTACGAGTACCAAGTTTCGTTGAATTTGACAATATTTCCGCATGCCACCCCTAGCCCAGTCCACCCCCGAGATGCTAGGGCTATTTTACCCTCAAATTATTTTTTTCCGGGTTACAAATAGTACGTGTACCAAGTTTCGTTGAATTTGATAATATTTCCGCATGCCACCCCTAGCCCAAACCACCCCCGAGATGCTAGGGCTATTTTAGCCTTAAATTATTTTTTCCGGGTTATAAATAGTACGTGTACCAAGTTTCGTTGAATTTGACAATATTTCCGCATGCCACCCTTAGCCCAGTCCACCCCCGAGATGCTAGGGCTATTTTTCCCTCATATTATTTTTTTGCCAGTTATAAATAGTATGTGTACTAAGTTTCGTTGAATTTGACAATATTTTCACATGCCACCCCTAGCCCACTCCACCCCCAGAGATGCAAGGGCTGTTTTACCCTCACATTGTTTTTTTCCAGATTATAAATAGCACGTTTACCAAGTTTCGTTGAAATTGGCAATATTTTCACATGTCTCAATTAATCACTCACTACGCCACTGTCTTATTAATTTACAATATTTGCCATCCTTTTGATTCAACACATACATTTGACTAAATTTTATTTTCAATATATATTTCAAATAATTAATTAATAATTTATCAAATATACGAATTGTTTATAAGTTAAATATTTATTTCAAGGACGGCCCTAAGGCCTAAATGATGGTAATGCAATATTTAAGGAAACCTTATTACCGTATATAATAATGTAATTGGTAATTGGCACCAACTCCGTTGGATTTAACCGAAAATTCGCATTTAACGTTATAATATGATCACACAATTGGGAATGCGCATACAGGATTCAGGAAAGCTCACGTCTTATATTAAAACCCTTATATCTTTTTATCCGTATTCTTTTTTACAATTTTTTTTACATATTCGGCTGGAGCTAGCTTTAAGCTATAAAATCACTTAAAATTAAGTAAAAAATATTGAAGTGGGGGGCTAGGGTGAAAACTGTTTTTGTAATTTTTTAGGGGTTGTGGGGTGGAGCCAGCTTTAAAATTGATGGAGCCTGCTGGAGCTAGGTCTGAGGAATCTGAATCTTAAAAAAAAAGTTAAAAAATCAAAAGTGGGGGGCAAACGTCAACTTGGCCCCGCCAAATTTCAAACCCCTATAACTGTTTTACCTTTTTGGAGCCAGCTCTAATTTTTGTGGAGCTAGCTGGAGCTAGCTAAGGTCTTTCTGGAGCAACACTTTTTTTCCAAAAAATCGAAAGTGGGGGGCCAAGTTGACGGACCCGAGGAAGAAGTGGACGAGACTGCCATTTTTTGATCAGATTTTCTCTTCCTTCTCTACTTCTAACCGCTTCAAACGCCACTTTCCCCTTGCACTGCGAAACTTTGAATACGCTTTGATCAACAGACAATTCTTCCATAATTGACTGTTATGAAATACCAATAAAGTCGCATTAAAATCGTCACTAGAGACAGTGGGTATCAATTCAGAGATCATTTGCAATAAAACAATCATCCCAGAAGAAAGGATTTTACAAAAACATAACATTTCAAAATTAATTACAAAACAAAAAAGGTCATATTATAAAAGAAACGGGCAAACAAACAATAGTTAACATCAAAAATAAATTGAAGAATAATCATTTAATCCTGTGCAAAGCTGATAAAGGTAACACTATAACTATAATGAATAAAACAGAATACATTAAAAAACGGAAGATTTATTAAACACAGACATTTTCAGTAACCAACAGCTTGATCCAACCAAGAAATATCAAACTGAACTCAAGAAAGTTTTAAAAGAAAGCACTAATTTAATTTCAGATAGGGATAAACTACAGTTAACTGTAATGAATCCGAAAGCACCTATTTTATATGGTTTACCTAAAATACATAAAGACAATATACCGATCAGGCCGGTAGTATCTTATTTACATGCTCCGACGTACAAATTGTGTAAATTCCTTAATCATCCAATTCCAATCTTCATAAATTTCAAACCACAATATTCAATAAAAAACACAATAGATCTAGTACATAAATTAAAAGGTATCGCAATTCCACTGCCAAATTAATTTCGTTTGATGTGAAAAGCCTCCACGTCAATACCGATTAAAGAATTAAAATTAATTTTAGATAAACATATTAAAAACTCCCCCAATTCAGACATACATAAAACAGAATTAAAACGTCTAATAGAAATTTGCATCAATCAAAGTTACTTTGAGTTCAAAGATAAGATATACATTCAATCAGATGGATTACCAATGGGATCTCCTCTGTCGCCGTTATTATCAGAAATTTTTATGGACGAGTTTGAAAACAAATGATTAATTCAACCAGAAAGTAAACAAATACAATTTTGAACAAGATATGTAGACGACGTCTTTTGCATATGGACAGGATTAATTAGACAGTTAGACAAATTTACAAAACATTTAAATTCATTGAATAGTAGCATCCAATTTACAGTGGAAAAGGAACAAAATAATAACCTAAACTTTTTAGATCTAAGCATTATCCTATAAAATATTTAGAAAAGAAACCTGTACCGACACAATAATTCCGGAAAGTTCAAATACACACAATCAAATTAAATACAGCACTTTTCATTCATTTTTGAACAGATTAATTAATATTCCTCTCATTAATATAGACTACGAAAAAGAGCTAAACACAATAAAAACCATAGCCGGTAACAACGGTTTTAAAGAACAATTAGTTGACCAGATGCTAAAAAAGAAAAAAATGTCAACAATTACAAAAATACTTTTATAGTGTGACAAAAGTGGAAAAACCAATTGGAACAGATTAGAATACATAAACAAACTCTCCGATTATAAAAAAAAAACACTTTAGGGAAAAGAAAATAACATCATTTTGACGAACTCAGTTAATTTAGGTAAACTTTTAATAAATAACAAAATTAAATCAGATAGCAATAATATGAAGAAAAGCGGAGTTTACGAATTGACGTGTGATGGATGGGATGCAATATATAGGACAAACGGGTAGATCATTTGAAACAAGATTAAAAGAACATCGTAATGACATAATAAATAATAAACAAACTTCTGGTTTTGCTAAACATTGTATCACATCCAATCACTTTTTCGGCCCTAACAATTGTAAAATACAGGTAATAAGGGATTAATACTCAATTATCGGGAAGGACTAGAAATTAGTAAAGCCCTAACAGCCGAAACACGTGGTCAATGACAACGAGGAACTTTGGAATTCCCCGATATTAAATGCCCTTATAACCTGACCGTCACCTAATGTATAAAATCCACAAAATTTCGTTTGTACATCATTCTTGAAAATGGCATTAAGCCGAAAATAGTTGAAAATAAAACAATTTAATCGAGAAACAAACCAAGTGAATTTTAACTTTTTAAACCTATACCAATGAAGTTAGCTCATTATACGTCATGTGTAAAATATGAACCAATCAGAACGAAAAACGGCGGTCCAATTATCGTTACCGGTAAGCACCCTGGGTAATTGCCCAGGATCGCCATTTCTTTCAAACGTCAGATACGTGAAATTGAAATGTCACGATTTGGTACGGCGAACATACCATCAATCGATGAATTCATTAACGATTCCACTCCCATAAACCGTTAGGAATATTTGTGTATGTATAATATTTAAAATAAGTGTCATCAGTGGCGGCTGGTGGAACATTTTGATGGTAGAGCCACTTAGCCTACAATATAATGCCTTCTTTTTAAGGAAAAAAAAAACTGACGACAATTGAAAAAGAAAACCTTCACAGAAGCATGAAATAAATCAAATGAAAACGAAAAGCTCTGAGCAATTTGAACAACTTCAGAATTTCAACAATTTGTTTTCTCGTGCAATTATTTTGATATTCAGTCAAGGAAAGTTTTCAGATTTTTGAGGAATCTCGTAGTGGAATTATTTTTGAGTAAATCTAAAAATTTTCACGCTTGCGGCAATTGTTTTTATGTTTTTCTGGGCTCTAGGCAATGGAACAACTGCAAAATTTCAACAATTTGTCTTCTCGCGCAAATATTTCGAAATATTTATCGCAAACGACAGTCTTTTGATTTTTTATGGAATCTTGAATTAGAATTGATTTTAAGCAAATCCAGAAAATTCAAGTTTGTTGCAATTTTATATAAACACACCGGCAAAATTAAATGCACGGATACAATATTTCATTTTATTCATGAATTTTTTTTTACTGGCTCGGTCGAGACGGCGTCGCATTTCCTACTACCATATGTCATTTTTTGAAACATTTATCAAAAAACATTTGACACCTCTTTAAGTTGTATTGCAATGTGTTAAGTGTTGCCTTACATTTGAAAAGCGTATTTTCTCTGGATAAAAGTTCGTATTTTTTAATAAGTTATCGTTCGAATTTGTTATTTTTTTATTTACTATCATCAATTTTTCTTATTTATTACATGTTTAAAACAAGTCAAAGTGTATACTTTTTCTATTGCAAAAACGCTACTTTTTGTTTTATTTTTTTTAAGAGGCTTTACAATTGCACATAGCTTTGAAAATGGAATTTATCTGCGTTCCTTTAATTTTACCGGTGTGTGTATTTTAAGCTCTGATAAAATGCATAACTTTAGATTTGTTCTCGCGGAAATCAATCGAAATCTCGTGAAGGAAAGTCTTTCGATTTTTATGGAATCTTGAAGCAGAGCTGATCTTAAGCAAATTTGAAAAGTTTCTCGTTTGTGGCAATTGTTTATATCTTTTTGAGCTCTAGGCAATTGAACAACTTCAGAATTTCAACAGTTTATGTACTCGTGCAATTATTTTAAAATTTAGGAAAAAGGAAAGTGTTTGGATTTTAAGGGATATTGTAGTAGAATAGATTTTGAGGGGAAATGTTTACGTTTGTGGCAATTGTGTTTATATTTTTTGAGCTCTAGACAAATTACCAACTTCAGAATTTCAAGAATTTGTGTGCTCACGCAAATATTTCGAAATCGCGCGAAGGACAGTCTTTTGTTTCTTATGGAATCTTGAAGTAGCATTGATCTTAAGCAAATCCAGAAAACTTCAAGTTTGTTGCAATATTGTAAACATTTTTTTGAGCTTTGGTAAAACCCACAAATTCAGAATTTTAGCCGGTTATGTTTTCGCGGAAATAAATCAAAATCTCGCGAAGGAAGGTCTTTTGGATCTTTATGGAATCTTGATGCAGATTTGATCTTTAGCAAATCTGGAAATTTTCACGTTTGTGGCAAATGTTTTTATATTTTTTTTTTGCGCTCTGGGCTATTGAACAACTTCAGAAAGCCAATAATTTGTGTTCTAGTGCAATTAATTTGAAATCCAGTGCAGGAAAGTTTCCAGAATTGATTTTGAGTAAATTTGGAAATTTTCACATTTGTGGCAATCGTTCTTATATATTTTTTTAGCACTAGACAGTCGAACAAAATTCGGAATTTAGACAATTTGTGTTCTGGTGCAATTATTTGCAAATCCTATGGAGGAAAGTAGATAGATTTTTGAGGAATTTTATAGTAGAATAAATTATTTTCGAGTAAACCTGTAAAAAAAATATTAAAATCTCGTGAAGGATAGTCTCTTTATTTTTATGGAATTTTAAAGTAGAATCGACATAAGCAAATCTAGAAAGTTTGTTGCAATTTTTTAATATTTCTAACTTCAGAATTTCAGCCGCTTGTTTTCTTACGGAAATAAATCGAAAGCTCGTGAAAGAAAGTCTTTGGGTTTTCATGGATTCTTAAAGCAGCATTGATCTTAGGCAAATCGGGAAAGTTTCACATTTGTGGCTATTGTTTTCATATTTTTTTATTTTTTACATTTTCAAAATTTTTGAATATTTTAAAATCTCACGAAGGACCGTCTTTTAATTTTCATTAGGCCTATTATTATTATTATTATTATTATTATTAAGTAGAATTGATATTAAGCAAATTTACACAATTTCAAATTTGTTGCAATTTTTTAAATACAAGGTGTCTAAAAAAGACACCACCAAAATGATATGGTGTATTCCTGAGACAAAAAAAGAGCAAATTAACTAAATTTATCTATATGAAAAATTACATACTTTCCAAGATACAGCAAGTCAAAGTTTAAGATTTTTAAAATATTTTAATCCATATCTTGAAAATGGCAGATGAGAATGATTTGTTTATTTTTTTCTGACAACTACATTAGGTGTACTACATTGTTTAAAAATTTCAAGAAATTTCTTCAAGTACAAAGGTGCTCCAGAGGACATGCTGTTTACATTATTACAAAGAACTTTTTTGTTCTTGATATTTTTTACGATTTAATATTTTTTTCAATGCAACTCATCACTTTTAAAGAATTTATAACTCTTAAAGTTTTTTTGTTTACGCCTTATTTTTAACAAAAAAAAATAAAAAAGAACTTATTGTTCATTGTTTAATTGCGCTCGTCCTGCAAGAAAAGTCTTAAAAATAACTATAATCCAAAAACTGCTTTTATTTTAACATATCAAATTATTTAACAAATTACAACAATTGTTCAAAATGACCCTCATAAAAAAAATCACAGTACACATTGTATGCGCGCGCGCGTCGTGTCGATGCGCTTCAACACCGGCGATACTTCGGTCACCACCACTCAACGTGTTAACCAGTTTTACTTAAATTGAAAGTTTTAATTGTACTGACACACGTTTTCAACGAATTGACACCCGCCTACTTACATTAGTTCATTTTTTAACACGAAATTTTCCAAACAATAAGTTCTTTTTTATTTTTTTTTGTTAAAAATAAGACGTAAACAAAAAAACTTTAAGAGTTATAAATTCCTTAAAAGTGATGAGTTGCATTGAAAAAAATATTGAATCGTAAAAAGTGCGAAGAACAAAAAAGTTCTTTGTAATAATGTAAACAGCATGTCCTCTGGAGCACCTTTGTACTTGAAGAAATTTCTTGAAATTTTTAAACAATGTAGTACACCTAATGTAGTTGTCAGAAAAAAATAAACAAATCATTCTCATCTGCCATTTTCGAGATATAGATTGAAACAATTTAAAAATCTAAAACTTTGACATGCTGTATCTTGGAAAGTATGTAATTTTTCACATAGATAAATTTAGTTAATTTGCTTGTTTTTTGTCTCAGGAATACACCATATCATTTTGGTGGTGTCTTTTTTAGACACCTTGTATATTTTTGAGTTCTGATAAAACGCACAACTTCAGAATTTCAGCCAGTTGTGTTCTCGCGAAAATAAATCGAAATCTCGTGAAGGAAACTGTTTGGATTTTGATGGGATCTTAAAGCAGAATTTATCTTAGCCAAATCTGTAAAGTTTAATGTTTGTGGCAATTGTTTTTATATTTTTTGAGCTCTAGATAATTGAACTATTTCAAAATCTAAACAATTTGTGTTCTAGTGAGAATATTTTGAAATTCAGCGAAAGAATTTTGAAGAATATTGTAGTAGAATTAATTTTCAGTCAATTTGGAAATCTTCACGTTTGTAGCAATTGTTTTTATATTTTTTTTGTTCTAGACAATTGAACAATTTCAGAATTTTAACAATTTGATGTTTCATGCAATTATTTTGACTATCAGTGAAGAGAAATCTTCGGATTTTTGAGGAATCTTACAGTAGAATTAAAGTTGAGTAAATCTAGAAAATTACACGTTTGTTGCAAGTGTTGTTATAACTTTTTAAGCTCTGGGCAATTAGACAACTTCATAATGCAAGCAATTTGTGTTCTTATACAATTATTTTGAAATTCAATGAAGAAAGTCTTCGGATTTGGAATAATTTTAAAATCCTTGCTGAGCTTGAAATTAGTGGTAGTGCCATGGCTCCTCGGCTCTACATAACGAGCCGCCCCTGAGTGTCATAGATGTTAAAGTGAATTTTATATGTCAGAAATTATCTGACCGAATTGACATCGAGCAATGATAAATCCTTATAATTTTGGTATTTATGTCCACCACCAGCTTATTTAAAGAAACTGTTTCTAAGTAACCCGCTTTCGGACCTAAATACCAAAATTATTTCGTAATTATCACTGCTTTTGGGCAGTTACACTTGATAACATCAAAACTTACTATTCAATATGATAGGCACAGTGTGCTGCGCTCAGCAAAAATCTCTCGCTAATTAGAGATGCTCCACATCCGTAGACCACGCCCTCATCTTTTGATATATATCCAATTGCAGCCTTAAATGAAAAGAAAACAAATATACATTAAGGGTGATAATATCAGTTGACAATATACCGTGAGATTTAGAAGTCAAAAATAGTTGGCAGCACTATTTCTGAAAATATGGATAACTCGTTTTTCGAGCTAAAGTTGCTGTATATGAAATAGTTATTCTAAGTGAAATAGTGAAATAATGAATTAAGCAAGGTAACTGGTGATGGACAACGGCGTAGCGCAGTCGGGCCGGGCCTAAGCTCGGCCCATGCAGGCCTCTGATCCAAACTGCCGATTCGCATTCAGGTCTGACACCTTGTTGACGAATGATGTGACGGAGCTTGGCGTCGTTCGGCACTTTGGGCAAGGTCGGTGGTAGGAAATTCGGCACTTTGAGCCAAATACTGTTTCGGCACTTTGAGCTTTCGGCACTTTGTCGCGGACCCGAATCTATCGGGTGTGTATAAATCGGTGGATAATCCACACGTGGTGATATTTTTTATAAAATATTGAATTGAAAATGTTGATTCAAAAATGTTCTATCATGCCACACAGGTCATCAGGAGCCATTTAAAAGAAATGTACAGGCAACATAATATTCACGGGCTGCCCTGGATCAGAGTAGAAGGTAATAGATAGATAGAGCGGGGTTATTTACAGATGTACATATATACCATATGTATAAAAATTATTTAGATAAAGGGTGGCTTTGTATTTCGGAACGTACGTTGCAGGTTTGATACGTCGCATCACGTCTTCTCCACCAGTTGTTTATAGGACATAAAGTTAACAACGTGCTGAACTAATCTAAGACCGTGATTTTGTTTATCATGACTATGCCTTATCTAAATAATTTTTATACATATAAAAAAAAATCAACTGATTATTATTCGGCGTGCGATGGTCGGTATGGTGGTGTAAAACTGCTGTGGTCGATGCGATGGTTTATTCACTCCGTTGTATGCATCTGGTATCGGTTATCTATTATCTGTTATCTGTTATCTGTCCTGTTTCTAATTACATTACAATATATATACTCTTAATGTTTACATTTATCAATAAGTTCATTGTGGGTGAAGGTGAAGCGTGAACCTTGCTTATTGCACACAGAGCTGAATCGGCATTACATACTAACCTTCACACGTCTTGTTTACCGTGCATTCAACCGCGATGACTAATGTTATTAATATATAAGAAAAATAATTTTGAAAAAAAAAATGTTTTTCTTGCCTTAAGCTATCTTAACTACCTTAACTATTCACTCGCTGTACTTCTTCAGTCTATTTTTATGCACCCGCACTAGTTATTGTCAATCTTTAGTGTCACATTTGGTGTCTCTTCACTTATCACTTTATATGGTCCCTTGTAAAGCGGATCCAACTTACTTCCCGTCTCATTCCTTAGTAACACTTTGTCGTTAAACTTAAACTAATAACAGAACAATTCCTATCCAACCTACATTTTCTAACAGTTTTAGACTGGACTAAGTTACTTCTCGCGCTACTCCAAGCTGTCTGCAATCTGAATTTAAGTTCCTTTGGATAATCTTCAAAATTATATATTGGGTCTACACTGCTTGTAATGCTATTTGGTAAATTACATCTTCTTCTAAAAACTAACTCAAAAGGACTGTATTTTGTTTCCGTGTGTACAGAATTGTTAAATGAAAAACTCCAAAATGGTACCCACGAACTCCACGTTAATGGATATTTGTTTGTTTGCATACGTAGATACGCTCCTAAATGTTTATGTGTGTTTTCCAGCGCACCCAATGTTTGGTGGTGGTATGCTGTAGAGTTTAATTGATTGATCCCCAAAATTTTCGCAGATTCCCTGAACATATTTCCTAGAAACTCTGTACCTTGATCTGTAACTATATCTTTAGGAATTCCGAATTTCAAAACAAAATTGTTTACAAAAGCTCTTGCTACCGTTTTTGCTTCTTTATTCACAATTGTATAAGCCTCTACGAATTTTGTTAATTCACATTGCAATGTCAAAATATATTTATTCTCCTCGTTATCTTGGTTCAACGGTCCCACAAGATCTAGATAAATTTTTTCAAAAGCTGAACTTGCTGTGGTTGTAACTGTCATAGGTTCCTTATGGGTACCTACATGTTTATATCGCTGACAGTCGTCGAATTTTCCCACAAATATACCTATATCTTCTTTTAATTTTTCCCAAAAATAATATCGTTTAATATTGGCATTCATTCTATTAATACCCGCGTGTCCTCCTGTAGGAAGAATGTGAAAATCGTTTAGTATTAATTGTCGCGTCTGTTTACAATCTATTCTCTGTGCATTACTAATTATACAAATGCTAATCTCTAATTCTTTGAGTATCAAATACTTCTTTGATAGTAGGGCTATTAAATTTTCATTTGTCTTATTTTCAGAACAAATAACTGCTTAATTCCATGTTTCATACAAACATCCCCCAAAAACCTCAACTCTGCGACTAGAGCAAGCGCTGATCGGTTGACGGGTTCAATATAAACTATTTGTTTCTTCGTGTCGTATTTGACACTGCCCATACTTATTATATTTCTACTATTTACTCCTTTCAACTCATCTTTTCTTAACTCCTTGAGTTCCACTGAATTACTCGGTTGCCTTAGCAATTCGACAATTCCTGGATGGCCTGTCCATTCCTCGTCTTCGTCACTAAACCCCCTGTTTGTTCGAGAACTTGTCCCTTCGGTCTCTTTCGCCTTAGCCCTGGTCATAACCATAACATGAGCTGACATGCTCTTAAGCTCGTCTGATTCTAATTTAATCCTTGATAGTGCATCTGCTGTTACATTCTCTTTCCCTTTCACGTATTTAACTGTAAAGTCATACTCTTCTAAAATTAATCTAAATTTTGTTAGTCTTGATGAAGGATTCTTCATTCCATTCTAAGTATGGTCTGAAATGTTTTACTGTCCAAACAATAGCTAGTAGTTCCTTCTCTATGGTTGCATAGTTAATTTCTGCTTTGTTTAATCCTCTACTCGCGTAAGCAATCGGTCTGTCATCTGAATTTGAAAGTGTCGCTCCTACTGCATAACCTGATGCATCTGTTTTTAATATGAATTGATTGTTTTCCTCAAAATTTGGATATTGCAAAATTGGTGTATTAATTAATGACTGTTTAAGAGTCTGAAATGATTCTTGACATTTAACATCCCACTGATATTTTTCTCCTTTACGACTTAATTTATTTAATGGTGCAGCTATTTCAGCGAATTTTGGTATGAATTTCCGATAATAATTAGCAAATGCAACAAATCGTTTCGTTTCGTCTGCTGATATTGGTATTGGATATTTTTCCACTGCAAATATCTTATTTGGGTCGGGTGAGATACCCTCGGCTGTAATAGTGTGCCCTAAATAAAGTATTTCCTTGTTCAAAAATTTGCATTTTTCGGGATTTAATTTTAAATTGACTTTGCGTAATCTATCGAGTACTTTAGTTAAGTTATTATTGTGATTTTGTAGATTATTTCCAAAAACTATAAGATTGTCGAGATACACAAAACAAGCTTCATAATTCAAACCTGACATAGCTATCGTCATTACCCTAGAACATGTACTTGAACTAGTTTTTAATCCCATAGGCATTCTTGTCATCTGGAATTGTCCTTTATTTGTTGTGAAAGCTGTATATTTTCTACTACTTTGATCTAGTTCTACCTGATAATACCCCTGAGATAAATCTAAATGTGAGAAATATACTGCACCCGAGAGTGAATCTAGTATATCTGTTATATTTGGTAGAGGGAAACGATCGTCTTCTATTGATTTATTCAACAATCTATAATCTATCACTATTCTCCATTTACGATTTCCGTCTAAATCGACTTTTTTTGGTACAATTAATAGAGGCGAAGACCAGCTTGACGTGCTGTCTTCTATGATGCCATCTTGTAACATCGTATCTATTTGTCTGTCAATTTCCGTTTTTTGTGCATGTGGTAATCTGTATGGTTTAACGTATACTGGTTGAGCTCCCGTTTTCAATTTAATATTAGCCTTATCGATATTTGTTACTGTGACTGTATCGTTCTCTAACATAAATACATCTGAGTATTTCGCACACAATTTGTGAACCGAATCTTTCTCTTCTACATTTAATCCATTTACATTAATTAGTTTTAACAATTGAATTACCCTTTCTAATGAGCTCTGATTATTCTCAAAATTATAAATCTCGTAATCCGATAGTTTCGAAGTGATTGGTTCGAAGTTTCTGATTTGAATTTCTGCGTTATTGGTATTTAAAATTCGTACTGGAATCAGTTTATTCCTTGGCCTTGCAACAGTTGCTGCCGTGAAAACATCGTTTGCAATTTCGCTTGACCAGACAATACAATCGTCAGCACAATTCGTATGAAAATATTTAATAATTTCGCAACGCGGCAGAATTACTTCGTACTGTTTATAAATAGATTCTACTGGTGTTAATATTTCTTGCGAGCCTTTCCAAAATAAAAAAAACAAATTTATCGAAATTAATTGTTGCTCGAAATCTCATAAAAAAATCTGATCCAAGTATACCGTTCATTTTACATTCAATATCGTTTAAAATAAAAAATTCATGTTTAATTATATGACTGCCTAATCTCAATGGTAACTGTACTGAACCTTTTAATTGTGTTGTGCTAGCAATACCTTTTATCGTAATTATTTTGTTATAATCGACTATTTCGTTCTCATGTAATGAATTTTGAAAAATTACACTAATCGAAGCCCCTGTGTCTAATAAAAATAATAATTTAGATCCTTTATGATCCATCTTTACATAATTTTTTCCGTTCATATTAAATACTGTTTCACACTTAGTTCCGAAAAAACCCATTTTCTGCTGTTGTGTTTTCGTTTTGTGCTTCGTTCGTACTTGATTTATTATTTGACGCGAGAAAAAGCTGACCTTGTCTTCCACCCCGATGCTGATTATTTATTTCTGATCTACTTGTACCTCTTTGCCATTGAGTGTTTCCTCGATTACCCCGAAAGTAACCCCTTGAAGTGTTATTATTGTAATTATAATTTCCCCGAAAATTATAATTACGAACCCCGGCATTATTAAATCGTCTATTATTTTGCCTACTATTGTAATTATTTCGTGAGTGGTTGTTATTACCGCCTCGATGTGTAACATGAAAAACATTTGAAGTTACGGGATTATTTCTATCTTCGTCAATTGCCAAGTTAATTGCTTCCTTGACAGTTTTACAATTACGTGATTTTACTATTGTTCGTAATTCTTGATTTTTTAATCCGTTGCAAAAAGAATTGATTGCAATTTTCTCGTTAACTGGACGTAATGCGTTTAATAACGAGTCATCATTTTCCGATTGTGCTAATGTTAAATCACTCATTAATCGTTCTATTTCTAGCCCGAATTGACTCACCGTTTTATTAATTTGTCGAGACTGATGCAATTGATTAGAAAGTGTAGTAGCAGATTTCTTTGTCACAAAATTGTCTTGAATATCTTTTAACAGAAGTTCTATGGATTCATATGTTTTTCCCAAGCGTACCTTAGCATTTTCAGACAAACGTGTTCTTAAAATGAATTCAATTAATATAGCATTATTCTCTTCTTTGATAAGCTGCGTATATAACTTAGTCGCATCTACTAACTTTTTGGTGGTGTCTTCTTTTCCATCCATTACTGGTAAAAGACTTACCGCTGTTTTTAAATCAAATGATGCCATTTCGGATGATTTATCTAACCTATCCTCTAAACTTCCCTTAACCGACCTAATTATTACCTCAATTACCTTACTAATTTCCTTAATACTTGCTATGGTGTTTGCATTAAGTTCTCCTATATTACATTTAACTTTTAAATCGTTAAGCTTATCTACAATTTCATTTAATTGACTTAACTTTTGATTTGTTAAATCCGTATTCCTACGTCTATCCTGATTATCTTTAATTATATTATTTTTAAACTTCTTTACTTGCTCTAACAAACTCAGAAAACTTTCTAAAACCATAACTTATCTAACTAACCTTATATTTATACAGTGTTACGCAATTCGAGGAGTTCTTGGCTCCTGGTGATTTCGCTCCTTATCTTCTTTTCCAGCTGTCTCCGGATAACTCGCCAAATCAGGTAACCCATCATGATGATAGACAATACGATGGCTGCTATTCCCCCGATTTCATATATGTTGATTCCCTGGCTGATGTTATTAACTGCATTATTCCCTGCCTGGGCGATAATGATCTCCTCCTTTGACTGGCTGCCTCCCATCTCGTACTTATTGGTCACTTACTTTCATTGACTCCGTTTTTAGCCACGACTCGAAGTGGCAGGATCGCCATGCGATGGTCGGTATGGTGGTGTTACATTTTAAGTAAAACTGCTGTGGTCGATGCGATGGTTTATTCACTCCGCTGTATGCATCTGGTATCGGTTATCTATTATCTGTTATCTGTTATCTGTCCTGTTTCTAATTACATTACAATATATATACTCTTAATGTTTACATTTATCAATAAGTTCATTGTGGGTGAAGGTGAAGCGTGAACCTTGCTTATTGCACACAGAGCTGAATCGGCATTACATACTAACCTTCACACGTCTTGTTTACCGTGCATTCAACCGCGATGACTAATGTTATTAATATGTTATTATTCCACTACAAGCGTTATAATATATAAATTTGCCCTATTTAACCAACTTTGATCTCTTAAGATAACCGAAATCGCCGGAGTATCTTTCGTAAAACGATAAGCTTGCAGCTCACTAAATTCTCTTTTATATGGGGTTTTTCAAAAGTAAGTCGTCTATTGAAATACTGATATTTATGTCAATAATTGAGAAATTTGAAAATTAAAAATGACTGTATGTGCTGAAAAAAATGGGGCTATGGATACATTTTAAGTTGCCTTCGAAGAATGCGCCATACTGTGTTGTTACCCATCTCCAAACGGCGTGCTATTTTATTGAGACTAGATGTTCCATGTTTGTTTTCATTTGCTTAATTTTGCGTTTCTTATAAAACTTCAGCAACTACAACATCGGTTACAACAGGGGGTCTTCCTGATTTTTTTATCCATAACAAGACCACTTTCTTCAAATTTTGCTACCAGCTATTGAAAAGCTCTCAAAGGGCATGGGCTGGAGCCCTGCACAGGCCGTCTTTTAAATATTCAAAGGCCTGGCCCGGCCCGAAGAAAGCCCGGCTCGCTAGTGAATATACAAATGCCTGGCCCGGCCCGGCCCGGAATCGTTCTTTAATTTTTTTTGCTATTATTTAAAATTTATAATAAAACAAATGAATTATTCTGTTTTGAAATAGGGCCGGGTCGTATTTTTCAAACTCCGGGCCGGGCTTTCTGATTGATAGTTTAGTCCAGGCCGGGCCGGGCTTTCCGTTTGATAAATTAGACCGGGCCGGGCCGGGCTTAGATAAATTTAATTTGATTATAGTTTGGAAAGTAACAACTAAGTGCACTGAAAAATAAACTGAATCATTTTTATTAACATGAATTCAATGTATTTTAAGAATTGTAAGGAGTACATGTCCAGTAATTTTATTTATATAATTCAATCTATTTCGGAGTCGGGCCGGGCTTTGAATACTTAGCTCCGGGCCGGGCCCGCAGCACATATTCGTTTCATCTGGCCGGGCCTGGCCGGGTCTTAAATTTTCACTATAGGGCTGGGCTTTAAAAAATCCGCTTCTGTAGGGCTATGGTTTGGATATTCAGCACTTTGTCCTCGCACCGACTTATAAGTCAGGCCCAAACTGCCGAATGCACGCCGATTCGGCACAACATCCTACGAAGTCCAAAATATCGAATATTTATGTTCTAATACCTTTAAAAAAGTTTAAAACAAAAATACAATTTGTTTTATTTTAAATAATAAAAAAAAAACATTCTCCAGGTCTGAAATCATCTACCTACCATTGATAAATTGGTATTATCAAAAATTATTTTCGCACATTACTAACATACACGAGGATGTGCATTCGGCATTTTGGGCCTCCTTGTAGGTGCGTTCGAAGTCGTTCTATCGAATGACCAAAGTGCAAATTCGCAATCGGCTCCGACGCCTTATTTACGAATGATGCGACGTCGCTTGGCGTCGTTAGGCACTTTGGGCATAGTCGGTGGTATGAAATTCGGCACTTTGGGCAAAATACTGATACGGCACTTTGAACATTCCGCACTTTGGGCAGGCCCCACCCGATATACAGTTTCAAAACTTAAAAACCATTTTTAGTCTAAATTTCAACGAAAATGTGCATTTTCAAGACCATTTTCCACATATTTCTGTTTGTTAGTCTGGCGGTATGTTGGTCCGGATACTTCTAACGAATATGGTTCAAATTCGAAATACGAGAAAGCATTGTGATCGTTTTCAATTTTTTTTTACGGAAATATTCGTTTTGGGGTCCCTAGATGCCATTTCAATAATTTCTGGAAAAATAAAATTGTGTCCGTGTGTGTCTGTGCGCGCTGTACAGTCAGAGAAAATACAAATGCGAAACCCGCTCGGAGAGGGAATGCTGCCGCATGTCGGTGCTTAATTCGGTCGCAACCAGTCCCTGCTTAAAATCCATTTATGAGGTAATAAAACGGTATCCCGATACAAGATGGTCAAAATGCCACCCGACACGGATTTTTAAATAAATATGAAAATATCTTTAGTTGTGATCTTAACCAAAGTAGTCGTAAGCCGTATATCAAAAAAAAACCCGACATGACCCGGGAGCCACAAAAAAATATTTTTTCAAATATAATTTTTCTTAAATTATTTAAAAAATCTGAAAAAATCATATATATTATTGACCCAAATACCAAATTAGGCCGAATTTTTCAAGGTCATTGAACGTTATTTAGAGTATTAAGAAATGTTTGAAAATAAAAAAATAAATAAAATTTGCCCACTAGTTTTAAATTTTATTTCGTTATATGATTGCCATCAATAAATACCATCTATGTGACTCTTTCATCTTCCAACGTTTGGTGCGACATCTTCAAAAATTCGAATAACTAATATTTTTACGATATTTTGAGATTTTTATAAATTTACAACAATTGAGCAATTTGTATGTAAAATTATTATTAGTATTTTAGTGTTAAAAATGTTTTTCAGTTTCGTATAAACAATTCCATTTTTTGTCAAGATATGACCATGAAACCCTCGAAAAATAGGTTTTTGTTTTTAACCACTATAAAAATCTGAAAAAATTCATATACAACGTATCCACGTAAGTATGCAACATATGGGAATTTTTTTTATTAATCATTTCTCAGAAAATTATATTCTTTATAAAAGTTGGTGCTTCATCTTAAACATACAAAAGAGGCAAATGACATACGGTTTTAATTTAAAAAAATTTAATTTCATTGAAATTAATAGCTTTAACGATATTATTAATTCAATAATAATCACTCGATGTGACCCCCTTCCCTCTCAATATATAAATTTGTTCTTCTGTTAAAATCTCTGATTATATTGGGATGATTATTTAAATACCTTACACCATTTCGAATTTTATTTTCCAAATCCTCTAAATTTCTAAAAGGCCTCTCAGAATAAACTCTGTTTTTTAACCACCCCCATAAAAAGTAATCAAGTAGATTTAGATTAGGTGAGCAGGCCATGAAAATCTTGAATGTCTTCCAATCAATTTCTCATTAAATTGTTCATTTAAATATTCAACTACCACACGTGAACAATGTACAGGTGCCCCATCCTGCATAAACCAAAGAAAATTTCTTGTAGCTAAAGGTAGCATGTCAAATTAATTTTCCAATTCCATATTTAAAAATTCTAAATATCTTTCTGAATTGAAACTCTGCCGAAATATGTAGGGCCCTATAATTTTTCTGTTCAAAATTCCACACCAAACATTTATTTTTCCAGAATATTGATTTTTACAGATAACTCGGAATGCTGGATTTTCTGACTACCAACGACAGTTTTGTGATGAAACTACACCAAATATAGTAAATTTAGCTTCATCCTTAAACATGATCTTCTTAGCAAATGTTCTATCAATTTCTATTTCACCTTGTACCATGAAACAAAATTCAGAACGTTGGTCGTAATCATGTTCTTGGAAAGTTTGAACATATCTTGGTTTAAATGCTTTAAACTTATTCGTCACTGGTACCTTATGTACTGTTGACTTTCTCAATCCTAAATTTCTTTCGCAATTTCTAATAGATATTTGAGGATTTATAACCACGCTTTGCAAGATATCCAACGAATTCTCCACATTTCTCACTGGTTTAGTATGTTCTTTTTTAAAATTCAATTCAAGTTTTTCGCTGCTTTTAAATTGCTTTAAAATTCTTGACACTTGTGAATAACTGATTCTCTTTTCAGGGTGCCTGCTATTAAAAATTTCAGCTGCTTCTCTGCAGGTTGTATAGTTATCACCACATATTAGCACCAACTCTGATCTTTCTTGTATATTTAATTGTTCTGCCATAATTTAGGAGACAACAATTCTTAATAAATTACTAATTCATTATTTGTTAGTAATAAATATTAATGACAGAAAAGTTAAAACTGAGAATACTTGATAAAATTCGCATGAAAAGTGCAAAAGTTATATTTTTTTTCATTATACTGCTAATACAGCATCGAATGTCATTTGTTTTGTCTTTTTTGTTTGTTTAAGATCAAGCACCAACTTTTATAAAGAATAAAATTTTCTGAGAAATTAATAATAAAAAAGTTTGCATACTTACGTGGACACGTTGTATATTTTTGTCCCAAATACCAAATTAATTAAAAAAATTCAAGGTCATTGAAGGTCATTTAGGGTATTAAATTTGTTTTGAAAGTTTAACTCTTTTTCGCCCCTAAGCGATCGAGTGACAACCTAACATTTTAAACAATCGTAATTATTCCTTACATTCCATGAAAAGGGTAATATAAGCATTAAATACTATCGTTACCTTATACTCACAAACACGTGGTAAGGTATAAAATCTCTGAATATTTCCCGTAAATAAAAGTTAACATATATATCATAATGTGATGGAATAATTATGTCCTAAATAATAAAGTGTTGTAATGTATGTGCTGAGTCGGAATTGTGTAAGAATGTGTGCTGACTCCAGATTGCAATGCAATGGCAATTAATGGGGTCAGAGAATGAATGGGTGAATGATTGATATTAAGCTAGTTAGTTCTTAGTAGAGAGCCGAAGAAGAGGCATGTATTCTAGTAATTCAATAAAATGAGTAAAATGAATAAGTGAAGCGTTTCCATGAAGTTCCCGAGCGGCCCGAGGAAGAAACATCACATGGCGATCCTGCCAGGATAATCCTGCTGATTCGGAAAATACAATCCTGCTAAAACAATTAAAAATCCAAGTCATCATGGGGAATTATCAGACCAAAAAGGAAGAAGAAATTATTATTGCTCAAGCTGGGAATAGTGGAGGCGCAACTAATAATGGTACGTTTGGAGGATCATTTAATATTTTGGAAATTGGGGGGTTCCTGTTCGTCTTCATATGCTGTGCGTTGATTGCATACTTGGGATGGCGCCGATGCAACAGAAAAATCAACAAGAAGATAGCACGAGAAATCCGCAACAGCCAGGAGCTGCTCAACCTACGCACCCGAGACGTTTAGTGAGTACACAAATAGTGCGCAATAAATATCGCGAATGACTGAACTTTTAGCGTTCGAAATAGTAATAGACAGAGTTAAAAAATTTAGCGTTAATTTAAATAAAGATAATCGACAACGTAGGGAAAATAAAGAAATTATAAAGCAACAGTTAGGTAAATTAGAGAAATTAAAATTAGAGGTGAATGAATTAATAGAACAGGCTAATGAGAAATTGTTAAGTGCGAAAGTAGAAGTAAGAAATACAGTTAAATCATATATAAAAATTATTCAAAATTATATTAAAGAGTCGAGTGTTATTTTGGAGAGTAGGTTAGAAACATTAGGAACTAGTGTTAGCGATTTGGGTACTAACTTAGCAAATATATCGGTAAAAATGGCTGGAAAGTTTTGTTTAAAGACTGCGGGAAGTCTACTGCCCGTAATGGATGGTAGTGAAAAAACTACTAAAAAGCTGATAGATTCAATTAATTTCTATGCGTCAATGTTACAAGATGATGGGAAAGAAATTTTAATTTCATATATTTTACAAACTAGACTATCTGAAAATGCAAAAATTCGATTAAACAAAAATTATGATTCGGTAAACGATTTAGTTAAGGATATTAGGAAAAATTTTGTATCGAAAAAATCCGCAACTACACTTGCCAGTCAATTACACCAGGCGAGACAAACCAGTAAGTCAATTGATGAATTCGGTAGCGAGATTGAACAACTGCTTAGCGAATTAACTCTTTCGCAGGCGGGGGACGATGAGAATTTATTGGTATCATTACGTAAGGTCAATGAAGATATTGCAATCAATTCATTTTGCAATGGAATCAGAAATCACGATTTAAGGACAATATTAAAAGCCCGACACTGCAGTACATTAAAAGAAACAATTACAATTGCTTTAGACGAGGAAAAAAACAAGCCACACAATGCAAATGTATTTCACATGCATAAAGGGAGTTATAGATCAAATTCTTCTCATAATAGACCAGTCAATTCAAATAACAGGGGTCGAAGTAAT
The DNA here is from genome assembly GCA_910593695.2 of Ocypus olens. Taxonomy (NCBI): domain Eukaryota; kingdom Metazoa; phylum Arthropoda; class Insecta; order Coleoptera; family Staphylinidae; genus Ocypus; species Ocypus olens. Next base: position 38,100,816 of record OU343060.1, read on the forward strand.
AATGCAAATTTTCGTAATTTTCGTGGACAAACAAGAGATTACGCAAATATAAATAGACCAGTTAATAATTTTTCGCAACCTCAGCGATGGGTTAATCGAGGTCGAGGTGCGAACCGAGCAACGTTCACAAATCGTGGACGTCGCGTTCCACAAATTAATGCCGTGGCCGCAGAAACTGCGAATAATGCACAATCCGAAGATCGGTTTTTTCGTGGACAATAAATTAGAATGCGTGTTTGCGATTAGTTCTTTAAATTATATTAGAGTACGTAACGGGGAAGAGGAATTAGTATTTTTACTGGACACGGGAGCGTCCATTAGCATTATATTTTCAAATAAATTAAACGAGAGTAACTTAATTGATGCAAGTGAAGGAATAAAAGTAAATGGAATTGCAGGGTCAACAACTACAACAGGTTCTGTTAAATTATTTTTACAAATGGGAGATGCAATGATTAGTCATAAATTCTTTATATTACAAGAATCTTATGGTAACATAAACGGAATTATAGGATCTGATTTTATCCTTAAACACAAAGCACAACTCGATTTTGAAAAATTTAAGTTTTCCTTTTGGCATAATTCGTTGAAAATTGTGTTAGACATAGAATCTGACTACAATGAGGTTAGTAGCATTCCACCCCGGTGTGAAGTTGTTAAATATTTCTCGGTGGATGAATTAGATGATTGTGTTGTGATGCCATTAGAAATTGCAGACGGTGTATTTACAGCAAGCATCATAGCGCGCCCAGACTCGCATAAAATTCCAGTGCGTATTCTTAATACAACCGACCGCGAAGTACAAATTAGAAATTTTCAACCAAAGATTAGCAAGCTGACAGAGTTTGAATTATATAAATTTGAGACGGCTGACATGACAGTGGATAGGATTGATAAATTACTGGATTTGGTTAACGTAAAACACTTAAATAAAGAAGAAATAACAACGATACATAAAATATGTGCGAAATATGCCGACACATTCCTTTTGGAAGGTGATAAGTTGACAGTGACAAATATTATTAAAGAAAGTATTCGAGTAAAAAAAGATTCACATCCTGCTTATGTAAAACCATTTAGACTACCACAAGCTCACCAAACTGAAATTGATACTCAAATAAATAAAATGCTTAAAAAGGGTATAATTGAGGAAACAAGATCAAATTGGTCGTCACCTTTGCTGATTGTTCCAAAGAAAAGTGATACAGGTAGCAACAAGTGGAGAGTGGTAATCGATTATAGACAATTGAACAAAAATATTGAAGATGACCGATTTCCTTTACCTAATGTTACGGAAATTTTAGATTCGTTGTCAGGAGCGATTTACTTTTCTCATTTAGATCTATCACAAGGTTATTATCAAGTTGAATTAGAGCACAACAGTAGGAAATATACAGCATTTACTACAAGAAAGGGTCAGTTTCAAATGACAAGGTTACCGATGGGTTTAAAAACCAGCCCTAGTTCATTTTCAAGAGTAATGACTATAGCAATGTCAGGATTAAATTACGATTCATGTTTTGTATATCTCGATGATTTAATCGTTTTCGGAAATGGCTTACAACAGCATAATCAAAATTTAGTTAAAGTATTAGATAGACTTCGAAATGTAAATTTGAAATTAAATCCTTCGAAATGTCAATTTCTTAAAAAAGAAATATTATATTTAGGTCATGTAATTTCATCAGAGGGTATATCACCAGATCCAAGTAAAATTAGTTCTATTCTTAACTACCCTGTTCCACAAAATGCTGATGAATGTAGACGATTTGTAGCTTTTGCAAACTATTACAGAAAATTTATTCCAAATTTCGCGCAAATTGCAAATCCATTAAATAAATTAAGTAGAAAGGCAGCAATATTTAACTGGGATGATATCTGTCAAATGTCGTTTAAAACTTTACAAAATTGTTTAGTTAATCCACCAATCTTACAGTATCCTAATTTTGCTTCAGAAAATGAATTTATTTTAACAACAGATGCCTCTGGCTATGCAATAGGCGCTGTGTTATCGAATTCAGATAATAAACCAGTTGCTTATGCTAGTTGAGCGTTAAATAAAGCGGAAATAAATTATGCAACAATAGAAAAAGAATTGTTGGCCATCGTATGGTCTGTAAAACATTTTAGACCGTATTTGTATGGACGAAAATTTAGAATCCTTACTGACCATAGACCGTTAATATATCTTTTTGGAATGAACAACCCATCTTCACGATTGACTAAATTTAGATTAGTGTTAGAGGAATTTGATTTCTCTGTGCATTATGTTAAAGGTAAAGAAAACACAACTGCAGATGCACTATCTAGAATTAAAATCGAATTGAATGATCTTAGAGATATGTCGAAAAATATTAATGTAAACATAATAACAAGGTCAAGGGAGTATAAAAAAGTCGACAACGAAATTCTGACGGATTTAAATCAAACTAACAATAATCGGACAGGCCATCCGGGACTTGGTGAGTTACTAAAGCCACCAGAAAACGCAATTGAATTAAAACATATGTCACAACCAAGATTGAAAACTTCTTGCAATGAACAAGTAGGAAATTCGGGAAATATTATATATATAATAAAAGATTGAAGGTAATTTATATGAAACTAGGTACTCGATCAACGCCAGCCCTAGACGCGGAGTTGAGAGACTTAGAAAGAATTTGTAGAGATAATGGGATTGCGCAATTATATATAGAAAAAAGTCCGGCAAATTATCAATTAATAACCCGATTATCAAAACAACTTGGAAGGATCAGAGATTTAAAAATTAAAGTATGTATTATAAACAAAGCAAATAGAATTGAATGCAAACAGACGCGGCAAGTGATACTCAATGACTTCCATCTCCTTCCTACTGGAGGCCATGCAGGTATAAACCGTATGTATGCAAATATAAAACGTTACTATATTTGGGAGAATCTAAAAGAAGATGTTAGCAAATTTGTTCAAAAATGTGATGACTGTCAGAGGTACAAACATTCGAGATCTCACTTTGAACCCTTAACAGTTACCACTACCGCCTCTTCGGCGTTTGAGAAAATTTATTTAGACCTCGTGGGTCCATTGCCTCAAGACCAGGAAGATAATAGGTATATTATGACAATTCAATGCGAATTAACAAAATTTGTTGAATGTTATCCGATAGAGAATAAGGAAGCTCTAACTGTAGCAAAATCGTTTGTCAATAACTTCATATTAAGGTTTGGGATACCCGAAGTGATTGTTACTGATCAGGGTACTGAGTTCTTAGCAAAAACGTTTAAAGAAGCTTCAAAACTGTTGGGAATTTCACAATTAACTTCTACAGCGTATCATCATGAAACCTTAGGAGCATTAGAAAACACACACAAACATTTAACAGCATATTTAAGAATTCAAACTTCAAAATTTCCTGATACGTGGAGTTCTTGGGTACCGTTTTGGTGCTTTTCATTCAATAATAGTGTTCATTCAGAAACAAAATATACGCCTTATGATAGTATTTGGAAAAAAGAGTATATTACCAAGTAATATTGTTAGCAACCAACAACCTATCTATAACTTTGATAATTACTCTAACGAATTAAAGTTTAGATTCAAATCAGCATGGGACGATGCAAAAATGAAATTAATCGAATCTAAGCTAAAAAGAAAAAGTAAATTAGATGTAAAAGCCAAATGTGTTAGTTATAAGTTTAATGATAAGGTATTACTAAAGAATGAAGCGGGTAATAAACTTGATGAAGTGTATAAAGTTCCGTTTAAAGTTATAAGGGAAGATAATACGAATGTGACGTTAAAAATTAATAACAAGCTAGTGACGGTACATAAAAACAGAGTGAAAAGTTACGGTGTTAAAAAAAAAAAAAAAAAAAAAAAAAAAAAGTGAACGGTAGATATGTAAGAATGTATTAGGGTAATGTAGAAAAATTTAATCATTGTAATAATTAAATTTTATTCTGTTAGGATGAAGGTGTGATGGAATAATTATGTCCTAAATAATAAAGTGTTGTAATGTATGTGCTGAGTCGGAATTGTGTAAGAATGTGTGCTGACTCCAGATTGCAATGCAATGGCAATTAATGGGGTCAGAGAATGAATGGGTGAATGATTGATATTAAGCTAGTTAGTTCTTGGTAGAGAGCCGAAGAAGAGGCATGTATTCTAGTAATTCAATAAAATGAGTAAAATGAATAAGTGAAGCGTTTCCATGAAGTTCCCGAGCGGCCCGAGGAATGAAACATCATCACTGAATATCTATAGAACTAAATGGAATTGAAGTATATGATGATAAACTAATAATTAAAATGTAGTTCATTTCAATATCTCCACATTTTTGAGCCAAAACACGTGTTCAAAATTTTTTAAATTACTAGATGAATTTTCAGGGTTTTTTTATTTATTTATAATTCAAAAAATAATTTAAATTATCCATAGATATTTCATAAATGTGAAGACCGCTAGGATTTTTTTATTTTTTTTTAAGAAGAATAAGGAGATTGTACTGCCAGTTATGTTTATATATAATTTTATTTTCGGACTAGTTTCGGTATTTTTCTATTATACCATCTTCAGCGAAAACTACAAGTACAAATTTACATGTTAAAATTATTATTAGTGATTGTATAAAATTAATGAGGATTGACAAATAATACAGGGTTAGTCAAAATGAATAGGACAATAAGAAAACTATTTTTAGACGAATGTATGTTTATTGTAACCAAACTACAGCTACGTATGGACAGATAAACTATCAAAGTTTTTTCTCACCTGCACAGATGTTCGATATGGCCGCCCCTTGTGACACGACAGACGTCCAGGCGATAGTCCAGTTCATTCCAAATCCGTTGAAGCACATCCGACGTAATGGCATCGATTGCAGCACATATGCGCTGTTTTAACTCGTCCACGGTCAGCGGTAATGGAGGTTTGAAGACAGTGTCTTTCATATACCCCCAGAGAGAAAAGTCGCATGGTGTGCTGCAATCGATGCCATTACGTCGGATGTGCTGCAACGGATTTGGAATGAACTGGACTATCGCCTGGACGTCTGTCGTGTCACAAGGGGCGGCCATATCGAACATCTGTGAAGGTGAGAAAAAACTTTGATAGTTTATCTGTACATACGTAGCTGTAGTTTGGTTACAATAAACATACATTCGTCTAAAAATAGTTTTCTTATTGTCCTATTCATTTTGACTAACCCTGTATTATAATAGTATTTGACTAGTGTTGATTTTTAGAAAAACTAAGTTTAGATGTAGTTTACTTATTTTATGCTAGCGTTTACATTTATATTGTTTCAATATTAATATTTAGGAATTATTGTTTAGTATAGAAATGAGTAGTTAAATGAAAAACTTACACGTCAGGTTTACAAGTATATTTTGGGATTATCCATATTCGGGAGCTCCATAATATTGTGGATGGTGAAATGTTTACTGGAGAAAGGCAAATGCAAAATATGTAGTTTGGTTTTATAAATGTTATAATGGAATGTTTATCAACATTGACTTACCTAATAAGTGTGATTAAAGTTGATGTTTATTGTGTGTAGGTATTTAAGTGTTGAGTTTTGGTTTTTAAATAAAATAGATTGAATTTAATTTTGGGAGAGGCGAACAAACACGTGTGTTTACCAATTGAGGTTATTAGTAGTTGTCTATGTGGTAGTGTGTATGTATGGTTGACGGTTACGCGCGAAAACCTTTTTTTTTAATTTACTATTTAATTTATTTTATTTAATTTATTATATTTCTAGTTTTAGTGTATAGTAATTATTGAGTGTTGATTAGAAAATGGTTTTGTAAATATGAATATAGTGGTTTGGTAGTAGTTAATAGTTGTTCGTTAAGGCAGTGAATATTATTTTGAGTGTTTGTTAGTTTATCAATTTCGTAAGTTTCTAGTATATTGAGTTGTGTGCTTTTGTTAATTATTTGGTTCTTTACAACTATGATTGAGTAAGTGTAAGTGTCGGCCAAAGTTTGAGATATGTTTTTGTGTCCAGTCTCACCAATGTATGTGGCTTTGAATTTATCACAAGTTAAAGCATATACCCCATTCTTGTCAATTAGGTCTGTAGTGTCTTTAGGATGGCTAAGAAGATTTTTAATAGTTTTTTCACATTTAAAAACGGGAGTGATATTGAATTTTCTAAATATTTTGTTTATTTTATCGGATAGATGGTTGTAATTAGTGATAATTCTGTATAGTGGTTTATTTTCAACAGTACTGGTATGGTTCTCTTTGAATATGTTGTTTAAATAGGCTTTTTTATTGATTTTATTAATGATTTTGTCAATTAGATGTGGGTCATAATTATTATTTGCTGCTATTTGTTTTATAGTATTATATTCAGATTGATATTCTTCTTTACTTAGTGGAGTATTTTTAAGTCCATATATTAGAGAATAAAATGTTGCGTATTTATGTGAGTGGTGATGAACTGAGTAATAAGGAATTATTTTATCGGTTTGAGTGTTTTTTCTGTATATAGACATCTCTAATTTATTGTGAGTTTTAGTTAGTGATATCAAGGAAGTTGATTTTATTGCTATGTAAAGGAGATATTAGGATGTATGCTGTTGATATATTCGTGAAAAGTGGATATATCGTTCCGATCTTGTCCTTTCCAAATGCAAAAAATGTCATCTACATATCTTTTCCATGTTAGAATGTTATTTGTTGCTAGTGGGTGTTGTAATATAGTATTTTCCAGATTGTCTAAGTATATGTCTGCTGGTAGTCCGCTTATGGCGGATTCCATAGGTAGTCCGTCGGCTATTTTGTAGAATTGATTGTTGAAAATGCAAACATTTTGTTCAGTGATTATTTTGATTAGATTAAAAATATTGTTACAGTCTGTTTTATCTTAAATATTCAGTTCTAGAATTTTATTGACGAAGTTTAGTGTATCTTCCACAGGTATATTGGAAAACAAGTTCGTCACATCGAAAGATATAATAGTATATTCTTGTGGTAGGTCTAGATTTAGGATATGTGTGACAAAATCTTGTCTGTTTTGAATAGTGTAAGTGGGTTTATAATTAATGTGATGCTTAAAAATATGTAAAATGATATGTGCTATGTGCTGTACTGGGGTGTAAAAAGTAGCTATAGGTCTATAAAATTATATATAATCATAACTGGCAATACAATCTCCTTATTCTACTTATTTATATACCAGTTAAAAAATGGATGAATATATCACTAAATATTTTTTTTTCACTTATAATCAGAAAAATAAATACGACTTTAAAAAGCTAAAGAAAGTAGCTTTAAGTTCCATATTATACCATTACAATATTTCCAAATCATAAGTATAAAATTATATATTATTATGTTACGTTATTTTACAATTTTATTTCAAATTATATTGAAATATTTCATATAATATTAGTTATAAATTCATAAATATGTATATTAATTATATGTATAGATATAAGTTATTTAAAATTAAAAAAAAAATTATACTAAACATAAACATAATGTTACTCTATTATTAATTTAATAAAATTTTGTTACTCAATTGTTGATAAATATATAAAAAATATCGTAAAAAGATTAGTTATTCAAATTTTTCAAGATGACGCACCAAACATTGAAAGAACCATGACGAAATATTTTTTTTTAATTTTTGGTTTATAATTATGGAACTATATTAATAGTAATTGTAGATAATGCTAAAATGAACAACTTATAAAGAGTAAGATTTTTTCGAAATGGTTTTTGAGTAAACTGACTATTGGGATTTGAAGTATAATTTGTCATTTTCATCTTTCATAATTTCATCCGATATTACAAAACGCACGATTTGCATTTAAAATATGATTTAAATTGAAAATAAACCATGAAAGTGTTAATATAAATAACTATGATTCTATCAAATTGGAGAAAGTAACATGATGGCCACATCACCATTTTTTAAAAATTGGTATAACTTTTGAAAGTTTAAGGCATGTAGAAAATGCACATATCAAATGACGGGTGGGTGCATGACTTCACAAAAGCGCTCGGCGGCGTCTCAAGGCTGTGGTTTTATACTCAATGTTTGTAATTTATGATATTATCACTTTGTTTGCAATACGAATAGCAAGAAAGGAACAGTGAATATATAATAATTGTTTTATTCGCGGCGAAAAATAGTCGCTTCTGTCGGTGTTTTCATTCGGTGTGGATTTTTAATTGGCGTTGATCGAGTACACGAGAAACGAGAAACAAATGTAAACATAACCTTAAGTTTCTATAAATATTTAAGCAAATACGTACTTAAATTGGTTTCAACTTAAAATACTTTGTTTATTGCACCCTTAATAACTACCCTTATTTCTAAATGTGTGCAAGTAATATTCAAAATGTATTATGTTTTGAAATAAACTATTGAAATCATCGTAGAAATACTATTGTCAAATATTAAATTCTTTCGAGACAAAAAAATATTTTTTCTGTGCTGCCATATGTTGCAGATAAAACTCACAACCTTTAAGAGTATATTTTATTTTAGAAATAAATCCTTAACTAAACCAAAGTAGAAACAATGGCATATTATACTTGTTTAATAAGAGGCATTGTGGGGCACTCGTTCCAATACCTCTCGCACCACAATATACCCTCTCATTAAAGCTGTATAATAATGTTCTATTAGAACATGCAAATTATTATTTTACACTACTGTAATTATATAGCGTAAACCCCCAAATCAGTTCCGAACTATATTTGATAGGGTTTATATAGCGATAAATAATAGATTAGCAATTCATATTTTGTGAAAATACGAGGGTCATTTTTAAAGTAAGAACCGTTTGCTCCGCGCGTAGCCTTCCCCGAAGTTTTTTTACTGACAAATGGTCAGTCTCAAGTCTTTAAATGGGGTAGATAATATTTTATGGCAATTTAAGATTAGTTGTGTCCATTACTAATTCCGCCGATTGCAGAGTACCCGCTGAGTCTGATTTTAAATGCAAAACACTCGTCCTGGCAAAATCCATTGCCAACTCTTTAAAGTGTATGGGTAAGATGTGATGAATGATGGAAAAGTCCAAAAGTGGTCACGCTTACATACTGGTTACAGAACAATCATCCCTGATGAGCCGTCTAATCGTGATAACGGACGAACTGAAAGCAATTGTTGTTGAACACATTCGGCAAAACAGGCGCTTCACTATTGATGAACTGCATAGGATTTTCCACATGTTTCCCGATATGTTGTCTGTGACATTGTCAGTATAGACTTACAGAATGCAAAGATCTGTGCCAGGTAGGTTCCAAGAATGCTTAAGCAGGAACACAAAATGAAACCGACTGGCGGCCGACTTCTACGACGAGAGGATCATCAAACTCATCTCCTGTTCGGAAAAATACCTTTATAGGGTCAAGCATTTTGTCAAATAATACCGAAAATATGATAGTTAATGTAGAAATAAAAAAAAGAAGTAACGCTGGTTATATTTATATTAAACTAGAACGATTCTTACTTTAAAAATGACCCTCGTATATGTACATATGTATTTTATCCAAGTAAAGATAGTGATAAATAAAAACTGTATCTCACCATATGTGGAAATTCGTTTATTTCAACCTTGATGCCGCCGAAAATTTCCAAGGGTAAATCCGTTGAGGTTTGTAATGCTCGTTTCGGTCGATTCAATGAATTTCTGTACTCCCTGCATTCTATAAAAAAATAAAACATACATTTTCATGGAAACGTAAAACACTGGTTATTAAAATTAATATACCGGGTGTGGCACTTAAGACGCCTCGGACCATAGCTCCTTTACGATAAAAGCTATCGAAAAAAATCTAAGAACAAAGTGGTGCATAGTTACCGTCGCTATGTTTCAAAAATATTTCTAATCATCAGTGGCGTGCCGTACTCCAGTGGCGTACCAAACTTATGTTTTTTTAAATGGAATGCCCTATTTTTTATTGCAGATTTGGAAAGTGCTCGACGAGTACTTATTTTTTTATCTAACATGTTATACCCTTCACTTTAGCGGTTTCGCTGTTATAACCCCTTCTTTCAAAATTGCGCCCCATTTTTGAGATTTTTTTGTAGAGAAACTAATTGACGCCGGCGCCTAAATTTTGAATTGAGGTACAGGTTAAGACCTCGTATACCTTCACATAATTTTTTTTCGGGTAATTTATGGCAAAAAAATAATTTTTGATTGATCTTCGCATGTTGTCATTTTTTCCGAAAATTTCAAATGGCACCCCCCTAAAAAAATTACGGCGTTGTACAGCCAAAACTCTAAATTTTTCATTGGTGTAAAAAAAATTACACATTGCATAACAAAATTTCGGAGAAAAAAGGAATTTCATCGCAAATGTCGGGAAACGTTTTCCGTTCCCAAGTGTGCCATGAGAAAACAAAAGATTGGTAATTGTCAAAGTAAATTATTAGACGTCAGTAGCAGCCATAAGTCATTTTTGATAAACGTTCTAAAAATGTTCCGAACTCAAGAGGAAATGGTTGACATGATATTTATTCTTGGAGAATGTAACAAGAATTGTTTCTTGGCATCACGAGTGTACGCTGCGAGATATCCGCACAGGGCACATACAAATGAACGTGCGTTTCAAAAAGTGTTGGAGAGATTTACTACTACGGGAAGTGTGAAACGGCCAAGGAGAGTTAGAAAGAAGGCAGTTATTACCGAAAATAATGAACTGCAGGTTCTGGAGGCAGTTATTGAAGATCCTCATACCAGTATCCGTGATATTAGTAGGAATCACGATATTTCAACGCGATCCGTACATCGTGTTCTTAAAAGGTACAAATTCCGTTTATTTAAGATTCAACTGCACCAAGAATTGCAACCTCAAGATTTTCATGCGAGGCAAGATTTCTGCATGTGGGCTATCAACAAAATTGAGCAGGAGGAATCATTTCTTATGCGCGTATTATTTTCTGATGAAGTAACGTTCCATAGAAATGGGCATGTCAATCGCCACAACTACCATTATTACGCCGATGAAAACCCACAAGCCATGCGAATGATAAACCACCAGCAAAGATGGTCGCTGAATGTTTGGGGAGGCATACTTGGAGAACACCTTTTGGGTCCTTATTTCATCGAGGGGCACCTGAACGGCAACAGTTATTTGAGGTTCCTTCGCGACGACTTGGATGATCTCTTGGAAAATGTCCCTCTAGCGGCTCTTCGACAGATAGTTTTCCAGCACGATGGAGCTCCTGCACATAATAGCTGTGTCGTTCGGGAATTTCTCGATGAAACGTTTCCGGACTCCTGGATTGGTCGTGGGGGTCCTGTGAGGTGGCCGCCAAGATCACCAGACCTCACTCTCCTTGACTTCTTCCTTTGAGGCCATATCAAAGACGAGGTTTACAGGACGGTACCAACTACTGTCGAGGATATGAGGGAGAGATTCCGCGCGGCTTTCCACGGTATATCACCAGAAGTCCTTAGGGCAGTGTCTAGAGCCTGTGAGTCAAAGTTGCGGTTATGCCTCTAGCAGGAAGGTCGTCATTTCGAACATTTAGTTTAAGTTGTTAAATTTTCTTTATCTGCATTTTTCATATCATGTTGAATAAATAGGTACATACTATTATGTTGACCGTATTTGTGTATTTGTTTTCTCATGGCACACTTGGGAACGGAAAACGTTTCCCGACATTTGCGATGAAATTCCTTTTTTCTTCGAAATTTTGTTATGCAATGTGTAATTTTTTTTACACCAATGAAAAATTTAGAGTTTTGGCTGTACAACGCCGTAATTTTTTTAGGGGGGTGCCATTTGAAATTTTCGGAAAAAATGACAACATGCGAAGATCAATCAAAAATTATTTTTTTTCCATAAATTACCCGAAAAAAAATTATGTGAAGGTATACGAGGTCTTAACCTGTACCTCAATTCAAAATTTAGGCGCCGGCGTCAATTAGTTTCTCTACAAAAAAATCTCAAAAATGGGGCGCAATTTTGAAAGAAGGTGTTATAACAGCGAAACCGCTAAAGTGAAGGGTATAACATATTAGATAAAAAAATAAGTACTCGTCGAGCACTTTCCAAATCTGCAATAAAAAATAGGGCATTCCATTTAAAAAAACATAAGTTTGGTACGTCACTGGAGTACGGCACGCCACTGATGATTAGAAATATTTTTGAAATATAGCGACGGTAACTATGCACCACTTTGTTCTTAGATTTTTGTCGATAGCTTTTATCGTAAAGGAGCCATGGTCCGAGGCGTCTTAAGTGCCACACCCGGTATGTTAACCTATTTTTCACTAATTATTAAAAACAATGGGAAGGATTGGTATTTACATGTTTATTAGTTTTAATTAGTATGCAGAAAACAGATTTAAACCATTGAGAAAAATTTTCTTGATACATTTTAGGAAGAAAAATGTGACAAAGCAAAACATAAAAAAATACGAATTTATTTTTTTGCGATACTGCTCAAACTGTCAGTGCGTAAATGTACATTATACGTATTACATAAATAGTATTGTGCCATCGCAAAATATTTTATATCTATGTTTAGCTTTGTCTAAACTTTTAGTTGACACATGACTAATGACATCGAATTTTCGTTAATCGGTCACTTTTGATGGTTTTGGTGTATGGTGTAAAATTTAATCACATATGCAGGGTATTTCAAATTCGAGACTCACCATGGGGTTCTCGCTTATTAGAAGAGATAGAGGATATATTTAAATTTGGCACTTTTCTGGAATTTTATGCTGATTAATAATCTATAAAAAAATTACTTAAATCATTTTGTTTTTGAGTTAAAGATAAAAAAAAAACTGATTTTCGTCGCTCGCATGGCACTTTTTTATTATCCACTAGATGGCATAAGATTTTTCTTGGTAACATATTTAATTTCTTTTCAACCATCATCAAGTTTCTTATTTCTTATGGGCGCCATATTAATTTTTAATCACATCCGAATTCTTAATTTTTTGCGATGACAACAATATAACACGGCAAACATTCAACTTCATAAATAAACATATAATCGTTCAAAACTCTTCTATTAGCAATCAATATAACACTTACTAAAAATCATCCGTGATGTGGAATTAAAAACAATTAAAATATCTAATATTTAAATTTAATAGGGCCAATTATGTGCGAACGGTCTCTTGCTTAGCAGTAATAGTGCAAATTTACACAAATAAGTACTAAATATTTTAGCGGACACAAAGTAAGAAACAGTTTATAAATACTCTTTATTCCAGCAGTTTAACGGTAGGGTATAGGCTCTATTCTGTTGTTGGGAAAACGTAATTTTTAGTCATTTGCTATTTAAATTTATTTACGTCGTAAATGTATGTTACTCTGAAATGCATGAACAATATATATATGTTTAAAAAAAAAATTTTGTCCATTAATACAAAAGTTAGATTTATGTTAGTAATCAGAAAAAGTATAGCAATTATAGAGGTTTTTTTTCAATAGGTAATTTTCATAGTATTTCATATGTTGTTGTATATTTTCATGAATATTGAGTGAAAATATATAGGAGAAATACAGTGTTATGTGTTGCAATGTATGGAAATAAGTGCGTCATTTCTCATTTTTGCTATTATCTTCATCAGAATATCAAAAAAAATATGAGGGACCCGTTGAAAATATTAGCAGTTGTTTTCTGAGACCAAGTTCATGAAAATTGCATAAGTAATAAGAGCAATAATAAACATACAAATTTTCGTTTTTTTCGGTATTACTAGGACTGCAGTAGAGAAAGATAGACACAATTTACGCTTTCGCCCCGACATCGGCCGAATAATACATCTGGCAAAATACATCTGGAGACTATTATCAGTGGGGATAGACGGAATTTAAACGAATAATCGAGATCACCTAAAAACGCATCGGCACGGAAAACGGAAAAAATACATGACTGTGTTTACCGCAACACTCCGCCGGATCGGAATTTTAATGAGGTAGTTTTACAGCGGTCGGTCCTTTTCATCTGCTTTTTTATTTATTAGTAATAATAATAATAATAATAATAATAATTTATTGGTGCTATTAACGGAGCGTCTTACACAGGTCATAAAAGGTATCTAAAAATAAACGATGATGGCACAACATATGAACTAAAAAATGAGCTTATTAAAAATTAAAAATTAAATTTAAAAATTAAAATTTAAAAATTAAAAATTAAAAATTAAAAATTAAAAATTAAAAATTAAAAATTAAAAATTAAAAATTAAAAATTAAAAATTAAAAATTAAAAATTAAAAATTAAAAATTAAAAATTAAAAATTAAAAATTAAAAATTAAAAATTAAAAATTAAAAATTAAAAATTAAAAATTAAAAATTAAAAATTAAAAATTAAAAATTAAAAATTAAAAATTAAAAATTAAAAATTAAAAATTAAAAATTAAAAATTAAAAATTAAAAATTGAAAATTAAAAATTAAAAATTAAAAATTAAAAATTAAAAATTAAAAATTAAAAATTAAAAATTAAAAATTAAAAATTAAAAATTAAAAATTAAAAATTAAAAATTAGAAATTAAAAATTAAAAATTAAAAATTAAAAATTAAAAATTAAAAATTAAAAATTAAAAATTAAAAATTAAAAATTAAAAATTAAAAATTAAAAATTAAAAATTAAAAATTAAAAATTAAAAATTAAAAATTAAAAATGCTTCTAAATTGATGCGGCAGATTTTGAAGTGATTTTTCAGCAAAAATTAAGGTAGGTCTTTCATAAATTTTTGTACAAAACCCCTTCCTCTCCAAGTTACAACCCAAGTTAAAGTTAAGGGAAAAAATATTTTTATTTCACATATCCAGTATGGAAGAATTTAGAAGAATGAAAGTTGGCAGATAACTGTTCCTAATAAAATGGTACATTTTAACGTTTTTTTTTAACCCTAAAATGTTATTACAAATAATAATTATTAATGGTCTAAACATTATTTTATTTTCTTGTTATCAAACTAACAATTTTAGGAGAAAATGTCAAGAGACAAAAAAGTTTTGAAATAGAAAAATGTAGACGCATTAAAAAGTTCTAATGCAAACTATTATGGGGGTTAATTTTTTCGCCCCCTTGTAATACAATATAGTTACAAAATATTAAATCTGGTGATATTAATAAAGAAAGAGTTTTGGAGGAATGGCTGTGAATTTTTCGTTGATTCTGGGGTGTGGTTTTTTATATGAATTTGTCTTTTTAGTGAAAAAAACTGGAGTTATATTTCTTGAGTTCCACATTGTTTATGTATTTGATAATAATAATAGAAAAATTAGCTTATGTATCCTACTCTAATAGACAAACGTAATTCTATTGCAGAAATGTATGGTAAGTTTACTTCGTCATTTGAATAAATGTTTTTACATTATACATTCTATGAGAGTTCCCATCAGGTTTTATAAAGGGTAGAGAATATTATCACAAACCCAAATACAACAAAAGGTGTAAAGATATGCCAAGACCAAGATATTTCTGGAAATAAACAATTCCAGCGATTTTCTTTCTGAAGGTGTCAATCTGGATTGTTATAAAAAAAGGTTGTCTGAAAAAAAGTTAATGTACTAAAAGGTAGTAATTAAATAATTGTCAGCCATCCAACTCCAGATTGATTGGCACTCGACTTTGACTACTTTTTCTAATGCGTAATCATTTTTAATATGATTTTTAATTATCGGATTGCAGATAAACGCGACGTACTCATTTTGCCCAGTCGAACAGCGACCCTCCTTTCCCCGCAATTCTATTCATGAATTTGTTGGGGTAAGTAATAATCACTATGGGCTCATAAAAATGTCAGGGCGTTCTCCGGCACCGGTCTCGCTATCCATTTCAAAAGCAGGTAGAACCTTTTTGGGAGATATCATTCAACGCACAGATTAATTACTGAACCTTAATATTTAGTTATCTCAAAATACAAGAAAAAACAACAATAGGTTATGTGTCTCCCCGTTACTTGTCAATACCATTTATTAATGTTACAATTATTTTCCTGGTAAGACATTGACGGAAAAAACACAAGTTTTTCCAAATTAAACATATCTTATAAATATCTAATTAAATTTTAGAAAAGATTCGGACGGTAACAATTTTTTGCGAATTTGTATATAAACAAATATTTTAATTTGTTTGTCTTCCAAAATTTTGGAAATTGTAAGATAGAATTTCCAAAATATAAACATTTCAGTTGATGGAACATTTAAGTCGGTGCTAAATTCGATAGATGCCATGCAGTTATTTACTGTACACATTGTCCATGAGAAAATGGTGATTTTTTTTATTTTCTCATTAAAAAACTATTTTTTTATTATAAAGAAATTAACTGTACATGAAATAATTTCTTTTAATGCTGTTAGGCCTTCTCTACTATATACGCGTTAATGAGAGACAAGCGACAAGAAAGTTATTCGCTTTAAAAACAATATTGGGGGTAAGAATATTATATAAAAATAATAAATATCCAGAACTATGCAATATATGGGACAATCTTGTATTAATTATTGAATAAAATAGAAAGGGATGCGCCAAATTTTTACAATAGTTTTGTTTCGTTAATTAATAAAAAAACATCCCAAATGTTGCAAATTTTCTGAAACTTCAAGTCGACGGCAATTGTTTTAGATTTTTTATAAGAAATTATTGATTTTTTCTTCAATTTCAAACTCTATTTTGATTACCTCGAAACTTAGGGACAGGGTTTTACAAATTTTGCTAGAATTGTAACTGCAAATTAATTTTGAATAGATTGTTGAAAAAATGTTTTTTGTCCTAGCTATGTAACAATAAATGCTAAAAAAATATTAATTGTCGCCTATATACTCAGGAAAAAGTTCATACAGTTATTCAAAACAGAGATTTTAATATATAATTCATAAATTATTTTATTTGCAATGACATTTAATCGATAAAAATAATATTTTCTCCTACCAGATTTACATTCCTTCCTTCAGTGACTTTTTACGATTTAAATTACGTTCATAAAATGGACATAAATGGATATTTTGTATATGTTGCACTTTAAAATACAGTGTGTATCAGCCAAATGGAATAAATTCGATAATAAATAAATAGGAGCGTGTTCGACAAAACGCTTGGATACGTCGATTAGTATTTTTAGTTGTGCATTTTTTTCAGCAAAAACTTTTTATACAGGGTATGTCATGTAGCAGAGGCCAATACTAACTTTCTTATTTTAAATGCAACACCCTATATATTATTCAATTTTTGGATTGTTCAGAAAATTCTAGACATATTTCATGTACCATGTCCTATACCTATCTTCAACTGTTTTTTTACTTATTAGCTTTTGAATATATTGTAGCCAATTTCTGTAATCAAATAATATTCTTTTTTACTTTCTCCGTTACGAAGTACGAGAAACTATTGTGATCGTGAAACATTTTTAATTTTTTTTACGGAAATATCCGTTTTAGGGTCCCCAGATGCCATTTCAACAATTTCTGGAAAAAATGTGTCTGTGTGTGTGTGTTTGTTTCCGAAACAGTTGAAGATAGGTATAGGACATGGTACATGAAATATGTCTAGAATTTCTTGAACAATCCAAAAATTAAATAATAAATGTTGCATTTAAAATAAGAAAGTTGGTATTGGCCTCTGTTACATGATACATCCTGTATAAAAAGTTTTTGTTGGAAAAAATGCGCAACTAAAAATACCAATCGACGTATCCGATCGTTTTTTCGAATACGCCCCCATTTATTTATTATCGAATTTATTTCATTTGGCTGATACACACTGTATGTTCCAATTATGCATGTAATGTTAATTTCTTGGTTTATTTTATCCATTCTCATTTTACTGTAAATGTGTAAACGTTTTTTTTATGTGTCAATCGCTATTTAAAACTTAAAAATACGTATAATATGAAATAAATATGAATTGAATGTATTTAAAGTATGTTAGTTTGAACCGGATATTGGGATGTGACGCATTCATTGGAACGAATTTCTTTTAAAATTTAAAGGGATGGTCAAAAACAGGTAGAAAACTTGGGGTGTAACGAATGCTAACATCTGCGAAATATGAAAAAAAATGTGGCATGGCTCCTACTTCTATACATATTTAAAAATAGTTTTTTAATATTGCTATTTAAATTAATACCGTTCTATAAGTTTCTTTGCGGTTTCAATCTGAATTTTAATGTAACGCCACTAGAGAAATAAGTGTTATATTTTCCATTTTTTATTACGTCCATTTTCTCAATAATACTTCATTCATACATTGCTTATAAATATTAATATAGAAATAAATACCAAACAATAATAATAACGTAATTTCTGCATGATCACTGTTCACTTGAAAAAATCAAATTTGATAATTACATTTTTTATTACATTTTTTTAAACAAACCATCCTAGTAATGGCAAGCCATTGTGGCCAAATTTTAATAGTTCTGTTTTGTATTTTCCAGATCAACCTCGAATAGCTCGTTCATGGGAATAAAAAAAATAAATAATACTTAATACGACAATGTAATTTTAAATAAATATTTTTTATAAGTATAATTAAATGTTTTTAATCGGCAAGCGCATGGTTAAGACGTTTGCGATGTTTTTTTTTTGAGAAGTGGCACTTCGAAACTTATTGTTGTTGATATTGTCTTTTTTAACAATTTCACTCTGGTCGTAATTTCTGGATCAGATTAAAGGAACATTTAAGGAACATTTAAGGTCCATCTCATGAAATTAAACCAATTTCACATTCGCAAATCAATCAATAGAAAATAGACATTCTTTTGGTGAGATACTCAAGTTAATCTATTTTACCGAAAAAAGGCTTTTGAAATACACAAAGAGTAGCGTAATCCAGAGTTTCCCTTAATTAATAACCAAATTTATTTGGTTTTATCCTCATTATTTAATTTGGCAGTAAAATTCAAAAAGGATTTTCAATTAAACGCATAATTTTCATGCAAGTAATTTGTATATAATTATAGATCGTATTGCCTAGAATTGTTAGTAGCTTATTCACTACCTGATAAAAACGGCTAGGGCATAGTCATAAATTTAAATTTCTTCACGGTTAGATCTTGAAAAGGATCACTAATGGTTGGTAGTAAACAAACCGCAACCATTGTTAATTTTATGAATAGGACCGTAGCGGGGGAAGCCACGCGCCCGGTCCATTGGGCAAAATGAGCAAGTCCTAGATAAACAGGCACCCGTTTCGGATTGAAACTTCCGTTTACACCACATAGCATTGTATCGGTTGTCGCCTGGTCCAGTGTATGAAAAATGCTTTCCCAAGTTTTCAAGGAAGTCGTAATGTGTCTGCCGCGTCAATTGGGTCGCTGTTTATAATAGCAGTATCGAGTTTCTACCTCTCGTTTCTGTCGGGCAAGCGATCCGCCGTGCACAATCTTGGCCTGAGAGCCCGCCAGAGAATTTTTCAAACTGCACTCGGGAATACTCGTGGGTCGCGGTTGAAAAGGGATAGGAGAGTCGCGGTATGCACTATCGCCGCCTAGCGAGAATCGGTGGAACATTTTAACCGATACCCTACCCTTAAAATAGTAGCAACTACTAAAATTAAAATCTTATTTATAAGTAGATATTAGTTATTTGTGCTGTTACACTAAACGAATTAATCCAGCGAATTGAACAAACATTTCCAATTATTTAGATCATGTTCTGCTTATTTTGAGCTTCAAAAGTTCAGGTGGAGCAAGACGGCGCACAATGCCGAAAATGTTCGCAATTATTTAAATGAAAAATTCCCAAATCGTCTTGGATTTTTTTTGTATTTTTTTTAAATTCAGTTTATCGTCATACTTATGAGAATATTAAAAAAACTCAGGAATGATGAATAATTTTAATACGATTCGCAGACGATGTGTTCATAAGGTAATCAAAACGGTAAAAAAGTTTCAATTGTGCATTAATGAAAACGGTTTTTCTATTTGAACATAAATTATAATTCATAATCTTAATATTTACATTATGGTACTAATTGATTTGAATGTTATCTTATTTATTAAGAACTTTTAATTTTATATCGTCTAAAATAATTGTTCATTTACACAAAAATTGTTACCTTCTTTCTGGATACATAAGTAAATATTTTTTTGACTGACCAATACTGTATTTCTGGTTCTCGAATAAAAAATACGTAGCCGCCCTCTCGTTTCTGAATTATCGATCGGTATTTTTATTCATTAAGAATAATGTTTCATCAAGTGATTAATGAGAATCAAGTCAAAAATATAAGTATATAATAAACAAAGAGTTTTTCAGATTATTAATTGTTTTTAAGTCCATGGCGCGAATGATTTTTAGTAAGCGCCACATAAATAAACCAATAAAAGTGTGTTGAACGATTATATGTTCATTTATGAAAATTAATGCATGTTGTGTAACATTGTTGTCATCACAAAAAATTGAGCATTCAGATGTGATAAAAAATAAATATGGCGTCCATAAGAAATAAGAAAGTTGATGATGATTGAAAAGAAATGAAACATGTTACAAAGAAAAATGTTATGCCATCTAGTGGATAATAAAAAGGTGATAAAAGAGCGTCGTTGCCATTTTTAACTGTCACCTTAAATAACAGAGATATGTAGAAAAAAACAAAATCAGTTTATTTCAGATTTTTGGTCTTAACTCGAAAAAAAAATTATTTATTTATTTATTTATTTGCACTTTTGGCCATCATATATAATTAAATAAACATGAAATATATATTTTTTCATTGCGGCGGATGTGTTCGTAGTTTAACTAAAATTAAAGGTTAAATAATTAAATCTAAGTCAACATATAAGAATAAATATTAGGTTAACATTACTAAAATATAATATAATAATATAGATTGGACTTAGCCTAGTACATAATAACATATTAAAATTCCGCTTGTTGAATTGTTGAATGTTGAATGTACAAGATACACATTACAAATGACATAAATACAAGTAGAACCCACTGGTACTCCGATGTTTTATAAAAGCATGTTTGCACAAGGAACTGTTTGAGTTTATTTTTAAATATTTTAATGTCCCTACAATTTTTTATTTCGTCGGGTAATTTGTTATATATTCCCGTACTAGAATATTGAGCCGTTTTTTCATACATTGCAATATTGTGTGCCATCGTTCTTATTTTAAAACCATTCCTTGTTTGGTATGAATGAGTACTATTATTTTTTAGGTATTTTATTTCATTTTTGCGTACATAAACAGCGCATTTATATATATACCGAGTGTCTGGGATAATGGGCGAACATAGGGATTTAACATGTAAAATTAAATATGTGTAATTATTAGCTCCCCTATTCATTTTAGGGAAAAATCGTAAAGGAATATTTTTTAGAGAACTACAAATTGTAAATGTATCATCCATTTAATTTACGTTTGTACTAGAATCCACCTCAGAAATAATAAAAATAAGTTTAACCATTTACCATTTAATAAAAAACCCTTGCCATGACTTTGACAAATGTCATGTTATGGTGACAATTGCCCTCATTTACTTAATAACCAATGAAATCGAATAACGTTGATGAGATGATCCAATAAAATTCTAATTACGATGCGTAACAGACCACGCTCTATGTTATGCATGGCAATTTACCCTGGGTCGTATCTAATCAGATAATCTCTCATGTTGGTATTGCCTAGCAACGCGTTGGCTCATTTTCTATAGCGTATATAACGTCAGTTATTGCCGGACTTTTAAGCAGTTTGCTCCTGAATTCGATCTGTTTGTATTTTCGGGTGAAGTGTTAGTGCTTTCATCAGTAATAGTATTCATAGGCATTTCTCAAAATCTTGGTAAGCTCATTTTTACTACAATTATTGTGGCGCAGATAAATACACGTCTGACACTTGGTGTCACTAAATTTAATTTTTCAAATTAAGAAGTGTGAACTTTCTGTTCGGCCAATTGTCTTCCCGAATCTAACTCGTGACTGATTTTTCCTAGGCAATTATTAGCGTCTGGATCACTCTTGCTTGTTGCTTCTAGAAAATCGGCACTCCTGCTTCGCAGTCGTGCCGATTTTCGTCGCAACAAGCAATCGTGATCCTGCCGCTAATAATTGCCGGCAAAATCATAGGCACTCGTTATATTACTGTTGAGAATAATTTTGCTAGTCAAATATCAATTCACGCATTGAAATTACTTTTAACAATAATCTGAGTTAAGAGAGAGCGTATTCATTATCAAAACATTTTGCAGTGGCGTCAGTTTACTCAGAGTTCGTGACATTACATGCAAACGGAACAGAAGAAACAACGATGAATTGGAAGGAACAGTTTTGGGTTTGATAAATGCTGAACCAACAACTAGCATACGATGCATTGCTCGTGAGCGCCACGTGTCTGAATTCTCTGTACAGACAATTCTGAAGAAGCATGGTTATCATTCTTAAAAACATCAATGCCATCAGGAGATACTGTTAGTGGATGAAGAAAGGAGACGTGTATTCTGTGAAATAATGCAGGATAGATCAAATACAGACCATAATGAATGCTAATAATTTACTTCCATTTAATAAAACAGTAAACATTCAGTTTTTTAATCGAAAGACACCAATTGTTAATTTTAATCAGAGCACCAAATTTCTTGGGATTGCTGAGGACGAGCAACTCACCTGGCGTCAGCATGTTGATTATGGGTGTAGTAAATGAAATACTGCTTAATATGCATTTCTTAAACTAAAACCAATTTTACCACCAGAGTCAATCATAACTCTCTTCTACTCATAGGTACATATATCCTCATCTCTCCTATAATATACCAGCGTGGGAAAGAAGTCATATTCAAAGGATATTCATAGCCCAGAAAAGAATATTAAGATGAATTTTTAACAAAATTCGATTGGAGACTTGCCGTAGTTTATTTAAGCAGAACGACATACTTACATTAATATGCATTTACATGTTTTAAATAGCAACATTTGCTGCGAATTAATAAACTAACTAAAAACTAAACTAAGCTTAACTTTTTACAGTCTGTCTGTTTTACCGAAGAATGCTAGTTCACACTTTACAACGAACCAAACGTTATTGCTCATAGTAATTACAATGCGTGAATTGATATCTGACTAGCAAAATTATTTTCACTATGAAATGACATTTGTCAAACTCATGGCAAGGGTTTTTTTTAATGGTACATTATTCAACTTATTTTTATTATTTCTGAGGTGAATTCTGGTACAAACGTACATTAAAATGATGATTTATCATTTACAATCTTTAATTCTCTAAAAAATATTCCTTTACGATTTTTCTCTAAAATGAATAGGGGTGCTAATAATTACACATATTTAATTTTACATGTTAAATCCCTATGTTCGCCCCTTATCCCAAACACTCGGTATATATATATATATATATATATATATATATATATATATATATATATATATATTTGTAGGAGTTTATTGGGTGTTGCGGTCGGAAAGCAATTATCAACACTGAATACTCTTTATTCCATACTTCCAATATTTCGGGAGACTATTCTCCCTTCTTCAGGGCGCTACAACATTATGACGTCAGTACAGGTAAAATTAACGATAAAATTTAAATAAACAGAATACATTTTAAAATTTTACTTACAGGAATTCGAGGTTAGTGTATTCTAATTTTGTCGGTGATGTTATTATACATCCGACAACTGGGCATCGATGTAAGTACACAAAACAGGAACATAAAACACTTTAAAATTTGTTACTATTGTTAAAATTCACTAATCTAAGTGGATGGTTGTAATGCTGTTAAAATATTGTCAATTAATAAAATTCGATTAAAAGATTATAAAAATTATAAAAAATATATAAAAAAAAAAAATTTTTTTTTGATTGGAAAAAACTCTTAAAATTATTGTAACTTGGTAAGCCTAAATATACATAATTATGAACTAGTGTGCGTTTTCATTTTTTGGGGAATTAATAAATAATACGAAACAAACTATAAACCTAAGTATTGACAATTTCTTGTATGGAAAATTTCTATTTTTTATAGGGGACTGAAAGGCGGCTTTATTCCAAGTCCAGGGGTATATTATGGGCCCTCCCCATGTCGTGTATCGTTTAGGAGGTTCGTGTAAATTGTGCTCAACCCTTTTATGTCCATTTTTGCATTCATGGGTTGCTGCTCGTTATTGATGTGGCACATTTCCAGGAATAATCTCTTTTTTAGATTCTTCTCAGTGTCCAGGATTTCAACTGACCCATAATCAACGGTATGTTTCGTTGTTTGAACATGTGTTGCCAATGCACAGGAGCCTTTTTTCAATTTTGCGTCACTTTTGTGTTGTACTAATCTTGATTTTAATGGTTGTGACGTTTGCCCAATATATGTGAGATTACACCCTTCGCATGGAATTTTATAAATTACGTCCGATCTCATGTTCATAGGGACCTTGTCTTTCGTATGGCTAAATATTAAAATCAAGATTAGTACAACACAAAAGTGACGCAAAATTGAAAAAAGGCTCCTGTGCATTGGCAACACATGTTCAAACAACGAAACATACCGTTGATTATGGGTCAGTTGAAATCCTGGACACTGAGAAGAATCTAAAAAAGAGATTATTCCTGGAAATGTGCCACATCAATAACGAGCAGCAACCCATGAATGCAAAAATGGACATAAAAGGGTTGAGCACTATTTACACGAACCTCCTAAACGATACACGACATGGGGAGGGCCCATAATATACCCCTGGACTTGGAATAAAGCCACCTTTCAGTCCCCTATAAAAAATAGAAATTTTCCATACAAGAAATTGTCAATACTTAGGTTTATAGTTTGTTTCGTATTATTTATTAATTCCCCAAAAAATGAAAACGCACACTAGTTCATAATTATGTATATTTAGGTTTACCAAGTTACAATAATTTTAAGAGTTTTTTCCAATCAAAAAAAAAATTTTTTTTTTTATATATTTTTTATAATTTTTATAATCTTTTAATCGAATTTTATTAATTGACAATATTTTAACAGCATTACAACCATCCACTTAGATTAGTGAATTTTAACAATAGTAACAAATTTTAAAGTGTTTTATGTTCCTGTTTTGTGTACTTACATCGATGCCCAGTTGTCGGATGTATAATAACATCACCGACAAAATTAGAATACACTAACCTCGAATTCCTGTAAGTAAAATTTTAAAATGTATTCTGTTTATTTAAATTTTATCGTTAATTTTACCTGTACTGACGTCATAATGTTGTAGCGCCCTGAAGAAGGGAGAATAGTCTCCCGAAATATTGGAAGTATGGAATAAAGAGTATTCAGTGTTGATAATTGCTTTCCGACCGCAACACCCAATAAACTCCTACAAATATTAATCACGGTCACTAAATTCAGAACCATACTATATATATATATATATATATATATATATATATATATACCGGGTGACCCAGGGATCTGTAAAAGCCCCATAATTTATTTGGTATTTGAGATATCGACTCCTAGTTTTCTTGAACTGGTAGCCACACTTATTCTACATATTTTAAAAATATGTATGTTTTTATACAGGGTGTCCCAATATACATAACAGAACAAAGATATGTTTTTTTAAATGGAATACCCTATATTTTATACTTTATTTTTAACCCTCTTGAGAAGCTGATAAAACTAATATAAGATGACTAATATGGGTCTATTGTGGACGATTGGTTAGTTATGGGCAAATTTGTGGCAAAAACAAGGACACTTTGAAAAAATTGCAGAAGCGCTCCTAGCAAAGCTATCGTCATTTTTTATACACTGAAGAATTTTCCACATCATGAAGAACAATACAAATTGGCTTTGGTTCTTTTTTGTTCATACTGCTATACAGGGTGTCAACATACGCAAAATATTGGATAACTATTCTTTTTCAAATGGAACACCCTATATATCTTGCCACCAGTGCATGGAATTTTTAATAAGCTTTCCAATGATGTACAATTTGTATAATGAAATATTAAGGATTCTTGAGATTTATCCATAAAAACATTTTTCTTTTGTCACCTCTTGCTCATTTTTGGATTTTCAGCCAAAACTATGCATTTTCTGAAAAAATAATAAGAGACCAAAGTTGTAGAATGGAAAATTTTCGATCGATATAGGTCTTTTGACTTTTCCAATAATGCGTGCATTGCCCGCCAGAGTGCGCAAAATCGTGATCGTATATGCGTTTTAGTGCTTTTCTCAATTTTTGTGGTAATTAATTGCACTATACTTTATTTTCCACGTCCTCTAGCAGAAAACCGGGTAATTATAGAATTATTCAAATGACCTACATTAATTGAAAAAGTTCCGCCCTACAACTCTTAAAAGAAGCAATTTTTGCCCAAAATGCATAGTTTTCGCTAAAAATACAAAAAACCATTGAAAAACGCAAAAATCGATACATACATTTTCAATTTGCATTTTAGGGAAAACTATGCATTTTTGGTAAAAATTGCTTCTATTAAGAGTTGTAGAGCGGAACATTTTCAATCGATATTGGCCATTATAATTTTCCTATAATTTCCCGTTTTTCCGCTAGAGGGTGCGGAAAAAAAAGTATAATGCAATTTATTAATAAAAAATGCTAAAACGCTAAAATGCATATGCGGTCACGATTTTGCGCGCTCTGGCGAGTAATGCACGCATTATCTTAAAAGTTGAAAGATCCATATCGATCGAAAATTTTTCGCTCTACAACTTTGGTCTCTTATACTTTTTCAGGAAAATGCATAGTTTTGTCTGAAAATCCAAAAATCTGCGGAAGGTGGCAAAAGAAATATATTTTTATTGATAAATCTCAAGAATCCTTAATATTTTGTTATACAAATTGTACATCATTGGAAAGCTTATTAAAAATGCCATATATTGGTGGCAACTTATATAGGGTGTTCCATTTGAAAAAACATAGTTATCCATTGTTTTGCGTATGATGACACCCTGTATATCACTATGATTAAAAGAGAACCAAAGCCGATGTGTATTATTCTTTATGATGTGGGAAATTTTCTAGTTTATAGATAATGATGCTATCTTTGCTAGGAACGCTTCTGCAATGTTTTTAATGTGTACATGTTTTTGCCACAAATTTGCCCATAACTAGCCAACCGTCCATAATAGACCCATACTATCTTATACTATTTTTATCAGCTTCTCAAGAGGGTTGAAAATAAAGTATAAAATATAGGGTATTCCATTTAAAAAAACATAACTTTGTTCTGTTATGTATATTGGGACACCCTGTACAATAACATACATATTTTTAAAATATGTAGAATAAGTGTGGGTACCAGTTCAAGAAAACTTGAAGTCCATATCTCAAATAGCAAACAAGTTACGGGGCTTTTACAGATCCCTGGGTCGCCCGGTATATATATATATATAAATGTTTAGGGAAGTAACGCCGTGAAGAATGTAAATGAAGTGGATTTAATATGCGGGTTGGAACGGCAAGAGGGCGATTTAAATAATACTCCTAGTATTTCTGTGTCCAATATTTCGCTGTCCTCGACAGCTTCATCAGGGATCAACTACAATTTATTTCATAATAGACAAAATTGTTTTTATAATAAACATAACCTAGAGGCCATGTGGATGGTACTTACAAATTGGCGGAGTTGGTGAATAAATTGACTTAAATAACATTATAACTTGTGTCGACGCACTTATTAATTGTATATAAACATGATTAGATTGAAGCAAAAATTGATGTTGTTAGATTTTAAATGGAAATTGACATGGTGAATGTAAAACAAAACTAAGACGTGAGCGCCATTTTGAAGCAGAGTGTAAAACTCTTTGACTATATACTAATGGACTGCCAGTCCCCCTCCATTTTCCATATGATCACTGCTCCAAAAGTTATCCACAAGCTGGAGCCCGATATAAGTTCCGCCCCAGAGTCGAAAATGGAGCGTAATTTAAAAACCGGAAAGCAAAACAAATATTTCTCGATGTATTCATCAGCAACGTGGAGAATGTAAATGCGAGCATATTTCGGCAACTCGGGTCCACTTTCCTGCCTGTTCTTTACAAGCAAAGCATCAGCCCATAATTTGCGAAGTTCCGGATTTGATGGAAATCTAATACAGAATTTTAGGTTTAAGTCAAAAGTCAAGTGACGTGTAAATCAGCTGACGAGTATTATAACCGCGTTGGCATATATACGTGGACATATTGCAGCCTTTCGCATAGCAATATTTTGACATAGTGTGAATACTTGACAATATAAATGTTTATATATTCAAAGGTGTGAATAAATTGCAGGGTAACACAATATGCAATGCGAGCTCATAGAGTCATATGTCATAGACACAAAATTGCTACCAATTTAGTAACATACCGCAACCATTTAGGGTCCCGCCGCGCCACCGTTGCTTGGAGACACACATGAAGCGGCGCTAGCAGTCCAATAGTATATAGTCAAAGGTAAAACCAAAGAGGATTATATAAAGAGTGGCAATGTAATGGACTGATTTTGGATCCAGTTTTAGAACCGAGCCTCTAGTTTCCGGATTCGGTACTAACTAAGAACAGAGAGGGAAGTATTGATAGTAATTCCATGTCTGTCGCTCCGACTGTTATTGGTGGACTAATTTCATATTTGTCTTACGTCCACGGGAGGGGATGGTTTCACTGCCAATCATCAGTCGGGGTGTTATCTCTCCCATTATTTTGCCAATCACGGATTGAGCGACGGAGAAGAATGATTGAGACAGATATATCATCGGATCGAAAACTCGGTTTCATATTCAGTCCATTACATTGCCACTCTTTATATAATCCTATTTGGTAAAACTAGTTATCGGCGCACAGAAAGTATGTAGGCAGAGGGCCAAATGAGAAGTGTGAATCATAAAATTAGTTCTTAAATCGCTCGTCCCGCATGGAACCAAGGCGCTAATATTCATAATGAGAATTTAAAACTGACAAAATTGAAATTGAAAAGAAAACTAGGCAACCAAACATACAAGCAGGTTTAATGTGGAAATATACATTAACGAATCACAGAGCATTAAATTAAAGAGTGGCAAATTTCATTCACTAGCTGAGGGCCAAGGATTTTTTAAAAAATGAATGATGAAACTGTGTGATTTGTTAATGCTTAACAATACTTGTAATGAACTGATTGAAATTGAGAAGGGTTGACTAAGGCACTATGGGGGGCAGACGAGGGTGGTTGGAATCACGTGTGAAATCTTCGCTTAAAAGGTAGGCGTACACAGAACTGAGACCGTCGATACCCGTTTTAAAGTTCATGGTATTGTGTGTTTTCGCAATGCATACCATTTCCAGGAAGGTCCTGGTTTTATAAAAGGGTTCTTTTTCTAGGATTTCGACGTTCTCTAGATCGACATTGTGTAGTAATGAATTTGCATGGATGGATAATGCGCAACACAAAAGCGATATCAAACATAATAAGAAATCTTGCGCATTATCCATCCATGCAAATTCACAGAAATACTAGGAGTATTATTTAAATCGCCCTCTTGCCGTTCCAACCCGCATATTAAATCCACTTCAATTATATATATATATACCGAGTGTCTGGGATAAGGGGCGAACATAGGGATTTAACACGTAAAATTAAATATGTGTATTTATTAGCTCCCCTGTTCATTTTAGAGAAAAATCGTGAAGGAATATTTTTTAGAGAATTAAAAATTGTAAATGAATCAACCATTTAATTTACGTTTGTACTAGAAATAATAAAAATAAGTTTAATCCATTTACCATTTAATAAAAACCCTTGCCATGACTTTGACAAATGTCATGTTACGGTGACTATATCCCGCCAAACGTAGCATGCCGAAATTCGAATGAATTAGAACGAATCAGATTCTATATAACTTCTGTTTTCAGGAAACATATCATGTAGAGTTCGAATGAGGCTTTGTGATTGGTTCTCTACTCGGATTATGTTTCAGCACATGATTGGTTTAAAGAAAAATAATGTCAAACGTAAAACGTCAGTTTGCGGATAGAACGCTATTAAAATTAGTGAAAACTCCGCATTGGAAGTGTTTCTCTTAAAGTAATTCAAGAAAAAGGGAAAGAGGCCCAACCAAAAAGTTTGAGCGGAGTCACTAACATGACCTGCACTCGGGAAGTCATTTCTACAATATTGGAAAACAGGGCTCATAACGTGCGAAACGCGAACGGTACGTACTGTAAAGAAAATGTAAACTCCATATGGAATACCAGTGCTAAGTTAGTGCAAGAGAAGTACGTTTCTGATTTTCAAATTTTGTTTGATCCGTTTAAAAATGTAAAATTCAAACCGGCACTACACGTCCGCGATGACAGTAAATGTCATTCTATTTTGTTGTAATATTTTTGTTGGGATATAGTCAACAGTAATATAACGAGTGCCTATGATTTTGCCGGCAATTATTAGCGGCAGGATCACGATTGCTTGTTGCGACGAAAATTTTTCTAGAAGCAACAAGCAAGAGTGATCCAGACGCTAATAATTGCCTAGGAAAAATCAGTCACGAGTTAGATTCGGGAAGACAATTGGGCGAACAGAAAGTTCACACTTCTTAATTTGAAAAATTAAATTTAGTGACACCAAGTGTCAGACGTGTATTTATCTGCGCCACAATAATTGTAGTAAAAATGAGCTTACCAAGATTTTGAGAAATGCCTATGAATACTATTACTGATGAAAGCACTAACACTTCACCCGAAAATACAAACAGATCGAATTCAGGAGCAAACTGCTTAAAAGTCCGGCAATAACTGACGTTTTATACGCTATAGAAAATGAACCAACGCGTTGCTAGGCAATACCAACATGAGAGATTATCTGATTAGATACCACCCACGGTGAATTGCCATGCATAACATAGAGCGTGGTCTGTTACGCATCGTAATTAGAATTTTATTGTATCATCTCATCAACGTTATTCGATTTCATTGGTTAGTAAGTAAATGAGGGCAATTGTCTGATAAATTGCTCTCGTGCATTGTAAATTATCGCAAGTTTGCACTCTTTCGATAAACTCAGTCGCATTGTTTTAGGCAACAGCCCCTCGCCCTTTCGGGCTCGGGACTGTTGCCAAACAATACGACTTCGTTTGTCGAAATCGCACAAACTTGTTACCGATAATTTCCAATGCACTTGTGCAATTACTGTTGAGAATAATTTTGCTGGTCAAATATCGATTTACGCATTGTTATTACTATGAACAATAATCTGAGTTATTACTATGAACAATAATCTGAGTTATTACTATGAACAATAATCTGAGTTATTTCAATGAAGAAAGCGTATTCATTATCAAAACATTTTGCAGTGGCGTCAGTTTACTCAGAGTTCGTCACATTACATGCAAACGGAACAGAAGAAACAACGATGAATTATAAGAAACAGTAATAATAGTTTAGGGAAGTAATAGATGGGTTTCTATCAACATATTTATCATACCTTCGGACTACACCCGACCCGAATACTCAAGAAATGGGCAAATTTTAACACCAAACTAGCAAACCGGATAAACAGGCGGATTTTCCTACTCCGATGTCGAAAAGAAAACCTCACACCAGCACACATCTCGAACAACTTTAAAAACCTCACCAACCTACTCACCACCTCGGACACTCGGATTTCACGAAAAATTACGGAATATCATGGAAGGTTAGGAAGTAACGTCCTAAACTTTGAGATAGACATTGTGTGCTCAGAGATTCGTCAGACGGAAAGGTCAATTAACGATATTAAGAATATTGCTTATTCACTTCTTCCTAAGGACTTAGTCGACGAATTTCAGAGCAAACAATGCCTATCTTTCCAAAGAACGTTAGACCGGATCAAGGGTGCTAACGTTATCAAACTTAACAAATTAAAATTGAAATCAGGTAACAACAAACTTTTCACATCTAATGCAAAATGGTTTCGCAATCTCAGCTCCACTGAGATTCCGGAGGAGATATCTGACTTCCTCTCACTAGGCCCAAAATTTGGGGTTCTAATCAAAAAAAGTGAGCTTAACGTTGGCAAACTGTTAGCCAACGTAGAATCCATCTTAGGAATATCTCCTCCAGAGTCACAGGAGAGAAAAAGGGCTCATATTACCTATTTAATTACTAAATTTCTTGACACTGGCCAACCCCGGTCATGGGGCGAGGCTCGTTGGGATGAATGCAGAACTTTTCTAAACAATCATAAAGATCTTTTAATACTTAATGCCGACAAGGAGGCTGTCACTGTGGCCATGAACAAAGTGGAATACACCGAAAAAATAAACCATCTTATCGCCGACACAAATGTTTATAAAAAAATAAACAAAGACCCTACTACTTCCTTACAATTAAAAAACAACAAGTTTATTAAATTGCTTAAGGAAAAGGGTGCTGTAGACGAAGTCACAGCAAAATCATTAATGGTTTACAATTCCACTTCGCCGAAATTACATGGTTTACCAAAAATACACAAAGAAGACGTTCCCTTGCGGCCAATAGTTGCAACTTTAAACACCCCTTCAGGAAAAATTTCAGCATTCATCGCAAAGATCCTCTCCACCTCACTAGCCTATTACAGAGATTATAACACCACAAACTCATTTGAATTTACACAAGAATTTGATAACCATCAGCTACCTCCAGATTATGAAATCATTTCATTAGATGTTGTCTCACTTTTCACAAATATCCCCCTTGATCTGGTCCTAACAGTTATTACGGAGAGATGGCCCCTCATAGAACCAAATTGTAACTTCACACAGGCACTTTTTATTGAAACAATCACCCACATTTTCAACGCTAGTTACTTTACTGTGGGGGAGGAATTTTACTTACAAATTTTTGGCACCCCTATGGGATCTTCACTCAGTCCCATTATAGCAAACATTATCATGGACTATGTCCTGGACAACATCATCCCCCTACTACCCTTCCAATTACCACTCATCAAAAAATACGTCGACGATCTGATCTTGGCTGTCCCTAAAAATAAAATTCAACAGACAATAGATATTTTCAATTCTTTCAACACTCATATCCAATTTACAGTAGAAATAGAATCACAAAATAGTGTCCCCTTCCTGGACGTTAGGGTGATAAGGAGGGATGATAACACAATTTTCTTTGACTGGTACCAGAAACCAACAGCCTCTGGCCGTTACATAAACTTCCATTCCAATCACCCAACATCTCAAAAGGTGAATACACTTATTGGAATAAAAAACAGAGTAAAGAAGATTTGTCATCCCTCCCTATTAGTTACTAACCTCCGGAAACTAGAAATTACATTCAGAAATAATGGTTATCCTCAAAATTTAGTTAAGAAAATTATTTACAATTCCCCAGGTCAGACCGCCGATGTACCAATTATAAACCCTCAACCCCCTGATCCTCCTGTTCCATTTGAATACAGAAAAATCCCATTCATCCCAGGTCTCACAAATGAAATAGTAAATGTCCTCAGAGCAGACAATATTAGAATTGCTAAATACAACCTGAAACAGATCAGATTATTATTTTCAGTTACCAAAAGCAAAATTCCTCCCTCACAGATTAGTGGTGTCATCTACCTAATTCCATGTAAGGACTGTAATAAGAAGTATGTCGGACAGACGGGGCAGTGGCTGAAGTCAAGGGTTGCGCAGCATAGGAGTGATATAAAACATAATAAAAATTCATGTGCGCTTGCTACTCACGCAAATACCACTTTGCATAACGTGGATCTTGAGAACACGGAGGTGTTGGATCGGGAGTTTCAATATAGGGCCAGACTGTTCTTGGAGATGGTTCACATCTCCAAGCAGCCTGACACTATGAACTTCCGGTCTGACACTGAAGGGCTCAGTTCCAGCTATGCGTTTTTATTATGTAAATCACTTCATGCTCCGTCCCCTTGACCTCAGCTACAAGCCCCCTTGCCTTCATACTTCACACCTCACATGTTTTTTTCAACTCTTCCCTCTGTGATATCCATATCACTACATTAATTACTACTGCCACCTTCCCCTGTTAGTAAATATACCTTCAGTATCTATGTTTTTTTTTTCTTTGAATTTTGTTTCAACATAATACCTTCAGTAATTTTACCTTTGGAGCTTCACTCAACCAGGCGATAAAAGGTGCAGTAGTAAATAGCATTTAGTTTTTACATAGTTAATTGTCAATCTTGTGACCTTAACTTTAAATAATTCAAAATTTCAAATTCATATTTCCCGCCGCCGCGCCGCGTTGCCGACAGCCTGTCTGGTTCTACGGTTTCCCAACCTGCAAATCAGAGTGGTTTCCGGGAACGAGGACGCACACGTACAGCACTCAGCTCACACCGATGTCCGCCATTATCATTTACACGCGTCCTCGGTGATCGAGGATTTTATTTTTAATCTCATGACTTTTATATATCGTTTTAAAATGTAATTTTTATACCACGCAGATGTTGTTACTGTGCAGTGTGCAATGTTTTAACAATTAGACGCCGGTTGCTATGTTTATTATTAAGTTTGGAACACATATCGTAAGTTCATTTATACATAACCTCATTCAAGCACATGTCACAAATATTGTATTCATTTTTAGTCATCCCTGATGAAGCCATAAAAATAAATGGCGAAATATTGGAACTAGATAAAAACCGTTTCATTTACTAGCCCAGGCCGTGACCACACCCGATATCTTCTCCCTACATTTACATTTGACGGCGTTACTTCCCTAAACTATATATATATATATATATATATATATATATATTGGATGTGGTTCAGCGACCTCTATTGAATAATGTTCAAACGGTGTATGTGCTATCGGCGTGCAGGTCAAAATTTAATTAGTGTGAAGATGTACGGAACAGGCAGAAGACGGATACGGCCGTTTCATCCTTGTTGAGAATCATCAGTCCGCCCCATCTACCAGTTTCGTACATCTACACACTAATTTGGAACTTGTATTTATAGTGACAATTAATCCCGTAACATTTGTTAGAGTTATCGGGCCAATTGTGTGATTTTTACCACGAATTGGGAGCACAATTCCTTTTTCCACTACAAATTCATTTCGCTAATTATGTAGTGGCAAAAGGAATTGTGCTCCCAATTCGAATTTTCATGGTGATGAGTTCTCGGGGTTCTGTTAGTAAACGTTAGGGAATTTCGAGTGGATCTTGATGGTACATGAAGCAGTATGTGATCTAAAAAGCAAGTGTTGTCTACATGATTATGGATGCTTTTGTGTAAATATATTGATAATTGATGTTTGTAATGGTCGATGATGCTTATCACTTCATTCAACAGATCTGTGTAGGGGTAGCCTCATTCTGGATATGTTCCTGTTGACTAATAATGCAAATATTTTAAAAAATTGCGTTGTACATTTTCAATCTGAACCTGTAAATATTTGTGTGAGGGTCGCCAAACCGGTGCACAATAATCAAGTTTGCATAATATTAAAGCTTTAAATAATGTCATGTAAACATCAATTGAACCAAAGTCCTTAGTATATATCAAAATGAATCCCAATGTTTTTGAGCAATTACTCACAAGAGAAATGATGTGAGATGTGATTTAAACGTCAGCTTGTCGTCGATTACACCAAGATCCTTTGTTTCGGCTAGACGGTTAATAGTTTGTCCAGATATATTGTAGTTAAACAGTACTGGGGATATATTTCTCGTATAAAACAAAATACAACACTTGCTTATATTTACACTTAAACCATTCTCGAGACACCAAAGGTTAAATTTATGTAGGTCTTCTTGGAGTTCCGCCCAATCGTTGACATTGTTGACTTTCTCATAGAACTTTACGTCATCCGCATATAAAAGGACTTCACAGTTGAGGTTATCACAGCACATGTTTATGAAGATCAAAAATAAAAGGGATCCCAGATTTGAACTCTGGGGAACACCACTAGAAGCGACATATTCTTTGGAGTTGCATCCTCCATATGAAACATATTGAGACCTACTGCATAGATAAGATTCTATCACATTAAGGATATTGTCACAAAAATTAAAAGCTTTTAGTCTCTGAACTATTTTTGGGTGCGGTAGGCGATCGAAGGCTTTTGACAAGTCTGTTAAGATATCATATTTTAAATAAGGATACGCTATATCATAGTATAACTCTATTAGAGTATTTTTGCTGAATTTTAAAATAGCGTAATATGCACTATTTAGCTTGGAGATTATGTGATCAATTTGCCTATCCTATGCTAAGTTATTTTCGATGTAGCTTCCAAGATATTTAACAGAAGTAGAGGTAGTGGCGGCTCGTGGAACATGTTGATGGCAGAGCCACTTATATAATATACCACCCCCCCCCCCCACCCTTTGAAGAAACAAGGAACCATTTATCTTCCTAGATCAATCGAATATTTTGGCCAAAAAATTAAAAATTTTGAACAAAACAGCTTAAGATCTAAAATATTGGCCAAAAAATCAAAAATCCTGGTTTAAAAATAAAAATGCAGACCAAAAAATTGAAAATACAAGCAAAAGAAAAATAATTTGCTATTTTCGGCCCCAAAATAACTCCTTTTAGCATAAAATAAGTTCCAGAAATTCGAAAATAATAGCAAATATCAAAATTAAAAAAAATCGCACAATAAAATTAATAATTCAAGTTAAAAAAATCTAAAATATGGGACAAAAATAAAAAATTAAGATAAAAAATCTAAAGTTCGTAACCAAAAATCACAGTGGCAGCAAGTCAAAATTTTTGACAAACTATTCTAAAATTTAAGTCGAAATAAAGAAAATTTCGACCAAAAGACCAAAAATTGAAACCAAAATAATCGAAAATACAAAATATAGGCCAAAAAAGTAATAATCTACAATTTGGCCTAAAACGGTGAAGATTTAAAAGAAACATCGAAAACGGGCCTAAAGTTAAAAATTACGGACAAAAAATCGAAAATTTCTGCAAACCAATCGAATATTTTGGCCAAAATAAAAAAAAATTACAAAAAATGGAACAAAAAGTCGAAAATTTAGACAAAACATCGGAAACTCGACTCTAAAGATAATTAATGCAGACTAAACAAAAAATGGGCGCGAAAAAATCGAAAATTTTACAATAAAATCGAAAAGTTTATTTAAAAAAAATGAGGGCAAAATATTAAAAAAAATAAGACAAATCTGTAATGTTGGCCAGAAAGTCGAAAATTTAGATAGTATATCGAAAAATCTGGCAGACTAAAAATGCAGACTAAAAAATCGAAAATTTCAACAAACAAAACTCGAAAATACCGAAAAAAATAAAAAAGTCTCGCATATAAATGAATAATTCAGGTTATAGATATTTTAACCAAAATCGAATAAAAAAATTCGTAACTGGAATTAAAAATTCGGCCCGAAAAATCAAAAATGCGGGCCGAAAAATCAAAAATTTTAACAATTAAATCGAAAATTTAGGTCAAAATAAAGAATATTTAGAGCAAATGATCAAAAATAAACAAAAAAAATCGAAAATTCAGGTCAAAAATCTAAAAATTAAAAATTCGGCGGGAAAATAAAAAATGTGGACGAAAAAGTCGAAAATTTTTACTATGAAGTCGAAAATTTAGGTCAAAATAAAAGATATTTAGGCCAAATGATCAAACATTTAGACAAAAAAAGTCTTAATAGGTAATAAAAAATGCAGAATATTCTAGTAAGAAAATAGTGTAAAAAATCACTCTATTGTTCAAAATAATTTTCCATTTTTTTTTATGGGAAAATATTTTCATTTTCGCTTTCATTCTCAAAAAAGTGAAACTAATTTGAAAAAGAATTCAAGTAAAACGATTAACTTTGTTGGGATCACCTTATTGTTTCACCTTTTGTGCCCGCAGTTTCGACAACTTTACATTTAGTAGATACATTTTGAATAATTCAAATAAAACAATTCACTTGATTAGTATGATTCTCAGTAGCGGCTCGTGGAACATGTTGATGGTACTTTTACAATAGGCGGAGGCCCTCGCCTCCTTTTTTGAAGAAAGAAAGAACAATTAATGTTCATAGTCCAAGATTATTTTGAGTTGTAAAGTAAAGGTTCATAATTTTCAAACAGCCGAATTCAAACAAGCTGAAAATGTGATTTATGTGTGCTATCGATTTATCGTGCGTTTACATTTTGTCCCAGACATGCACTAAATCTGTAACACCATTCTTCGTCCACGTAACCTCACCATCAAACAAAAAGAATTTTAAGAATTGATTAAAATTTTTGCTGAGCTCAAAACAAGAGGTGCCACGGCTCCTTGGCTCTATATAACGAGCCGTCCCTGAGTAGAGGTATTTGGAATTCTATGTTCTGGTGGTTTCCTATTATAGAATAGTAGTCTATTTGTGTTTGGGTGAAACCTCTCTCAAACATCTGTATTCTACTGCGTTCATTTAATTTATTCTGCAATTTAAATGATGAAAATACGTCCAGCAGTAGTTTCTTGACCGATGAGTTTTCCATATTATTAATGTTTAAATCACCGCATACTACCATATATGAATGTGTTTTGTTTATGTTTAGTACTGTTAAGTTTTTGATAAATGTGTGCATATTTCCTGATGGTGGACGCTAGATACAGATAATAGCTATCTTTGTTCTATGTATTTTTATCGTGCATCCCGTACATTCAATTTCATCCTCAATACAATAGTCAGTTATATTTTTTATTATGAGATATTCATACTCCCTATCCACCAGAATCATACAAACTCCGTGTTCTCTGTGTTTGCAGCTAAAAAAAAAATAAGTAATTTTTGTCAATAAATAATTAAATGGTATACCATCTATCTCTTGTAACAAATTTTCAATGTTCGGCATGGTTAGATAAATTCCAACGCGATTTGTAATATTAATCACGCGGGGCATAGCCCTCTCTCGAGACTACGAATAAAGATGCGCCGGCCAACCATGTGTGTGACCTTGCGGGAATTCCCTGACGCGAGACAGGGAATTCCGCTCCGCACCGCCACTATAGTCGATTTGTTCCTGCTGTATGGTTGCGCGCGCATCATATTTTGAATTTTAGATCGAAATTTAAAATGCAGTGATTTCATTGGTGACTTGGGAAATCCCGTTTACATGATGCCAATTACAGAATATCCTGCGGGCCTCATATGTTAAATGTCATATTGTGTTGTCATAATAGTGGTTCGTTTATATCAGTTTTCGTCGTTTATTTCTTTCTGCAAGTTTCTGTATTAAAATAAGTCTTTTTCAAGACTCGTCGTGCCTTATTAGCTGTCAAAAGGTATGTGAAAATTATTTTCATAATAGCGATGTTTCACTGAAACGAGACTTTTTTCTAGTTTATCCACTTGCCTTTAGAGTTTTCCTTTTTTATTCAACGTGTTTCTGGGTAAAAATATGGAAAATATTGGAGCCCGTAACAGGCGTAAGTGTAATTCGAATGTAAGAAATTATCACTCATCCATAAGGAATGTTAATTGTTGTAGAATGCTACTCCTACGCTGAAACATGATTGTTGGGGTGTTTGCTGCCATATCAAAAGACTTTCCCGACTAGACAAAACAAGCGTGTATGAAAAAAACACATGAATATACTGGTAGGAATGTAGTAAATTCTTAAAGTTAACAATGCTAATCAGGTCTGTTTGTTGTTAGGGATGTGGGGTTAGTACAATTGAAAAGTATTTGCTAGTGCAACAATCAACAGGAAGTGTTAAACCACCCAAGCAGCTAAGAAGAAATTCTATAATTCATCTAGACGAACACCATAAATATCTTATCCGAAAGACAGTGCACTCCTTCTTTTTGGAAAATAAAAGTCCTATAGTGGATGCGTACATGTTGAGGTTAGCAAGAGTGACGAAATTCCAAGTATGAGTCGCTCAAAACTATACAAAGTTCTGCGAGAGCTAAAATTCAGGTACGAGTAACATTAATACAATTAATCTTAAGTAATTAGTTATAAAAGTATCAGTCTTTATGAAACATATTCAGAATGAATAAAAATGTTAAAATAAGATCTTTTAATTGTAAGTACCTTACATATACCATGTGGAAAATTATATTCAATGCACTAGGTTTAGGGGTAATGTAACGTGCTTACCTCCGATGTTACTTACTGTGCATATTGGAGGTTGTATATTTACTAGAATATGAATATCCTTTAGTATCATTACAAAAAATGTTGTATTAAACACATTGTATTAAATATGAATGTGCGAAAAAGCATGCTTACTGAACGACCGGACATTATTACTTGGAGGAGAAGATTTTTGAGAGAAATAAAAAAGTTCCGTGCTGAGAAAAGACCAGACTTTTATTTAGATGAAACGTGGATCAATGCAGGTTATACTAAAAACCATATTTGGCATGATGAAACTTTTCAAAGCCACAGACAAGCATTCAATGAAGGTCTTAAGGAATCCGTCAGTTAAAGGCAAAAGGCTAATCATTCTTCATATTGGATCTGAAAATGGTTTTTTGAATGGGGTCTTGTTTGAGGAATGGTTTCAGAATATGCTAAACAAATTGCCTCCTAATGCGGTGATTGTTATGGATAATGCCTCCTACCATAGCAGAGTAAGGGACAAAATTCCTACTTCAACGTGGAAAAAAGAAGATATCAGCAAGTGGCTTGCTTCAAAAAATATTGCTTATGGAGACAAATTTTTAAAGGCTGAACTAATGCATCTCGTTGCAATTAATAAACCACCTTATAAGGATTATGTTGTTGATGCAATGGCAAAAGACAAAAATATGTCAGTGTTACGATTACCACCATACCATTGTGAACTTAATCCTATAGAATTGGTGTGGGGGTTTATAAAGAGTAATGTTGCTACAGACAACACTACATTTAAGTTTAGTGATATGAAAAAATTAATTCATGATGCAATCCAAAAAGTCACACCATCTCAATGGCAAAAGACAATTGAACATGTTATTGGAGAAGAAGCAAAAATGTGGAGATTAGATGGCCTCATGGACACAGCTGTTGATGAAGTAATTATTCATTTAGCAGAGGACTCGTCTTCAATAGATTATTCCAACAGTGAGAATTACAATTAACAACAATGGGTAGCATTTAAATTCAAAAATCTTTAATTGACTTTCTGTAAAGATTATCTGTATCTGTACTGTTGCCCTTTTTTCATCACCCTGTATGCAAATACTTGATTATTCTTGATGAAGTCAAAAAATTTTAATGCATTCATAATAAAAAAAATGACATTTATAAGTTGATATAATTATTATCAATGTTAGGTCAATACTTTATACAGTATAATACATTTTAGTACAGGGTGATCGTAAATGGGTAACCTCATGCCACTTCATACTTATGGGCATATGGTGCTCTATACAAAGTAGTGTAGAAGCGGGTAGGATATGTGTAAATAAGTTGCCCAATTCAAAGTATGCTAAATAAAATACGTATTTAATTTATTTTCAGTTTATATCTCAAATTATGTTATTAAGTAAAATAAAATAGTAGGTAGTTTATTGTCAAGAAAATGTTTTTAGTGATTATCATATAAATTTGATGTAACTATTATTACATAATTACAGACATAAAAATAAATATTTATATATATGTTTTTCATAAATCAAAGGAGTTTTTGAAATACATTTATTAACAAAAAGTGTGCAGATTTTTGTTATCTTATAATAATATTTGTATAAATATTTTTATTTTATTTGAATTTCAAAAGGATAGCCAAATAAATAATAACGATGTACATATTTTCCAAATATGTCAGGATTAATCTCAACTTCATGTCGATATTTCTCACAAAAAAATAATAAGCAGGTATACATTGAATGGTTCCATTGCTACCACCTTATTAATATGTTTTTAAAATCAGTGGTTCACGATGCGAACGGCAGCTTTTCATTGGCGACATTTAGGCGTGGTTCAGTAAATTAATCATTTTTATTAAGTTTATTCATGGGTGCCACTCAGTCTGATTAATTATTAAAGGTTGTAAGACTGAGAAAACAAAAACCTTTAACCTTTTCCATATAAAGAAAATCAACTTTATTCCTTCTGACCCAATAAATCAAAAATGAAACAAATTTGTCTTATAATTAAATGATGATGAAAATGATCTTAATAACTAATTTTAATACATTCGCTATTGAATTAACTGTTAAATTATTACTATTAATACTATGACTTTATAACATACAAAAATTATACATACGTTTATTTTTTTTATTAAGACGCGTTTTATTTTTCTTGAATTCGTTGAATCTTGACGCACTTCAGAAGTATTTTTTTTTCATAGGAAATTATTCGTAAAAATGTGTATACGATAGGTCCAATAAAAAAACTCCAATGCAGCTCCCGGTAAGTAATTCCAAGTAAACTACTGTCCTTTATTTAGGCGGTAGTCGTTCATCGGATCCGTGAATGTGGAATACAGCTCCCAGTACGTAATTATTCTTATTCGTCAAAGAAAAGAGTTCTCAACAGATATTTTTTTTTCTTCCAGAAAAATCCATGAAAACTTTACCCATGCGACGGCTTCTTAATGTGTGGACTCTTCGGGTAAATTGATTCCTTACTCTTAATTTTCCGGACGCCACGTTTCACGACACTTTCTGGAAAACGACTCGCTCTCGCCATTCTCTCTTTTTTTTCTTCCTTCGCGCATTGTTGTCAGTTTACGCCGCCAAAACATTTATTAATTTGTAGTTTATTTATAAAATTATACTCTTTTAATTGTTTACTTTATACCTATTTATGTTTTTATTTGACTTGTTATTCTTATTCCACTAAATACCTTCTAAATAATTTTACAAAAAAAAAATACAAACCACTCACCCTACAAACGAAATCCAGAAGAAAGCACAAATTGTTATTAATTTATTATCTCTGTAATCGAAATACTATTCAAATTACCAAATTTATACAAGGTGTCTAAAAAAGACACCACCAAAATGATATGGTGTATTCCTGAGATAAAAAAGAGCAAATTAACTAAATTTATCTATATGAAAAATTACATACTTTCCAAGATACAGCAAGTCAAGCTTTAAGATTTTTAAAATATTTTAATCTATATCTCGAAAAGGGCAGATGAGAATGATTTGTTTATTTTTTTTCTGACAACTACATTAGGTATACTACATTGTTTAAAAATTTCAAGAAATTTCTTCAAGTACAAAGGTGCTCCAGAGGACATGCTGTTTACATTATTACATAGAACTTTTTTGTTCTTCACATTTTTTACGATTTAATATTTTTTTCAATGCAACTCATCACTTTTAAAGCATTTATAACTCTTAAAGTTTTTTTGTTTACGCCTTATTTTTAACAAAAAAATAAATAAAAAAGAACTGATTGTTTTGGAAAATTTCGTGTTAAAAAATGAAATAATCTAAGTAGGCGGGTATCAATTCGTTGAAAACGTGTGTCAGCACAATTAAATATGTATATGCAACCAAATATACTAACCGCGGCCTGCAATTTCCTGAGGAACCTTCAGAAACTCGCCAGGGGATTTTGTAATGCGCGCGAACCATACAGCAGGAAAAAATGGAGTATAGACACACATAATTTGGGACGACGACAAAGTTTACTGAGAGAGCCGATGCGTACGCCGTCGCTCCT
Source organism: Ocypus olens (assembly GCA_910593695.2). Lineage (NCBI taxonomy): Eukaryota > Metazoa > Arthropoda > Insecta > Coleoptera > Staphylinidae > Ocypus > Ocypus olens. The sequence goes on from OU343060.1 coordinate 38,144,232, forward strand.
ACCACAGACTCTTCCAATTTTGGACGATTGGAAAGGGAATCATCGGGTATAAAAGCCCTGCGGAGCACTGGGTAAAATAAATACACAGTAAACAACGCAATCGAACAAATAAACTCCACTCCCGTCACACCAACCGAAAACAATACAAAAACCGATATCATTTCCATCATAAAAACCCTCAAAAATAAAAAATCCCCAGGCATCCACAACATTCCAAACATAGCCCTAAAAAACCTACACCCCAATATCCTTGACAAACTAGCAATAATATACACTAAATGTATAAACCACCACACCTTCCCTGAAACCTGGAAAACCTCAGTAATCATACCTATCCACAAAAAAAAACAAAAATCCAGAAATACCCAATAATTATCGACCCATAAAGCTCCTCCCCACCTTAGGCAAACTCCTCGAAAAAATAATAAAAAAAAAAATCAATGACCACCTCCTAACAAACAATACCATCATCAACCAACAGTTCGGATTCCGAACTGAACACTCCACCACCCTTCAACTCCTTCGAGTCGTCGATAAAATTCAGCACGGCTGGGCAACGAAACACAACTCCGCCATGGTCACCATTGACATGGAAAAAGCTTTTAACAAAGTGAGACATGACGTGCTGATTTATCGACTGATTCAAGCCCAAATTCCCATATACCTCATTAAAATCCTACAATCCTACCTAAAAAATCGCAAATTCACAGTCCGAGTAAACACATCACACTCCAACATCACACCACAATCCTGCGGGGTCCCCCAAGGCAGCGCCCTAGGCCCTACCCTCTTTAACATATTCCTTAACAAAATTCCCATCAACAAAGTTCCCAGAGTCATAACAGCCCTATTCGCCGACGACACAGCCATCCTAGCCACTTCCAAATCAACAAACACCTTAAACATCCTCTTACAAGACACACTAGACACCATAACATACCACTTAGAACGCTGGGGCCTTAATCTGAATACAGATAAAACAGAAGGAATCATATTCCAAAAACCTAAAATACCCCACAAATACCTGATACACGTAGACAACATTACACACAACAACACAAACATACCCTGGAATCAGGAAATCAAATACCTGGGAGTTACACTAGATGAAACACTCTCATTTAACACACACTCACGAAACAAAAGACAACAAGCATACACAAAAAGAAAGACATAACATTAATCACAAAAAATCTAACACACAAAACAAACACACTACTTTACACATCCATAATAAGACCAACACTCACATACGCATGCGAAGTCTGGTCTCTGTCCCGTCCCAGCATGCTAAAGTTCCTACAAATAACAGAAAACAACATACTCCGAAAAATACATAGAACACCTATACTAACAACAACCCAAACACTGCATGAAACATCTCAACTAAACGAAACAATCACGGAACATGTCACTAAATTAAATTCAAAATTCACAACCATAGCCGACCTCTCTGATAATCCCGAGATTAATTTAACAATGTTAGAAAAATCAAACAAAAATACCACTGTAAATTTACTAATACTTAGCAAGTAAGAAGAACTGTAAAAAACAGATTGTAAACTAACACCACATAGAATAGGGGCCAGAAAAAAAAACTATACTAAAATCAGTCCTCCCCTACGGTTGACCTTGGACAATGTACGATCTCTTTCCGCTCTACTCTGAGGAGAGTTTTTAGTAGGTATACTCCCGAGATTCAGGGGGAGGACTCCAACGCTACCCCACTTTTGGGGCGTCTATTAAAGATTTTCTCTCCTCTAGTTCTGCTATTTATAAGCGCTCTCTTGGACGGCCCTCCTAATCGGTCCCGCTATTGATAAGCGTTTCCCTGGGTAGTATTATTTATCACCGAAGCAGCGTCCGTGTACCGCCGACCCCATAATAATACGCCCCATGGTCTCCGCTATTGATAAGCGTTTCACTGGGTAGTATTACTAGCCATAAACCGCATGCGGGTACCGTACCGAAATAAACACGGAGTTTGACTTTATTTACCGAGACTGTGAATGTCAAACAATAATGTATTTGAATACTATGTTTAAAATTCTGCAGACTATATCCCAACAAAAATATTACAACACAATTGAATGACATTTATTAGCAACGCGGGCGTGTAGTGCCGGTTTGGATATTAGATTTTTTTGCACTAACTTAGCACCGGTATTCCATATGGACTTTGCATTTTCTTCACAGTACGTACCGTTCGCGTTTCGCATGTTATGTGCCCTGTTTTCCAATATTGTAGAAATATCTTCCCGAGTGCAGGTCATGTTACTGACTGCGCTCAAACTTTTTGGTTGGGCCTCTTTCACTTTCTCCTGACTTACTTCAAGGGAAACACTTCCAATGCTAATTATAATAGCGTTCTAGCCGCAAACTGACGTTTGACGTGCGAGTAAAGAACCAATCATAAAGCAGCATTCTAACTCTACATGATATATTTCCTTTTTTTATGGAGGATGATGGGGACTTGGCTTAGCCAGCTAGTGCATTCAGCCACAACCAATTTATATTAATAACATTCATATTGAAATGAAATGGGAACAAACATTAGACACCCAGGGACCCGTACGGCCATTTTTCGCGTTGAAAAAGTGACCGTCCGGACGGGACTTGAACCCGCACCAACGGGGTCCCGCGGCCCCATGCTATGTTTCTTGAAAACATGAGTTGTACAGAATCTTATTGGTTCTAATTCATTCGCATTTCGGAATGCTACGTCTGGCGGGATATAGTGACCCTAACATGACATTTATAAAACTCGTGGCAAGGGTTTTTATTAAATGGTATATTGTTCAATTTATTTTTATTATTTCTGAGGTGGATTCTGGTGTAAACGTAAATTAAATGGATAATACATTTACAATTTTTAATTCTCCAAAAAATATTCCTTTTTGGCGGATTGATATGAAATGTAAGATTTTTCGGACTGCTTTACGCCGTGAAATATCACTTTTGCGGACTAGGCTTTAAAAATGCTTATTTATGCCTAGGCTGTAAACGTAATGAGCCAATCAGGTGAGACTACGTCATGTTATTTCGCCAATCAGATGAGACGCCGCGTCGACCAATAGAAGCCGCCCGGAAATTTGTTTGACATTACCATGTATTTTTCGCTTAATTGAGAGTTGCCTTCAAATTTCCCGTGCCAAAAAGGCTAAAAACTGCTTCCCCGAAGTTTTAATAATACCGCTCGTGTTTTCCCCGACCTCCATGCGGGTCCCTAACTTATCCATGTACCACGTACAAAGTAATGGCTTCCACCATCAACCATCAATCGAAATAATTATACGGTCCGTACGATTTAAATATTCATTGCATGTCACTTACGAAATCATGATCATTATGATTATAAATGATTACACCACACACACCGTCAAAATGCGGGCAACAAAATGTCAATTATTGTTTTACTTGGGTACCTACGAAATTTTTACAAAGCTACCTGCGATATGTTGATAAAATTAAATATATTAAAAATTATCGCATTGCAAGTTACTATTAATTTCTCCTAAACAATCCGCGTAAAAATTATGTGTTTAACTCGGCAATAAAGCAGATTTCCTGACTTGGCTGGATTCACAGCCGCGTCCGTAAATCTGTCACTTTATTGCCTTGTTAAACAAATAACTATTACAATTTTTCTCTAAAATGAATAGGGAAGCTAATAATTACATATATTTATGGTGTTATTCTGAACAATTGTTATTAACAGCGATGTTATTAATATCGATGTTATTAACATTGCAATGTTATATAAAATTGAACAGCGCTGTTAAAAACTGTATTCTGAACAGCCCGATGTACACAAATTGGCAACAGTGCAACGTCTACAGAGCGACCAACTTCATGTATATTATAATAGATGATTAATAATACGTTTTTGAGGATATTTTTAGAAAGAAAATGAGTGTTTCATAAAGCATGCATGTAAATATTGGAATACTACTATCCATTTGAGTTGTTTGTTAACGAAAAACACAAACTACGAAATAACCTCAAAATATCACCATTAACAATCTCATAATGACGACCGTTTTGACAAGTGTTGTTTAACATCGAAAATGTTAATTTACATCGAAGTTAGTTGACAGACAGTGTACAGAATAGTATATTCATAACATCTGTCGATGTTAGCAAATAACACCGCTGTTAACGCAAACATTTTTGTTCAGAATAACACCATTAATTTTACATGATCTAGTAAATACATTTTGCGCTGATATTTGATATTTTTGATACACCAAAGAAGATGCTAATGAAATGCCTTTTAGATATAATTTCAAATTAATGAAATATTGTATAAGAATTTAGTATTTTTTATGTTTATAATATTATTATTGTGTAATTATATTACATTATAATTTGTAATATTATCCTTTTATTAGTTCAAATTGCAAGTGCTGGATAATAGATAAATAAATCAAATTTTCCAATTACCATCGACCTGATTGAATTAACTTACAATCATTAAAAAACTCAATCTGAAGCAACAAATTTCTTAATTATTGCTACAGAAACGTTTTGAATTAATTTCTGTTTAAGGTGGACTTATTTATTTATATTTCACAAATATTTCCAGTCCTACTTGAGAAATTAAAACCATTACTTTAGTTGGAGCTGTCAATTTATTATCGCAAAAGTCTCTATCATAATTTCTATTTATAATTAACAAATCATTTAGATTGTCCAATGTACATGATTGTCTCTAATGAAAATGTCTAAACACTGATACATATCCATTCACTTTTTAGCTAAATAACCAGCTGAATAATTTATAGCGCAGTTTTCCAAGTATTGTACGCTATTTACAGTATCGGTAGTTGGAAATGAATTACCTGTATTACTCGATGAACTGCTTCCTTCCAAACCAAAATTTTCTAAATGTTAATGGCCAGATAATAATAAATTGGTATGTTCGTTTTCGTTTATATTTAGAGTAAATCCTCTATCTGCCTTGCAATTTCCTTTTGTGGATGGTTGCATCAAATGAATTATTACATAAAATTCGGGCGGTAGGATTGCGGCAATATCCACCTTTTTGTCGAAATGTGGAAAACAAATTTTCAAGCGAGTCCTGATTTAACCGCCAGGTAAATAAATATTCAAAGCCTACATCTTTTTGAATTTCCCATAAACTTAGAATACCGTTGATAGTTTGAACAATACCATCAACGTATGAAGGCCTGCTTAATTTTCCTCTAGAATCGAATATTTTGGAAAACTTCTTTCGCTTGTAATAATTTTTCTATTACTTGGTTATTTTTATCGGAGAGTGCACAACGGTATGGATTACTATTAAATTGTGTATGACTATTTAAACAATCAATCAACTGATCCACAACTTCAACAAATGCAGCAGTATTTAAGGCCGAAGGTGATTTTAATTCTCCGGTAGCAACGCAAGTTCTTAATGTCACAGCTACTGATATGCTTAAAACTTATACTGCCATTTTTACATTAAGCTCTTAAAAGCGATGTGTATTCATATGAGCTGATGTCAGTTTTAATAAAGCGTATCCAGTTTTTGATTTAGAATCAATTTCATAAGCTTCTTTAATATCGTCTAAAGCAGTCCAGAGAAGAGCACATATTTCTATGGTGTTATCGATGCAATATTTATTTAGGTTTATAGTATCTATCTTGAGTCCCTCTTTATACCATATTGCAACTCTACCACCTCTACCACTCCTGCAATACTTGGAATCAAGAGAGTACTTGTTAATATTAATTTAAGATATTGTTTGCTCTTCAACCCATGTCTCAGTGAAGCAAATGAAATTTAAATTATATAGTTCATATTCTATCTGGATTTGATTTATTTTTCCGACATTAATAAATCGGATATTTAGTAGTAGTAGATCATATTTTGTGTTAATTATTTCTGCTTTCTTGTCAGAAGTCGCATTTGAAAATTTTGTTGCGAGTGATTGTGTTTACTTTCATAAAAACGATTAATAATTGTGTTTACGGTCCAAAAGTTTGGATTAAATAAAGTGTCAAATATGATACTAGGCACTCCGATTTTAAATGACGTATTTCCTACTTTGATAATTGCATACTTAAAGCGAACTGTTTGCAGAACATCCCTTAAAGTAGGTTCAATTTCGCTTATTGCGATCTTCTTTCCATTCTCCACTAGTTTCGCGCGTCCTGGGTTCCAGCGTATCCATCTGTTTCGGAACGCATAAGTTAATGACAGCCGTCTCCGGTGGTGTCGCAGTAGATTCGGTTGGAGCATTAACATTGTTAGTATTTTCGCGAACCAATAAATTTGCATTTTTATTATTTGGTACAGGTTTCTTTTCCTTGACTCGATTTGCGGTAGATTCCTTACGATCGATTTGAACTGTGTGTACATCCGTTTGTTAAGTGTTTTCCAATTTATGGGTAACTTTTTGGATAGTTGAGTGGGTGCTGCAGCGATTCAGGGGGGCGCTGCTGCATTTGGGGGGGGGGGGGGGGGCGATGAATAACTTTAAGGGGGTAGTGATAGTATAAAAGAAAGAAAAATATTTAGTGGAACGTGGGTTCAGTGCGGTAATCAATTTATTAACAAAAAAAGAAACGAATTGTAAATAGTCAATCTTGGTGATTTAAGATTACTGCTGACAAAAATAGAGCCGACGATTACTAAATTGGTAGCAACACTCCAGGTTCATCTTTCGCATTAAGATGGTTTCGAACGTTTTAACTTTGTTTGTATAACATCCTATTCTGAGTTCAATAAATAGTTTCATAATTTCAAAGTTCAATGTTTCTAATTTACACCTTTCTTTACAATATTTGATGAAAAAGGTAGACATATGTGTGGCGATCCGCGCCCTGGCGCGCGAAAGACGCTCGCCACTAGAGTGACTCACCACCAGCGGCACTCGCTACGCACGATCCCCCACCAAAGGAAAAGGGCCGCCCGCAACCTGAACAGAGGGCGCGCCCTACGCTCGCACGACGGTTGTGGCCGCACGACCCACTTAAATAGGGTATGTGTCACTTCGATCAGCGCACTGCAATCGAACAGTCAGTACAGTCGGTAAGATAGTCTGACAAGCGAGCTCACCAAGGCACGCAACACGAGCTCGCCAAGGCACGTATCTAAAAATACGAGCTCACCAAGGCACGTGAATCAAATTAAGCTCACCAAGGCACGCAACGACAAGCTCCCCACGGCATCCGATGCAACGCCTTCCGGTCCGGCAGCATCAGACCCGGAGCACATCACGCTGGAGTCGACGTCACGTCAGTAAAAGAGTACGACGCTACTCCCGAGGCTATTATCACCAATCCCATCGACACCACGGAGGCGAGGCCCAGAGCGAACCCGAGGACCAGCAAGGACGCACGCCATCCCGAGGCCCTTGTCACCGCTGCCACCATCGCCGACGAGGATCCCCACGTATAGGACACCACAACGACTGAACCTGACCGAGGTCCTGTACACCGGAGTGAACCCGATGACCGTGCACCCACAGGACACCGCGCTAACCTTGATAATCTGTGCCTGTATATATTCGTATTCTGTAAATAAACCATTAACCACATCGAATTCTCTTGGATCCAACGAACTACACAACGCAACCCCCACATTGGTGACCCCGACGTGATCCAAGAGAACCACGAGTGCAGTGAACTCGTGATAGTTCAAAATGCCGGACAACCACAAAGTAAATCGAGTGCAAGTGTGAATCCTGCAATTTTGGGCCGACGATCCAGACTTATGGTTCGCCCAGCTAGAGAGCCAGTTCCAGATCGCTGGCATCATCACCGACGAGACGAAATACGGACACATAGCAGGCAACCTAGAAGCACGATATGCCAAGGAAATCCGATATGTACTAACGAACCCGACAACCATCGGTAAATACGACAAACTTAAAGCCGAGCTGATCCGCAGGCTGTCCGTAATCCAGGAACAACGAACAAAGCAACTGCTGAAACGTGAAAAATTAGGAGACAGAAGAGTTAGAAAGAAGGCAGTTATTACCGAAAATAATGAACTGCGGTACATCACCAGAAGTTGCGGTTATGCCTCCAGCAGGAAGGTCGTCATTTCGAACATCTAGTTTAAGTTGTTAAATTTTCTTTATCTGCATTTTTCATATCATGTTGAATAAATAGGTACATACTATTATGTTGACCGTATTTGTGTATTTGTTTTGGTACTTTGACAATTACCAATCTTTTTCTCATGGCACACTTGGGAACGGAAAACGTTTCCCGACATTTGCGATGAAATTCCTTTTTTCTCCGAAATTTTGTTATGCAATGTGTAATTTTTTTTACACCAATGAAAAATTTAGAGTTTTGGCTGTACAACGCCGTAATTTTTTTAGGGGGGTGCCATTTGAAATTTTCGGAAAAAATGACAACATGCGAAGATCAATCAAAAAATTTTTTTTTTCCATAAATTACCCGAAAAAAAATAATGTGAAGGTATACGAGGTCTTAACCTGTACCTCAATTCAAAATTTAGGCGCCGGCGTCAATTAGTTTCTCTACAAAAAAATCTCAAAAATGGGGCGCAATTTTGAAAGAAGGGGTTATAACAGCGAAACCGCTAAAGTAAAGTGTATAACATGTTAGATAAAAAAATAAGTACTCGTCGAGCACTTTCCAAATCTGCAATAAAAAATAGGGCATTCCATTTAAAAAAACATAAGTTTGGTACGCCACTGGAGTACGGCACGCCACTGATGATTAGAAATATTTTTAAAACATAGCGACGGTAACTATGCACCATTTTGTTCTTAGATTTTTTTCGATAGCTTTTATCGTAAAGGAGCTATGGTCCGAGGCGTCTTAAGTGCCACACCCGGTATATTAAATGTAAAACTTTTTCTGAAAAACGTGGATTTGTGTATTGGAGGTAACAGTAAATTTCTGAACCGTAAATTTAGAGTATGAACATCAGTTCGGAATGTTAACCTGCAATACAGATACGATGGTTTACCTGATATGATAATTTTGTGATACAAAGTCATGCAATGCAAAAAACGTCTCTGTTCCATGCTTAACCACTTCGCGTTTTTTAATTTATGAGATACGTTATCATATTTACGTATACCATAAACAAATCTTAAACATGACTTTTGCACTTTTTCTATACAAATTTGTGTGTTTCTATCAAGACATGGACCATAAACAGCATCGCAGAAATTAAAGTGACTTAACACTAAAAGGTCACTTTAAGTTTATTATTATTTTCAGAGAGGATATGACGGCTTGGATATAATAGTTTTAAATTCATGTATGCGGCTTGAATACATTTATTTACATGCTTCTTAAACCGAAGATCAGAATCGATCACTAGGCCCAGGTTCTTCGTCGTATCGACACATTCAATTCCTGAACCTTTAATTAGAATTTTGATTTTATTTTTAACTTCAATTTTCTTCTTTCCAAAAATGATAACAGAAGACTTTGAAGGATTTATCTTTAAGTGATGTCTCTCAGACATATTAATTAATTTCTCTAGGTCTTCATTAATAATGGCATTGGCGTTTTCTACTTCATTGGAGTCAAATGAAAAATACAACTGAGTATCATCAGCATACAGATGAGTTTTACAATATTGTACACATTTTGTTAGGTAACAAGTATACAACGTAAATAAAATTGGACCAAGGATAGATCCTTGAGGTACACCGCACACAATACCAATCTCAGTAGATCTACCTATATCCGTTTCAACATATTGTGTCCTATTAGATAAATAACTCTTAATCAAATTGATTGCGTTACTTGAAAACCCAACATAATGCAAAATAGCAAAAAGAAGTTCGTGGCAGATTGTATCAAACGCCTTGGAATAGTCGAGAAGGACTAAAGCAGTTGTCTTTCCAGCATCAGTTTCTCTGATTATATCATCTGTTATAGACAATAATGCAGTTGCGCAGCTATGAGCAGGTCGAAAGCCAGATTGATAAGACGGAAGTACATTATAATTCGTTATAAATTCATAAATTTGATTTTTTATGGCCTTTTCAGCAACTTTTGATAGTAAGGGTAGTATACTAATCGGCCTTAAGTCTCCGAGACCTACAGGGATCTTCATTTTTGGTAAAGGTAAAATACGCGAGACTTTCCAAATATTCGGAAACTGTCAATTATGCAGCTATTGACTATATTTGTAATATAAGGTAAAATATGTGGGCAACACATTAGAATAATTGAAACATTCATGTTATCTACGCCTTTCACGTTTGATTTAATATCTAATAAATATCCATATACAGAGCTTTCATTTATTGCTTTAAAAGTTAATAGTTGATGAAAATTAGTATAGGTATTTCCATTATAAAAATTTAATAGCTCCTTATCGACGGGAGGCATGTTTATTTGGCAGCTTGACAAGTAATTATTTATAATATTAGGTTCGTTTAATGTGTCCGGTAATACTATGTTTGATGTTTTGTTATATATATATATATATATTCATGGCTTTTAACGCCTTCCAGAAATCTTTTTCGCCCTTATGATTAATGCTGAACTCTAAGTAATGCTTTTTCTCGTTGTGACTCGCTATGTTTGTATGATTTCTAAGTGATTTATAGAATTCCCAATGACGCGTTTTTCGTGCGTTTATATTTTGTAAAGGCTTTGTCCCGAAGATCAATCATAATCTTAATTGTATCCGTTAGCCACTCTGGTTTGGGTTTATTTACCTTTAAAATACGCAAAGGTGCCACAGTATCGAATATTCTAATCACCAATAAATTAAATAAAGAAATTTTTTCATTTATATTTGAAGTTTGTAGAATGAGGTGAAACGGTGTAATATTTAAAAAATCTTCTAGAAGTTTGAGATCTGTATTTTTAAGGTTTCTTGTAGTTATTATACTCGGTTTTTTTGTTGGCACTGTAATTGGTACAGTACACGAAACTAACAGATGCCGATCATTTACATGAGTAAATAAATCCGTTGAATCACAAACGCAAGTTTCTATTTTATTTGAAATCAAAATTAAATCGATTAAAGTAAAATTATTTTTTGAGATATGTGTAGGTGAGTTAATTAATTGTTTCAAATTAAATGCATCAACACATTCCAGAAACAATCTGGCCCCAGATGATTCTGATTCCAATAGATTTATATTAAAATCTCCACCGCACATAATATAATCTGACAATATTACAAACTCAATGTGTCCTCCAATATGTTTAAAAAATTCCGGAAGTTTTTATTGGGTGGTCATATACATTACCAATAATATATACATGCTTAACTATTGATAGCTTAATCCAAATTTGCTCAATATCCACCAATTGTATACAATTTAAAATATCGAATTTTAAATAATTTATTATATAAAAACCAACGCCTCCACCTCGAGAGCCTCTGTCATTTCTTATAAATTTATAACCGTCAACATCCACTGAGACTGTTGATATTTGTTGTGTTAACCAAGTCTCTGAAATGCCAAGTATATGGTAATTTTCACGTAATAAGCATTCTTTTACATCCACAAAATTATAAATTAAAGATCTAACATTTACAAAAGCAATTTTTAGGTCTTTCATTCTGAAATCTCTTCGAAATAACAAAAATGCACTGAAACAAGAATAATAATGTAAAATAAAAATAACAAATGTGAGCAAATGTGAACAGAAATTGCGGCTAATGCCTTATGATTATATTTTAAAATAAAATACAATGTTTAATCTTGTACTAATAACTTATTAATCTTTACTTACAATAAAATAAAGTTATAATCAGAAATTATTTAAAATAATTTAGTCTGAAAAATTTAATTTTATACATTAGATTATATTGCCCACATTAAGTAGCTTATTTAGTTCCATTAAATCTTGCACTTTCTTGATTTCATGATCCATCTTAATGTAGATAAAACCATAATTCGTCCAAACATTATTTTTTCCGAATTTTTCACTAGCGGACTTTAAAACATTTACACGGCGCGTCGTTAGATCTTCTTTTACAGCTATTGTGGTGCCTTTGAGTTTCTTCTTGTTTTTATAAATTTCCGTGCGATGTTTACTGTCTACAAATTGCACCACCACTGGACGGGGCTTGCCGTTATTCGCTTTTCTTCCAATCCTATGCGTTTTATTAATTGCTTCCATTGGGACGATCACACCAAGCTTCCGATTAAAAATGTCAGCTACAGTAATCTGAATGTCTTCATTATCGTTGTTATCGGGTACGCCGTATATTATAAGGTTGTTCCTTTTCCCTAGTTGTTCTGTATTGTCGCACTGCCTCAACAAGGATTCATATTTCGAATTAACATTATCTAATTCCGAACGTAAAATCTGCATCTCTTTATTGACCTCTAGTAAGGCATCAACTGTCACACCCTGTATGGCCCGGCGTACGAAAAGATTGCAAACGTTGGAGCAGGCAATTCACAGCCTGCCAACGATCGAAAATCATCCGACATAACGCCCCCACAGCAGGAGAATTCAGGCTACCATCAGCGAAATTCGAACATGTACACTTCGACATAGTGGGACCACTGCCTGAAGTAGACGGGAAGAAATTCGAACGTGCATCGACCGATTCTCACGATGGCCAGAAGCGATCCCAATGGCCAACATCGAAACGGAAACAGTCGCCCGACTATTCACGACGCATTGGATAGCCAGGTTCGGCACACCAGCAAGAGTCACGACAGACCAAGGACGCCAGTTCGAATCCCAGTTGTTTAAAAAACTTGAAGAAACCACAGGATTCACGAGACACCGCACCACGGCATATCATCCACAGGCAAACGGTCTAGTAGAGCGATTCCACAGACACCTGAAGGCAGCATTAATGTGCCACACCGACATCCGATGGACAGAGGCACTACCTATCGTCCTGCTACGAATACGGACGGCTTGGAAGGACGATATCAAAACCACACCAGCAGAGATGGTGTAAGGTCAGACACTGCGACTGCCAGCAGAAATGCTAACCAACCAAAGTGGCCAAAAGTCAATCGAAGCCGAAAATTACGCTACCCAGTTATAACGCGCGTTCAGAACAATTAAACCCGTGCAAACGACACAATACAATAAATCGAAGCCCTTCGTTTTCAAAGACCTAGCGACGGCTTCACACGTTTTCGTACGGATCGACGTGATGCGAAAAACTCTTCAGCCTCCCTACGAAGGACCATTCCGAGTGATTAAACGAACAAAGAACATCATCACGATCGACCGGCACGGACAAACTACGACAGTCTCAACAGAGCCAATCAAACCAGCATTCCCGGAACAAACTCATGATGACCCGACTGAGCGAACCGTCATCGCAAAACAGACCACGAAACCACGTATGATCACGCGTTCCGGGCGAATCAGCAAACCCACGGTGCGTTTCGTAGAGTGACTCCATCACAAGGAAGGGGGTATGTGGCGATCAGCCCTTAGTGTGAATCACCACCAGCGGCACTCGCTACGGACGATCCCCCACCAAAGGAAAAGGCCGCCCGCAACCTGAACAGAGGGCGCGCCCTACGCTAGCACGACGGTTGTGGCCGCACGGCCCACTTAAATAGGGTATGTGCCCCCTTATCTCGTCACTTCGATCAGCGCACTGCAATCGAACAGTCAGTACAGTCGGTAAGATAGTCTGACAAGCGAGCTCACCAAGGCACGCAACACGAGCTCACCAAGGCACGTATCTAAACACACGAGCTCACCAAGGCACGTGAATCAAAGAAAGCTCACCAAGGCACGCTACGACGATCTCCCCACGGCAGCCTACGGCTTCCGATCCGGCAGCATCAGACCCGGAGCACATCACGCCGGAGTCGACGCCACGTCAGTAGAAGAGTACGACGCTACTGCGTGGACCACCCGAGGTGGTTATTATCAACAATCCCATCGACACCACGGAGGCGAGGCCCAGAGCGAACCCGAGGACCAACAAGGACGCACGCCATCCCGAGGCCCATGTCACCGCTGCCACCATCGCCGACGAGGACCCTCAAGTATAGAACACCACGACGACTGAACCTGACCGAGGTCCTGTACACCGGAGTGAACCCGACGACCGTTCACCCACAGGACCCGCGCTGCTTTTCAATCCGTGGCAGCGCCCGTGGAATCCGCGTCGCGATACCGACACCGCGCTAACCTTAATTATCTGTACCTGTATATATTCGTATTTTGTAAATAAACTGTTACGACCACATCGAATTCTCTTGGATCCAACGAACTACGCAACGCAACCTCCACAATATGAATACAGATATATTTAATATTATTTGCTATTAAAATTAAAAAAAAAAATCCTGGGAGCGCTAAGTTATATTTTTATTGAAAGGGGGCGGTAGGACAAAAAAAAATTGGGAACCACTGTTGTAGAGTGATACGTTGAACGCCTTGTTTTTCGCAACGGCGGCAGGCCGCGAATCCAAATTTATCCTCGAATTTAATACAGTTTTCGTGATAATCGCACAAACATATGTATATTACATTTTATACTGCAATATCTTTGCAGTTGCTTGTTGCACCCTGTGCAGGTAATTACCTCACGTATATCAATAACTGTCGTGTTTAACAACTCACTTTCTGAGAGCGAACGACTGCTCGCCATGATGAAAATAAACGTTCAAATGTCCATTTCTTTGCTGTCTTAAATATTTGCTGAAATGTTTTTATAATATTTTTTTATATTAAAAAGGGTAATAACAATAAAACACCTACTTCTGGTTTTCAAAATTTGACCAGAAGCTCTTCAATTCTTTGGATTGTTAAATAAGCTTCAAAACACTTATTTATTTACAGGGCCCACAGGCCTTTTTCGAAATTGGTTGAAATTGACTCATATTTCGAATTGGTATAAAATGAACCTGATACTTTTTCCTAATTTATACGGCAAAAGTAATATAAAATATACAATATGGAAATATAAAGTGTGTATGTAAAGTGTTGATTTGTCAACAAACAAAAATAATCCAGGTCAGTGTGGTGTATAAATAAGCATTTCATATTTTATTGCTGTCTCTTTCTCCTCGAGGCCGTATTACCAAATACAAGTGTGCTAATTTATAAGATTATTATAAATCGCAAATATTCGAGTAATATTCAAAGCTTTATCGTGTCGTAAATTATGTCTGACATAAAAATTAACACCTCAAAATTTGCAACTTCTAATTAACGTTTGCTGATTCGCAACTAACGTATTGTGAAATTATAATACTATTTTATTATGATCCTAATAATAAAAACAAATTTAGCATAAAATGGACATGATCGATGATGGTACGACAAAATAATACTTTCATTTTCCAGGATTAACGGTCTTATAGTTATTGTTTGTTATATTGTCGTATATTATGTAAATAACATGCAAACGAAGACATGTTTCTTCAACTGGCGGACCGAATCGCGTAAAGAAATCAATATACAAATATTTGTTTGTGTTTATTTATATCTTCGATTTAGATGTGTACATTTGATGTTCCCGCGGTTCATTTCTACCAACTAGCAGTATATGTGTGACAGTATGCGTATGTGTAGGTGATGTGATTGTGGTGGAAACCGACCTCAACTGGCGGTAACCATGAAATTATTAAGAACAGTGTATTGGAGCTACATGATACCAGTCGCGACTGGTTTGTTACCTCCATTCTTGCATGTCAGTAAATACAGGGAATTTACCCTCTTTGTAAGCTGGGTTGCCCACAGTCATACCAATTTGATTTAATCCCCCTCTGGTCATTTACCGGATTTTTGATGGATACCCTACCGTTAACTTTTGGTATTCGTTACCGTTCCCGGGTTGTTATGAAGCGCCTTTTAATAGTTCGAATGACCCGCAATTGTTTTTATCGGGTTTCATCGATATTACACGACGCCGAAGGTAAACAGACAAGCATTAAACAATAATGAAACAGTGTTCCCAACCGTATTACTGAGAATGCATAATGCATAATGCATAGTATCTCTTTCTCCCTATACAGGGTGCCCGTTTTTCGAGCGGCACCATGGCGATTTCAGTTATCTTAAGAGATACGAGGGCAAAGTTGTGTATTTTAACGTTGATTAATAATCTGTTGAAAAATTTGAGTTACCTTTTTTCGTTTTCAAAAAATCGTAAAAAAATAAAAAAATTCAATTTTCATTTTTAATGTTTTATTCGAAAATTATTACTATTGCGCATTTTGTACTAAGACATTATTAGAGTACTTTTTAAAGGAGGATCTAAATATGTTATTAGATTTATTGTAGCTTTCAAGATGGCGGAGAAACAATAGACAACTTTTGTTTTTCTTATAGACGCCATATTGGATTTTTACATTTTCTAATGCAAGATTTTTTTTGTTTACGATGATATATCACTCATTATGTTCTAATTTTAAATTTGAGCTAAAATTTTAAATTTATTATTTTTGTAAAAAGTGCCATGCAAACATCACACTTTCCTACAACAATGAGTATTACAAAGCCAATAAAATAAACTGTTGCATTTTATTTTATTATTTTATTCATCTACAATCAAGCAAGGGAATATCATTAATTTATCAACACTCTTATTTGGGTAAGGTTGGGTTTACATAAAAAATACAATTTATAAACGAATAACAATCTCAGGGATTTATTACAACATTTAAAACTACTAGAAAACATAATGCTATAATAAGTGTTCAAATTGTTCACATTCTACTTCCAAACACAATTCTGCTCTTTTTCTTAAATTATAAATTGCCCTACTAATATCTCTTCTTCTAATATTATTTATAGAATCAACGATACTTCTACGCAGTTCATTAATATTGGCTGAAACGCTCTGATAAATCTTATTTTTCAAAGTTCCCCATAAAAAGTAATCCAATGGGGATAAATTTCTCGGATATTTCTGAAGATACACCTCCATTGAGACTTACACATTTTTATGGGAATTGTAATAAATTTCTAACATATCGTGTTTTTCTTTACTTGAAAATTTCATTTTTACGATAAAGTGACTAGTAAAGTAAATTTCAAGAATAAAGTTGGTAAAATGGAACTGTCACATTTTGTTTTGAACAAAAGTGTTGATTTTGTTTACATGACACTCTTTACAAAAATAATAAATTTAAAATTCTGGCTCAAATGTAAAATTAAAACATAATGTGTGATATATCATCGTAAAGAGAAAAAAATCTTGCATTAGAAAATGTAGAAATCCAATATGGCGTCTATAAGAAAAACAAAAGTTGTCTATTGTTTCTCCGCCATCTTGAAAGCTACAATAAATCTAATAACATATTTAGATCCTCCATTAAAAAGTACTCTAATAATGTCTTAGTGCAAAATGCGTAATCGTAAAAGTTGTCTATTGTTTCTCCGCCATCTTGAAAGCTACAATAAATCTAATAACATATTTAGATCCTCCATTAAAAAGTGCTCTAATAATGTCTTAGTGCAAAATGCGCAATAGTAATAGTTTTAGAATAACAAAGTAAAAATGAAAATTGAAATTTTTTATTCTTTCGCGATTTTTTGAAAACAAAAAAAGGTAACTCCAATTTCTCAACAGATTATTAATCAACGTTATAATACACAACTTTGCCCTAATTTAACCAACCTAGTATCTCTTAAGATAACTGAAATCCCCATGGTGCCGCTCGAAAAACGGGCACCCTGTATATACAGGGTGGGGCAACGCTTACGACGCGGCCATTTTATGGAAAACCATGTTACTTTGTGTTATTCTTTTCAAATGGATAGACGTAGGATAGTTGTATGCACAATTTAAAATTATTACCAGTTATACAGGGTGTCCCATAAAAAAAAATTGTCATTTTTAAATTCTTGGGAACAAATAAAGTTGACTTACTTAAATATTCCCTATACCTATCGTTTTCCGTTTTCGAAATATTTGCAGATTTGCTGAAATACAGGGTACGGGTGAAATTTTGATTTGCCTCAGTGATTGACGTTGAACCTTTACAATTATTTCTATTATTTTGTTGAAGGTTCGAACTATAGCACCAGCCATGACTTCATATAAAAAATTATACAGGGTGATAAAAAATATGGTGTGCAAAATCCAAACTTATAAAGTTGAATAACTTCGTTTGTTCAAATGGCACACTCTGTATTTAGTATTCTCACGTAAAATCAAATTATCTTTCAGATTGTATTAGGGTTCCCTATACCTAATCTCAATATTTTTCTTGTATTTTTTCAAATCGAGGAATATTATTTAGCAGTTTTTCAATTTAGCAAGTTTTGACATTACCCAATTTATATCAGGAAGTCACCTTCAATCAGTTAAATTTGAAGAAAATAGTAATGTGGAATCTGGTTTTCTTTCAGACTCTATGAGGGTTCCCTATACCTAATCTCTAGGCCAGAATTTGGCATTTTTCGTATTAGAGATTATTATTCAATTCACCTATTATTTGGATTAATCAGGGTGGTTTTAACACGAGATTGTTTTTTCTTTATAATTGTCATTGATGGATCTCAAAAGTTTGATTTGTGCTAATTGTTGATGTAATATTGGAAAGTATTACTGGAGGATTATTCAAAATGAAAACCTTTTCAATGCAAGAGCGAATTAATATCCTTCTGATAATTGGAGACTGCCACGAAAATTGCTTTTTGGCGTCAAGAGTGTACGCTCAAAGATATCCAGACCATAATTATCCAAATAGGGCTGTAATTGAATGATTAGGTACTCTGAGAATTTCGTAGAACTGGAAATGTAGGTTATGTAAAAGTGGCTCAGCTAAAGCCCATTATTGAAAACGAATTAAATGAGTATCTTGTGATTGGATCAGACATAAACGTTCCTATATAAGTCAACGGACAATTTAAACAGAAACAGGTTTTAGCAGACAGAGCATTTCCAGAATATTGGAAAAAAATCACCTAAATCTTATTCATACGCACCAAGAACTTGATTAATTGGACCTCCATGGTAGACTTGAATTTTTTTATGGGCTTTGGACAGAGAAAATTATCAATTTCTTGATTTAGTTCTATTTTCTGATGAATCTACCTTTCATAGCAGCGGATTAGATAACACACACAATTTCTATAATTATTTACGAAAATGTTGGTAATTGAGTTTGACTTTCTCCTTTAATTGATTCATGGTGACTTTTTAATTTTAATTGCGCAGTGTCAAAGCTGGGTAAATTAAAATATTTGCTAAATAATAATTTCTGATATGAAAATCGCCGAAAACAAGAAAACTATTGATATTAGGTATACAAACTGAAAGATAATTAATTCTACATGAGAATACGTTGCTAAATATAGGGTGCGCTATTTGAAAAAACGAAGTTATTCAACTTTATATGTTAGGATTTTGCACCCCATATTTTTCATCACCCTGTATAATTTTTTATATAAAATTATGGCTGACGCTGTAGTTCAAACCTTCAGCCAAACAATAGAGATGATTGTAATGGTTCAACGTCAATCACTGGGGTAAATATAAAATTTCAATTGTACCATACATTTCAACAAATCTGTAAATATTTCGAAAACGGTAAACGACAGGTATAGGGAATATTGAAGTAACTCACCCTTGTTTGTTCCCTAGAATTCAAAAAATTATAAAAAATACAGGGTGTTCCATTTAAAAAAAAAACATAACTTTGATGTGGATCTTTTTTGTGGGACACCCTGTATAACAGGTAATAATTTTTAATTGTACATACAATGATCCTACATCTATCTATTTAAAAAGAATAACACGAAGTTAGTTTTTATTTTTCTTAATTAAAATGCATTAAATTCAAATGACTTATAGAAATGCAAATAAGTACATTAGATACACTATACTTTTACTTAGCAATCAGCAATAAATAATAAGTATTCTAATTTCAAGAGTTATAAAAAACAAAATAAAAACAACATTTTGTCTGGCTGATATGAATTGGCCCGTACCTCGAAACGCAAAAATAAATGTTTATTTCAGGATCAAAACATCATAGTTTTTTTTTTGTGCAAATTTCTTATCGAGAGTGCATTGAGTAAACAAATAAAAATGCTATTTTTCATATGTTTAAGTAGTACTTGTTAAAAAGGTTCGTCGTTGTCTTGTGATATGCGAAATTCTATTGTTGCTGCCCATCAAAATGGCTTTTCCGGTCATAAAATAGCGAAAACTTTATATATTCCACAAAGTACGGTGAGGAACATAATTATTCATTACAAAAATAACGGAAATGTTATTCCGAAAGTTAAAACTGGCCGTCGATCGATGGTTACAAAAAGGGATAAACGTTCTCTCCGTACACTTATTAAAGAAGATCGCCGAGCATCCTCCCGAAAATTGGCTACTAAATGGGCAGATACAATTGGCAGTCCTATCTCCAAAGATACCTGCTTGAGAACCATGAAAAAAATGGGATATTGTTTCTACAAGGCAAGTTTTAATCAACATGAAAACACAAAAACTATTATTTTTTACTTTAGGCAAAAGAAAAATCCCTTCTCCCGAAAAAAACAAATACGGGCCAGATTTTATGAGCAAAGGAACACAAGGAGTGGGTTCAACATCAATGGGACTCAATTATATGGAGTGACGAATCCAAGTTTGAGGTGTGTGTTGGTGATTCACGCAGTAGAATTATTCGAATGCCAGGGGAGGAATATCTCAGAGACTGTTTCAAAAGAAAGGTCAAATTTCCGGCATCTGCGATGGGGATGCATGTCTTCCCAAGTTGTTGGACGTCTGTATTTTATTGACGGTACCGTTAATGCTGCAAAGTACAAAACCATTTTGCAAGAAGAGATGTTGCCTTCAATTAATCATATTTAATTGCCAGAAAGGGGATTTATATTCCAACAAAACAGTGCAGTTTACCTTACAGCTAAAACTGTAATGTCTTGGTTACGAGAAATGAACCACCCCCGTCCGCACTATACCAGAATTAAAGGCAAGAATTCAAGAAATTTGGAACAATTTCACTCCAGAGTACTGCAAAACATTAGTTGATGCCATGCCAAAGCGAATTGATGCTGTTATAAAACACAAGGGTGGGTGCACTCAGTGGTAGCTAATAAATTATTTGATTTTGAAATGGCCCAATTGATAAGCGCCAGACATGAAGTTATTTTTAATTTGTTTTTTATTACTATTGCATTTGATATAAGTACTACATATTATTGATTGGTGCCTAAAAGTATAGAGAACGTAATGCGTTTATTTGTTTTTCTGTAACTAATATAAATTGAATAATTTATAATTAATAAAAATAACAAAATATTGAATATTCCGTTGGTCCAATTCATGTAAGTGAATTAAAACGTCGTAAGTGTTCCGTAGTTACGTGACACATAAATTAGGATGAATATATCCAAATGCCTTACAGGTGACCTATTTTACTGAACACGTAACTAACAGACACATGACTGAACAGATGAATATACCGGCCCCAAGCATAATACTTTTTTTTAATGAAAATGAAAAACGAAAATATTCATAGTATGTTAAGAACGTTATAAAATATTTTCGCAAAACTTTATTGAGGTTAGGGCGGCAAAATATATTACGCCTGTAGCAGCGTAAACCCTAGCGCCTGCACTGCTTATATGATGCTTCTCGAAAAGTTTACGATAGCCGATTTTCCACACGACCTATGTAGGACGGCAATATATGCCGCCCTCTCAGAGAGCAAATTAGCTATATTTCAACAAAAATACTGATTGACAAATGTAAAAAACCTACCGTTCAAAACGTAAACCATAATAATAATAATAATAACTTTATTCACGTAGGCCACAAGATACAATATATGATACATCGTACAAGTAAGATGTGACGTCAAAGAGAAAAAAAAAATATATGTATATATACAAGGTGTCTAAAAAAGACACCACCAAAATGATATGGTGTATTCCTGAGACAAAAAAAGAGCAAATTAACTAAACGTGTTAACCAGTTTTACTTAAATTGAAAGTTTTAATTGTGCTGACACATGTTTTCAACGAATTGATACCCGCCTACTTATATTATTTCAGTTTTTAACACGAAATTTTCCAAAAACAATAAGTTCCTTTTTATTTTTTTTTTTGTTAAAAATAAGGCGTAAACAAAAAAACTTTAAGAGTTATAAATTCTTTAAAAGTGATGAGTTGCATTGAAAAAAATATTAAATCGTAAAAAATGTGAAGAACAAAAAAGTTCTATGTAATAATGTAAACAGCATGTCCTCTGGAGCACCTTTGTACTTGAAGAAATTTCTTGAAATTTTTAAACAATGTAGTACACCTAATGTAGTTGTCAGAAAAAAATAAACAAATCATTCTCATCTGCCATTTTCGAGATATAGATTAAAATATTTTAAAAATCTTAAACTTTGACTTGCTGTATCTTGGAAAGTATGTAATTTTTCATACAGATAAATTTAGTTAATTTGCTCTCTTTTTGTCTCAGGAATACACTATATCATTTTGGTGGTGTCTTTTTTAGACACCTTTTATATATATCTTTATATACCGGGTGAATATTCCAAAACCGAACATAGGCATTTAACATGGGAAAATTGTTTTTTGCAGATTCCTGCTCCCCATTTTAACTAAGACGATTTATAATGACACCAATCGAAAGAAGATTTTTTTCCTCATATAATAATATCCAAACTGATTAATTTTCAGTTGTAATTCTTTATTATTTTAACAAAATATTCGCAATACATACAATTCGGAAAATCGTATCGAGCCATGACTCGTACGACAAACAGATTCAAACGTCAATCGAGTGACAAATTCATCATGCCATTGGCGACTGATTTTAAGATTTCCAATTTTCTTTACTGAAATCAATTGTAAATTTTCTAAAGAATTGAAAAAACTCTGGTTGAATTTCTGGTAAATGTAAAATTCAGTAAACTTCATTAATATAGATCGCATCGTGTTTATGAAAAAAATGTTTATACAAAAATAACATAAATATATTTTAACAAATGAAATAAATGGAGGAAGTTACATTACAAGATTTATTCTTACTGGGCGCAATGTTTTGCAGTATCCAATTTGATCAATTTAAATTAGAAAACAAGGATCATAATGATACACCTGTTGACAGTTATAATTAGAATTTAATAATTAAACAAATGTTCAAATAAATCTTCATCCTGCATTAAACAATACCAAACTTACTGTAAAACGAATTTCTGATGTTTGCCAACTGTCTATTCGTTGTCAACCTGCACTCGTTAAATATAGCATTCCTCAAAGAATTAATGTTTGGATGACGAGTTTTGTAAATTTGGCTTTTCAGGTGACCCTACACGAATAAATCGCATGGTGCCAAAACAGGAGATCTAGCAAGCCAGTTGATTTCACCTCCTCGTCCAATCTACCGTTTTGGAAATGCATTATTCAAATATTCTCTGACCTTTAGTCCGAAATGTGTCGGTTATCCATCGTGTTGGAACCTGATATCCCGATTTGGACGTGCCACTTCTTCCATTGCAGGGCCAACCTAAGTTATCAACAATTCTGAATAATTTTCTGAATTTAAATTTCCTATAATTTCGAAGGGACCTGTCCAAGAAAAATGCCTGTCCAAATATTAATTTTTTGAGGATATTGCGTTCTAAGATTTAAATTCAGATCTGGATTCTTATTTTTCCAATATCTATCGTTTTGAACGTTTGGTTCATTATTGAATGTAAAGGTAATCCGTAAGCAAATCGACGAGAGAAAATTGCGAAAAAATTTCACAAAAGGTTTGTCTAGGTTCTTCATCAAACGGCAATATTTATTGATGGCATTGAAACTTGTACGGACGGTAGGCGAACTTTCTTAAAATTTTGCAGACCGTTCCTTGCCATTTACCACATTCTAAAGCAATAAATCTTGTACTTAGTCGAGGATTCCCGGATACCAGCCTAACAATTTCTTCGTGAATGTTTTCTCGTCTGTTGCCATTTATTCTGCGATATTCTAATAAACAACCACAATGAAATAATTTTCAAGCTATCATTTGAAGTGAATAATATTTACCTGAATTAAAAGAACCTGAATTTTCTAATTGAAAGACTATTTGTTGTATTGTCGACACTGAGGGTATGGAGCTCTCGTTAAACTGCACGGAAAATAAATCTTGCACCCTACGGTAACTCCGTTTGTAAACGTTTTTTACTATGAATAGTTTTTCCTCGATGAAATGTATTTTACAAAGAAATATTAATGACAGTTATCATAAACTGATAACATGTTTTCAGGCAAGCCATGCCACACCATTAATCTGTTTATTGTCTTTCGAGTCATGGCTCAGTACGATTTTCCAAATTATATTTATTGCGAATATTTTGATAAAATAATAAAGAAATACTACTCAAAATTAACTAATTCAGATATGATTAGATGAGGAAACAAATCTTCTTTCGACTGGTGTCATTATAAATCCTCTTAGTTAAAACGGGGAGCAGGAATCTGCAAAAAATATTTTTCCCATGTTAAATGCCTATGTTCGGTTTTGGAATATTCACCCGGTATATAATTCTACTGTACGTGTGTATGTCACTGAACTCCTCCTAAACGGCTGGACCGATTTGAATGAATTTTTTTGTATGCGTTTGGGTGGCGCCCTGGATGGTTTAGATTCACAAATCAGCCCGGCAGATGGCGCTGCAGTCCGTATCTAAAAATTTTCTTTTTATTTTTTGGACAAAATTTTTTATTTTAAATTTTGTATGATTCGGCATTAAAAAATACATACAACCCTAAATTTTCACCCTTCTACCATCAACCCCTATTTTTTAATAGCGATTTTAGTACGTTGAAAATTTTTCCCCGGAAAATAAAAAAAAAATATTTACGGGAGGGTTAGAACAATGATACTTTGGAAAATCATTAAGATTGCCAAACCAAATCGAAAACATATACAACATTTTCACATAAAGTGCATACTTTTTAAAATACTGATTTTCTCCAATTTCAAACTGCCTGAAACGATTTAAAAACATATTTTATTTCT
Source organism: Ocypus olens (assembly GCA_910593695.2). NCBI lineage: Eukaryota > Metazoa > Arthropoda > Insecta > Coleoptera > Staphylinidae > Ocypus > Ocypus olens. Next base: position 38,169,118 of record OU343060.1, read on the forward strand.
TTTTGCCCTCTTCTGCATTGCCGATGGTGATGTCCGTTTCAGGCAATGTGGCAGCTATGACGGGGCACAGATTGAGCAAATTTGATCGTACCAAAGATCTTTCCTCTGGTCTTTAGGGCCTTCTTTAGAAAAATCCAGTATGTTTGATAAATTAAGCATATTCTCCAATATTATTGGGAATTATACATAGTCGCCAGTAATTATACATAATTTCTAATTTATCATATTAACCGTAACATATATATATATATATATATATATATATATATATATATATATACCGGGTGACCCAGGGATCTGTAAAAGCCCCATAACTTATTTGCTATTTAAGATATCGACTCCTAGTTTTCTTGAACTGGTACCCACACTTATTCTACATATTTTAAAAATATGTATGTTTTTGTACAGGGTGTCCCAATATACATAACAGAACAAAGTTATGTTTTTTTAAATGGAACACCCTGTATTTTATATTTTATTTTCAACCCTCTTGAGAAGCTGATAAAAATAGTATAAGATGGTATGGGTCTACTATGGAGGATTGGTTAGTTATGGGCAAATTTGTGGCAAAAACAAGGACACATTGAAAAATTTCAGAAGCGCTCCCAGCAGAGCTAGCGTCATTTTTTACGCACTAAAGAATTTTCCACATCATGAAGAATAATACAAATCTTCTTTGGTTCTTTTTTGCTCATACTGCTATACAGCGTGTCAACATACGCAAAACAATGGATAACTATTTTTTTTCAAATGGAACACCCTATATATCTTGACACCAATCTATGGCATTTTTAATAAGCTTTCCAATGATATACAGTTTGTATAACAAAATATTAAGGATTCTTGAGATTTATCAATAAAAACATATTTCTTTTGCCACCTTCTGCTGATTTTTTTGATTTTCAGCCAAAACAATGCATTTTCAGGAAAAATTATAAGAGACCAAAGTTGTAGAGCGAAAAATTTCTGATCGACATAGGTCTTTTAACTTCTAAGATAATGCGTGCATTGCCCGCCAGAGCGCGCAAAATCGTGACCGTATATGCATTTTAGCGTTTTCTTTTCAAATTTTGTATTAATAAATTGCACTATACTTTATTTTCCGCACCCTCTAGCGGAAAAACGGGAAATTATAGGGAAATTAAAATGGCCCATATCGATTGAAAATGTTCCGCTCTACAACTCTTAATAGAAGGAATTTTTGCCAAAAATGCATAGTTTTCCCTAAAATGCAAATTGAAAATGTATGTATCAATTTATTTGTTTTTCAATGGTTTTTTGTATTTTTAGCGAAAAATATGCATTTTGGGCAAAAATTGCTTTTTTTAAGAGTTGTAGGGCGGAATTTTTTCAATCGATGTAGGTCATTTGAATAATTCTATAATTACCTGGTTTTATGCTAAAGGACGTGGAAAATAAAGTATTGTGCAATTAATTAACAAAAAATTTGAGAAAAACGCTAAAATGCATATACGGTCAAGATTTTGCGTACTCTGGCGGGCAATGCACGCATTATTGGAAAAGTCGAAAGACCTACGTCGATCGAAAATTTTCCGCTCTACAACTTTGGTCTCTTATTATTTTTTCAGAAAATGCATAGTTTTGGCTGAAAATCCAAAAATGAACAGGAGGTGACAAAAGAAAAATGTTTTTATGGATAAATCTCAAGAATCCTTAATATTTCATTATACAAATTGTACATCATTGGAAAGCTTATTAAAAATTCCATGCACTGGTGGCAAGATATATAGGGTGTTCCATTTGAAAAAGAATAGTTATCCAATATTTTGCGTATGTTGACACCCTGTATAGCAGTATGAACAAAAAAGAACCAAAGCCGATTTGTATTATTCTTCATGATGTGGAAAATTCTTCAGTGTATAAAAAATGACGATAGCTTTGCTAGGAGCGCTTCTGCAATTTTTTCAATGTGTCCTTGTTTTTGCCACAAATTTGCCCATAACTAACCAGTCGTCCATAATAGACCCGTACTATCTTATATTAGTTTTATCAGCTTCTCAAGAGGGTTGAAAATAAAGTATAAAATATAGGGTGTTCCATTTAAAAAAACATAACTTTGCTCTGTTATGTATATTGGGACACCCTGTACAAAAACATATATATTTTTAAAATATGTAGAATAAGTGAGGGTACCAGTTCAAGAAAACTAGAAGTCGATTTCTCAAATAGCAAATAAGTTATGGCGCTTTTACAGATCCCTGGGTCACCCGGTATATATATATATATATATATAAGGGGCTACCCTATTGTAAAGTTACGCAAAAATATAATTTGAAGTTGAAGTTCAAGACAAAAATCCAACGGTGTGAACATTATTGTTGTTAAAATTTTAAAAAACTTATTCTAAATAACAGTTGTCAGAGTATATTAAAAGAACGTCGATTGCCATGGAAATTTTATCCATATTTACATGGAAATAAAGGCTTGAGTGAACCACCCATCAACTATATATATATATATATATATATATATATATGTTTTTGTACAGGGTGTCCCAATATACATAACAGAGCAAAGTTATGTTTTTTTAAATGGAACACCCTATATTTTATACTTTATTTTCAACCCTCTTCAGAAACTGATAAAAATAGTATCAGATACTATGGGTCTATTATGGACGGTTGGTTAGTTATGGGCAAATTTGTAGCAAAAACATGTACACATTGAAAACATTACAGAAGCGTTCCTAGCTAAGATAGCATCATTATTTATACACTAGAAAATTTCCTACATCATGAAAAATAATACAAATTGGCTTTGGTTCTCTTTCATTTCATACGGTCACGATTTTGCACGCTCTGGCGGGTAATGCACGCATTATCTTAAAAGTTGAAAGACCCACATCGATCGGAAATTTTTCGCTCTACAACTTTGGTCACCTATAATTTTTCATGAAAATGTATAGTTTTGGCTGAAAATCCAAAAATCTGCGGAAGGTGGCAAAAGAAATATGTTTTTATTGATAAATCTCAAGAATCCTTAATATTTCGTTATACAAACTGTATATCATTGGAAAGCTTATTAAAAATGCCGTAGATTGGTGGCAACTTATATAGGGTGTTCCATTTGAAAAAAAATAGTTATCCATTGTTTTGCGCATGTTGACACCCTGTATATCACTATGATTAAAAGAGAACCAACGCCTATGTGTATTATTCTTTATGATGTGGGAAATTTTCTAGTGTATAGATAATGATGCTATCTTTACTAGGAACGCTTCTGCAATGTTTTTAATGTGTACATGTTTTTGCCACAAATTTGCCCATAACTAGCCAACCGTCCATAATAGACCCATACTATCTGATACTATTTTTATCAGCTTCTCAAGAGGGTTGAAAATAAAGTATAAAATATAGGGTGTTCCATTTAAAAAAACATAACTTTGTTCTGTTATGTATATTGGGACACCCTGTACAAAAACATACATATTTTTAAAATATGTAGAATAAGTGTGGGTACCAGTTCAAGAAAACTAGAAGTCCATATCTCAAATAGGAAACAAGTTACGGAGCTTTTACAGATCCCTGGGTCACCCGGTATATATATACCGGGTGACCCAGCGATCTGTAAAAGCCCCATAACTTATTTGCTATTTGAGATATCGACTTCTAGTTTTCATGAACTGGTACCCACTCCTATTTTACATATTTTAAAAATATATATGTTTTTGTACAGGGTGTCCAAGTACACATAACAGAACAAAGTAATGTTTTTTTAAATGGAACACCCTATATTTTATACTTTATTTTCAACCCTCTTGAGAAGCTCATAAAAATAGTATAAGATACCATGGGTCTATTATGGACGGTTGGTTAGTTATGGGCAAATTTGTAGCAAAAACAAGGAATCATTAAAAAAATTGCAGAAGCGCTCCTGGCAAAGATAGCGTCATTTTTTATACACTAAAAAAAATTCCACATCATGAAGAATAATACAAATAGGCTTTGGTTCCTTTTAGTTCATCCCGCTATACAGGGTGTCAACATACGCAAAACAATGGATAACTATTTTTTTTCAAATGGAATACCCTATATATCTTGCCACCAATGCTTGGCATTTTTGATAAGCTTTCTAATGATGTACAATTTGTATAATGAAATATTAAGGATTCTTGAGATTTATCTATAAAAAACATTTTTCTTATGTCACCTCCTGCCTATTTTTGGATTTTCAGCCCAAACTATCCATTTTATAAAAAAATAATTGGAGACCAAAGTTGTAGAGCGGAAAATTTTCAATCGATATTGGTCTTTAGACTTTTCCAATAATGCGCGCATTGCCTGTCAGAATGCGCAAAATCGTGACCGTATTTTAGCGTTTTTTTTCAAATTGTTTATTAATTAATTGCACTATACTTTGTTTTCCACGCCCTCTAGCGGAAAAACGGGGCATTGTAGAATAATTCAAATGACCTACATCGATTGAAAATGTTCCGCTCTACAATTCTTAATAGAAGCAATTTTAGCTCTAAATGCATAGTTTTCGCTGAAAATTCAAAAAATCATTCAAAAACACGAAAATTGATACACACATTTTCAATTTGTATTTTTAGCGAAAACTATGCATTTTGGGCAAAAATTGCTTCTACTAAGAGTTGTAGAGCGGAACATTTTTAATCGACATTGGTCATTTGAATTTTCCCATAATTTTCCGTTTTTCTGCTAGAGGGGTGCGAAAAATAAAGTGTAGTGCAATTTATTAATAAAAAATTGTAAAAAAACGCTAAAATGCATATACAGTCACGATCTTACGCGCTCTGGCGGGCAATGCACGCATTATCCGAAAAGTTGAAAGACCTGTATCAATCGAAAATGTTTCGCTCTACAACTTTGGTCTCTTATAGTTTTTCCAGAAAATGCATAGTTTTGGCTGAAAATCCATAAATCATCAGAAGGTAACAAAAGAAATATGTTTTTATTGATAAATCTCAAGGATTCTTAATATTTTGTTATACAAACTGTATATCATTGGAAAGCTTATCAAAAATTCCATAGATTGGTGCCAACGTGTATAGGGTGTTCCATTTGAAAAAAAATAGTTATCCATTGTTTTGCGTATGTTGACACCCTGTATAGCAGTATGAACAAAAAAGGTCCAAAGCCGATGTGCATTATTCTTCATGATGTGGAAAATTTTCTAGTGTATAAATAATGATGCAATCTTTGCTGGGAACGCTTCTGCAATGTTTTCAATGTGTACATGTTTTTGTTACAAATGTGCCCATAACTAACCAACCGTTCATAATAGACCCATAGTATATTATACTATTTTTATTAGCTTCTTAAGAGGATTAAAAATAAAGTATAAAATATGGGGTGTACCATTTAAAAAAACATAACTTTGATCTGTTACTTATACTGGGACACCCTGTACAAAAACATATATATTTTTAAAATATGTAGAATAGGTGTAGGTACCAGTTTATGGAAACTAGAAGTCGATATCACAAATAGCAAATAAGTTACGGGGCTTTTACAGAACCCTGGGTCACCCGGTATATATAATCTTAGAATATAATTTGTTTATATGTACACACACATGCATTCACATATATCCATACACACCTACACTGACATACAGAACCATACCTATGTATACACGTATATATTGTTACCGTCAATAGAAGGTCAAAATGTAAAATTATGTATGCAGCTCTGGTTAGCAGTATATCTTTAATATTTATTTTTTAAATTGAGGAAAGTCGAGTTGCTTTATTTCTTCCGGTAAAGAATTGTACATTTTTTCCCATCAAATAAGAACGACTTGTTAAAAAGTGTTGTGTTGTGTTTCTCTGGTTTTAATAAATTGCACTGTCGAGTTTGATAATTATGATTATGACTATGCGTTGTATAGCTGTGGATGTTTCGCTTAATGTAACACACCGTTTTATAAATATAAATTGAGGGTAGTGTTAACAATTTATGGGCTACAAATGTGTTATTGCATGTATTCCTTCTAGCTATATCAAAAAGAGTTCGAATATTTTTTTTTGTGCTATGAATACTTTTTCTGCCTCAACAGACCGACCCCACGCCAAGATGTTATACAACATGTGAGAGTAAGCGGCGAGAGAGTAATAGATAGCTATGAGTGCATCAAGGTCCATTTGTTGCTTCATTTGCAAAATAGCAAAGTGTGCTTGGCTTAATTTTTTACATACGTGATCAGTATGGTTTTTCCATAAGAGTTTCCGGTTTATAAAGACATAAGTATTTCACACAGTCACTTAGTGGATATTGCACATTATTTACATCAACTTTGAAGTCGTCAGGTAACTGTTTTCTTTTGCTAATATGCATACATACAGTTTTAGCAGAGTTTAGAAGTAGTTTATTACGTGTGAACCAAGAGTTTATTGATAATATTACATCTATGCAGTTAGACTTTAATTGCTCAGGAGAATCTGCTGTAACTATTACTGCCGTATCATCCGCAAACAGTATATTATTGCATGCTATATATTCTGGCAAATCGTTGATAAAAAGTAAAAGAAATATTGGTCCAAGGACTGACCCTTGAGGCGCACCATACAATATTTTCTTATTTGAAGATTTTTTCCCATTTATTTCAACAAACAAACTTCTATTTGTCGAGTAAGACCGAAGCCAGTCTGACACATGACCCCTGAAACCATAGGTGTTGAGTTTTTCTAAAACAATTTGTGGATTTACGCAGTCAAAAGCTCTTGTTAAATCAAAGAGCAAAATAATAACGAATTTTTTGTTGTCAAGTGCATTAATAACATAGCTCATAAATGAACAAAGAGCAGTTTCCACTGATTTTTGGGGCATGAAACCATGCTGATTATCGTTTATGATTTTATTTAAATTTAGGTAATCAAGCATTTGGGTATATACTAATTTTTCAAGTAATTTTGAAATAATAGGAAGTATACATATAGGCCTATATCTACTCATATAATCATCATCTCCATCTTTAAAAACTGGTATTATGCGTCCTTTTTTTAAACTCTCAGGAAATGTGCATTCACTGAGAGATAGATTAAAGAGGTGTACTAAGTGCGGAAGTATAACATTGATTATTGATTTTAATGTCATTTAAGAAATCCCATCGGGACCAGGCGCATTTTTATTAAATTTTCTGAGTGCGTTGCAAATGTCCACGTCCGTAATGGAATGGAAAAAAATGAATTTAACATTACAGTACTACTGGTGGTACAATTTTTTGGTGATGTATTTTCGAAAGTATTTTTTATTATTTCTGGTACAATACTTTGGAAGTAGTTTCCAAAGTGTTCCGTTATTTCAGCCGGGGCGAATATTTTATCATTCTCCACTGTGAGCGATTTAGGCTGTTGTACGACCTAAATTAGTATTCATAATATTCCAAGTTGTTCTAATAATATTTACCGAATTTTTAATCAAGTTCGAGCAGAAATTCTTTTTCGCATGTAATACTTCAGCCATTATCGCAAAATTTTAACAATTATTTATTTATGCACAGACCACAGCACAACCAAAATCCTATCACTCAGATGCAATACAATGCTGCTAACACATTCTAGTATGCAACCACATAATTTGGAATTATGTTTGTATAATGCTTTAAGTAAGCGTCCTACATAGAGGACTATGGGCATATTTGGGCTAAAGTATTTTCATATAAATAGTAAAATGTGAAGAAGTTAGATCAGTACTTCTTATAATACCTACCTTAGTCTGTGGTGCTGTAAGCTAGCAATCAGTCCAGTCGGTAATCTCATTAAGAAAGTAATTGAGCGAGAAAGGTGTTAATTTATATATTAAAAAATTATACTTACTTTCAGCACTTTTTTGTCCTTCAATAGCCGAATTAACTTTTTCAGTCAGTTTGATGGTTTCTGGGCAGCAGACAATTGGTACATTTCCATTAAAACCACAATTTTCCGGAATGATAGATTCTCGCAATTCATTTTGAGCTATCAAACAATCTGATATATTTTTACAAGTTCCGATTGTTTGGTGACGTTCATTTTGACAAGTTTGCCCTAAAAAGAGTGTAATAAACATAATATTATTCGGCGAAAGAATTAAAGATTTTAAATCAAATATATTGCGCTAGAAAGAAATTAAATCCTCCACCAAATTTATAAGTTGCGCCACTAATTAGCAGTTTCCAATTTGACTTAATCTTAATATTTTCAACTTCTTTTAACTCTGTACAATCTGTAGCACAAAAGTTGCTCTTCCGAATTCACATATTTTTTAAATATGTTAATTCGGAAGGAACAAAATAAATTAGGGTGTCAGGGCCCCCACTTTTGGATTTATTCTGATTGGTTAATAGCTCGTAAGTAGCGCCAAGTTGCGACTTAAAAGTTATTTTCCCAAACTACACGCAAAAAGTTATATAATTATTTATTTTATGTTGTAATTTACTATGCGTATGTACAACTGTTGACCTTACACTTGACTATTAACTCAATAATTCCATTGGAATTGAGTAAAATACACATTTCTTTATTTAAGCGGGGCACTAAACCCACAAAACTTAATTGCTCCCTTTGTGATGCTCCTTTGTAATTTTAAAACTGTAATAGTATATTACATAACTAGAGTTGTAAGTAGCAAATTGCGTTACAACTCGCGTTGTGTACTATACTTTACCTTACATTAATTCGCTTAAACTAAAGACATATTGAAACTGAATCTTGCCAGGGTGACGTTTAAATTTCTATTAAATTAGTCGGTAATGGCAATGCAGGACGATTCCCAACTAAACAAACGAATTACAGTTCGAACAATTTTCCAACGAATAATATATTGTCCAATACATTGATTAAACAAATTTATAGATACGGATCATTGTACTCACTCTGAAGTGTTAATCTGCTAAAATACCATTACGATGGAAGTACCAATAAGGCATAGTGTGAAGTTTATTGTGCCGGTTATTGTTCTAACCAATCAGTTGTAATCTGACGTTTAAATGTCACTGTCACTTTGGATATTTAAAGACGAACAGACGAATGCAGAGGCACTCGGAGGACGTTAATTGTAATTGGCTAATAAGTGTATAATATAGCGATGTACATGGGTGGTAATATTACATGTTACAAATCTATGTACAACATTGAACATTTATACCGAGTGTCTGGAATAAGGGGCGAACATAGGGATTTAACATGTAAAATTAAATATGTGTAATTATTAGCTCCCCTATTCATTTTAGGGAAAAATCGTAAAGGAATATTTTTTAGAGAATTAAAAATTGTAAATGAATCATCTATTTAATTTACGTTTGTACCAGAATCCACCTCAGAAATAATAAATTTAATAAAGTTTCAACTATTTACCATTTTCCTTGTCAAAATGTTTTCTGGTTTTTTTCATTTTAATAATAACATTTACAGTTTAAAGTTTCACATTTCATTTTAGAATAATTTTCAAAGTTAGTCTTGTATGTAGAAATAGACGATCTTAAACCAATGTTATTATCTAGTAGTACTAGTAATAACATGCAAATTTCTTTTGTATCATTCAATATCCGGCGTGGCACTAGCCAGGGAAGTAGTTGTTTCAATAAGTTATTTGTTTATAGTCTTAGTAAGACTTAATTTTTTGCTTGCAGATTAACGAACAGGTTGAATATTCATATATTCAGACTACATTTCGTTTTCTTGTATTTATATTTACCATTTAATAAAAACCCTTGCCATGACTTTGACAAATGTCATGTTACGGTGAGAATAATTTTGCTAGTCAAATATCAATTCACGCATTGTAATTACTATGAACAAGTTTACTCAGAGTTCGTGACATTACATGCAAACGGAACAGAAGAAACAACGATGAAATATAAGAAACAGTTTTGGGTTTGATAAATGCTAAACCAACAACGATGTATTGCTCGTGAGTGCAACGTGTCTAAATTCTTAAAAACATCAATGCCATCAGGAGATACTGTTAGTGGATGAAGAAAGGAGGCGTGTATTCAGCGAAATAATGCAGGATCGATCAAATACAGACCATAATGAATGCTAATAATTTACTTCCATATAACAATAAAACAGTAAACATTCAGTTTTTTCATAGAAAGACACCAATTGTTAATTTAAATCAGAGCACCAAATTTCTTGGAATTGCTGAGGACGAGCAACTCACCTGGTGTCAGCATGTTGATTATGTGTGTAGTAAATTAAATACTGCTTACTATACAGTTCTTAAACTAAAACCAATTTTACCACCAGAGTCAATCATAACTCTCTACTACACATAGGTATATCCTTATCTCTCGTATAATATACCAGCGTGGGAAAGAAGTCATATTCAAAGGATATTCATAGCCCAGAAAAGAATGTTAAGATTAATTTTTAACAAAATTAGATTGGAGACTTGCAGTAGTTTATTTAAGGAGAACAACATACTTACATTAATATGCATTTACATATTTAAAATAGCAACATTTGCTGCGAATTAATAAACTAACTAAAAACTAAACTAAGCTTAACTTTTTGCAGTCTGTTTTGCCGAAGAATGCTAGTTCACACTGTACAACGAGCCCAACGTTCAACTTATTTTTATTATTTCGTAGGTGAATTCTGGTGCAAACGTAAATTAAATATATGATTCATTTACAATTTTTAATTCTCTAAAAAATATTCCTTTACGATTTTTCTCTAAAATGAATAGGGGAGCTAATAATTTTACATGTTAAATCCCTATGTTCGCCCCTTATCCCAGACACTCGGTATATGCGCTATATATATATATATATATATATATATATATATATATATATATATATATATATATATATATATATATACCGGGTGACCCAGGGTTCTGTAAAAGCCCCATAACTTATTTGCTATTTGAGATATCGACTTCTAGTTTTCTTGGACTGGTTCCTACACTTATTCTACATATTTTAAAAATATGTATGTTTTTGTACAGGGTGTCCCAATATACATAACAGAACAAAGTTATGTTTTTTTAAATGGAACACCCTATATTTTATACTTTATTTTCAACCCTCTTGAGAAGCTGATAAAAATAGTGTAAGATAGTGTGGGTCTATTATAAATGATTCGTTAGTTATGGGCAAATTTGTGGCAAAAACAAGGACACGTTGAAAAAGTTGCAGAAGCGCTCCTAGCAATGCTAGCGTCGTTTTTTATACACTAAAGAATTTTCCACATCATGAAGAATAATACAAAGCGGCTTTGGTTCTTTTTTGTTCATACTGCTATACAGGGTGTCAACATACGCAAAATAATGGATAACTATTTTTTTCAAATGGAACACCCTATATATCTTGCAACCAATGCATGGAATTTTTAATAAGCTTTCCAATGATGTACAATTTGTATAATGAAATATTAAGGATTCTTAAGATTTATCCATAAAAACATTTTTCTTTTGTCACCTCCTGCTCATTTTTGGATTTTCAGTCAAAACTATGCATTTTTTTAAAAAATAATAAAAGAACAAAGTTGTAGGGCGGAAAATTTTAGATCGATATAGGTCTTTCGACTTTTCCAATAATGCGTGCATTGCCCGCCAGAGTGCGCAAAATCGTGACCGTATATGCATTTTAGCGTTTTTCTCAAATTTTTTGTTAATTAATTGCACTATACTTTATTTTCTACGTCCTCTAGCAGAAAAACGGGTAATTATAGAAATATTCAAATGACCTACATCGATTGAAAATATTCCGCTCTACAACTCTTAAAAGAAGCAATTTTTGCCCAAAATGCATAGTTTTCGCTAAAAATGCAAAAAACCATTGAAAAACGCAAAAATTGATGTATACATTTTTAATTTGCATTTTTAGGGAAAACTATGCATTTTTGGCAAAAATTGCTTCTATTAAGAGTTGTACAGCGGAACATTTTCAATCGATATGGACCATTTGAATTTTCCTATAATTTCCCGTTTTTCTGCTAGAGGGTGCGGAAAATAAAGTATAGTGCAATTTATTAATAAAAAATTTGAAAAGAAAACGCTAAATGCTTATACGGTCATGATTTTGCGCGCTGTGGCGGGCATGCACGCATTATCTTAAAAGTTTAAAGACCTATGTCCACCGAAAATTTTTCGCTCTACAACTTTGATCTCTTATAATTTTTCCTGAAAATGCATATTTTTGGCTAAAAATCCAAAAATCAGCAGATAGTGACAAAAGAAATATGTTTTTATTGATAAATCTCAAGAATCCTTAATATTTTGTTATACAAACTATATATCATTGGAAAGCTTATTAAAAATGCCATAGATTGGTGGCAAATTATATAGGGTGTTCCATTTGAAAAAAAATAGTTATCCATTGTTTTGCGTATGTCGACACCCTGTATAGCACAATGAATAAAAGAGAACCAAAGCCAATATGTATTATTCTTTATGATGTGGGAAATTTTCTAGTGTATAAATAATGATGCTATCTTTGCTAGGAACGCGTCTGCAATGTTTTCAACGTGTCCTTGTTTTTGCCACAAATTTGCCCATAACTAACCAACCGTCCATAATAAACCCATACTATCTTATACTATTTTTATCAGCTTGTCAAGAGGGTTGAAAATAATGTATAAAATATAGGGTGTTCTATTTAAAAAAACATAACTTTGTTCTGTTATGTATATTGGGACACCCTGTACAAAAACATACATATTTTTAAAATATGTAGAATACGTGTGGGTACCAGTTCAAGGAAACTAGAAGTCGATATCTCAAATAGCAAATAAGTTATGGGGCTTTTACAGAACCCTGGGTCACCCGGTATATATGTAATGGGTGAAAACAGTTCGGTAATTCATCAATTACAAAGTGGGAGTAGGTACAATTAATCACATATTATACAATATGGTTGGTGATGGGCTAGATCAAGTATCTCAAAGATCGATCAGTTGATATATCGAGCCGCTTGGTACATTCAAGCCGTTTGATCTTTAGATCGATCTACTCGAGTAGATCGAGCGGCTTGTGAAGATCACGCGGCTCGTAAATATCGAGCAGCTTGAAAAGATCGAGCGGCTTTGACCGATCAAAAGATCGAGCGGCTTGAACTAATCGAGCGGCTATACCTCATTTAATAACCAGGTGGAATAAATCAACTTATAGCCGCGAAAATACGTTGTTGTGGCCAAAGTGTCGCCGGTAAAAAATCAGTTCTTTTAAGAACGTATCCCGTGATTTTCTTGGAAAGTTATTTTGTTTCTAACTATAGAGCCATTCAGCAGAGATGGTGGTCGGGGTGTCTTGTCCGTCCGAATCAAGTAGTGTCCGTTTGAATTTTCCACCATAGGCGTGCGCAAAAACGCCAAATATAAAAGTAAAACCGGAAATATCACAAATTAAAAAAAAAATTATAAGTTCATACCACATAAAATTACTTGATTTATAGCGGATATAATTAGCAACACGTTTTATAAAGGGATTAATATTCTTCGGCCAATTTTTAACAGGCATAAATAACCGGATTAGTTGACCTAATTGTTCTTTAATAATGATACAATACTATGACCGAGAAGTAACGAAAATCTTAACAAATAACCTCTGGAGCTTGTTAATGTATTTAGTACATTAGGCCGAAAGGGACGCAAATTAATCCTCGCAATGGATTATAAATTCAGAAAACCCGAGTAAATCTGGGAATTCCCTTATTGAAAATTTGCCTGTTTCCCTTGTTTACCGGGTGTGGCACTTAAGACGCCTCGGACCATAGTTCCTTTACGATAAAAGCTATCGACAAAAATCTAAGAACAAAGTGGTGCATAGTTACCGTCGCTATGTTTCAAAAATATTTCTAATCATCAGTGGCGTGCCGTACTCCAGTGGCGTACCAAACTTATGTTTTTTTTTAAATGGAATGCCCTATTTTTTATTGCAGATTTGGAAAGTGCTCGACGAGTACTTATTTTTTATCTAACATGTTATACCCTTCACTTTAGCGGTTTCGCTGTTATAACCCCTTCTTTCAAAATTGCGCCCCATTTTTGAGATTTTTTTGTAGAGAAACTAATTGACGCCGGCGCCTAAATTTTGAATTGAGGTACAGGTTAAGACCTCGTATACCTTCACATAATTTTTTTTTCGGGTAATTTATGGAAAAAAATAATTTTTGATTGATCTTCGCATGTTGTCATTTTTTCCGAAAATTTCAAATGGCACCCCCCTAAAAAAATTACGGCATTGTACAGCCAAAACTCTAAATTTTTCATTGGTGTAAAAAAAAATTACACATTGCATAACAAAATTTCGGAGAAAAAAGGAATTTCATCGCAAATATCGGGAAACGTTTTCCGTTCCCAAGTGTGTCATGAGAAAACAAATACACAAATACGGTCAACATAATAGTATGTACCTATTTATTCAACATGATATGAAAAATGCAGATAAAGAAAATTAACAACTTAAACTAAATGTTCGAAATGACGACCTTCCCGCTGGAGGCATAACCGCAACTTCGACTCACAGGCTCTAGACACTGCCCTAAGGACTTCTGGTGATATACCGCAGAAAGTCGCGCGGATTCTCTCCCTCATATCCTCGACAGTAGTTGGTACCGTCCTGTAAACCTCGTCTTTGATATGGCCCCAAAGGAAGAAGTCAAGGGGAGTAAGGTCTGGTGATCTTGGCGGCCACCTCACAGGACCCCCACGTCCAATGCAGGAGTCCGGAAACGTTTCATCGAGAAATTCCCGAACGACACAGCTATTATGTGCAGGAGCTCTATCGTGCTGGAAAACTATCTGTCCAAGAGATCATCCAAGTCGTCGCGAAGGAACCTCAAATAACTGTTGCCGTTCAGGTGCCCCTCGATGAAATAAGGATCCAAAAGGTGTTCTCCAAGTATGCCTCCCCAAACATTCAGCGACCATCTTTGCTGGTGGTTTATCATTCGCATGGCTTGTGGGTTTTCATCGGCGTAATAATGGTAGTTGTGGCGATTGACATGCCCATTTCTATGGAACGTTGCTTCATCAGAAAATAATACGCGCATAAGAAATGATTCCTCCCGCTCAATTTTGTTGATAGCCCACATGCAGAAATCTTGCCTCGCATGAAAATCTTGAGGTTGCAATTCTTGGTGCAGTTGAATCTTAAATGGACGGAATTTGTACTTTTTAAGAACACGATGTACGGATCGCGTTGAAATATCGTGATTCCTACTAATATCACGGATACTGGTATGAGGATCTTCAATAACTGCCTCCAGAACCTCAGTTCATTATTTTCGGTAATAACTGCCTTCTTTCTAACTCTCCTTGGCCGTTTCACACTTCCCGTAGTAGTAAATCTCTCCAACACTTTTTGAAACGCACGTTCATTTGGATGTGTTGGATGTGCCCTGTGCGGATATCTCGCAGCGTACACTCGTGATGCCAAGAAACAATTCTTGTTACATTCTCCAAGAATAAATATCATGTCAACCATTTCCTCTTGAGTTCGGAACATTTTTAGAACGTTTATCAATAATGACTTATGGCTGCTACTGACGTCTAATAATTTACTTTGACAATTACCAATCTTTTGTTTTCTCATGGCACACTTGGGAACGGAAAACGTTTCCCGACATTTGCGATGAAATTCCCTTTTTCTCCGAAATTTTGTTATGCAATGTGTAATTTTTTTTACACCAATGAAAAATTTAGAGTTTTGGCTGTACAACGCCGTAACTTTTTTAGGGGGGTGCCATTTGAAATTTTCGGAAAAAATGACAACATGCGAAGATCAATCAAAAATTTTTTTTTTTCCATAAATTACCCGAAAAAAAATTATGTGAAGGTATACGAGGTCTTAACCTGTACCTCAATTCAAAATTTAGGCGCCGGCGTCAATTAGTTTCTCTACAAAAAAATCTCAAAAATGGGGCGCAATTTTTAAAGAAGGGGTTATAACAGCGAAACCGCTAAAGTGAAGGGTATAACATGTTAGATAAAAAAATAAGTACTCGTCGAGCACTTTCCAAATCTGCAATAAAAATAAGGCATTCCATTTAAAAAAAACATAAGTTTGGTACGCCACTGGAGTACGGCACGCCACTGATGATTAGAAATATTTTTGAAACATAGCGACGGTAACTATGCACCACTTTGTTCTTAAATTTTTTTCGATAGCTTTTATCGTAAAGGAGCTATGGTCCGAGGCGTCTTAAGTGCCACACCCGGTATATACATGTTCACTTAATAATGTAATTTATATTCGTTTTGATAACTGCAATCAATACAACACCGAAACATTAGTACTCCGAGACGTCTAAAAATGCCGAAGTGTTTAAACTCTAAATGTGACAGTTTAGTTTTAAACTTATTAGAATATTTTGAAAAGGAAAAAGAATATGGAGGGCCAATTACAAATATTAATGACATTAAAGTTTGGACATAGAATACTAAGACTTCCACCATATCACTGCCAGTTTAATCCAATAGAGCTTGCCTGGGGAACATGCAAAAATTATTATGATCATCTTATAGGTTGTGAGGGATATAGTTCTGAATCAGTTTTGAAAATGTGGGAGGAGGCGCTTAAACACGTACCGAAAGAAAGCTGGAAACAATATATTAAACACACGGACGCTGTCATATTGAATAATTAGAAGAAAGAGAAAATAATCGACAATATTCCAGAGTTTATCATACATCTAGGAGATTCAAGTGGCGATAGCACTGACAATTTTGAAGAATTTGACGATAATGAATGATTAATTTATTTTTATGTATTATTATTTTATACTATTCATTTAAATAAAATGAATGTCACAAATTTATTATGTTTTTATATTAGTTATTTCATATTTCATTTATATTATTATATTAGAATAAGTATTTTTTAATGTTGTATTAATATCCATTTCCACATTTGCTAAAACTTATGAAATACATTCATTAAAAACATATTTTCTTTCAATTAACCTGCGTAATTGCAATGCTTGACTAAATCGCGCGCGCCTATGAAATAACCGGTAAGTAAGAGACGCCGTAAAGTATTTCTTTCTCCTTCAACCGCTCGGTCTAAGACCGAGCTACGCAGGCCACGTGTGTGTTTTATAGATACGGCCGACGAAATCGTCGTCTTGGGAATATCCGCTCGGTTATCAGGTAGTAGAAAAGGATACCAATATTATTTGAATGTTCCGAACTTAGTTCGTAAACCGCCCTAACTCATGAATGGGTCTATAGTAATATAACGAAGTGAATGGGAATACAAGATTCATTCAAACAAAGCTCACATCTTATAATTAAAACTCTGTCTTTTTATCCGTCTTCTTTTTTTCCAATATTTTTTACATGTTCGGTTGGAGCTAGCTCTAAGCTATAGAATTACTAAAAATTAAGTTAAAAATATTGAATTGGGGAGGGGGCTAGGGTGACAACTGTTTTTGTAATTTTCAGGGAATGTTGGAGTGGAGCTTGCTTTAAAATCAATGGAGCCAGCTGATGCTACGTCTAAGGAATCCAAATCATTAAAAAAAGTAAAAAAATTAAAATGGGGGCATTCGTCAAATTTGAAACGCCCAAAACTTTTTTACCTATTTGGAGCTTGCTCTAAATTTTGTGGCTAGCTATATGGAGCGTATTTAAACTGAAAGAAAAAGTTGTGCCACTGCAACAAACCCCTAAAAAATGTATGTATTTAATTTAAAAAAATGAAAAACTCATGGTTCCTGCTAGAACACAAAAATCTGTAAAATTTCATCAAATATACATTTAAAACGTTAACTGCCATAATGCTAGATTTTTTTTATTTCTGTGGGCCATTCATAAAAATAGTCATATTTGTTATTTTAATAACTCACTCCACTTAATTGTGATGTAAATATATATTTTGCTTTTGTTTATACGATTATTTAGAGTGAAACCGTGTTCCGCGCGGTCTGCTTTTAGAATAAGTGACTCTTCTTCAGAAGAAAATGAAGAGGAATTTCATTCTCTAGCATGAGGTGAAGTAAAGGGAACTCACCTGAATAAATTTATTTTCATTCACAGCTCAACATAGACTGTCTGTTAAACTGTTTGATATGATAGATAAAATTACAATCGATTTCTTCGTGTTGTTTTTAGACAACCTTTTGTTGGAACTCATGGTCAACGAGACCAATCGATATTCCTCCCAAAAAATAAAAAATAAATCGATTTGCCCAGCGCTATGATAAACAAATGGAAAGATACTGACATATCAGAAATGGAAATGTTTATTGGACTGCAACTTCATGGATCTTACTGGAACACAAAAATATGTTAAATTTGATCAAATATTCGTTTAGCCAGCTATACAAGTCTATTCTGTAATTTATAACACCTCTGTTAAGTTCAGGGCGGCGTTAAAATTATTTTAATAGCACTGCCTTATCGTGTACAAATAAATGGGTTAAATTTTTAAAATTTGCCGTTCAAATTAAACAAAACCATGTTAAATTAAACGACACATTTAGAGGTGCCTTTAATTTTAACATGCGTGTTTAAATTGTAAAAATGTCTAATGAACTGTTAAATCTGATATTGTTCGAACAAATGGAAGTAAATGGAAGACAGTAAGTGCAAATTTCTCAAGAGAAAATAAATAAATACTCCTGTTATTTATTATTATAATATAAAGGTAGTTAGATAATAATTATGTAGGTTGTATTAATTGCTGCTGCCAAAAGTTTTATTGAGTTGCTTAGACCATTTATGGCCACTGCCAAGGAATTATTTGCTGCGACTACAATCGCAACCTCTAATGGTGTTTTCTTTATCACCGATCTAAGAGGAGTTTTTTGTTTGGGAACCTAGTGATGTGGCATTTATAATTTAATTCTTATTTCTTATATCGAGATCCGCGTGTACAAACACTGGGATCTAGCCATAAATTATACCATACTAAAATTGTACGGTTACATCAATTTCGTTAAAATTAACTGACGAACGTCCAAACAAAATTTCAAAACAAAGCTATAGGTTATGTTGTAATTTACCGGCATACAAATTCACGCAATACGCAGGCGTATTAACAATATTTTCGGCTTAATCTTCTATGTCATCACATTTGGTTTTAACGCTACTGTTATAAGTCACAGTTTTAACTTGAAAATTAGTATCAATGTTAAAATCAACTAAAGAATAGCATTTGTGTTTAAATTTTTAACTTCGCTGTTATAAATTTATTTTTAATAGTGGTGTTAACCCATTACCTCCCATTGTACTTGAGCGAGTAGCAAACATTATAGGCTTTAGTGACAATTACTGCCAATATTACTTACTTTAAAGAAGTTATTTGTAACAAAAAACGCCCCTTTTAGTGGTATAATAGTAATTTTATTTGGTTTTACGTTATTGAGTTATTGAGTTTATCCGAGAAGTTGACATTTTTTTTATTCCAAAAGTAATAAAGTTTTAAAATTGCTTTAGAGAATGTTTCTTCTTCGGCCGTGATAGAGGCCTAACATTCTTTTGGATTGAATGCACTCAAGACATAGTTAAAACATGTTAAAGTAAAGTTTTAGTAATTTTAAAAAAGTTTGGATAAACATTATTTTTTCTTCTTTGGATTAATAATCGATTTATTGTTGGATCAAAAACAGTAAAACGAGATTTTTCATTTTACAGTTTCTGCTCATTATTTAACCATTGATGGTAAAACATTGAAATGAAAAATTGCTGTTAACAATAATCCAAGATAATTGATAATCCAATGCGTTACAAAATGTTCGGTAATACATATTGGGGAGTTCCATCACCAGTACCACTAAGGTTAGAAAGACGAAGGCATAATATTGTTCAATTTTTACCGGTGCAAAAATATAGGAACTCAGTGACAATTGAACGGGCGGTCGCATGAATTCACCAAGCGCTCGGCCACGTTTTACGGCAATATACGCTGTAAATTTTGTAATTTATTGTATTAACACTAGTCCCTTCAAATAATACATTTTTTAGGGAAATTTTACCCACAGTTCACCGACCTGTATACTTAAGCGTATTTCTACTGCCTGAAGACTATTTTCACCTGGCGCACGCATGAAAAAGGGTGGTTTTGGAGTAATCACCCGGTGTATATCAATTTTCACGTTCTTTAATAGAATTTGTATTTTTAGCCAAAACTACGCATTTTGGGCAAAAATTACACCTATTAAAAGTTATAGCGTCAAAAATTTCCAATCGTTTAAGGTCATTTAAATTTTCCTATAATTTTTTCCGCTAGAGGGCGCGAAGTATATAGATATGATTTTATTTTTTTGCAATTAGCGGAAACTATACATTTTGGTGAAAAAATACTAGAAATCAAAGTTGTAGAGCTAAAAAATTCCGATTGATATTGGCCATTTGGATTTTTCGATAGTAAGCGCATTTTTCGCTTAAGAACGTTGACAAATTTCGCAAATTGTGACCTGCTGATTTTTTTGGATTTTCAGCCTAAACTATGCATCTTTAGGAAAAATTATAAGTGACCAAAGTTGCAGAGCGGAAAATTTCCGATCGAAATCAGTCTTTCGACGTTTCCAATAATGCGTCCATTGCTCACCAGAGCGTGCAAAATGACAATTTTTTTATTAAAAATAAAAGGGTTAAAAGATCTTAAATTATTCCAATTTCTTTATATTTTGCAACTCATATTCACTCTTCAAACGCCATTTATCATACATTGATTTATCAATTCTTTGTTGATTTATATGTAATTAGATGTCATCATTAGAATTAGATTTAGTTTATTATTATACTTGTGTCATACTATCAATTGTATTTTGTTTGTCTGTCGTTATTGTTTATATGTTTAAAATGGGGAATTCCGTTAAATACATAAATAAATAAATAAATTGAATTCATCTCAACAAAAAAGAAGAAATTAATTTTAAATCAAATTTTTTAAGTAACAAATTCTACAACACGGATCTTTTGAAAAAAAAACATTTAAATGAGTACGCGCTCACCTGCCCTAGGAAGAAAATATTCTACTTTATGAATAAAAAAATTGTGATTCTCAAATCTTACAAATACTTACAAATAAATCCACAATTATCGACTATATTAACAATTGACTTCTTATATTATTCAAAAATATTAGTCACTTCAAAAAAAGTAATTTGGAAATTTACTCAACATACTTACAACTGACTCGAAAGAGAAAATGGATGCTGACCCAGCGACAGCTGTAGTATTTACCCCTCCACTCGTAAATTTTTAAAGGACGTCCTTCATTCCTTTTAAAAATATAAAAAATAACAACTGAGAATTTAAAAAAAATAGAAAACAAATATATTGTCTTGCGATCCCCAGCGGAAAACCGTGCATGATATAGAAAATTCAAAAGATCCTTGTTGTTACAGAATTTGATGCTTTATAACTTTGACTTAAAATTAATATCTCAGCTAATTTTATAATTTTTAATAAAAAAATTGAAAAAAAAAGCTAAAATGCATATACGGTGATGATTTCGCGCTCTAGCAGACAATGCACGCATTATTGAAAAAGTCGAAAGACCTATATCGATCGGAACTTTTGTCCTCTCTACAACTTTGGTCTCTTATAATTTTTCCAGAAAATCCATACTTTTGGCTGAAAATACAAAAAATCATCAGAAGGTCATAATTTGCAAAATTCATTAACGCTCTTCAGCGGAAAATGTGCTCACTATCGGAAAATCCAAATGGCCAATGTCGATCGGAAATTGTTTGCTCTACAACTTTGATCCCTAGTAATTTTTCACCAAAATGCATAGTTTCGGCTCTGTCCAAAAAATTAAATCTTATATACATACAGTGTGTATCAGCCAAATGGAATAAATTCGATAATAAATAAATGGAGGCGTGTTCGACAAAACGCTCGGATACGTCGATTAGTATTCTTAGTTGCGCATTTTTTTCAATACAAACTTTTTATACAGGGTGTGTCATGTAACAGAGGCCAATACCAACTTTCTTATTTTAAATGCAACACCCTGTATATTATTCAATTTTTGGATTGTTCAGAAAATTCCAATTATTTGATTGGACGTCACCTGTGGAGAAAATCATTCGGCCGAATAATGGACAACTTTCTCAATCAAAAACGATTTAACAACGTTTACATTATTTAATATCATGCGAAAAAGTAAATTGGACTCTTATGTCAGTGTCAGAAATGACAGATTTTAATTTTGGTTAGAACACCTAAAAAATACAATGCAAATTACTCATGCAAAAGAGAGATCAACTATGATAGTAATAATCATGTTGATGGTAGAGCCACATATACAATATACCACCTCGCCCTCTTTTTTTGAAGAACGAATCTTCCTAGACCAAAGTAACTGGCGAAAAAGTGTTTTAAGAATTAATTAAAAATTCTTGCTCTATACCGAGTGTCTGGGATAAGGGGCGAACATAGGGATTTAGCATGTAAAATTAAATATGTGTAATTATTAGCTCCCCTATTCATTTTAGAGAAAAATCGTAATGGAATATTTTTTTAGAGAATTAAAAATTGTAAATGTATCATCCATTTAATTTACGTTTGTACTAGAATCCACCTCAGAAATAATAAAAATAAGTTGACCAATGGACCATTAGAAAAAAGCCCTTGCCATGATTATGACAAATGTCATGATATGGTGAGAATAATTTTTCTAGTCAGATATCAATTCACTCATTGTAATTACTATGAACCATAACGTTGGGCTCGTTGTAAAGTGTGAACTAGCATTCTTTGGTAAAACAGACAAAAAGTTAAGCTTAGTTTAGTTTTTAGTTAGTTTATTAATTGGCAGCAAATGTTGCTATTTTAAATATGTAAATTCATATTAATGTAAGTATATTGTTCTCCTTAAATAAACTACGGCAAGTCTCCAATCTAATTTTGTTATAAATTAATCTTTAATTCTCTAAAAAATATTCCCTTACGATTTTTATCTAAAATGAACAGGGGAGCTAATAATTACACATATTTAATTTAACATGTTAAATCCCTATGTTCGCCCCTTATCTCAGACACTCGGTATAACGAGCCGCTCCAGCTCGAATTCAAAAATGTTGAATAAAACTATTTTTATTAGCTGAAAAATATTGTTTTTGACAGCTGAAACATATCAATGTTGACACACGAAAAATACTATTTTTGACAAAAAAATACTATTTTTGGCAGTTGGAAAATACTAATTTTTAACAGCCGAGGAATACCATTTCTGTCAGCTGAAACATACCATTCCTGACACACGAAAAATACTCTTTTTGACAAAAAAATACTATTTTTGACAGTAAAAAATACTACTTTTGACAGCGAAATATACTACTTTTGACAGCTGAAAAATACAATTTTTGACAATTAAAAAATGTCGAAAAAAACTATTTTTACTAGCTGAAAAATACTGTTTTTATCAGCTGAAACATAGCATATTTGGTAGCTGAAGAATACTATTTTCTACAACTTTAAAATACAACTCGAGGCGGCTGAAAAATACTATTTTCAACAGCTAGAGATTGCCATTCTTGACCGCTGAAATATACCTTTATGGGCAGCAGTTGCATTTTTGTTTTTGACAGTTAAAAAATGTCAAAAAATGCTGCTTTTGATAGCTAAAAAATACCATTTAAATAGGTGGGAAATACCATTTTTGGCAACTGAAAAAATCATTTTGACAGCTGAAACATTACATTTTTGACAGCTGAATAATACAATTCTTATTAGCTGAAAATACCATTCTTGATAACGACAACACACTATTATTGACAACTGTATCATACCATTATTGTCAGCTAAAAAATACAATTTTTGAAAACAAAAAATTCAATTTTTGGCAACAAAACGTACAATTTTTGAAGGCTAAAAAATGCCATTTTTTACAATAAAAAAATATCAAAAAATGTCGCTTTTGATAGCTGAAAATTACCATTTTATAGGTGGGAAATACCCCATTGTTGACAGCAGAAAGATATAATTTTTGACAGCTGAAAAATATAATTTTTGACAGCTGAAAAATATAATTTTTGACAGCTGAGAAATATCATTTTTGACAGTTGAATAATATACTTCTTAACAGCTGAAAATACAATTTTTAACAGCTGAAACATACCATTCTTGACAACTACAACAAACCATTATAGACAACTGTAACATACCAGTATTGTCAGCAAAAAAATACAATTTTTGACAACAAAAAGTACAAGTTTTGAGAGCTGAAAATGCAATTTTGACAATATAGAAAATGACCTAAAATGCTACCGTTGATAGCTATACGAATTTTATAGGTGAGAAATACCTTTTTTGACAGCTGAAAAATATCATTTTCCACAGTTGAATAAATACATTTCTTAACAGCTAAAAACTACCACTTTTAACAGCTGAAAATACCATTCTTGACAACTCCAACAAACCTTCATTGACAACTGTAACATACCATTATTATTTTTTTTTTTTTGCTAGCTCTAATAACTATTTTATGATTTTTTTTTAATTTTCAATAATTTGTATTACTTTTTGTAATGTATTTTATAATGTGTTTTGTATATTGTCCCTATAAGTGGACTCGCAGTCTGTTGGGTTTAAATGAAATAAATAAATAAATAAATAAATAAATAAATAAATAAATAAATAAATAAATAAATAAATAAATAAATTATTGTTAGCAAATACAATTTTTGACAATTAAAAAATGTCAAAAATGCTGCTTTCAATAGCTGAAAAATACCATTTTTATAGGTAAGAAATACCTTTTCGACAGCTGAAAAGTACCGTTTTTGACAACTGAAAAATATCATTCTTGACAACTGCAACAAACCATTATTGACAACTGTAACATACCATTATTGTCTGCTAAAAATACAATTTTTGATAACACAAAAAAAACAAGTTTTGGCAGCTGAAAAATGCTATTTTTGACAGTTAAAAAAATGTCGAAAATGCTGCTTTTGATAGCTGAAAAATAACATTTTTATAGGTTGGAAATCGCATTTTTGACAACTGAAAAATATCATTTTTGGCAGTTGAATAATACACTTCTTAACAGCTGATAACTACCATTTTCAACAGCTGAAAAATACCAATGTTGACAACTGCAACAAACCATTATTGACAACTGTAACATACCATTATTGCCTACAAAAAGTCAATTTAGGACAGTTGAAAAATGCCATTTTTGACAATTAAAAAAAAGTCGCAAAAAGCTGTTTTTGATAGCAAAAAAATAACATTTTAATAGGTGAGAAATACATTTTTTGACATATAAAAAAACATTTTTGATAACTGAAGAACATCATTTTTTACAGCTCTTAACTTGAAAAATACGAATTTTGGCAATTGCAACAAAACATTAGTGACAACTGTAATAAACCATTATTGTCGGCTAAAAAATACAATTTCTGACAGCTAAAAAATGCCACTTTTAATATATAAAAAATGTTGAAAAATACTTTTTTGATAGCTGAAAAATACCATTTTAATAGATGAGCAATAGCTTTTTTGACATTTAAATAAATTTAAAATAACATTTTTGACAACTGAAACATATCATTTTCGACAGTTTAATAATACATTTCTTAACAGCTAAAAACTACCATTTTTAACGGCTGAAACATATCATTCTTGACAATTGCAACACACCATTATTGTCAGCTAAGAAATACAATTTTAGACAACAAAAGAAAGGAAGAACGATTTATCTTCCTATACCAAAGTAACTGGCGAAAATGTGTTTTAAGAATTAATAAAAAATTCTTGCGAGCTTGAAACTACTACAGGTAGTGCCATGGCTCCTTGGCTCTATATAGCGAGCCGCCCCTGAGCGATAGTACTTACTATTATTCATTACACTTACTCCTGAAGAAGTTTGCAAGGTTTGGACGTTTATTATGCAAGTTAGATTGTTTAACGTAACCATCCATTCTCTATGAAATTTACAATGACTGACATTAATGTGGCAGTAAATGCACAGTATGATTAAAAAATATAAATAAATAAATTGCTTCAGCTTGTATTTAAAAAGTATTCCTAAATATTGCTAAAAGCTAAAAGCAGTCGAACATAAAGCTTTGTATGTAACTCGTCCACAATAGCACTTCATGGACTCGCCTCCGTTATTAGCCTCTCTCGCTTCGCTCGCTCGGCCATAAAACGTCTCGTCCAGGAATGTGCTATATTGTGGACTTGTTACATAAATAGATATTATGTTCAACTGTACGAAAATAGTAACTTTGGCGGTTTCTTTTTAGGCCAAAATGGCGTACATTTCGTACTGGTCCCATAATTGATAAAGTAAATTAGACTCTTATATCAGTGTCAGAAATGACAGATCTTAATTTTGGTTAGAACACTTAATAAATACAATGCAAATTACCAATGAAAAAGAGAGATCAACTGTGATAGTGGTTTATAGCGATAGTTCTTACTATTGTTCATTATATTTACTCCTGAAGAAGTTTGCAAGGTTTGGACGTTTATTATGCAAGTTAGATTGTTTAACGTAATCATCCATTCTCTATGAAATTTACAATGACTGACATTAATGTGGCAGCAAATGCACACTATGATTAAAAAATATAAATAAATAAATTGCTTCAGCTTGTATTTAAAAAGTATTCCTAAATATTGCTAAAAGCTAAAAGCAGTCGAACATAAAGCTTTGTATGTAACTCGTCCACAATAGCACTTCATGGACTCGCCTCCATTACCAGCCTCTCTCGCTTCGATCGCTCGGCCATAAAATGTCTCACCCAAGAAAATGCTGTATTGTGGTCTTGTTACATAAATACCTATTTCTCATTTTGTACTGATGTGTAAAAAAAGAGTCATGTAATTTTCAGGATTTATTGCACTGCTTAATTAAATGAAGGAATTTTACTACTATATTGTAATTTACCCAATTCCAATGGATTTATTGGGTTAACATATAAATATTAGGTCAACCGCTGAAAAGACGAATACTGAATTCCAATATAAAATAAATTATTATATATCTTTTTAGCGTGTAGTTTGGAAATACTATGTGCTGTAACAAAGTTAGAATGGAAATTCCATGCGAGTGGAACATTTCGAGCGCGAGCCGCCAGACGACCGCGAGTAACCTTGAGCATAAGAATTTCCATTCTTACCGATTAGCATATTATACTTTCTCCACGACCTGAAAAAATAATAAAAATGGTGATGTGGCCATCATGTTACTTTCTCCGATGGTATCATCATTTATATCATGGTTTATTTTCTATTTAAATCGTATTTTAAATGTACATCGAGCGTTTTGAAGACTCGTATGCTGACGTTTAAAACGTCAAAATTATCAAATTGATGGAAAAATTATACTTTAAATTCAAAAACACAGTTTACTCAAAAACTAAAGAGATTCCAAAAAAAACGTATTTTTTATAAGTTGTTCACTTTGACATTCTCTACAATTATTATTAACATAAATTGGCTGTAACTATTATTGTTTCTTAATTATAAACCAAAAATGAAAAAAAAATAAATAATTTTTTTTCTCGAATAACAATGATATTATGAAAAATGTTTTCAAACAAAATAATCTCATTTTTTTATTGTCTTCAATATTTGTTCAAATGTTTTTGTGATATATTTCATATTTAAGAAAATATTGGCAAAAAACAAAAAACAGTTAAGGTAAACAACCACTTCCGGTGTACGAAATTTTACCAAAAGCTATTCAGTTCTTCGGATTATCATATAAGACGTATGTTTAAAGTTTCATATCAATTGGTCTATTAGTTTTTGAGATACAGCGCGCACAGACACACACACACAGCCACACACAGACACACACACACACACACACACACACACACACACACACACACACAAATTTTTTTTTTTTTCAGAAATTGTTGAAATGGCATCTAGGGACCCCAAAACGGATATTTCCGTAAAAAAAAATTGAAAAAAAAATCACGATCACAATACTTTCTCGTACTTCGTAACGGAGAAAGTAACAAAAACAAGAGTTTTATTACTACATGTTCATTGATAT
The DNA here is from genome assembly GCA_910593695.2 of Ocypus olens. NCBI lineage: Eukaryota > Metazoa > Arthropoda > Insecta > Coleoptera > Staphylinidae > Ocypus > Ocypus olens. Next base: position 38,197,002 of record OU343060.1, read on the forward strand.
TTGTATAGTATCTTGATAATTGTGAAATCAAGGCTAATTGTTTTATTCAGACTGGTATAAGAATTTTCATTCCATAACTAATGGAATGAATTACAAGCAAAAACGCATAAGCGCATAGTGTTTTATTCCATAACAAGAGCGAGAATGTGTATGTTCTATGGTCAAAATTGATTTCAGAATACTTAAATTATACAGTGGTTGTGAAGAAAATTTTTTTTTGTGGCAACTTAAGAGCCTTCTGGCGCAATATATTTGATTTAAAAATTTCAATTTGTCGGGCCCAAATTGACATACCCTAGATTAACTGCGAAATATATATAGTTTATCCTTACCTATAAAATGTTGCCCGTAAACACTAGAGGCGAATGAAATAAAACAATAAATTAGCAACCACATATCATCAACACTTAAGTAACACTGATTGTGTAAAGAATTAGTTAAAGAAATATATTCAAACAAAACGTTAAGGAATTCGACAAGTCAAACAGGTTATGGAAAGATGAACGGTCATTAAAATCATATTCGACTAATAGAAATTGTACATATTATGTGAAAGGCCAAAGGTCCCGTACATCGCGGCTTAACATTTTATCATGGATACACTATCGACAAATTGTGTAATGAAAAATAGTGTATGTTTTATAATTCGTCACACACAAATAATCTACTCTTAAAAAATAACACAACTTGTTTTATAGAAATTGAATTAACTAAACAAACAAAAATTTCAAGTATTTTTAATTAAATGCAAATATTTGACCGTTATTGACCAATAGGTACTAAATAATTATTGCAGACAGAGTACAACCAATAACCAACAAATCGGCAATACACAATATATAGAGTTAATGCGTGAGAATCAATTCTCAAGTCTCGTCAAGTGTTTCTTGCTAAAAATTATATCCGGTTCCACATTCGATAATGAATAAGATCGCTCTGAATGTCAATTTTGGAATCAATACTTTTTTTCTACGTCCGTTACAAAATGTACAGTGTTTTTTCATTAATTTGCTTTCATAAAATATGTGATTCCTGAACCCTTTAAAAAGAGTAGAAAAAGTGCCATACACGGTTCACTTTTTCAAGCTTTTGCCTGGAAAGAGTGACGTAGCTGTTCATTTTTTAACTAAAAAATGGTGATGTGGCCATCATGTTACTTTCTCAGACTTGATGGTATCATAGCCATTTATATTTACGTTTTCATGGTTTACTTTCAATTGAAATCATATTTTAAATGTACATCGAGCGTTGTGTAAACACTGATGAAACTGAGGTTTAAAACGTCAAAATTATGAAAGATGAAAAAATTATAATTGAAATTCAAAAACTCAGTTTACTCGAAAACTAAAGGGATTTCGAAAAAAAACTTATTCTTTATAAGTTGTTGATTTTAGCATTCTTTGCAATTATTATTAACAAAAATTTGCTGTAACTATTATCGTTTCATAATTATAAACCAAAAATGAAAAAAATAATAATAAATTTTTTTATCGAATAACAATAATGTTATGAAAAATATTTTCAAACAAAATAATCTCATTTCTTCATTGTCTTCAATATTTGTTTAAATATTTTTATGATATTTTTCATATTTAAGAAAATATTGGCAAAAAACAAAAAAACAGTTAAGGTAAACACCCACTTCCGGCATACAAAATTTTACCAAAAGCTTTTCAGTTCTTCGGATTATCAAATAAGACGTATGTTCAAAGTTTCATATCAATTGCTCTATTAGTTTTTGAGCGCACGCCCGCCGGCACGCACGCACGCACGCACGCACGCACGCACGCACGCACGCACGCACGCACGCACGCACGCACGCACGCACGCACGCACGCACGCACGCACGCACGCACGCACGCACGCACGCACGCACGCACGCACGCACGCACGCACGCACGCACGCACGCACGCACGCACGCACGCACGCACGCACGCACGCACGCACGCACGCATGCACGCAGGCACGCACGCCCGCACGCAGGCAGGCAGGCACGCACGCACGCCCGCCCGCACGCACGCACGCACGCACGCACGCACGCACGCACGCACGCACGAACGCACGCACGCACGCACGCAGGCACGCACGCACGGCACGCAAGCACGCACGCACGCACGCATGCACGCACGCACGCACGCACCCACACACACACACACACACACACACACACACACACACACACACACACACACACACACACACACACACACACACACACACACACACACACACACACACACACACACACACACACACACACACACACACACACACACACACACACACACACACACACACACACACACACACACACACACACACACACACACACACACACACACACACACACACACACACACACACACACACACACACACACACACACACACACACACACACACACACACACACAGGCACAAAAAAAAAATTCCAGAAATTGTTGAAATGGCATCTAGGGACCCCAAAACGGATATTTCCGTAAAAAAAAAATAAAAAAAAAAATCACGATCACAATACTTTCTCGTACTTCGTAACGGAGAAAGTAAAAATTGTTTGCGCGAAGTGTGTCGTGAACGCTTCACAACACGCCGATAAACGTCAAACATTCGTTTCAAATCAAGTAAACTTGATTGACATTATTTTATTCACAATCACTATAATAATATGCATATTTTTAACCTCCAAAAAGTTGGGAAATTAGCGATTCCCTCTTTGAGGTGGGTAATATTCTGTTACTTACCTCTATTTCGGAGTACAGAAACATTTTGTGAACCTCTATTTCGAAGTACAGAAATAGTCAATTGTTAGTGTGTCTGGGATGAGGGGCGGACAAAGGGATTTAACATGTAAAATTAAATATGTGTAAATATTAGCTCCCCTATTCATTTTAGAGAAAAATCGTGAAGGAATATTTTTTAGAGAATTAAAAATTGTAAGTGTATCCATTTAATTTACGTTTGTACCAGAATTCACCTCAGAAATAATAAAAATTATTTGAACAATGTACCATTTAATAAAAACCCTTGCCATGAGTTTGACAAATGTCATGTCATAGTGAAAATAATTTTACTAGTCAGATAACTATAAACATCAAATTAAATAAGACATCACATTTTATTATTAAGCCCATCAATAATAAAATGTTCATGTAATTTTATAGGGTTAAGCGTTAATCTGAATCGAACTATTCAATGCTGAATTCCTCCGTGAAACCAAAGTTCTAAAAGTTCTAATCAGGGTTAGCGAGAGATTTTCAGTTTTTACTTTCTCCGTTACGAAGTACGAGAAAGTATTGTGATCGTGATTTTTCTTTCAAACATTTTTTTTACGGAAATATCCGTTTTGGCGTCTCTAGATGCCATTTCAACTTTTTCGGGAAAAAAAAAAATTGAGTCGTGTGTGTCGCGTGTGTCGCGTGTGTCGCGTGTGTCGCGTGTGTCGCGTGTGTCGCGTGTGTCGCGTGTGTCGCGTGTATCGCGTGTGTCGCGTGTTTCGCGTGAGTCGCGTGTGTCGCGTGTGTGGCGAGTGTCGCGTGTGTGGCGAGTGTCTCGTGTGTCGCGTGTGTGTGTGTGTGTCGCGCGTGTGTGTGTGTGTGTGTGTGTCGCGTGTGTGGCGTGTGTCGCGTGTGTCGCGTGTGTGTGTGTGTCGCGTGTGTCGCGTGTGTCGCGTGTGTCGCGTGTGTGTGTGTCGCGCCTGTAGCGCGTGTTTGTGTGTGTGCGTCGCGTGTGACGCGTCTGTCGTGTGTGTGTGTGTCACGTGTGACGCGTCTGTCGCGTGTGACGCGTCTGTCGCGTGTGTCGCGTTTGTGTGTCGCGTGTGTCGCTTGTGTCGCGTTTGTCGCGTGAGTCGCGTGTGTCGCGTGTGTGGCGTGTGTCGCGTGTTTCGCGTGTGTGTGTATCGCGTGTGTGTGTGTGTGTGTCGCGTGTGTCGCGTGTGTGTGTGGCGTGTGTCGCGTGTGTCGCGTGTATCGCGTGTGTGTGTGTCGCGTGTATCGCGTGTGTCGCGTATGTCGCGCGTGTGTGTGTGTCGCGTGTCGCCTCTGTCGCGTGTGTGTGTCTGTCGCGTGTGTCGCGCCTGTCGCGCGTGTTTGTGTGTGTGCGTCGCGTGTGACGCGTCTGTCGTGTGTGTGTGTCGCGTGTAACGCGTCTGTCGCGTGTGACGCATCTGTCGCGTGTGACGCGTCTGTCGCGTGTGTCGCGTGTGTGTGTCGCGTGTGTCGCGTGTGTGTGTCGCGTGTGTCGCGTTTGTCGCGTGTGTGTGTGTAGCGTGTGTCGCGTGTGTGTGTGTGTGTTGCGTGTGTCGCGTGTGTCGCGTGTGTGTGTGGCGTGTGTCGCGTGTGTCGCGTGTATCGCTTGTGTGTGTGTCGCGTGTGTGTGTGTCGCGTGTATGTGTGTGAGTGTGTCGCGTGTATGTGTGTGAGTGTGTCGCGTGTGTCGCGTGGGTCGCGTGTGTCGCGCGTGTCGCGTATGTCGCGTGTGTCGCGTGTGTGTGTGTGTGGCCCCTGTCGTGTATGTGTGTTCGTCGCGTGTCGCCTCTGTCGCGTGTGTGTGTGTGTGTGTGTCGCGTGTGTCGCCTCTGTCGCGTGTGTGTGTGTGTCGAGTGTGTCGCGTGTGTGTCGCGTGTGTCGCGTCTGTCCCGCGTGTTTGTGTGTGTGTGCGTCGCGTGTGACGCGTCTGTCGTGTGTGTGTGTGTGGCGTGTGACGCGTCTGTCGCGTGTTTGTGTGTAGCGTGTGTGTGTCGCGTGTGTCGCGTGTGTCGCGTGTGTGTGTCGCGTGTGTCGCGTGTGTCGCTTGTGTCGTGTTTGTGTATGTGTGTCGCGTGTGTGTGTCGCGTGTGTGTGTGTCGTATGTATGAGTGTGAGTGAGTCGCGTGTGTCGCGTGTGTCGCGTGTGTGTGTGTGTGTGAGGCCTCTGTCGCGTGTGTGTGTCTGTCGCGTGTGGCGTGTGTCGCGTGTGTCGCGTGTGTGTGTGTGTGTCGCGTGTGTCGCGTGTGTCGCGTGTGTCGCGTGTGTCGCGTGTGTGTGCGTGTCGCGTCTGTCGCGTCTGTCGCGTGTGTGTTTGTGTGTATGTGCATCGCGTGTGTGTGAGCGTCGCGTGTGACGCGTCTGTCGCGTGTGACGCGTCTGTCACGTTTGTGTGTGTCGCGTGTGTCGCGTGTGTCGCGTGTGTCGCTTGTGTCGCGTTTGTCGCGTGTGTGTGTGTGTCGCGTGTGTCGCGTGAGTGTGTGCGTCGCGTGTATGTGTGTGTGTCGCGTTTGTGTGTGTGTATGTGTCGCGTGTGTGTGTGTCGCGTATGTCGCGTGTGTGGGTGTGTCGCGTGTGTCGCGTGTGTCGCGTGTGTCGCGTGTGTCGCGTGTGTGTGTGTGTGGCGCGTGAGTGTGTGCGTCGCGTGTATGTGTGTGTGTCGCGTTTGTGTGTGTGTATGTGTCGCGTGTCGCGTGTGTGTGTGTATCGCGTGTGTCGCGTGTGTCGCGTGTGTGTCAGTTACCATTGAGATTAGGCAGTCATATAATTAAACATGATTTTTTTATTTTAAACGATATTGAATGTAAAATGAACGGTATACTTGGATCAGATTTTTTTATGAGATTTCGAGCAACAATTAATTTCGATAAATTTGTTTTTTCATTTTGGAAAGGCTCACAGGAAATATTAACACCAGTAGAATCTATTTATTAACAGTACGAAGTAATTCCGCCGCGTTGCGAAATTATTAAATATTTTCATACGAATTGTGCTGACGATTGTATTGTCTGGTCAAGCGAAATTGCAAACGGTGTTTTCACGGCAGCAACTGTTGCAAGGCCAAGGAATAAACTGATTCTGGTACGAATTTTAAATACCAACAACGCAGAAATTCAAATCAGAAACTTCGAACCAACCACTTCGAAACTATCGGATTACGAGATTTATAATTTTGAGAATAATCAGAGCTCATTAGAAAGGGTAATTCAATTGTTAAAACTAATTAAAGTAAATGGATTAAATGTAGAAGAGAAAGATTCGGTTCATAAATTGTGTGCGAAATACTCAGATGTATTTATGTTAGAGAACGATACAGTAACAAATATCGATAAGGCTAATATTAAATTGAAAACGGGAGCTCAACCAGTATACGTTAAACCATACAGATTACCACATGCACAAAAAACGGAAATTGACAGACAAATTGCTACACCCTTTTCAGCCCTAGGGTATATTAGCACGCGTCGCTTGACTGATAAAGTTAAAATTCAAAAATAAAATCTATCACCAAAAATTTAATGATGCAAAGGTCGCTCATGGAAAAGGCGGGTGGCAAACGACGCACCTCGGCCAGCTTCAATGGAGGGTTTGTCGTAGGTTTAAATGATTTGTACTTAAAGGGCGCCACTTGGTTTATAATATACCACCTACTTAAACCAAGAAAAGTGCACTCTCCCTTTCCATTTGCAACTATACCGCGTTAAGTTTCAAACTATCCAAATTAATTAAATGCTTTTAATGGTTGATGAGGTAATATGACGAACAACAATAAAGTCAACACATTTAGGGGAGAATATATATATATAATGTGAAATAATTCAATAAATCAATGTACAACAAAATTAACAAAACATTAATAATAATCTCGTAATCACTTCTCTCAATTAATTCAGTTACATTACCCTTTCTGCCCTCAAATATAGCTATATCTTTCGGTTCACAAACAAGAATTAATGATCCAATCATCAAGATTCATCTTATTACTACTTGCATCGATTCTACGAAAATGGTTAGATTTAAAAAAAATAATAATTAATAATTAATAATTGAATTAATTCCCAAATCAATTTAATTAAACAAGAAAAAAATAGTGAACATTAAGGATCTCTGTTAATAATTGATTGAAAAAAAAATACCAATTACTTTCAATGAAATTTAAAACAAGACGGAAATATTCATTAGTTAATTACACTACAGCGTTACGGTTTCAATTCGTCAAAACACAATTAAATAAATAATATATCATGTCAGAATAATTACGATAAAAGAAAGAAATAAGAAAAAAACTACTCATCGGCATCAGCTGTCTTCGCCTCGGTGATTTGACCTGATGCGACTGCACGTAGGACGATAACGGATGACCCGTGGAAGGATGTACAGCAACGACACCAAATACGTCCTGCGATAACGTCCACCGAAGAGAAAAGAAATCACATCGACTCCATGGGATTAATCTCCACGCGGAAAATCCAGTAAAAATGCGATGTTTCAATACCATGCATAAACCCAACAAACAAAAAAAACTCTAAAAACACACGGAAATATTTTAGTAAAATGAATTAGAGAATTGAAAATTACTTACCCCTTAGAAAGGGAGTTATTGATAACACGCGTGCTTGAGTATATTTTTTTTTTCCAGAGTAAAATTATCCGATAAAATATCGATTAATCGGCCACTGGGAATATTAATTAAACCAGTGAACACCGACTCTAACTCACTAAATTATACAAATCCAGATAACTGGAGTGATATCAATAAAATCACTAATAAATTTAGCAGTTAATACTCCGTATATACTCTTCCGCACTCCAAGACGAAAAGAAAGAAAAATGGTCAGAACGGTCGTTCCGAAAGACAAAAAAAATGAGCATGCGCCAAAATTTTTAAATAATTTAATTATAGAGAATCATTATAGGCAACTTGAGATACATAAGTAATTAATAAATTCAAATTAACGAAAATAAGACGAATATTGAATAAAATCCTCCGTGTGGAAAAATGAAACGTAACAACTCCCCCTTTTCTTCCCGAGTGAAAATTTCTCCAAAATTTTACACGAGCAGCAAAACATATTACCTTCGTCTGCAATAAATGTAACCCAATTTTACAACTATTGATAAAATAAACAAACCAAAAAAAAAACTAATTCGATAAACATTGCGAGAAAACAAAGATACAGTTCCCATCTCCATGCCTTACCAAATAGTGATAACCCAAATAAATATGTTTTCCGAAAAATGCGAATAACCAAAAATTTTTTTTTCAGTTGAAACAACCAAAAAAATAAAAAAATGAAAAGTTGAACATGTAAATCAACCAGCCAATGATAGTAATGTTAAATCCGTTTAACGAAATAAATTGTGAATTTTCTTACCACAAGAAAATCAAAACATCACCATTTAAAATCACACAAATCACATTTCCAATGTTGTTTACATGATCTAATACTTCCATTGAAAAAAATAAAGAAAACAAGACGTGTAAAAAAACAAAATTAAACTGCCCCTTTAACATTCGGTTAAGGGTTTCGCTGCCCCAACCTCGCAACAAAAAAAAACAAGACATTATTGGAGGAAAGAAAACAAAATTAAAGTGCCCCTTAAACATTCGGTTAAGGGTTTCGCTGCCCCAACCTCGCAACAAAAAACAAGACATTATTGAAGGAAAGAAAACAAAATTAAAGTGCCCCTTAAACATTCGGTTAAGGGTTTCGCTGCCCCAACCTCGCAACAAAAAAACAAGACATTATTGAAGGAAAGAAAACAAAATTAAAGTGCCCCTTAAACATTCGGTTAAGGGTTTCGCTGCCCCAACCTCGCAACGAAAGATGGAGTACAAGACCAAAAGCGTTATCACAACTCCTCTCGCAATTTATTTTCCAATCACTCAATCCGAACTAGGTTTTAAATCTTTGACGTGCCATATACCTTTGGAAACGCCTAATTCGTCTTCCAATTCGTAAGTATTGTACCCAACCTTGCGTTTTATACGAAAAGGCCCAGTAAACTTTTTCCCCAACTTAGCAGCATAAAATTTCGTAGCATCAGAAATTGAATATTCCTTCTTGTAAACCAATTGACCTTCCACGTAATCTACATGTCGACGCCTAAGGTTATATCTATCCTTAGCCCGGGAATGTGCTTCTATTAATTTCTTGGAAATTGTATCATAAAGTTTACGGAAACATTTTTCTCTGACTTCGGACTTAGTCTCCACTTGACTATCATCAAACCCATTATTCTGATGATCTGTACCGTCTAAAATAATTTCCCTACCAAAATTTATGAAAAATGGAGTATGAGAGGTGACTTCATGACGGGCAGTGCGAAGAGCACATGTCACCTTCGGTAGTTCCTCATCCCACTTTCGCTGATTTTCTGATACATACGAAGCCAACATTGTTTTCAGGACACGGTTAACCCTTTCGGCAGGGTTAGCCTGTGGATGATAGACAGGATTATAGAGCACGTCTACCCCATACTTTGCCATCAACCGAATAAACTCCCTACTCTTATATTGTACTCCATTATCACACAAAATCGTCCGCGGAACACCAAACATCAAAAATACATTATCCTCTAAATGTTTGACTACAGTAACAGCCGTCGCTTTCCTCATTGGAAAAGTGAGACAAAATTTACTAAAACAATCTGAGACAACCAGAATATAGCAATATCCATGGGAGGATCTTGGTAACGGACCTACAATATCGGTGCATATTACTTGCCAAGGCCTAGTCAATTTTGGTCTCGAGCCCATTAACCCAGCTTTACTTTTCTGTTCGGGTTTAAATTGTTGACACACAGCACATCGTCGAATATATCGAGTGATATCGGCTTTCATACAAGGCCAATAATATTTTGAAGATATTCTATGAAACGTCTTAAAAACACCCAAATGACCCGCAGTACTAGAATCATGATTTTCAAAAATAAGTTTCGTTCTCAAATTTTTAGGAATTACTAATTTCCACTTTTCGTTGCTATCAGGAAAAGGTGAATTATTTTTAGTATACTTATAGATTTTATTATCGTGTACCCGCCACTGAGGATATTTTAAAGGAAAAGATACAATACTTTTACTAAGACGAACATACCAAGGATCATCAACCTCATCAACTTCAACACTATCAATAACTAAATTATAACAAAAATCCGAATCTACATTTTCAATTTTATTTTCTGTACAACAATCACGAGATAAAGCATCAGCAACAACATGGTCTTTACCTTTCCTATGGATAACATCGAAATCAAACTGCTGAAGTCTCAACGTCCACCGACCTAATCGACCTTGAGGCTGTGATAGATTATTCAGCCATACCAGAGAATAGTGATCAGTGACGACCGTAAACTTAGAACCTTCCAAATAACACCTCAGCTTCTCCATTGCCCAGATTACCGCCAGACACTCTCGTTCTGTGGTTGAATATTTACGCTCAGCGGAAGTCAAGGATCGACTAATATAACAAATAACATGTTCGCCGTCTTGATGTGTTTGTGTTAAGACCGCGCCAATTCCATAGGCAGATGCATCGGTTTGCAATACAAAAGGCAAATCAAAATCAGGACATGTCAAAATGGGTGCAGAAACTAGAGCATTTTTAATATCTCCGAGAGAACGATCACAATCATCAGTCCAGACAAAAGTCTTCCGTTTGTGTAACAAGGCAGTTAATGGTGCCACTAACGTCGCAAAAGCCGGAACAAATCGCCTATACCACGACGCCATACCCAGAAGTCTTCGAACTTCGGTTTGATTAGAAGGGGTTTTCATACCAACAATCGATTTAACTTTATCCGGATCCACCTGTACACCACTACGATTTACTACATAACCCAGATACTTCAATTCAGGCTTGCAAAATACACATTTATCCTCACTTAAGGTTAACCCAGCCTTTTCTAACCGAAGGAATATTTCTCTTAAAATCTCGACGTGTTTTTCGAAAGTAGGAGTTACTAAAATTATATCGTCCAAATAAACGAATACATATGGTTCTAGATCAGGGCCTAGCACGGAATCTACTAAACGCTGAAAAGTCGCAGGCGCATTGTGCAACCCAAAAGGCATTCGAGTGAACTGATATAATCCACGACCAGGGATAGTAAAAGCAGTATACTGTTTGCTCGATTCTTCCATCTCAACTTGCCAATACGCAGATTTTATATCCATTGTGGATAAATATTTGGCCCCTCTCAGTTTATCTAAAATGGCAGAAATATAAGGAAGGGGATAACCATCTCTTTTAGTTACCTTATTCAATTTTCTAAAATCGACACAAAATCTGTAAGACCCATCTTTCTTAGGTACCATTAAAATGGGAGATGACCAAGCACTTGAAGATTTCTCTATTACACCATGTTGAAGCATATCATCTAATTCGGAATCAATTAATTTCTGAATATGTGGTGATACTGGATAATACCTTTGTTTAATTGGGGGGCTGTCAACATCAATTTTATGTTGAACGAGATTTGTACGTCCTAACAAACCTGAGACTTTTTCGAAATAGCTTGACGTCACATTGTTTAGCTCATCCACCTGACACCGCGTTAACAGTTCACGAGACTCTAGTGAATTTAACTGACAATTATTTAATTCTTCTGAGGAGAAATACCACTCTCCACGTCGTAGGTCAGGAACAAAACCCATCTTAATCCAAAAAGATGTCCCCAAAACTACCATATGTCTTAATGTAGGAACTATATACAAATCAATCACAGAAACTTTATCCTTCAATCTAATTGGAACAGAAACAATTCCAACGCAATTACTAACGTCACCGTTCGCAACAGTACAAGAAATTCCTCTAACATTTCTAAAATGTAAACCCATTGCTTTCAAGATTTCCCAACAATCTTGATTTATAAAGCACCGATTAGCACCAGAGTCTAATAACCCATAAAATTCTCTACCATAAATCGAAATTTTAACATAAGGGCACTCAGAACCTCTCACTTGTGCTAAAATATAATCTAATACTGGTTTAGTATTACTTAACAATTCGTTACTCTGGGAAAAATTTTGAGCAGCATTGACATTACATTTCTTCGACACAGCACTAGAATTTTTGATCGGATAATTTGAAGAGAATCCTAGCCGACCCCCTAAGACACCCTTTTCCCGTTTCCCGAACGACAACAATTCGGACATTGAGGTTTCTTAAAACCAACTTTACCACAACCAAAACATTTTATTTTATCACACCGCGAAGCTAAGTGATTTGGATCTTTACAAATATAACACGATTTTGTTACTCGAGGTTCGACAACGGCATCACTACATACTTGTCTACTACCTGATTGATAGCTAAACTGAGGTTCTAAAGCAGACTTACTGGTAGGAGGTTTAAAAGCACTGATAGAGTTCCTCGTAACCTGGAGTTTCTTACAGAGATCTAACAACTGAGCTTCAGATGTAATATCAATTAAGCTAAGGTGATTTTGAAAATATGGCAAAATGTTTTTAAGGAGAACACGCATCCTTATGTTCGCACTGACAGGAATAGTTAAACGAGAAAATAAGTTCGACATCACAGCTAAATAGACACCTATGGATTCATTATCACCCTGTGTTCGAGACTTAATTTGTTCCCATAATTTATCATTATAATCATAGGGTAAGAATTCTTAAAATAACAATTTTCTTAAATCATCCCAATTACAAACTAAATTTCTATTAGCTCTAAACCATACTGCGGCAGTACTCGAAAATAAATCAATAGCAGAGTGAAAAAGGACATCTTTGCTAATATTCCTAGCAATACACAATTCATCTACTCTCTCGAGAAAAGAAGTTACACTTAAACTATTATCATCACCAGAAAAACACAAGTCCCATTTATGCACCGGTACAGGTTTAAAATTTAGCACGGAAATGTCTCTAATACTCGTATCGTTCCCAGATTGATTAATTGACCTATTTACGCCTGAAGGACTAGAAACATTTGGAACCTCTTCCTCACAAAAATTAGGATCTGAAGGAATTGTCACGTCAAGAGATCTTGAAGCCAATTCTACTTTTGAATCTAAATCCGCCATAATAGACATAAGAGTAGTTAATAATTTAGATCTAGACGAAATAATCCTACTATCTTCAGAATCAATTCTTTCTAATCGCGGAATTAGATGATTAATTTTAGTTTCAAGTTTTCGTTTAGAACTACCAGAGCCAGAAAACACCTCAATTGCGTCTTTAAGTTCAGTTACTTTCTTCCCACAAATCTCAATTTCAGAATCACTATCTACAACCGGCACACAATGAAATTTTTTCCCCTGTCTCTCTAAACGTATTATTCCTCTAAGACATTTTCTCATCGAATCACAATTACCATCTGCATCGAGACCTCTAACGCGTAATTCATATTGTAACTCATCAACAGTTAATCTATTTACATCCATTTTTAAGAGAGATAATTTCAATCAATTATTATTAAAAATCAACGGAATTAATTTTCCCTCAATATGATGTTGTCTTTACCTCACCAATCAACCAAATTCAAGATTAATCAAACTAACAAAAAAACAGTTTATTATTTTTTTCCAATTTAGGGCAAATCCCTTTTAATTTAGGGCCCCACGTTGGGCGCCAAAAATATGCTACACCCTTTTCAGCCCTAGGGTATATTAGCACGCGTCGCTTGACTGATAAAGTTAAAATTCAAAAATAAAATCTATCACCAAAAATTTAATGATGCAAAGGTCGCTCATGGAAAAGGCGGGTGGCAAACGACGCACCTCGGCCAGCTTCAATGGAGGGTTTGTCGTAGGTTTAAATGATTTGTACTTAAAGGGCGCCACTTGGTTTATAATATACCACCTACTTAAACCAAGAAAAGTGCACTCTCCCTTTCCATTTGCAACTATACCGCGTTAAGTTTCAAACTATCCAAATTAATTAAATGCTTTTAATGGTTGATGAGGTAATATGACGAACAACAATAAAGTCAACACATTTAGGGGAGAATATATATATATAATGTGAAATAATTCAATAAATCAATGTACAACAAAATTAACAAAACATTAATAATAATCTCGTAATCACTTCTCTCAATTAATTCAGTTACATTACCCTTTCTGCCCTCAAATATAGCTATATCTTTCGGTTCACAAACAAGAATTAATGATCCAATCATCAAGATTCATCTTATTACTACTTGCATCGATTCTACGAAAATGGTTAGATTTAAAAAAAATAATAATTAATAATTAATAATTGAATTAATTCCCAAATCAATTTAATTAAACAAGAAAAAAATAGTGAACATTAAGGATCTCTGTTAATAATTGATTGAAAAAAAAATACCAATTACTTTCAATGAAATTTAAAACAAGACGGAAATATTCATTAGTTAATTACACTACAGCGTTACGGTTTCAATTCGTCAAAACACAATTAAATAAATAATATATCATGTCAGAATAATTACGATAAAAGAAAGAAATAAGAAAAAAACTACTCATCGGCATCAGCTGTCTTCGCCTCGGTGATTTGACCTGATGCGACTGCACGTAGGACGATAACGGATGACCCGTGGAAGGATGTACAGCAACGACACCAAATACGTCCTGCGATAACGTCCACCGAAGAGAAAAGAAATCACATCGACTCCATGGGATTAATCTCCACGCGGAAAATCCAGTAAAAATGCGATGTTTCAATACCATGCATAAACCCAACAAACAAAAAAAACTCTAAAAACACACGGAAATATTTTAGTAAAATGAATTAGAGAATTGAAAATTACTTACCCCTTAGAAAGGGAGTTATTGATAACACGCGTGCTTGAGTATATTTTTTTTTTCCAGAGTAAAATTATCCGATAAAATATCGATTAATCGGCCACTGGGAATATTAATTAAACCAGTGAACACCGACTCTAACTCACTAAATTATACAAATCCAGATAACTGGAGTGATATCAATAAAATCACTAATAAATTTAGCAGTTAATACTCCGTATATACTCTTCCGCACTCCAAGACGAAAAGAAAGAAAAATGGTCAGAACGGTCGTTCCGAAAGACAAAAAAAATGAGCATGCGCCAAAATTTTTAAATAATTTAATTATAGAGAATCATTATAGGCAACTTGAGATACATAAGTAATTAATAAATTCAAATTAACGAAAATAAGACGAATATTGAATAAAATCCTCCGTGTGGAAAAATGAAACGTAACAAAATAGATACGATGGTACAAGATGGCATGATAGAAGACAGCACGTCAAGCTGGTCTTCGCCTCTATTAATTGTACCAAAAAAAGTCGATTTAGACGGAAATCGTAAATGGAGAATAGTGATAGATTATAGATTGTTGAATAAATCAATAGAAGACGATCGTTTCCCTCTACCAAATATAACAGATATACTAGATTCACTCTCGGGTGCAGTATATTTTTCACATTTAGATTTATCTCAGGGGTATTATCAGGTAGAACTAGATCAAAGTAGTAGAAAATATACAGCTTTCACAACAAATAAAGGGCAATTCCAGATGACAAGAATGCCTATGGGATTAAAAACTAGTCCAAGTACATTTTCTAGGGTAATGACGATAGCTATGTCATTGAATTATGAAGCTTGTTTTGTGTATCTCGACGATCTTATAGTTTTTGGAAATAATCTGCAAAATCACAATAATAACTTAACTAAAGTACTCGATAGATTACGCAAAGTCAATTTGAAAATCCCGAAAAATGCAAATTTTTGAACAAGGAAATACTTTATTTAGGGCACACTATTACAGCCGAGGGTATCTCACCCGACCCAAATAAGATGTTTGCAGTGGAAAAATATCCAATACCAATATCAGCAGACGAAACGAAACAATTTGTTGCATTTGCTAATTATTATCGGAAATGCATACCAAAATTCGCTGAAATCGCTGCACCATTAAATAAATTAAGTCGTAAAGGAGAAAAATTTCAGTGGGATGTTAAATGTCAAGAATCATTTCAGACTCTTAAACAGTCATTAATTAATATACCAATTTTGCAATATCCAAATTTTGAAGAAAACAATCAATTCATATTAAAAACAGATGCATCAGGTTATGCAGTAGGAGCGACACTTTCAAATTCAGATGACAGACCGATTGCTTACGCGAGTAGAGGATTAAACAAAGCAGAAATTAACTATGCAACCATAGAGAAGGAACTACTAGCTATTGTTTGGGCAGTAAAACATTTCAGACCATACTTATATGGGAGAAAGTTCGTTATATTCACTGATCATAAACCTTTAATTTACTTATTTGGAATGAAGAATCCTTCAACAAGACTAACAAAATTGAGATTAATTTTAGAACAGTATGACTTTACAGTTAAATACTTGAAAGGGAAAGAGAATGTAACAGCAGATGCACTATCAAGGATTAAATTAGAATCAGACGAGCTTAAGAGCATGTCAGCTCATGTTATGGTTATGACCTGGGCGAAAAGAGACCGAAGGGACAAGTTCTCGAACAAACAGGGGGTTTAGTGATGAAGACGAGGAATGGACAGGCCATCCAGGAATTGTCGAATTGCTAAGGCAACCAAGTAATTCAGTGGAACTCAAGGAGTTAAGAAAAGATGAGTTGAAAGGAGTAAATAGTAGAAATATAATAAGTATGGGCAGTGTCAAATACGACACGAAGAAACAAATAGTTTATATTGATCCCGTCAACCGATCAGCGCTTGCTCTAGTCGCAGAGTTGAGGTTTTTGGGGGATGTTTGTATGAAACATGGAATTAAGCAGTTATTTGTTCTGAAAAATAAGACAAATGAAAATTTAATAGCCCTACTATCAAAGAAGTATTTGATACTCAAAGAATTAGAGATTAGCATTTGTATAATCAGTAATGCACAGAGAATAGATTGTAAACAGACGCGACAATTAATACTAAACGATTTTCACATTCTTCCTACAGGAGGACACGCGAGTATTAATAGAATGAATGCCAATATTAAACGATATTATTTTTGGGACAAATTAAAAGAAGATGTAGGTATATTTGTGGGAAAATGCGACGACTGTCAGCGATATAAACATGTAGGTACCCATAAGGAACCTATGACAGTTACAACCACAGCAAGTTCAGCTTTTGAAAAAATTTATCTAGATCTTGTGGGACCGTTGAACCAAGATAACGAGGAGAATAAATATATTTTGACATTGCAATGTGAATTAACAAAATTCGTAGAGGCTTATACAATTGTGAATAAAGAAGCAGAAACGGTAGCAAGAGCTTTTGTAAACAATTTTGTTTTGAAATTCGGAATTCCTAAAGATATAGTTACAGATCAAGGTACAGAGTTTCTATAAAATATGTTCAGGGAATCTGCGAAAATTTTGGGGATCAATCAATTAAACTCTACAGCATACCACCACCAAACATTGAGTGCGTTGGAAAACACACATAAACATTTAGGAGCGTATCTACGTATGCAAACAAACAAATATCCATTAACGTGGAGTTCGTGGGTACCATTTTGGAGTTTTTCATTTAACAATTCTGTACACACGGAAACAAAATACAGTCCTTTTGAGTCAGTTTTTGGAAGAAGATGTAATTTACCAAATAGCATTACAAGCAGTGTAGACCCAATATATAATTTTGAAGATTATCCAAAGGAACTTAAATTCAGGTTGCAGACAGCTTGGAGTGGCGCGAGAAGTAACTTAGTCCAGTCTAAAACTGCCAGAAAATGTAGATTGGATAGGAATTGTTCTGTTATTAGTTATAAGTTTAACGACAAAGTGTTACTAACAGTGACGGCTCGTGACCTACGGAAGTGGGTCGGCCGAATGTAGGCAAGCTGCAGTTAGTCAACTTAATTTTTTTGTAGTTATTAAGTATCATTTATATACTGTATCTTCGTGGAAGCGTATTATTTACAATGGTAAACATTAACCAATCATTTGCTATATGTAACAATATGGTTGTTTGTGCAGTATATAGTAAAAAAAAATATTGCTAACGCGACATAATTAGGCAAATGTAAGTAAAACCCAACTGTAGGAGAGTAGGCGTACCAAAAAATTAAATCGTCCGACAAGAACCACGGGAAGGTCTACAGCACTCTTGTCAGGATATGGAATGGGAGTTGGATTTGACAGAAGTGAAGTACGTTTGAGGTGGAGGATAACACTCTTAAAAATGTGAATAACTTGAAAGATAGGGGTCAGGAATAAATAAATATTTACCTATAAAATATTAAATGAAATAAACTCTCAACACGAAAACTAAAATCAATAAAACTAAAACTGAATTTTGAAGAGAATATAAAAATGGCAGAAATGAAAAATAAAATATTTAGTCTTAAAAAATAAATAAATAAATAAAATATAAAATAAAACAAATCTCTCAACAAAAAAAAGTCAATTCTTTTTAATGTCAGGAAGATAAATACAAACTCTCAAAACTAAAGGGATTTTGCCAGGAAATAACAGCGGTGCCCGTGTATGTGAAAAAATTAAATATATTATATTTGAATTATTTCAATCATTTTTAAATATTAAATCGATTCGCCGGGATTTTTTTGTAGCGAAATCGTCAAAAATTTTATTATAAAAACTATCTTTCTTAACTAAACTTTTAACCAACCCTCTTTCTATTGCTAAAATAGATACATTACTTAAGCGCGATTGGGATATTGTATTCCTACTGTAGTATTGAATTCTTTTCAATGCTGAAAAGCTTCTTTCTACCGATGCAGATGTTGGTGGGAGAGACAATATTAAACAAAATAATTTATATAATTCCGGAACGTCTGTAATAATATCACTAATATAAATAAATTCTGTCATGTCACCTACTGTTGGGGAATTACCGAAAATAAATTTGTCAGCATACAAAACTTGCAATTCTCTTATTAATTTTTCATTATTAAAATTGATTTATAAGCATATCTAAAATTTCAAAAAAGATTCGTTTCGTAGATATCGAATCATCATTACTACTGTACGTTTTACGTCGTTTAGCGCATGGAGGCTGAACATCTAAAATTTGATTAACATCAGAATATATTTTTAGAAAATAATTGTCATTTCGGAATTTTTTTTAATGTGGATAAAAGTGATGTAATTCTTTCGTTACAATACGTGATGTCAGATAACTTATGTTGAATTAAAGAAAAAATAGAATCCGTATGTGTAAAAATTAACTGAAAAGCATATAAAAGAAACAGGAAATCAAAATCGGTTAATATTCTTTTTAACCCGGTCGATTCTCATATTGAAATATCATCCCATTGATCCAAATCTGCGATGATATGATCGAAAACTTCAATCAAATTAATTCTATTATTATATATAGTGTTCACAATGCGCGATTTAAAGTTCCAGCGGGTTTCTGAGTTACTCGGAACTCTCTTTTGACAAATTGTATCCAGAAGATTAGTGCGTTTAGTAGATTTTATGAAAAAAGATAAAAAGCCCGAGAGATTTGAGAAAAATATTCTTTAATTTTTTTACATGAATCTTCTAAAACTAAATTTATTTTGTGCGCGTAACAGTGCGTAAAAAGTGCTTGAGGAGCAATTGCCTTAACTTTTTGCTGCAATCCATTTAGTTCTCCCGCCATTACAGCAGCACCATCATACGTTTGGCCGATTAATTTGTGTTCGATATTGAAATGATTGAAGTTTTGTTGGAGTACATTAAAAATATCGTTTGCAGTTCGACCTTCACTAAGGTTGAAGAAACCCAAAAATCGTTCTATTACTTTCCCCTCACAAACGTAACGAAAAATCACTGACATCTGAGAAAAACAGCGTATATCTGTACTCAAACAAACTAGATGCAAAATGAGCTAATTCTTTGAAATTCCCTTGATTGTCTGAATTTGTTGTTTTGTCGTTACCTCGGAATGCAAGTTCTTGAGTTGATAAATAAATGACCATGTTTATTAAATGTTTGACCATTTTTCGATTTTCCCGAACGTTTTCATTATGTTTATTCATACGTTCTCGCCAGCGGTATCAAGTGCATTTACAATATTATGTTTCGCGAATAACTTATATTTTAAGGCAGAATACGTATGATCTTTTGAAAGTTCATGTTTCGCTAAAGCGCGATAAACTTCTTTTAAATTGTCGTAACCCCATGAATTAAAAGGGTTTTTGCTTTCACAAAACAACAAACAATACCAACAAATCTCACTACCAGTTAGCCAAATAAACTTTGTGTAGAGTGTTGCAGAAAAAGTTCGATTGTGATCTTGTTTTCTTTGAACGAGATTAGTCAACAACGGGTTTGGAACTGGCACATTTTTAATGAAAACTTTATCATCATACGACAATTGGTTAAATTTATTGTGTAAAAAATAATGAACCAAATCAGCGTTAGTACTTACAATATCCCTTACACTAGCCATCGTAGTTTCAACAAATAATACAATAATTAATAATCGCATACACGAGCACCATGTGGACGGGACCAAGGAAAAGAGAAGGTGATTCTGTCATCTGATCATTTCTATGCTGGCACACGCGCACTGTGGATAAACGGCCAGCCGTACCCATACTCCTCCGTTAGAACGATACACATTAAATAATTTCGCCCGACTTTTAACAGCGAGAGAATGTTGTCGGAGTAACAATAACATCTTTAAACATGTTATATACATAATATGGTTGATTATACACTGATATATTTATTTATATATATTTTTGGGTCTAACTATCGACAAGAATCTCTCATGGGATTGCCACATTGCGGATACCTGCAACAGATTGAATAAACAATTTTATCTAATCATGTCCCTAAAATTAAGTTTACCCCAGTGTAACTTACTAACTGTTTACTACGGTATAGTATACTCGATTTTAAATTTCCATGTTACCTGCTGGGGCAACGCTCGCGACAGTAACAGTCTTCTTAATTCAAAAACGAATTATAAGATGCATATTCAGCCTTGATTATAGAACTTCTTGCAAACCGTATTTTTTGTCTAAACGAATATTAACTCTGCCTTGCATATATGCTCTAAAACTATTATGTTGTATCCGCAAAAACGTGCTTCCATTGCCTTGTCACTCTAGCCGTCATGATTATCCGACTAGTAAAAGTAATAAAATAATCTCAAACAAACATAGGAATTCTTTTTACATGAAATCACCCGAATACGCCGGCATTCAACTATTTAATTTATTACCATCGTCATTAACTAAATTAAAGTTCAACCAATTTAAAGCACGCATTAAAGAAATCCTAATTCAGAATGCGTTTTACAGTCTCAATGAGATCAAAGATTATTTTAATACTATGACTACATAACTTTAATTTTAATTGTACTAAACTGATTTGCTAGATTTAAGTATTTTAAATTGTAATTCGTGTATGTAATTAGTTTTTAGTGAAATTGACTTGTCAAATAGTTACCTCTTTTGTAACTCTTGTAACCTGATTAATAAATAATAATAATAATAAATAATAATATATTTCACATAAACTACCGGTCAATTGTTGGCCTTAATGACCAATTTCTATTAAAGTAAGTACATATATTACTTTTAAATCGAACAATATGAAAATAATCAGAAATACGTTAATAAATAAATTTGGAAG
Organism: Ocypus olens; assembly: GCA_910593695.2. NCBI lineage: Eukaryota > Metazoa > Arthropoda > Insecta > Coleoptera > Staphylinidae > Ocypus > Ocypus olens. Next base: position 38,218,304 of record OU343060.1, read on the forward strand.
TTCTAAAATAAAAATCTGTGACCTGTAACGCAAGCGAATTAAAGTGTGCATCGAGTCATGGGCATCGGAGTATTGTGTTCGGAGTACGGCCCCGGTGAATTTGCCGTACTGGAGTAAACCATTTGTGGACGTACGTTCACGCTGCAGGCGAAATGAGACGACAAAATCTGCACTGACACTCGTACGGACGTAGCGCCTGCATTAATCTTAATACTCTGAAAATCAACGGCTGGCCGATTTTGCGGATACGAATTTGCGTAGTAAACATATATTAAATGAAAATAAACTCCCGCACTTATCGACCTTACACTGAGTGCTTATTAATATTACTAGCTATAAGCATATTATGTATTTGTTATAAAAAATTCGCAATATTTATTTTCTCAGAAAATAAACATTTATAATATTTGTTTTAATTGAATTTACGGTACGGCCCGGCCGACCCTGCCGCCCCTGACGAGCCGTCACTGGTTACAAAGGAATGAGACGGGAAGTAAGTTGGATCCGCTTTACAAGGGACCATATAAAGTGATAAGTGAAGAGACACCAAATGTGACACTAAAGATTGACAATAGACTGTTTTAGTATTAAATTAATGAATGGAACAAATGGACAAGTAATTGTAATTATGTAATGCTATCTCCAAAGTGCAAATTATATTTGGCTTTGAAATTTTGTACATTTACAAAATTACGCTATCAATATTCGTTTAGAAGTTCAAGCCAAACAAAATAAATATGGTTGATTTTCGAGGGATGAGTTCACCACATAAGCATGGTTTTTAGCCAAGAAAGAAAATAAATATGGAATATTTTGTCCCCCCCCCCCCTCTATAAAACCATCAAATTTTATTAAAATCGGAGGGTTATACATGGGTTACTTCCCTTGGTCTAAAACATAAGACTGCTGGTGGCAATCTTTATTATGAGTCACTCATACCAAAAAAGAAAAAAAAATAAGAGTTAAAAAATGTTGAGAAGTGTGCACACAAAAAGAAATTATTTTTCGATATCCACATAAAATACTTATATTTGAAACATTTTCCAATATTGTCAATAGTTACTGAGATATACGGATTTAATTCCAAAATTTCCTTTTATTTTCTCCGTTACAAAGAACGGTAAAGTATTGTGATCGAGAAAATTATTTCAAAATTGTTTAAACGGAAATATCCGTTTTGAGGTCTCAAGAAGCGATTTCCACGTCTGGAAAAGAAAATGTGTCTGTATGTGAGTGTATCTACCTGTGTGCGCTCTGCCTCAAAAAAGTAATACAGCAATTACCATGAAATCACCGTATACTGGGTGGGACAACGCATACGAGAGCGATCATTTTATGGAAAACCATGCAACTTCGTGTTATTCTTTTCAAATGGATAGACGGAGGATCGTTATATGCACAATTTAAAATTATTACCGGATATAGAGGGTGTCACATAAAAAAGGTCCATATCAAAGTTATGTTTTTTTTTAAACAAAACACCCTATATTTTTTGTCATTTTTTGAATTCTACGGAACAAATAAAGGTGACTTACTTCAATATTCCCTTTACCTATCGTTTACCGTTTTCGAAATATTTACAGATTTGTTTTGAAAGTTAAATCCTCAAACTTCAAAAAATGCGTCAAAATCATTAAAATAAAATGGGTAGTGACGAAGAACAATTAATTATTTATTAATCGATTTTAAAATAGTAATAAGCAAATTTAGATTAGAAGTTAAGAATGTTTTGACGCTAATAATACGCAAATATTTAATTCAGATAGACGCGGGTAAATTCGAGAGAAATTATGATTGAAACATATTATACTTAAGAAAACATTTGGTCGTAGGAAAAGTAGTGTTCAACACGTTTTGAAAGCTACATTGCATGCTCGTACTCGTACTCGTACAAATTGGTACTCGCATGCAAAAGGAAGCTTTCAAAACTTGTCAAACAATCTACTATTTTTTGGTCGCAATTGTACATTTAAATATCATTTAAATTGAAAATAAATCATCAAATAGCTGTTATATCATCAAAATCGGAGAAAGTAACATGATGTCAACATCACATTTTTTTTATAAGAGTGCTACAACAAAAAGTGTATAAACAAATATTTTCATTTTTGATATAATCGCAATTTTGGGCAGAAAACCTACGGTCGATAGCCCAGATAGACTAACCAAACCAAATTTTTTATACACAAACAAATGTTAAAATTAGTTTGAATAAAGATGTGTCACATTTAAAAAAAATTGAAAAAACTAAACTAAAATGATAAAAGTAAACGACCACTTTCCGTTTCCTCATTTTTTGTAAAAGCTTTTATAAAAAGTTTAATTTCAAAAAATCTAGCCGCTTTTGTTGCAGTGTAAGGACGCTCAGGAATACACATTCAGAGGCAATTTTCAAAAATAATTCGACTTGGGGGACCTTAAAACGGTTATTAGCACTACAGTTATTTTTAAAATGTTTTGTTTTTGTAATCTCGAGAACAGTTAAAGTGGACCCCTCCGACAGGAATGTATTCAATTAAATTGTAATAACAGCACTTTATAATGAATTACATTATTTATTTCAACATCGAATGATAAAAACATTTAAGCACTTAACAAAATATATGCTACGACCAGAGAAAACTTTTAGTGATTTCAGGAATAAATCAAATATAGTACCATTGCGATATTTGAATAATTAGAGTTAATTGCCATATGTGAATGTCGAAGGACATCATGGTCCTGGATTTTTTCATTTGATAAACCACTTGCTCGGTCTGGAATTTTGATCTGTAAGATTATAAACGGGGAATTAAAAATCTAAGGTAATCTTCTATAATATGCTTAGTGTTTTTACATAGGTAAATAATGTTGTAATATCATGTCTCTTACCAATACATTCCTCTAAAATTTGTTTGCACATTATTAGTCTATTTGCTTTTAGTGCAGCTTTAATATTTCCTCGGTGTCTTTTTGAACGAGTCACTTTTTTGCGGCATTGATTGACTTTACCCATTATAAATAAATCACAAAACAGTAAAACACAGACAATAAATCACAAAACAGTAAATAACAAAATAAAGCGACCACAAACGTACATATTAACTTAGAAATCACAAATAAAACGGAAATCTCCAGAGGAATTACCATTTCATAGGGGTTAAATTTCATCCCCACCGAGTATTATGAGGCAATGTGGCATATGTCAAATACAAACGTCTGTGTGGCGACAGTAAGTCCTGGCGCCAGTAACATTCCAAGTCAAACCGGACGGTTTTCGCTAAAAATAATAACTGATGATTCCGATTTTTTTTTAAATTTTGCAGCCGCATTCTACACATGAAATAATGGAATGTTTCGCGAAAAAAATTACGAATTGAGATATGCACGGTTGTAAGTTGCAAGAATTCACTGAAAACGACGGTCGTACGAAAATTATTATCGTCTGTATCGTCGAATCCATTAGTCCTACAAAATCAGGTCTACTTTGAAGATCTTGAGTCTTTCTATGTAGTAGTATATTTAAAATTTGCGTGTAATATTAATAAACTATTATTAATTTGTTTATAAAATTTATTAGCATTTTTCATCATCAACTCACTAACTTAAAATTTTGGAAAAAAATATCATCATGTTCCCACTTCAATTTCACAGAAACAGTGAAAAATTGAAGACACCACGTAGAATGACTCAAGATCTTTAAAGTTGACCTCTTGTATTTTTTTTGTACGACTCATGGGTTTGACGATGCAGTTCTTTGAATGCACGACCGACGTTTTTCGTGATTTATTGCAATTTACAACTGTGCATATGTTCTTAAAAAAAATCATTTTCGCGAAACATGACTTCCATTATTACACATGTAGAGTGCGTATCTGCGTATACAAAATTAAAAGAAAAAATCCGAATCAACAATTAAAATTCAGTTTCCGGTTTGACGTGCATTGAACGAAATACGTTCTGTTCTGTAATCTTTTCTTCCGTAGTCACGGGCGTCACGGCAAGTGAATCACCGAAATTTGATACTTTTTCTAAGTAGTTCGTCCGCTTGCTTTATAAGTGTTTATAATTTATTTGTTATGTTAGAGGTAATAAAAATTCTAATATATATGGCTGCGTCTAGATTCTCTCGATGAACGAGCGAAACAAAGACAGAGCTTGTGTCTATCGCAGTTTGGAAGACGGAATGGAAGGGATATTCCCTTTCGAAATATAATAATTTGTTAGGAGTTTACCGCCTGCCCTCTACAGTATTTATTAAAGATTTAATAATCACATACTTTTTATAGCAAATTGTCAAAGGTGCAATCTATAAAACCATCTTTTCATATGTTAAATAATGTGAATATAAAAGGATTTACATGCCTTTCAAGTTAAAAAACGATTTTATATTATTTGATATTTTTTATTTCAAAAACTAGAATAAATCTTAAAATTTTGAGCAATTCATATTATAGTAATAAATGATGAGATTCTACAGAAAAAAATTATCGCGTTATATTCACTAATAAACTCTGTAGAATTTAATTAATTTGTTAAGGATTCCCATAAGACGTGCTTCAAGGTCATTTCATGACGAGCCGCCTTAAGGCAAGAAAAACAATTTTTTTTTCAAAATTATTTTTCTTTTTCTTTGAGGGGAAGGTGTAGTGGAATAATAACATATTAATAACATTAGTCATCGCGGTTGAATGCACGGTAAACAAGACGTGTGAAGGTTAGTATGTAATGCCGATTCAGCTCTGTGTGCAATAAGCAAGGTCCACGCTTCACCTTCACCCACAATGAACTTATTGATAAATGTAAACATTAAGAGTATATACCGAGTGTCTGGGATAAGGGGCGAACAGAACAATTTTGCTGGTTTCACGCATTGAAATTACTATTAACAATAATCTGAGTTATTCCAATGAAGAGAGCGTATTCATTATCAAAACATTTTGCAGTGGCGTAAGTTTACTCAGAGTTCGTGACATTACATGCAAACGGAACAGAAGAAACAACGATGAATTGGAAGAAACAGTTTTGGGTTTGATAAATGCTGAACCAACAACTAGCATACGATGCATTGCTCGTGAGTGCAATGTGTCTAAATTCTCTGTACAGACAATTCTGAAGAAGCATGGTTATCATTCTTAAAAACATCAATGCCATCAGGAGATACTGTTAGTGGATGAAGAAAGGAGGCGTGTATTCTGCGAAATAATGCAGGATCGATCAAATACCGACCATAATGGATGCTAATAATTTACTTCCATATAACAAAACAGTAAACATTCAGTTTTTTAATAGAAAGACACCAATTGTTAATTTAAATCAGAGCACCAAATTTCTTTCTTGATTGCTGAGGACGAGCCACTCACCTGGTGTCAGCATGTTGATTATGAGTGTAGTAAATTAAATACTGCTTAATATGCAGTTCATAAACTAAAACCAATTTTACCACCTGAGTCAATCATAACTCTTCTACTCATAGGTATATCCTCATATCTCCTATAATATACCAGCGTGAGAAAGAAGTCATATTCAAAGGATATTCATAGCCCAGAAAAGAATATTAAGATTAATTTTTAACAACATTAGATTGGAGACTTGCCGTAGTTTATTTAAGGAGAACAACATACTTACATTAATATGCATTTACTTATTTAAAATAGCAACATTTGCTGCGAATTAATAAACTAACTAAAAACTAAACTAAGCTTAACTTTTTCAGTCTGTCTGTTTTACCGAAGAATTCTAGTTCACACTTTACAACAAACCAAACGTTATTGTTGTTCATAGTAATTACAATGCGTGAATTGATATCTGACTAGCAAAATTTTTACTATGACATGACATTTGTCAAATTCATGGCAAGGGTTTTTTATTTAAATGGTACATTGTTCAACTGTGTGTGGGTGTGTCGCGTGTGTCGCGTGTGTCGCGTGTGCCGCGTGTGTCGCGTATGACTCATGTGTCGCGTTTGTCGCGTGTGTCGCGTGTGTCGCGTGTGTCGCGTGTGTCGCGTGTGTCGCGTGTGTCGCGTGTGTCGTGTGTGTCGCGTGTGTCGCGTGTGTGTGTGCGTGTGTGTGTGTGTCGCGTGTGTCGCGTGTGTTGCGTGTGTGGGTGTGTCGCGGGTATCGCGTGTATCGCGTGTGTCGCGTATGTCGCGTGTGTGTGTGTGTCCCATGTATGTGTGTGTCGCGTGTGTGTATGTGTGTGTGTCGCGTGTGTGTCTGTGTGTGTGTCGCGTGTGTCGCGTGTGTCGTGTGTGTCGCGTATGTGTCTGTGTCTCTCGTGTCGCGTGTAAATGGTACATTGTTCAACTGTGTGTGGGTGTGTCGCGTGTGTCGCGTGTGTCGCGTGTGCCGCGTGTGTCGCGTATGACTCATGTGTCGCGTTTGTCGCGTGTGTCGCGTGTGTCGCGTGTGTCGCGTGTGTCGCGTGTGTCGCGTGTGTCGTGTGTGTCGCGTGTGTCGCGTGTGTGTGTGCGTGTGTGTGTGTGTCGCGTGTGTCGCGTGTGTTGCGTGTGTGGGTGTGTCGCGGGTATCGCGTGTATCGCGTGTGTCGCGTATGTCGCGTGTGTGTGTGTGTCCCATGTATGTGTGTGTCGCGTGTGTGTATGTGTGTGTGTCGCGTGTGTGTCTGTGTGTGTGTCGCGTGTGTCGCGTGTGTCGTGTGTGTCGCGTATGTGTCTGTGTCTCTCGTGTCGCGTGTTTGTGTGTGTCGTGCGTGTGTGTCGTGCGTGTGTGTCGCGTGTGCGTGTGTGTGTCGCGTGTGCCGCGTGTGTCGCATGTGTGTGTTGCGTGTGTCGCGTGTGTATGTGTCGCGTGTGTCGCGTGTGTCGCGTGTGTCGCGTGCGTGTGTGTGTGTGTCGCGTGTGTGTCCCGTGTGTGTGTGTCGCGTGTGACTCGCGTGTGTCGCGGGTGTGTGTGTCGCGTGTGTCGAGTGTGTGCGTTTCGCATGTGTCGCGTTTGTGTGTGTGTCGCGTGTGTCGCGTGCGTGTGTGTCGCGTGTGTGTCGCGTGTGTGTCCCGTGTGTGTTTGTCGCGTGTGACTCGCGTGTCGCGTGTGTCGTGTGTGTAAGAGTCGCGTGTGTCGCGTGTGTCGCGTGTGAGTGTATCGCGTGTGTCGGGTGTGTCGCGTGTGTGTGAGTCGCGTGTGTCACGTGTGTGTGTGTGTCGCGGGTGTCGCGTGCGTGTATGTCGCGTGTGTGTGTGTATCGCGTGTGTGTCCCGTGTGTGTGTGTAGCGTGTGTCGCGTGTGTGTGTCGCGTGTGTGTGTCGCGTGTGTCGCGTGTGTGTGTGTCGCGTGTGTGTCCCGTGTGTGTGTGTCGCGTGTGTCGCGGGTGTGGGTGTGTCGCGGATGTCGCGTGTCTCGGGTATGTCGCGTTTGTGTGTGTGTCGCGTGTATGTGTGTGTCGCGTGTGTGTGTATCGCGTGTGTCGTGTGTGTGCGTATCGCGTGTGTCGCGTGTGTGTGTGTGTTGCGTGTGTGTGTTGTGTGTGTTGCGTGTGTCGCGTGTGTAGCGTGTGTGTGTGTCGCGTGTGTCGCGTGTGTCGCGTGTGTGTGTGTCGCATGTGTGTGTGTCGCGTGTGTCGTGTAAGTGTCGCGTGTGTCGCGTGTGTCGCGTGTGTGTATGTGTCGCGTGTGTGTATGTGTCGCGTGTGTCGCGAGTGTGTGTATCGCGTGTGTCGTGTGTGTATGTGTGTGCGTTTCGCATGTGTCGCGTGTGTGTGTATCGCGTGTGTCGTGTGTGTGTGTGTCGCGTGTGTCGCGTGTGTCGCGTGTGTCGCGTGTGTCGCGTGTGTCGCGTGTGTGTGTGTCACGTGTGTCGCGGGTGTCGCGTGTGTCACGGGTGTGGGTGTGTCGCTGATGTCGCGTGTCTCGCGTATGTCGCGTTTGTGTGTGTGTCGCGTGTGTGTGTATCGCGTGTGTCGCGTGTGTGTGTATCGCGTGTGTCGTGTGTGTGTGTATCGCGTGTGTCGTGTGTGTGCGTATCGCGTGTGTGTGTGTCGCGTGTGTTCGTGTGTGCGTATCGCGTGTGTCGCGTGTGTGTGTTGCGTGTGTCACGTGTGTCGCGTGTGTCGCGTGTGTCGCGTGTGTCGCGTGTGTCGCGTGTGTCGCGTGTGTATGTGTCGCGTGTGTCTGTGTCGCGTGTGTCGCGTGTGTCTGTGTCGCGTGTGTCGCGTGTGTGTGTGTGTGTGTGTCGCGTGTGTGTGTGTGTGTCGCGCGCGTTTGTGTGTGTGTCGCGTGTGTGTGTGTGTCGCGTGTGTGTGTGTGTGTGACGCGTGTGTGTGTGTTGCGTAGCTCACGTGTGGGTGTGTGTCGCGTGTGTCGCGTGTGTTCGCGTGTGTGTGTGTGTGTGTGTGTGTGTGTCGCGAGTGTCGCGTGTGTTGCGTGTGTGGGTGTGTCGCGGGTGTCGCGTGTATCGCGTATGTCGCGTGTGTGTGTGTGTCCCATGTATGTGTGTGTCGCGTGTGTGTCTGTTTGTGTGTGTCGCGTGTGTGTCCCGTGTGTGTTTGTCGCGGATGTCGCGTGTGTGGGTGTCGCGTGTGTGTGCGTATCGCGTGTGTCGCGTGTGTGTGTTGCGTGTGTGTGTGTGTGTGCTGTGTGTGTTGCGTGTGTCGTTTGTGTTGCGTGTGTCGCGTGTGTCGCGTGTGTGTGTGTCGCGTGTGTCGCGTGTGTGTGTGTCGCGTGGGTCGCGTGCGTCGCGTGCGTCGCGTGTGTGTGTGTGTCGCGTGTGACTCGCGTGTGTCGTGTGTGTAAGTGTCGCGTGTGTCGCGTGTGTCGCTTGTGTGTGTTGCGTAGCTCGCGTGTGGGTGTTTGTCGCGTGTGTCGCGTGTGTCGCGTGTGTCGCGTGTGTTCGCGCGCGTGTGTGTGTCTGTGTGTGTGTCACGTGTGTGTGTGTGTCGCGTGTGTCGCGTGTGTCGCGTGTGTCGCGTGTGTATGTGTCGCGTGTGTCGCGTGTGTCTGTGTCGCGTGTGTCGCGTGTGTGTGTGTGTGTCGCGTGTGTTCGCGCGCGTGTGTGTGTGTCGCGTGTGTGTGTGTGTCGCGTGTGTCGCGTGTGTCGCGTGTGTCGCGTGTGTCGCGTGTGTCGCGTGTGTCGCGTGTGTCGCGTGTGTATGTGTCGCGTGTGTCGCGTGTGTCTGTGTCGCGTGTGTCGCGTGTGTGTGTGTGTCGCGCGTGTGTGTCTGTGTCGCGTGTGTGTGTGTGTGTGTCGCGTGTGGGTGTGTGTCGCGTGTGTCGCGTGTGTCGCGTGTGTTCGCGCGCGTGTGTGTGTGTGTGTGTGTGTGTGTGTCGCGAGTGTCGCGTGTGTTGCGTATGTGGGTGTGTCGCGGGTGTCGCGTGTATCGCGTATGTCGCGTGTGTGTGTGTGATTCCCATGTATGTGTGTGTCGCGTGTGTGTGTGTGTGTCGCGTGTGTGTCTGTGTGTGTGTGTCGCGTGTGAGTCCCGTGTGTGTTTGTCGCGGATGTCGCGTGTGTGTGCGTATCGCGTGTGTCGCGTGTGTGTGTTGCGTGTGTCGCGTGTGTCGCGTGTGTCGCGTGTGTCGCGTGTGTCGCGTGTGTATGTGTCGCGTGTGTATGTGTGTGTGTGTGTGTCGCGTGCGTCGCGTGTGTGTGTGTGTCGCGTGTGACTCGCGTGTCGCGTGTGTCGTGTGTGTAAGTGTCGCGTGTGTCGCGTGTGTGTGTTGCGTAGCTCGCGTGTGGGTGTTTGTCGCGTGTGTCGCGTGTGTCGCGTGTGTTCGCGTGTGTGTGTGTGTGTGTGTGTGTGTCGCGTGTGTGTGTGTCGCGTAGCTCGCGTGTGTGTCCCATGTATGTGCGTGTCGCGTGTGTGTGTGTGTCGCGTGTGTGTCGCGTGTGTGTCCCGTGTGTGTGTGTCGCGTGTGTCGCGTATGTCGTGTGTGTCGCGTGTGTCGCGTGTGTGTGTGTGTCGCGTGTGACTCGCGTGCGTGTGTGTGTCGCGTGTGTGTCCCGTGTGTGTGTGTCGCGTGTGACTCGCGTGTGTCGCGGGTGTGTGTGTGTCGCGTGTGTCGAGTGTGTGCGTTTAGCATGTGTCGCGTGTGTGTGTGTGTGTCGCGTGTGTGTGTGTGTCGCGTGTGTGTGTGTCGCGTGTGTGTCCCGTGTGTGTGTGTCGCGTGTGTCGCGTGTGTGTGTGTGATTGTCCCGTGTGTGTGTGTCACGTGTGTCGCGGGTGTCCCGTGTGTGCGGGTGTGGGTGTGTCGCGGATGTCACGTGTCTCGCGTATGTCGCGTTTGTGTGTGTGTCGCATGTGTGTGTATCGCGTGTGTCGCGTGTGTGTGTGTCGCGTGTGTCGCGTGTGTGTGTGTGTCGCGTGTGACTCGCGTGTCGCGTGTGTCGTGTGCGTAAGCGTCGCGTGTGTCGCGTGTGTGTGTGTCGCGTGTGTCGCGTTTGTCGCGTGTGTGAGTGTCGCGTGTGTCGCGTGTGTGTGTGTCGCGTGTGTCGCGTGTGTGTGTGTCGCGTGTGACTCGCATGTCGCGTGTGTCGTGTGTGTAAGTGTCGCGTGTGTCGCGTGCATCGCGTGTGTCGCGTGTATCGCGTGTGTCGCGTGTGTGTGTGTGTGTCGCGTGTGTCGCGTGTGTTGCGTGTGTGGGTGTGTCGCGTATGTCGCGTGTGTGTGTGTCGCGTGTGTGTGTGTGTGTCCCGTGTGTGTGTGTCGCGCGTGTCGCGTGTGTCGCGGGTGTGTGTGTCGCGTGTGTCGAGTGTGTGCGTTTCGCATGTGTCGCGTGTGTGTGTGTCGCGTATGTGTGTGTCGCGTGTGAGGGTGTGTCGCGTGTGTCGCGTGCCGCGTGTGTTGCGTGTGGCTCGTGTGTCGCGTGTGTCGCGTGTATCGCGTGCGTCGCGTGTGTGTGTGTGTGTTTGTCGCGTGTGGCGCGTGTGTTACGTGTGTGGGTGTGTCGCTGGTGTCGCGTGTATCGCGTATGTCGCGTATGTCGCGTGTGTGTGTGTGTGTGTCGGATGTATGTGTGTGTCCCGTGTGTGTGTGTCGCGTGTGTGTGTGTGTAGCGTGTGTCGCGTGTGTCGCGTGTGTCGCGTATGTGTCTGTGTCTCTTGTGTCGCGTGTTAGTGTGTGTCGTGCGTGTGTGTCGCGTGTGCGTGTGTGTGTGTGTATGTCGCGTGTGTGTGTGTCTGTCGCATGTGTGTGTCGCGTGTGCGTGTGTATGTGTCGCATGTGTGTGTCTGTCTCATGTGTGTGTGTCGCGTGTGTGTGTGTGTCGCGTGTGTGTGTGTCGCGTCTGTGTGTGTGTCGCGTGTGTGTGTGTCGCGTGTGTGTGTGTGTGTGTCGCGTGTGTGTGTGTCGCGTAGCTCGCGTGTGTATGTGTCGCGTGTGTCGCGTATGTCGCGTGTGTCGCGTGTGTCGCGTGTGTATGTGTCGCGTGTGTCGCGTGTGTCTGTGTCGCGTGTGTCGCGTGTGTGTGTGTGTCGCGTGTGTGTGTGTGTCGCGTGTGTGTGTGTGTCGCGTGTGTGTGTATGACGCGTGTGTGTGTGTCGCGTTGCTCAAGTGTGTCGCGTGTGTCGCGTGTGTCGCGTGTGTGCGTGTCGCGTGTGTCGCGTGTGTCGCGTGTGACTCGTGTATCGCGTGTGTGTCTGTGTCTCTTGTGTCGCGCGTTTGTGTGTGTCGTGTGTGTCGTGTGTGTCGTGTGTGTGTTTGTGTGTGTGTGTGTGTGTGTCGCGTGTGTGTCCCGTGTGTGTGTCGCGTGTGTCGCGGGTGTCGCGTGTGTCGCGTGTGTGTGTGTGTGTGTGTCCCGTGTGTGTGTGTCACGTGTGTCGCGGGTGTCCCGTGTGTCGCGGGTGTGGGTGTGTCGCGGATGTCACGTGTCTCGCGTATGTCGCGTTTGTGTGTGTGTCGCGTGTGTGTGTATCGCGTGTGTCGCGTGTGTGTGTGTCGCGTGTGTCGCGTGTGTCGCGTGTGTGTGTGTGTGTCGCGTGTGACTCGCGTGTCGCGTGTGTCGTGTGTGTAAGTGTCGCGTGTGTCGCGTGTGTGTGTGTCGCGTGTGTGTGTCGCGTGTGTGTCCCGTGTGTGTGTGTCGCGTGTGACTCGCGTGTGTCGCGGGTGTGTGTGTGTCGCGCGTGTCGAGTGTGTGCGTTTCGCATGTGTCGCGTGTGTGTGTGTGTCGCGTGTGTGTGTGTGCGTCGCGTGTGTGTGTGTCGCGTGTGTGTCCCGTGTGTGTGTGTCGCGTGTGTCGCGTGTGTCGCGTGTGTCGCGTGTGTCGTGTGTGTGTGTGTGTGTGTGTGTCCCGTGTGTGTGTGTCACCTGTGTCGCGGGTGTCCCGTGTGTCGCGGGTGTGGGTGTGTCGCGGATGTCGCGTGTCTCGCGTATGTCGCGTTTGTGTGTGTGTCGCGTGTGTGTGTATCGCGTGTGTCGCGTGTGTGTGTATCGCGTGTGTCGTGTGTGTGTTTGTGTGTCGCGTGTGTCGCGTGTGTGTGTTGCGTGTGTGTGTCGCGTGTGTCGCGGGTGTGTGTGTGTCGCGTATCTCGCGTGTTGGTGTGTGTCGCGTGTGTCGCGTGTGTGCGTGCCGCGTGTGTCGCGTGTGTCGCGTGTGACTCGTGTGTCGCGTGTGTGTCTGTGTCTCTTGTGTCGCGTGTTTGTGTGTGTCGTGTGTGTCGTGTGTGTGTTTGTGTGTCGCGTGTGCGTGTGCGTGTGCGTGTGTGTGTGTCGCGTGTTTTACGTGTATCGCGTGTGTCGCGTGTATCGCGTGTGTGTGTGTGTATCGCGTGTGTGTGTGCGTGTCGCGTGTGTGTGTGTGTGTCGCGTGTGTGTGTGTATCGCGTGTGTGTGTGTGTGTGTGTCGCGTGTATGTGTGTGTGTATCACGTGTGGGTGTGTGTCGCTTGTGACGCGTCTGTCGCGTGTGTGTATGTCGTGTGTGTGTATGTCGCGTGTGTCGCGTCTGTCGCGTCTGTCGCGTCTGTCGGGTCTGTCGCGTCTGTCGCGTCTGTCGCGTCTATCGCGTCTGTCGCGTGTGTCGCGTGTGTCGCGTGTGTCGCGTGTGTCGTGTGTGTGTCGCGTGTGTCGCATGTGTGCGTGTCGCGTGTGTCGCGTGTGTGTGTGTGTCGCGTGTGTGTGTGTGTCGCGTGTGTGTGTGTGTCGCGTGTGTTTGTGTTGCGTGTGTGTGTGTCGCGTGTTTCGCGAGTGTCGCGTGTGACACGTGTGTCGCGTGTGTCGTGTGTGTGTGTGTCGCGTGTGTCGCGTGTGTCGCGTGTGACTCGTGTGTCGCGTGTGTCGTGTGTGTTTGTGTCGCGTGTGTCACATGTGTAGCGTGTGTGTGTGTGTATGTGTCGCGTGTGTGTGTGTCGCATGTGTCGCGTGTGTGGGTGTGTCGCGGGTGTCGCGTGTGTCGCGTGTGTGTGTGAAGAGCCATTGGTAAAATTTCGTGCACCGGAAGTGGGTGTTTACTTTTACTGTTTTTTGTTTTTTGCCAATTTTTTCTTAAGTATGAAAAATATCACAAAAACATTTAAACAAACATTGATGGCAATAAACAAGCAAAATTGCTTGAAAATATTTTTCAAAAATCATTGCTATTCGAGAAAAAAAATTATTTTTTTTTTTTTCAATTTAAGAAGAACGGTGTTTTTTAAGGTCCCCCTCGAAAACAAAATTGACGCATTTTACTTCTTAAAACCGTAACCACTTTAGATCCAAAGTTATTCAGGGTGGCTCCTTTTGAAATGAAGACCCTGTATGTATACAGGGTGCCCGGATTTCGTAGGTACCACATGAAACCATTATGTGATTTATGTGCTCATTGAATGAGAGTTTTGTATCAAAGAGAATACCCAGATCTTTAGAATTAATAACGCGTTCTAGATTTATATTATTAATAAAATAATTAAATACAACATTGTTACATTTCCTGCTATAACACATAATTTTGCATTTACTAATATTTAATGAAAGCCCATTATTTATACACCAGCTATACAAATTATTTATATCTTCTTGAAGAGCTAGGCATTTAGGCAGTTAATCGGCCTAAGTAACTTAAGATCATCGGCATATAAGAGGCACTCAGAGTTTATGCAGTCAGTAACATCGTTGAAAAATATTAAAAATAGGAGAGGACCTAGGTTTGAACCTTGTGGCACACCACTAGTAGATATGTAATCATGAGAACGGAAATTCTACAAAGTTAGTTCGCCCCTATAAGTAACTTTTTATCAATTTCACGATACAATCACTTAAACCGAACCTATGCAACTTTTTGATGAGCAAGTCATGCTGCACAGTGTCAAAGGCCTTGGATAAGTCTGTGTATATAACATCACGCTTATCCAAGGATTGTTCAAGGACAGACAAGATAAGTCTGTGTATATAACATCACGATTATCCAAAGATTGTCCAAAGACAGACAAGATAAGTCACGATTATCCAAGGTATCCGACACAACTGATGTAAAGTTGTATAAGTTGGTTACTGTCGACCTGCCTCTAAGAAAGCTGTATTGATTCGAAGATAGGCGTCGTGCAATGTGGTTGTACATGATGTTGTACAACATTATTTCAAAGATTTTGGTAAAATTATCAATAAAGGAAATGGGACGATAGTTATTTATGTCATCAACGTTATTTTTGTGAATTGGGACAATCCTGAAGGATTTCCAGATTGCAGGAAATTTGCTATGCTTTAATATGATGTTGTATATATGTAAGAGAGGAGTTGATAAGGCATAACGACAGTACCTTACAATAATTGCTGGGATATTATCCGTTCCCATAGTTAGATTTTGTTTTAAAGCTTTGGTTGCCGACAGGAATTCATCTAGATTGAAATATTTAATTAATAACATTTGTTCGTGTTTTAGGGGTAAATGGGTCGTATCATATCCAACAGTACTCGCTGAGTAAACAGATGAAAAATACTTTCATAATACCGGGTATTCTAGTTTTGCCTTTACGCTCGTTTATAAATGACCACAGTTTCTGGGGATCCTTGTTAATATCAACCTCGATCGAGGATATATAGTTATCAAAGTCTATCTTGATACTATCTCTGCAAAGTCTTCTATAATGCGTATATCGCTATATATTAAACAAATATTTGCGAGTATTCATTAACTTGCGAAAATGTTGTTTGCGCTTAAGAGAGGGGTATGGTAATGTAAAATTTATATGTTAGAATTACCTTTGAAACGCCGTTATAAGTGCAAACTGTGACAATTTAATTGGATAACTACAAATGTATGTCTTTTCCCAAGAACTTAGCCTCAACGGATTTCTAAAATTAATTTAATTAACGTGAATATAATTATTTTTAATGGGAATGTATTCACTTATAATTTTTACGACAAATAAATTATTTATTTTATAATGAAAGTTCAAACAAAGATTTTATCACTGCTAAGTTCTTTATACGAAGTATACTTTTATTATTGGGTAAACAAAAGCAAGAAATATGAGGTGTAAATGTGATTAGAAAAGAAAAACTAAATTATTCCCATATAAATAAATTTGAGGCCACCTTACTTGATTTATTCCCATATAACCAATGTAAAAATGTGTATACTGGGCTGCATAGGTCGCCTAAAATTGACGACTAAGAAGTTCAACGGAAAAATGTAAGATGGGGACAGGGCCGTGCGTAGAGAAAACTGCGCCCGGGGCAAAATTAAAATTGGCGCCCCCTATCCCCAAAAAAAAAAAATTGTTGCGGAAAGTGTTACTTATATTGCTGCCAAACAAATAAATAAAAAATAAAAATCAGAATTCAGGAAAAAACACGTTTATTCAAAAGTAATAAATAAAACATTATATAATAAAAACATAAATTAACATAATTAACTGAATTACATATTAATAAAAGGAACAATAAAAGATGCAAAACGAAAAATTTTATTTTAGATCAGAACGAAAATAAAAAATGTTAATAAAATGCAAAAAAAATTATTTTAGATTTGAGGACAAAGTTGTGTAAAAAAAGATTTAAAAATATGTTATAACTAACACAACTTTATCTTCCTCGCCTTCAAAGTGGCAAACTCATCGATAAATTTTTCTAAATCTAATGATTGAACCACTTCACGTTCAATTGAAATTAAACTTAAATTAGCCAGCCTATCCTGAGCCATTGAAGATCTTAAATAATTTTTTACCAGTTTAAGTTTACTGAAGGACCTTTCTGCTGAGGCAGCTGTCACGGGAATACTTAGAAAAATTCTAAATGCAGTTTCCATATTCTTATAACTTGCAGTTAAGTCAAAGCGATGAATTAATTGGAGGATTTCCAAGTGTTCCATATTTTTAAAGTTCTCATCCAAAGACTGAAACAATTTTTTTGCACTTAAAATCTCACACACAAAATCCCCTCCGTTCAAATCAGCTTCATATTTAATTGCAAGGTCCATAATATATTTCTTGAGGCTATCTTCATTGAGCGAAGTAATGTTTGATCCACAGAGGAAATCGAAATCTTGTGACACCTGTCGAAGTTTTTCAAATCTCCAGTTCAGTTGCTCAATAACTGTGTCAATAGCCTGGATATAAATTGATCGAAACTTTTCAGATTCGCTTAAATAAGCTGAAGCTTCATAATCAAATTGTTTACGAACCTTACGCCTCCTTTTTATAGTAACAGTAATACTCTTCTTTTGTAGTAAAATATTTACGTTGTCTATTTCTTCTAATATGCTGTTCCACATTACTAAACTACAGATAAAGTAAAAATCTTTTATTTGATGTATAAAGTTTTTTGCACCTGAATATGTTTCCTCATTTTTTTTAATCTGTATAAGATCTTCCAATGCTTGCAAAATATTTTGCAATTGTTTATAGACCGCAGATACTGCTCGTTTTTTGGAGGACCAGCGAGTGTCGCAATGTTTCTTTAAAGAGACGGGCAAATGAGATTTGAGCAAATCCCATCTATCTGGCGAAGATGAGAAGAAAACAAATAAATTTTGGACAATTCCAAAAAATGTTACCATTTTTGGCGATACGCTGGCAGCGTGAACTCCAACTAGATTTAAGGAATGAGCCGAACATGGTACAAAATATGCAAATTCGTTTACTTGTAGAATTCTAGATTGCACCCCTTTGTATTTCCCAGCCATATTCGCACCATTATCGTAGCACTGGGCTCTACAGTTCTTAATATCGAGATTGTCAGACTGCAGTTTGTCCAAAATTTCTTGAGCCAATCCTTCGCCTGTTTTTTGTTTTGATTCAATAAAATCTATAAATCTTTCCTCGATGGAACAAATTCCCTGTTGAATCTTAACATATCTCACAATTTGTGTCATCTGCTCTTTATGGGCTGTATCAGGTGTACAATCAAATGAAATCGAATAATATTTAGCCTTATAAATTTCCCTGAAAATTATTTTTCTTACTTCACCTGCAAGTTGATTTATTACTTCATTTTGAATGTTGTTCGAAAAGTAGGAAATCTTTTTTCCTGGATGTCTTACGGCTTCCACATGGTTGCGTATTTCTGGATCATGTTTGGCGATTAAATTGATAATTTTTAAAAAAACACCGCAGTCGTTACTGTCTATATCATTTGATGATCCTCTCAAGGGCAAATTGTTCTCAGCACAAAAAAGAATTGCGTTTATTACCGCCTTTAATATATGCCGCCATTTATTTTTTTCAATTTGGATATTTTGTTGTATTTTAGAGTCGATGCATGACTGTGTTTTTAATCGCCTCTCAAATCCTTTCCAACTGATGTATGCATTTCTGTGGTCCTGGGAGTTTTCATGATCAGAAATTTTGGGATTTAACTTTTTCCAGTTAGAAAATCCACAATCTGGATCAGCTAACTTTGGTGTCCGATAGTTAAATTTCCCAAATAACAAACATGCAAAGCAAAACAATGATTCTTTGTCTTTGCTAAATATTAGCCAATCTCGTCTTACGGATTCTCCATTTGGCATGATTTTGAAAAACCATTTTGAAGAAAATTGTCGCCCTTCATTATCTACCGATTTGGAATAATCTGCCTCTTCGTCTTGTTTAGGACCCATATCTACAAGCGCGGAGATCAATGAATTACTATATGGACGCACCCACGTGGCTGGATCAGCAGGATTAAATAATTTTGTTTCTTTCCCTATTTTATTATCCCAATTATTTGTGTTTAATACCGCACACTCCTCCAAATCAAGGGTTAAATTTTCTTCTTCAGTTTCCGGTGTTGCCTCATTATTAACATCTTGTTGATGTTCATCAGGTTCATCTACCTCCTCAGGAACACTGTTAGTTGCTGAACAACACCCGACATCTGGATTATCCTTCTCTATCCATTTTTGCCATGTCCTGGCAAGTTGTTTTCGTTCTTCTTCTCGCTTTTGTCTGAGTTTTCGATACTCGGCTCCCGATTTCTTTGGCGTGTTCTAAATTTGAGATTTAACAGAAATAAAATTTGTTTCACTGTTCAAATTATATTTATTTCTAACAAATAAATTGATTATTACATTTTATCTATTCTCTAAAAAATGGATTTCTAAAAGATAATTTATTTGTGAGAAATAAATATTTGTTTAGGTGCAGCCCCCTCGCACTTTGACTTTAATTAATGCCACTTCTTTTACTTGACCCTATCATCACGATATATTTTTTCTCGTCTGATAGGTATTAAATCATCGGAATCACTACCGTACTTCTCATATAAATGAAACAATAAAAAAGTGAATTATATTAATCTGTGGCGACCATCTGGTCACACACTTTTATTATATCGAATTTTAACGTTCACTTCTTTAAGTCTGAAAATGGTTTTACGGCCCAAATACTTTTAGGACCTGGAAGGTTTTATGACGCCTTGTCTCAACACATCTGCCATACCATAAACCCGCTTACTGTTCATAAGGAATAGTATAAAGAGGCCGGCTTGGTACGGTCAGTCATTCATGCTATTCGCCGGCAGTCATACGGTTCACACTCTGCGATACGCTTTCTTCGACTCAATCAAATTCAGTTCTACCTTCGCTCCCGCGTTCCTGCCAGAAACATCTCACATGAACTCCGTATTCGGTATATCAAGAAATATACCAATAGGACAGTTCGATTCAGTAATACTCAGTGCTAGGCAGTGCTTCCTTCGATACGACTCTGTTCCTTCGGAACCTTGCATTGTACTTCGAATCATTATTACAACAATAAATATATATTATACGTTAAAACTTTTGTATAATTTATCATACCATAACCTAGCACATATCCCCACAAATCCAATCATAATATACAATAAAAAATTATTCAATCATTAAACGAAAGTGGAAAAATATACTTACATTAATAGTTTCTGTTTTCACTTTGTCACACAACTAACACGTCTGCTTAATTTTAGGTTCAAAAAATATTTAAAGTTTAAAAAGCAAGCGATTTCTTGGGGGAGGCATCTCAATAAAAATTTAAATTATTCTGGGACTTTCCAAGTCTCAGCAAATTGTATGGCAGGCCCATAAATAATGTAAGCATTGAGTAATAAATATCTGCCGTCCCGTAGTGACGAATCTCACAGGACCCCAATAATAGTAATTATAAAATTATAAAACGTAATATTCGTGCTCGACACTCAAATGTGAATATAGCCGACGGTAAGTCGGCTCGCCACCATTAAGAAGTTGGGACTTCCCCGGAATCTGCATCCGTTGTGAGGTTGGGACTTCCCTGGATTCAGCCTATTCTTACAATCCCACAAAACGCAATCTAAGAAATTGCAGTAATTTTACATAATTATTCTAATTCTAAAATTGTCTAGAGTTTCGGAGATTATATCGATTCCTTGACTTGTATGAGTTAAAAAAATAGGCTACGGAAATCTGGAAAATATGAAGTCAGATTGACGACCAGCCGGCCTGACCGCGCATAGCTAGGAATAGCCAACCGGGCAATCAGTTCAGATAAAAAATGTCACAGCATCTGGATTATAGGTATATCTTGTCGACGGAGTGTTAATTTACGATATTTTCACAAAAGAACATTTCTAAGAATATTATATTACATTTTAGTATGTGACAAGGGAGCCATTAGAAATAATTTAGTTTTATTTATTTATTCCCCGTTAGTATGTAATCAAGAAATTTAAGGTAAAATAAGAAGAAATATTAGGTATGCTGACGTGTGATAAATAATAAAAATACTTTGATTAACACTTTTATAAATTTTCCGCCATTCCGATGTAATAGCGATTTTGGCGCCCCTAATTTTAGCGCCCGGGGCGGGCGCCCTCTTCGCCCCCCCCCCCCCTTCGCACGGCCCTGGATGGGGATATTAGAGTTTGTTTTATTTATTTAATGAAATTGGATTTTACGAGACGATTTTTGCAATACATAAACCACTACCATATTTCCTAATATATTGAATACATGTCCAATTAAATCAAAAATTATGTATTTACAATAAATTCGAGTCTATTTTCGTCAACGAAATGTCTTGTGACTGCCTCGACGCGGAATGCTAAACTAATTACATACAATTTATATAAAAAGTGGCAATGTAATATACTGAAAGGCACCGCTTGTTGTAGTCGCTTCCAACGTGAATAGTCTGTTTATTCCACATTCAGTTACGTGTAATTTAATACTTGGCTGTTTGTTTTTCGAAGGTCGTTTGAAATATTATTTCAATAGACCGAATGAATATTGAATGCTAGGACGATGAAATCCATTCTAACGCAAAATTCAATCTTCAACCATTTTATTTAAAATAAATGTAACAAGGAAACTTTTTGGAAAAAATATATTTATTCGCATGTGGAAATAAACATTTGTAGTGCCTCCCTATTATTCATTGACACAAATCATCTTTATTCAGACTGAATATACAGTTTTGTTTATTTATTGAAGTTAGGTTTCACGAGACGTGCGATGGTCGAAATATACTGCACCCGAGAGTGAATCTAGTATATCTGTTATATTTAGTAGAGGGAAACGATCGTCTTCTATTGATTTATTCAACAATCTATAATCTATCACTATTCTCCATTTACGATTTCCGTCTAAATCGACTGTTTTTGGTACAATTAATAGAGGCGAAGACCAGCTTGACGTGCTGTCTTCTATGATGCCATCTTGTAACATCGTATCTATTTGTATGTCAATTTCCGTTTTTTGTGCATGTGGTAATCTGTGTGGTTTAACGTATACTGGTTGAGCTCCCGTTTTCAATTTAATATTAGCCTTATCGATATTTGTTACTGTGACTGTATCGTTCTCTAACATAAATACATCTGAGTATTTCGCACACAATTTATGAACCGAATCTTTCTCTTCTACATTTAATCCATTTACATTAATTAGTTTTAACAATTGAATTACCCTTTCTAATGAGCTCTGATTATTCTCAAAATTATAAATCTCGTAATCCGATAGTTTCGAAGTGGTTGGTTCGAAGTTTCTGATTTGAATTTCTGCGTTATTGGTATTTAAAATTCGTACCGGAATCAGTTTATTCCTTGGCCTTGCAACAGTTGCTGCCGTGAAAACACCGTTTGCAATTTCGCTTGACCAGACAATACAATCGTTAGCACAATTCGTATGAAAATATTTAATAATTTCGCAACGCGGCGGAATTACTTCGTACTGTTTATAAATAGATTCTACTGGTGTTAATATTTCCTGTGAGCCTTTCTAAAATGAAAAAACAAATTTATTGAAATTAATTGTTGCTCGAAATCTCATAAAAAAATCTGATCCAAGTATACCGTTCATTTTACATTCAATATCGTTTAAAATAAAAAAATTATATGACTGCCTAATCTCAATGGTAACTGTACTGAACCTTTTGATTGTGTTGTGCTCGCAATACCTTTTATCGTAATTATTTTGTTATAATCGACTATTTCGTTCTCATGTAATGAATTTTGAAAAATTACACTAATCGAAGCCCCTGTGTCTAATAAAAATAATAATTTAGATCCTTTATAATCCATCTTTACATAATTTTTTCCGTTTATATTAAATACTGTTTCACACTTAGTTCCGAAAAAACCAATTTTCTGCTGTTGTGTTTTCGTTTCGTGCTTCGTTCGTACTTGATTTATCATTTGACGCGAGAAAAAGCTGACCTTGTCTTCCACCCCGATGCTGATTATTTATTCCTGATCTACTTGTGCCTCTTTGCCATTGAGTATTTCCTCGATTACCCCGAAAGTAACCCCTTGAAGTGTTATTATTGTAATTATAATTTCCCCGAAAATTATAATTACCAACCCCGGCATTATTAAATCGTCTATTATTTTGCCTACTATTGTAATTATTTCGTGAGTGGTTGTTATTACCTCCTCGATGTGTAACATGAAAAACATTTGAAGTTACAGGATTATTTCTATCTTCGTCAATTGCCAAGTTAATTGCTTCCTTGACAGTTTTACAATTACGTGATTTGACTATTGTTCCTAATTCTTGATTTTTTAATCCGTTGCAAAAAGAATTGATTACAATTTTCTCGTTAACTGGACGTAATGCGTTTAATAACGAGTCATCATTTTCTGATTGTGCTAATGTTAAATCACTCATTAATCGTTCTATTTCTAGCCCGAATTGACTCACCGTTTTATTAATTTGTCGAGACTGATGCAATTGATTAGAAAGTGTAGTAGCAGCTTTCTTTGTCACAAAATTGTCTTGAATACCTTTTAACAGAAGTTCTATAGATTCATATGTTTTTCCCAAGTGTACCTTAGCATTTTCAGACAAACGTGTTCTTAAAATGAATTCAATTAATATAGCATTATCCTCTTCTTTGATAAGCTGCGTATATAACTTAGTCGCATCTAATAACTTTTTGGTGGTGTCTTCTTTTCCATCCATTACTGGTAAAAGACTTATCGCTGTTTTTAAATCAAATGACGCCATTTCGGATGATTTATCTAACCTATCCTCTAAACTTCCCTTAACCGACCTAATTATTACCTCAATTGCCTTACTAATTTCCTTAATACTTGCTATGGTGTTTGCATTAAGTTCTCCTATATTACATTTAACTTTTAAATCGTTAAGCTTATCTACAATTTCATTTAATTGACTTAACTTTTGATTTGTTAAATACGTATTCCTACGTCTATCCTGATTATCTTTAATTATATTATTTTTAAACTTCTTTACTTGCTCTAACAAACTCAGAAAACTTTCTAAGACCATAACTTATCTAACTAACCTTATATTTATACAGTGTTACGCAATTCGAGGAGTTCTTGGCTCCTGGTGATTTCGCTCCTTATCTTCTTTTCCAGCTGTCTTCGGATAACTCGCCAAATCAGGTCACCATCATGATGATAGACAATACGATGGCTGCTATTCTCCCGATTTCATATATGTTGACTCCCTGGCTGATGTTATTAACTGCATTATTCCCTGCCTGGGCGATAATGATCTCCTCCTTTAACTGGCTGCCTCCCATCTCGTACTTATTGGTCACTTACTTTCATTGACTCCGTTTTTAGCCACGACTCGAAGTGGCAGGATCGCCATGCGATGGTCGGTATGATGGTGTTACATTTTAAGTAAAACTGCTGTGGTCGATGCGATGGTTTATTCACTCCGTTGTATGCATCTGGTATCGGTTATCTATTATCTGTTATCTGTCTTGTTTCTAATTACATTACAATATATATACTCTTAATGTTTATATTTATCAATAAGTTCATTGTAGGTGAAGGTGACGCGTGAACCTTGCTTATTGCACACAGAGCTGAATCGGCATTACATACTAACCTTCACACGTATTGTTTACCGTGCATTCAACCGCGATGACTAATGTTATTAATGTGTTATTATTCCACTACAGACGATTTACAGTATAGAGCTATTCAGCAGAGATGGCGGTCGGGGTGTCTTGTTTGTCCGAATCAAGTAGTGTCCGTTGCCATTTTCCATCATAGGCTAAATCGCGCGCGCCTATGAAATAACCGGTAAGTAAGAGACGCCGTAAACTATTTCTTTCTCCTTCTACCGCTCGGTCTAAGACCGACCTACGCAGGCCGCGTGTTTGTTTTCTAGATGCGGCCGACGAAATCGTACGTCTTGGGAATATCCGCTTGGTTATCACGTAGTAGAAAAGGATACCAATATTATTTGAATGTTCCGAACTTAGTTCGTAAACCGCCCTTACTGATGAATAGGTCTATACATAAAAGATTATTTACGGAACAGGATATGCAAAATATGTATGTAAATAATGTGGGTAAAGTTTTGGTTTTTTGACGCCACCGTCATAGTGGCGTAACTTAAAATTTCGACCACCTGCAATAATTTTCTTGCCTTCCTTGGGTACATATGGATGAGTGCAGGATAATGGAGGATTAGTATGGAGGCCCAGGGCTCTTATAATACAGGGTTAGTCAAAATGAATAGGACAATAAGAAAACTATTTTTAGACGAATGTATGTTTATTGTAACCAAACTACAGTTACGTATGGACAGATAAACTATCAAAGTTTTTTCTCACCTTCACAGATGTTCGATATGGCCGCCCCTTGTGACAAAAATTGTGTCGTTTTGAATAGTCAGCATTTTTCAAAGCCTGCACCATTTGGAATTTATACGGCTTGAATTCCAAACGTTTGCGTAACACGCGCCACACAGTTTTTTGCGGAACTTCCAATTCCATGGCTGCACGATTTGTCGACTTCTGGGGACTTCGTCGAAAGGATGCACGAATGGATTCCACAGTTTCTTCGGAGACACGTGGTCATCCTGTGCTTTTACCCTTGCATAAGCAGCCCGTCTCCTCAAATTGCTTTACCCACCTCGCAATGAAATGTCGATGAGGTGGTTCCTTGGCATACTTGGCTCGAAATTGTCGCTGGACCGTAATTACTGACATTGTTTTAGCAAATGTCATCACACAAAACGCCTTCTCCTGGCCTGATTGCACCATTTTGAAAACAGCGTCTCCTAGAGGCATTAACGTACATGTGTGTTGCCAAATAAAACTTTGATAGTTTATCTGTCCATACGTAGCTGTAGTTTGGTTACAATAAACATAAATTCGTCTAAAAATAGTTTTCTTATTGTCCTATTCATTTTGACTAACCCTGTACATATTATATTTCTTTATCTCTCACCGCGGCCACAGAATGTCCTTCACGCATTGCGTGACGCCACTGAGTACGCTCGGGTACGCTAGAAGGGCTCAAGGGTAGAAACCATTGTTAGAGTTTGCGAACTGATGAGATTTCTCTTCGCCCTTTCTGAACATTGTGTAAATTGTGAGTGAACATTGTCCACACGTATTATTAAAATAGGTGAGATTCCTATCATCATACGTATTCAAGCAATTACAAGTGAAGTTTGAATTTATATTGTGCTGTTTCAATAAGCCGAAAACAAATTCTGCCTTAACCCGTCGTCGCAGAAACAGCAGGAAGTCAAAGGCTGTATAAATCAGTTTGCGTTTTTGTTCTGAATATGAAATAAATGACGTGGGTAGTTTCATTTACCCTTTTTCCTTTATTCCTGGCTAGGTAGATGTCAGTATTAGATTTGTATTACTTAGCTTATGGTGCATTTCTTCATATCACATAAATAAATTATAAAACATCAACTTTAAATTTTTTTCAGACATGCATAACCAAACATATTTGCTATTATTTATTTTGTTATATATACTTATTGTGGCTCATGAACATTTAAAATAAATTGCAATTTTTAAGACGGTTAACATTTTATTGTAAAAAATATTTAAATCTTAACAATAATATTATTTAATTGGTGCCTATAACTGCATATAAGTTTTACATAGGACTTGATAATTTAGAGTAAGTAACTCTTATACACATATATAAGTAGTTATATAAAAACCATAGCAGATAATTGCCTTTGAAAATAAAAGGTAAAACAAACATTTGGAATTGAAAAAAATTAAATAAAATCATAATAAAAATCAGTAAACAAAATTATAAAATAAAAAATGTAGTATGTACATAAATAATTTTATAATAAACCAGTGGTACCTCATGGATGTTCGTAGAGGAGGCTAAAAGAGAGATACCGCTTGTGTTGCACTAATTTTATGGAAGAAGCAAATATTCTACAGCTGGTGGTAAAATATTCTTCCGTAGCCTCCTCGCCGAACATCCGTCGCAGCAATAAACAACTTGAAAGAACTTTTTCGAAATTCCATTGGATTGAAAAACAAAGATATTTTTCTGTCCGGTGGGTTTTTATAGTTTACGTATAAAAAATAATGAAAATGATTACATGATCTTGACCAAGATAACACGCGCCAAATATAAATACAGTGCATACGTTTGATGAAATTTGAAACTATCTGGTTTGATTAGTTTTTACTTTCTCCGTTACGAAGTACGAGAAATATGATCGTGATTTTTTTGGTAAAATTTCGTATACCGGAAGTGGGTGTTTACCTTAACTGTTTTTTGTTTTTTGCCAATATTTTCTTAAATATGAAAAATATCACAAAACATTTAAACAAACTTTGAAGACAATAAAGAAAATATTTTTCATAAAATCATTGCCATTCGAGAAAAAAAAAATTATGATTTTTTTTAATTTTTGGTTAATAATTATGAAACGATAATAGTTACAGCAAATTTATATGAATAATAATTGTAGAGAATGTCAAAATGAACAACTTCTAAAGAATAAGTTTTTTTCGAAATCTTGTTAGTTTTTGAGTAAACCGAGTTTTTCAATTTGAAGTATAATTTGTCCGTTTCATAATTTTGACGTTTTAAACGTCAGTTTCATCCGAGTTTACGCAACGCTCGATATACATTTACAATATGATTTCAATAAACCCTGAAAACGTAAATATAAATGGCTATGATACCATCAAGTCGGAGAAAGTAACATGATGGCCACATCACCATTTTTTGGTTTACTATTGTTCCACGTATCAAGCCTTCCTTTGCGCATGCATTTTACTCTCGTATTTCATTGCATTTTTATAAAGATAATATATTTTTGTCTGGTAGATTTTTAGTGTAATTTATTTCAAGAAGTAATGAACATTATTAAGCAAATTATCCAAGATATAAAAATATCAAGAGTGCGTATACACGAAATTTTATCTTGTTTTTATCAAGCTTTATTTTGTGCACGCTTCTTTTCATGAATCATATAAATGTGTCTCCCGCTGGCGTAAAATACATGCCTGGGTGTATGCATACATATTAGAAAGTCAGCCTCGCACCGCTCCCCCCATAACCAGCGCGTGGTGGAGTAAACACGCGGTATATGTCTTTATAAGAGTCGCCGATCTATTTTACTTTATCTATGCAAATGTTACTGCATCTTTCTTCAACAACACCTTCTCTCTCAAAATCGCGATTTAATTTTAAACTAGCGATTAGGGAGCCATCTGTGCGAAAATTATTCGTACCAGACGAGTGTGGCATGCCCTTAACATTATGAATAGTTAAACGCGAGAACCAGAAGGGAAATTTATGTTTTTTTACAGATTTTGATGGGACACATCATTTAATATAATCATTTAATATGTTATAGAGCTCGTCGCAAGCCAAGTCGGGATCATCCAAATTAACAACAGGATCCCAGTTAGTTTCATCAATGAGTTTGTACAGTAGCGGAAAATTTGTTTTCTTGAAGTTGTACGTTGTTTTAGATAAAGAAAAATTTCTAGCAGTGTTTTCTGTAATATTATGACAAATTATATTTAGCGAGGGATGATAATTATCCTCTGGGATCAGAGGCGCACTACAACAAGTAACAGTACAACCAGTGATTATAATATTCATTAATATCATAATCACTGGTACAACTTAGATTAGAGGTGCTAATTACTAAGTCTAACATACCATTAAATATATGTTTCGATGTCTTTAGCTGAGACGCGGAGTGGAAGTTGATAAAGTTTGATATAGTAAGAGATTTGTTACATTGTGTTGTGGGATATGCAGCCACATTAAAATCACCGACTATGATAAATTCACCATCAACTAGAAGTTTTGATTCCAAGGTGTTAAATAGTAATTCGTAAGATGCGATAGGAGTCTGGGGTGGTATATATTTATTACTATGATATTATAAAATACTCTAATTAAACGTATACGTACACATACCAAATCAATATTCATGTTACTAATTATGTTATCACTGATAACTATCTCATTAGTAATAAGAGTATCCTTTGCTGCTAAGAAAACTCCACCACCCCGGCCGATAGATCAATCACAACGACATACGTTGTATGAAGATGGAAATAATTCAGCATTTAACAAGGAGTCATTCCCCCACGTCTCAGTTAAAATAATCACATCCAAGTCATCGTTCGCTATTACATTCGTGAAAAATTGAAAGGTTTTTTTGTGTTTGTTTAGACCGCGTGCGTTTTGGTAATATAGGTTTAAATCTGGTTGTTGGGAAGTGGCACGTTTTTATTTATTTATTTATTTTTTATTTATTTCATTCATGTTAACAGCATAAAGCTTTACATTTGTCAAAAGATGATAAAATATATATATAGAAAAGATACAGAAAATACATGTAAGTGCACAATGTTATAAAAATATAATGATTAAAGACTAAGAATAATTACATATAAATAAATATACATAACACGAGTACTGAAAATATTCTTAGCCATATTTATTCACTTCGTCATAATTAAAATTCAAAAACTCATCCCAACTATAAAACGCATTTTGAATTAATATGTTTTTTATTTTCTTCTTAAATTTGGCATAATTGAGAATTTTAATTTCTTGGGGCAATGCATTATAAAACTTGATAGCATAGTACCTAACGCCATTCTGAGACTTAGACAGCCGTATCGAGTTTTGATAGATATTACGATGCTGTCTAGTGTAATGGCTGTTGGCACTCGGACAGGTATTATATGAGGAGGGATGTTTTTTAATGAAAAGCAGGCATTCGTAGATATACAGACTAGGTAAGGTTAGTATCTGCATAGCTACCAAAGCCCGCCGGCAGTCCTCAGAGTAACCAAGATCACACAGTATTCTAACTGCCTTTCGTTGGAGACCAAAAATCCTGTGTCTAATAGCAGAATGACCCCAGATAATGAGTCCATAAAGCATGTGGGATGGAAATAGGGAGTAGTATGCTATTTTAAGGACATCTTCCGAAACCTCTTTCGAAAGGGAACGAATTGCAAATATCGATGAGCATAGTTTGCTGGAAATTGCATCACCATGTGACGTCCATGATAAATCGGTAGCAATATGCATCCCAAGAAATTTTGTGAATTCTACTTCGCTGTCCTTGCATCTTAGAGAAAACGTCCTAACTGCCGTTTTTCTGCCATTTACCTTTAGCCGATTACTAAGAAACCATTCTGAAACATTTTCCTGTGCTTCCGTGTGTGAATTTGTTACGACGTCTAGATCTTTAGACCTATTAATTAACGTAGTATCATCCGCATATAATATAAAATTCGCATTTTTTACTACGGTTGGAAGGTCGTTGATATATATCAAGAATAAGAGAGGCCCCAAAATTGATCCTTGCGGTACCACATGTATGATCGGTAGCTCAGGTGAGGCGACACTGGATGAAAAAACACACTGAGTTCTACCAGATAGATACGATAGAATTAACTTACAGCTAGTCGGATGTAAATTATAGCAGTTCAATTTTCTTAGGAGGATTGAGTGGAAGACACAGTCAAATGCTTTAGATAGATCTAAGAACGAGGATTTTAGATGGTATTTCTCCTCAAAACAGTCAACAGTCATTTCAACAAATTTGCAGATGGCTTCGGTTGTTGAACGTCCTTTTCTGAAACCATACTGTACTTTGCAGAAAATATTGAAATTTTCGAAATATTCAGTTAGTTGCATTTGTAGGATCTTTTCGAAGATTTTTGCTATCACGGGCAAAAGTGAAATCGGTCGGTAATTATCAGGATCGGAGTACTCACCCTTCTTATGAATGGGGATTACTCGTGCTTTTTTAGTGAGTCTGGGAAAATTTGGTCCCTAATACATTTGTTTATTACTTTTGTCAGTGGAGAGATTATTGTTGTAAGTACAGATTTTAAGACATCATATCGAATTCCATAAATGTCCCTGCTTTTGCTAGGTTTTAAACTGTTAATGGCTTTGATCACCATACTAGTTGAAACTTCAGAGAACTCAAAATACGTAGTATATGTAGGAGAATGGCGACACATTAAGGTTATGGGATCAGTGTTAGACTTAGGCAAAGAGCTTATTATATCACTAGAGACTTTGGAGAAAAACTGGTTAAAATCCGTTGCGGATATACTGCAATTTTTATACATATTTTTATTATTTGACACTCCACACGGCTTTAGGTTTGCAAGCTGAATTTATAATGTGAGCATTATTTTGCTGGTACTTGTAGTTATTAATAGAATTCCTATAACAAAGTCGATATTTATTCTTTATTACCTTTAGTTCGGGATCACGCGTTTTATTGTAAGCTTCCGTGATTAAGGCAAGCGTGTTTCTCATGTCATCTAGATGGGAATTATACCATTTTAATTGTTTAGGTTTGGTTTTGCTAGATTGTTTCTTCAGTGAAAAAGACGTATTATGGTGCCGTATGAATGTTGATAAAAATCTGTCGAAACATTCATTTGCATTGCTTGTGTCATCAATAAAACCCCATGGTTCCTTATCCAGCAACTGGAATAAGGTAAATTTACCACGACTTGTGATAGGACGTACAGTTTCGAAGGATGGTTTATTAACTGGTTGTTGGTCAACCATAAAAGTAAATAAAATGCTTTTGTGGTCTGATAGGCCAAGTTCAAGAGGTTGTGCCCCAGAATCAGTTCCAGAGTAACAAACATTATCAATACAGTTGTTAAGTCGTGTGGGAAAGTTAACTAAAAAATTTAATCCATAACTTTCAGCAAAGTCTACAAGTTGGGATCTATTACTATCACTGCCATTAAAAGAAACATTGAAATCAGCTGCACGATATACTTGTTGGTAAGTTGTATCAATACCCTCCAATGCCATTGATAAAATTCGTAAAAAGTTGTTAAAATCTCCAAGTGGAGATCGATAAGCAGCAAGAATAATAGTGTTATTAATACAAATACCAAAAATTTCACAATCCTATTCAGATATTATGTTAGAAAAGTCGAGAGGCGTGTAAACAATATCATTTCAAATCATAATTAATACGCCTCCATGACGGAAAGTCTTTCTAGAAAATTGTACCGCTACATGGAAATTAGTAAGAACAATATTTGCGCATTCCTCATCAACTAGCCAGTGTTCACATGCACAAAACACAGATATATTATGCAGGCTATCATTTAAAATAATGTCAAGTTCACTTATTTTAGAACGAATTGATTGAATGTTAATATACAAACAGAATAAAGATTTGGTGTTTACAGTGGCGCTATTTATAATATGTTTTTTGATGATGATGCTACAGGTGAGCTGGCGTACGAGTTTTGATCTGGATTTGAACATATATTGTGCAAGATCTTACTTAACAGTGAATATTTGTTCTTATTACTAATATAAAAATTATTGACAGAAATGGTATTATTCTCCTGATAACGACATTTAAGATCATTTGCACACTGAGCAAGTTGATTATTTATTTTGGAGATAAATTTATTTAAAATAAATCTTTTCTTGAAGAATGCACATGCAATTATACCTATGTAAATTCATTTTGCGGCTAACTTCTAATAGGCACTGTTTGAGTAATGCTATGTCGATCTGTTGCCCCTTAATTGCGTCGATAGTGCCTGCCATAATAAACACATGATCATCCTGTGTGAAACTGCTTGTCAAATCCTTGATGTTTTCAGTTAATTGGAAAATGGTTGCGTTGGGTTTGTAAATAGATGTAATGTTCGGGGTTGTCATGAACTTGCCTACAATTTTCCTGGAAAGGTATCCAAGATGCTTTCCATGGTTATCACTTAGAATGAGGAGCTTTGCATCTTCTTTGATAGTTTTTGATGTAGTCTTTGAGAGTGTGACAGCTGTTCGTGGCGTATTATCAAGTTTTTTTTGAAGCTCGTTATTTGTTAATAACAAATGGTTAATTTGTGCAGCCTGTTCTGCAACTTGACTGTTGTATTCATTGCATGCTATACAGTTTCTTGGGAGTGTGACAGCTGTTCGTGACGTATTATCAAGTTTTTTTTGAAGTTCGTTATTTGTTGATAACAAATGGTTAATTTGTGCAGCCTGTTCTGCAACTTGACTGTTGTATTCATTGCATGCTGTACAGTTTATTTGAGGCGACATCGTAGCTGTCGGTGATGAATTTGTTAATAAATCTTGATAGTTATTAATCTCATCTTTAAGATCGGTATTTTCTCTAGAGACTTTATTTAGCTGAGTGTTTAAGGTCAGCTTCAAGATTTGAGATAGATTTTGTTAAAGATTCTTCAGCGTCAATTGCTTCTTTCTCAATTAATAGTATGCGGCTCATAAGCTTCTCAATATGTTTATTTTTACTGTTGAACTCGGAGTTTAGTTCGTCGATAATTTCCTGCTTAGTTGATTCTATGCTAGTATTTAAAGATGTGTTACTAATACTTTTCGAACAGCAAATAATTTTATGTCCGTCTAGATGTTTGATCTTTTTGTTTTTGTATTTACACCCCGCATGGTAGATGTTATAACATTTAATGCAAACTACGTTTTTAAACGGTATCGTTTTGCAACATTTAAATACCGATGAAGACATCATTAATAAAAAGAGAAAAGTTGTTTAAATTATAGTGTGTAGAATTAAAAGTTCCAAATTCCGGTATAGAACTCGCGTTCCTCGGTTTACTGGTCGGTTGCGTATTCCACTGCACCACTAGAGGTCTTGTCCATTTATACTGATTCGATTTGTTGTTCAAGTTTTAAATACAGTATGAGGTGCGCACATTTCCTATTTACATTAAGACTGTTTTGAGGTTAATTATATCACGACACACTTTAGTCGATAATTAATTGACACGACACTGAACGAACTAACGAGTGCTCCCGCGGTTATCAGGTACAGTTGATTAAACACAAATTACACAGGTCCAATGATAAAATTCACTTTTAAACAGTTTATATACACGCATTTAATTGAAAGGTGTTGACAAACAAATGTTCATCCCCACGATGTTGTTTAATTTAAAAAAAAAACTCATTTGTGAATATTGCCGTTTTCCTTTTCTATGTGTAGCAATTTGCCTATTTTCGTAATCCATGTTGGGATTTTCTTTTTCAGTGTTTACATTTTACAATGCTTTCTGAAGTTGTGATAACTGTATTTTATTTGGTCCGTCCGTTTGTTTTCGTTCAGGTGTATTATTTGTATTTCTTGCATTTTGTTGTCGTAGGTCTTGTTTGTTTATGGTTCTTTTATATGTTTGTTGTTTTTCTGGGTCTCGATTTATTGGATTCGTTTTTAATACTGCAGTGTATGTTTGCTCCACCTCTGGTTTGTTTGAGGAAGTTGGTGTTGATTTATAATCCTTTTCTGTATTATTGGTGTGTTTCTTTAGTTTATTTTGGGACTGTTTTTGTTCCAGAATTTCTAACCTTCCTAACAGGTATTTATTATTCTCTGTTAATGTCTCATTATTAGTTATAAGAATGCGGTTCATATCCTCCAATTTTGTAATTATCTGCTTTAAATGTTGTATTTCTTGTAGCAGTGGGTCTCTAACTATCCCCGTCTATGTTCTCCATGGTGCATACATGATTGGAATCTCGCTTACCTTTCTCGAAACATCCCGGATGGAACGTTGCCCAACACACACTACACTCAACACTGTCTCTCCTTATCGATTGTTTACAATATTTATATGTACAAACTTTATTATTGCTTGTTATATCACTAGCTTCTTCTTCATCTACTATACTGTCCGCCATCTTTTACTGAATAGGTAGAAGATATCGGAATTCTGATAAAGTTATTTTATTTTTTTCAAAAAAGTGCTTGAACTTTCAAGTAGAGTGTTTTACCGGGGACTGGATACCTCCACACTCCACACTCCACACCCCCCACCACTCCAAGATGGCCGCCGCCCCGCCCACAAAATGGCCGCCTAATCACCAAAATGGCCGCCTAATCACCAAAATGGCCGCCTAATCACCAAAATGGCCGCCTCAAAATGGCCGCCTAATCACCAAAATGGCCGCCTAATCACCAAAATGGCCGCCTAATCACCATATGACCCGCACGACCCGCATACAAAATGGCCGCCACCTGGTGACGGAAAGTTGAACTACACGATTACAGATTCCATTTCCCACGGGCGTCACCTGGTGGCGGAAAGCCGAACTATGTAACAATAGTTGCAGATTTCATTTTTTTCACGGGCGTCACCTGGTGGCGGAAAGCTGAACTACGCGATTACAGTTTTTTTATGTGAATAAATGGTTGCAGAATAAGTGAACACTTACAAGAATTTTATTTTTATGCATGGAAAAATACCACATTTTATAAATCACAAGTTCAACAATTGCATAAGTTATTTAAACAAGAAATGAAAAATTTACAC
The DNA here is from genome assembly GCA_910593695.2 of Ocypus olens. Lineage (NCBI taxonomy): Eukaryota > Metazoa > Arthropoda > Insecta > Coleoptera > Staphylinidae > Ocypus > Ocypus olens. The sequence continues at coordinate 38,252,667 of OU343060.1, forward strand.
AACATGAAGCACTGGGGATATGCATATGTAAATAGAAAAACATACAATATTTATTTAATTTTTTTTATTTCAATCTCCACATTTCGCATATGTATTTTTTCAATCACATCACACGCATACATCATAGTCCGATCGTGGATATCGTCGGCGAGCTCCATTAATGCGGAAATGTGACCATCGTCATCCGCGTAAAAATCCTTTAAAGTAAAATACATTATTTAGCAACAATATATTAATAATATACATGATTTATCGACAATAATTAATAAATATATTTACTCACTCTAATTGCAGCTTGCACATCACTGGCCTTACTAGACATCACGTATTTTTTATAAAGTGCAGTTTGTAAGAATGAACTGTGAACTGTATGCTGATATAATTCTACATTAGTATTTATTGTATTATTTTGGAAAGTTACAACGTTATTTTGGGAATACATATTACAAACACATTAAGATATTTCTGGAAAGTCACGTTAGCTTAATTGAGGAAAATTACTCGAAATATTTGAGTCAGTAACGATTGTCATTATACCACATTCCTAAATAATCACTTTATCATAATAAATATATTACGGATGATTAACATTTTCGAAAACCAATTTACAATGGAAAATCACCACAACAATGATGACGTCAGAGCACATTACCATTTCAATAAATATATAATTAAAATTTGTTGGAAGTAAAAGCAGCATTAATGGAAAACGTCAGTTGCTCGAAACTTAAACATAAGTTGCCCCCGCTCGTGTTACCTACAGTTAGTTCCGCAGTTATTATTATTATTAATTATCAGCATATATGATTTACATGTCAAGGTAAGTGCAATATTATTTTCAATAACCTACATTATTTTAATATTTTATTTCTAATAATCTTATACATTATCCTAATTTTATGTATTATTACTGGTGTTTGAAGTGCAACAATTATTTTTCGAAAGTAGATTGCAGGGACAGCGACAAAAGCTAGTTTAAAATGTTCAATGCAAAATATATCGTGGCCAATGATGGAATATTCGCTACAATTAAAACGAAAAGTGAATAATTCCAGGTTATAGTTCTGTTGTTTATAAATTATGGGTGCTTATTAAATATGATAATGTTTATCAAATTAAATATCATAATGTTTGTTATACGAAAGAGGTAGCGCTTGGATCTTGGCAGTAGCCTACATCTATTGATTAAAGTATCCCAAATATCGATGGATCTAACTATATTGTTTTGCCAGGTAAATATTTATAAGTATATTTTTTACCACGTAATTATCGTAACTTTGAATACATATTATTTGCATTATTTATTTTGTTTGAAACACAAATTAAGATTAAAAAGCCTACCTAAATATTAAAAACAATGAAGAGATGTGCCTGGCCAAGAGCATCACCACTGCTGTCCTCCATTCTATAGTTGAATACCAAGACCGCGTGCCACAGTATCTGCACTCTACTCAACCGCAAATTACTAGCCCAAGAACAAATAATTCATTCGAACTGTAATATTAATTATCAAATTTAGACTTGTGTGGGTATGATTTACACTTAATGATTCATGATAATGTAGATATAGATATTATTCCATAAAATAGGAAAAAAATATTTCTTTGTCGAAATCAAGTAAAGTCGACGAGTACATCAATAATAATAATAATAATAATAATGTATAATTCCCGCAATACTAAATTACGACTCTTGAACAATTTAAATTGATTGCTATCTCAATGGGAAGTTAATAAACAAAAAAATCTAAGTTGCGATTAATTAGTTTCGAAATTTTACAAATCAGATGAATTTAAATGGTTTTTGAGAAAGTGTTTTTTTTCTCTATGTATATATGGATTCGATTAGACGACTCCAAGAAATGAAATTTCCAGCTAAAACAATTGTTGTTCGACCCCCCGCAAACACCGACATTTCCGTCACTGACTAACAGCATGTTTAAAATATGTGCTCAATTCAATTGTAAAAATTTAAATTATTATTCAAAATCTTCCTTTTGTAAGGCACATACTTTGCTAACGGAACATTTCAAAACCAAAACTATTTACTCTTCCTCAATTTAATTTAAGTTTTAGGTTCGGTCAATCATCATATTTTGTTTTTGCCTATCCATAATAATAACAATTTCATCATTTTTTTTTTGTAATAAAATTTTTATATTATTAATTTACATAGCTATTTTCTTTCGTTGGCAAATATTTTTTTTATTGTTTTCTTCTTCTTGAATTTTTATATATTGCTCACTGAACGCCATATTTTTAGTTATAAATGTAGCGCTAATATTTTATGTTTCCCTACAATTGGAATTATTTTTAACCGATATTTTGTGAAGTATTCCGCTTAGTGTGTGCTAAAATATATTCATAACTGTCATATTTGGATGCAATATAAGGATTTTAAGTGGGTTCGCGAGAACGAAATCTCTATTTTAAACGTTGCTAATATACCCGACGACTCGTCAATGGGAAATATATCATGGATGTTGACATTGTAAGCATAATGCGTTTACATATTTAGGTCGGAAAACATGGTACCACCCAGGTGAAAATTCAAAAAAAATCATAAATATTTTAAAAAAAGATCAATAAGAAAAAACAAAAAAAAAATCATAAATATTTTAAAAAAAGATCAATAAGAAAAAACAAAAAGAAAACGTCCTCCATTATAGAAATTTGTCACTTTGTTGAAAATAAACAAAATTCACAGAGTAATTGGTTCTAAACAATCTGAATTTCTTTACAAAAAAATACTGATTTAAATACAACCATACATTAGAGTGCTTAAGTTCCATTTGTTATTTACGCGGATGTTGAGGGCATTTTAAAACCTCTAGAGTGAAACATCATTCAAAAACATAACACATATACACCCGCCATACAGTGGGGCAGATGAGTATTCTAGCGCGACAAACGTAAAAAAAAAAATGATACTCGCAAAAGACGAAATAAATGTTGAAAATCTCTTTCTACAACACTTCTTCAATCATAATGACATTTAAGTCACCTGTCGCAGATACTCTTGCTGTGAAAAGCGACAATGACTATACTCATCTTGCCTGAATACTTAAGCGTTGGTATGCCGTGCATATTCAAATGCAGAAAACAGTAAGTAAATGCGCATATAAACAATTGCGATTTTTTTTTTTGTGCAATAAGTACATGATAACAATTGTCCTTTAAGTGATAAGTATTTTTTTGTCATTATAATTTTTTATTTCATCGTTAATTTTATTCTAAATTTGGATATTTTTTTGTGATGTACAAAACAAATCCCGGATTTTGTCGAAAAACGGCTTTCATGTCATCTTTCTCGAGACATTTTCACATAATTCTCAGCATGTTCGAACTGCGGTAACTTGAGATATATCACAAAATAAACGATTAAATCCAAAAATTATAACGACAAATAAAAAACAGCTAAAAAAAATAATTATCACTTAAAAGACAATCGTTATCATGTACTTATTGCACAAAAAAAAAATCTCAATTGTTTATATGCGCATTTACTAACTGTTTTCTTCATTTGAATATGTACGTAGAAAGAAATTTCCAACATTTATTTCGTCTTTTGCGGGTATCATTTTTTTTTTTTTTTTACTTGTATCGCGCTAGAATAGTCATCCGTCCCACTGTGCGCCATACAGTTTCGTGTATAAAGTTAAATGCTCTTATGTTGAGTCACTAAATAAATTTGAAATTTACACCGATGAAAACTGTGTTAAAGTGTTTGTGGATCGAATCACTGTCGACGCCTACAGAATTTACGACAATAGTTTGAGACATATAATACCCATGAACAAATTATCCATCGACACTAGAATTGTTATATACACAGTGGGCCAAGAAAACGGTACAAATTATAAATATTCATATTTTCAGTAATAATAAACGCATTAAATATTGTTTTAAAAATCAAAATATTTACACTTTATGGATTGCAAAAAATGATTATTTACATTTTTTGGAAAGTTTTATTATATAGGTTATACATAAGTAATACAGGAATTTACAGGTTATGAAAACCACAAGGTGCCAGTTCAGGATTCGAAATTAGAAATTTCCCTGTTCTTACACTGGGGCCTCGATTATATAAATAATCAATTCTTATAAATAAAATCATTTTATAATCTAATTTAATAATGAAAATATTTAAAATTAAACATAATTTTCTTTACTACCCTTCTAGCAAGAATGAATAATATTTATTTTTAAAAAACTTTTATGTTTAGACTTTTAAACTGATGAGGAACTGAATTATAAATTGCGGCAATATTGTAAGAGAAAGACTTTTTCATCACAAACAATTAAGAGGAACACCCCGTACAGTACGAATTCCTGAAAGGATAGAAGTTCAGTCAAGAAGATGCTCCGGACACATGTTTAAGTACTATTTCTTTAGAGAAAAAATACTTCGTCTTATCTATAAAAATTAGGCTTCTCAGTGTTGTATTAATTATTAAAAAAAATATTAATACCTCACGAAGATATACAAGTAAAAAACTTCTTGTACCGTTTTTTTTTTTTTGCCCTTGGTGTATATTACCGAATTTTATTCCTTTTTTTTCATAACTTGAACGAGTATGATTCACACTTTATTTTATTAAAGAGCTCAAATGTGATAGTGAAGACATTGATATTATTCCGCAAATTATGAAAAAATATATATCTTTCACGAAATCGGTTAAAGTCGATAAGTACATTAATAAAAAAAAAGGTATGAAACATACCCGCAATTTTAAATTACAGTTCTTGGGCAGCTTTAAATTTATGGCTAGTTTAATAGACAAATTAGCAAAAAATATAAGTCGGGATCAATTAGTTGAAATTTTAAAATTGTTTGAAGTCAGATGATGAATTTAAATTATTATTAGTGAGGAAGGACGTTTTCCCATACCAATACATAGATTCAATTGAACGATTCCAATAGACTAAATTTCGGAACTTGATTTGGAATACCCTTATACCCTTATAGGAGCTTGCATTGTAAAACACACAATGTTTTATCGTTTTTGGTCGAAAATGTGTTGACACACGGGTCTAAATGAAAAAAAAAAGAAAGATTTAAATACAACCATGTGCCAAGCAGCTAAAAAACATTATTTTTTTTAAATTGATGAACAATTTTGTTTTCGACAAAACAATGGACAATGTGGATAAACGAGCTGATGTCAAATTGATGACTCGTTGGGAGGCAATCAAATTATCTATAAACAAGGGCGCTCCGAGCGGGTTAAAATCGGTCTCGAGTTAGCCCTTCCCTAAAAATTTATGATAATTAATAAGTAAATTACCAGTAATTCATAAATCTCAATTGGAATTTATTTCCGCTAAACCCAGAAATTTTGTTAACACGCCGGACGTTGATAAGAGCGAAACATGATTAATCCTGACTTTATGTGCTAATTAATACCAAATTATAGCGTTGGAAAATAAGTAAATTCTTAAAGGAAAATAATTTCAGATTTTTGTTATATATTTATTAAATTAATATATTACAGATTTTATCTTGTTAATAGTCTACTATTACGTGTATGAATTATGTCATTTCATGAAACAAAATCGACTTTCAATTTATATTTTAATACAAGTTTTTTTAAACTAGCTGCTTTGTTTCATTTAATTTTTTCTTACTCGACCTAATTTATTTTCTTCTTCATCATTTGATAAATTTTGAATAATTATCTGTTAATTCCTCCAAGCCAATTGACTGTTGTGGTTTATTAGGAGTAATTTTATCAATATCTTGATTTATCAGATTATTGCTTAAACTGCACATCTTTGAATGTGTGGCTTCAAAACACGATCTACAATAATGCTTATCGCATTGTAAACAGCACAATCGCACATTCTTAGTGAGATTTCTAGCCTTATGTCTTCCATGCTTCAAAGCCGTGTGCTTATAACATTCCACACATCTTCTTCTTTTTGTAGACGCAATCAGCTCGTGTTCATCTTTATTTATTAAAGGTCTTGTAGTATAATGCATGCTAATTTTCTGTTTTTTATCAGGTACAACTGTTAGTGTTTTAATATGAGGTTGTTTTAATTTATAACGACGTTTGTCAGACTCATCATTAATGTTCCGTTTTGTATTGCTTGCTATATGAGACGACTTATACTGCTGTTGTTTATCATACTCATTGATAATTTGTAAATGAGGTTCAGCTTCAAATTGTTTATGAGTTTCGGCTTCAATTTGATAGCGATTTTTCGTAATAACTTTATTTCTATAACCATTTCCCTCAGAGTTTTTATTGTGGAACTCAATTCCCATGATGTCGTTATTATTACTTCGTACTTATATGTTCAAATGTTTCTGAATTGGAAAGCACGACTATTTATAACATATAACCCTAGGAACAAGAGACAGCTATTCAAAGGCAAGTGTCGCACAGGTGTCGCACACTTAATGCAGTTAGTCACACAAGTGTCGCACAGCCTTGTCAAGGCTATTTATAACATATAACCCTAGGAACAGGGAGACAGCTATTTAGAGGCAAGTGTCGCACAGGTGTCGCACAGGTGTCGCACACCTGTCGCACAAGTGTCGCACACTTAATGCAGTTAGTAGCACAAGTGTCGCACAGCCGGTGACTATTGAACGAATAAATATGAAAAATGTAAAAAATAAATATTGTTTTTCTATTTACATAAATATTTATCCAGTGTTTGATATATTTTGTTTTGATTTACATAGTTCAGCTTTCATCATCAGGTGTCACTTGTGAAATATTGTGTAAATTTTTCATTTCTTGTTTAAATAACTTATGCAATTGTTGAACTTGTGATTTATAAAATGTGATATTTTTCCATGCATAAAATAAAATTTTTGTAAGTGTTCACTTATTCTGCAACCATTTATTCACATAAAAAAAATCTGCAACCATTGGTACATAGTTCAGCTTTCCACCACCAGGTGACGCCCGAGAAAAAAAAAATGAAATCTGCAACTATTGTTACATAGTTCGGCTTTCCGCCACCAGGTGACGCCCGTGGGAAATGGAATCTGTAATCCTGTAGTTCAACTTTCCGCCACCAGGTGGCGGCCATTTTGGTGATTAGGCGGCCATTTTGGTGATTAATGCAGTTAGTAGCACAAGTGTCGCACTTGCCCGGGCAAGTGTCGCACTTGCCCGGGCAAGTGCGACACTTGTGCTACTAACTGCATTAATCACCAAAATGGCCGCCTAATCACCAAAATGGCCGCCACCTGGTGGCGGAAAGTTGAACTACAGGATTACAGATTCCATTTCCCACGGGCGTCACCTGGTGGCGGAAAGCCGAACTATGTAACAATAGTTGCAGATTTCATTTTTTTTTTTCTCGGGCGTCACCTGGTGGTGGAAAGCTGAACTATGTACCAATGGTTGCAGATTTTTTTTATGTGAATAAATGGTTGCAGAATAAGTGAACACTTACAAAAATTTTATTTTATGCATGGAAAAATATCACATTTTATAAATCACAAGTTCAACAATTGCATAAGTTATTTAAACAAGAAATGAAAAATTTACACAAGTGACACCTGATGATGAAAGCTGAACTATGTAAATCAAAACAAAATATATCAAACACTGGATAAATATTTATGTAAATAGAAAAACAATATTTATTTTTTACATTTTTCATATTTATTCGTTCAATAGTCACCGGCTGTGCGACACTTGTGCTACTAACTGCATTAAGTGTGCGACACTTGTGCGACAGGTGTGCGACACCTGTGCGACACTTGCCTCTAAATAGCTGTCTCCCTGTTCCTAGGGTTATATGTTATAAATAGCCTTGACAAGGCTGTGCGACACTTGTGTGACTAACTGCATTAAGTGTGCGACACTTGTGTGACTAACTGCATTAAGTGTGCGACACCTGTGCGACACTTGCCTTTGAATAGCTGTCTCTTGTTCCTAGGGTTATATGTTATAAATAGTCGTGCTTTCCAATTCAGAAAAATTTGAACATATAAGTACGAAGTAATAATAACGACATCATGGGAATTGAGTTCCACAATAAAAACTCTGAGGGAAATGGTTATAGAAATAAAGTTATTACGAAAAATCGCTATCAAATTGAAGCCGAAACTCATAAACAATTTGAAGCTGAACCTCATTTACAAATTATCAATGAGTATGATAAACAACAGCAGTATAAGTCGTCTCATATAGCAAGCAATACAAAACGGAACATTAATGATGAGTCTGACAAACGTCGTTATAAATTAAAACAACCTCATATTAAAACACTAACAGTTGTACCTGATAAAAAACAGAAAATTAGCATGCATTATACTACAAGACCTTTAATAAATAAAGATGAACACGAGCTGATTGCGTCTACAAAAAGAAGAAGATGTGTGGAATGTTATAAGCACACGGCTTTGAAGCATGGAAGACATAAGGCTAGAAATCTCACTAAGAATGTGCGATTGTGCTGTTTACAATGCGATAAGCATTATTGTAGATCGTGTTTTGAAGCCACACATTCAAAGATGTGCAGTTTAAGCAATAATCTGATAAATCAAGATATTGATAAAATTACTCCTAATAAACCACAACAGTCAATTGACTTGGAGGAATTAACAGATAATTATTCAAAATTTATCAAATGATGAAGAAGAAAATAAATTAGGTCGAGTAAGAAAAAATTAAATGAAACAAAGCAGCTAGTTTAAAAAAACTTGTATTAAAATATAAATTGAAAGTCGATTTTGTTTCATGAAATGACATAATTCATACACGTAATAGTAGACTATTAACAAGATAAAATCTGTAATATATTAATTTAATAAATATATAACAAAAATCTGAAATTATTTTCCTTTAAGAATTTACTTATTTTCCAACGCTATAATTTGGTATTAATTAGCACATAAAGTCAGGATTAATCATGTTTCGCTCTTATCAACGTCCGGCGTGTTAACAAAATTTCTGGGTTTAGCGGAAATAAATTCCAATTGAGATTTATGAATTACTGGTAATTTACTTATTAATTATCATAAATTTTTAGGGAAGGGCTAACTCGAGACCGATTTTAACCCGCTCGGAGCGCCCTTGTTTATAGATAATTTGATTGCCTCCCAACGAGTCATCAATTTGACATCAGCTCGTTTATCCACATTGTCCATTGTTTTGTCGAAAACAAAATTGTTCATCAATTTAAAAAAAATAATGTTTTTTAGCTGCTTGGCACATGGTTGTATTTAAATCTTTCTTTTTTTTTTCATTTAGACCCGTGTGTCAACACATTTTCGACCAAAAACGATAAAACATTGTGTGTTTTACAATGCAAGCTCCTATAAGGGTATAAGGGTATTCCAAATCAAGTTCCGAAATTTAGTCTATTGGAATCGTTCAATTGAATCTATGTATTGGTATGGGAAAACGTCCTTCCTCACTAATAATAATTTAAATTCATCATCTGACTTCAAACAATTTTAAAATTTCAACTAATTGATCCCGACTTATATTTTTTGCTAATTTGTCTATTAAACTAGCCATAAATTTAAAGCTGCCCAAGAACTGTAATTTAAAATTGCGGGTATGTTTCATACCTTTTTTTTTATTAATGTACTTATCGACTTTAACCGATTTCGTGAAAGATATATATTTTTTCATAATTTGCGGAATAATATCAATGTCTTCACTATCACATTTGAGCTCTTTAATAAAATAAAGTGTGAATCATACTCGTTCAAGTTATGAAAAAAAAGGAATAAAATTCGGTAATATACACCAAGGGCAAAAAAAAAAAAAACGGTACAAGAAGTTTTTTACTTGTATATCTTCGTGAGGTATTAATATTTTTTTTAATAATTAATACAACACTGAGAAGCCTAATTTTTATAGATAAGACGAAGTATTTTTTCTCTAAAGAAATAGTACTTAAACATGTGTCCGGAGCATCTTCTTGACTGAACTTCTATCCTTTCAGGAATTCGTACTGTACGGGGTGTTCCTCTTAATTGTTTGTGATGAAAAAGTCTTTCTCTTACAATATTGCCGCAATTTATAATTCAGTTCCTCATCAGTTTAAAAGTCTAAACATAAAAGTTTTTTAAAAATAAATATTATTCATTCTTGCTAGAAGGGTAGTAAAGAAAATTATGTTTAATTTTAAATATTTTCATTATTAAATTAGATTATAAAATGATTTTATTTATAAGAATTGATTATTTATATAATCGAGGCCCCAGTGTAAGAACAGGGAAATTTCTAATTTCGAATCCTGAACTGGCACCTTGTGGTTTTCATAACCTGTAAATTCCTGTATTACTTATGTATAACCTATATAATAAAACTTTCCAAAAAATGTAAATAATCATTTTTTGCAATCCATAAAGTGTAAATATTTTGATTTTTAAAACAATATTTAATGCGTTTATTATTACTGAAAATATGAATATTTATAATTTGTACCGTTTTCTTGGCCCACTGTGTATATAACAATTCTAGTGTCGATGGATAATTTGTTCATGGGTATTATATGTCTCAAACTATTGTCGTAAATTCTGTAGGCGTCGACAGTGATTCGATCCACAAACACTTTAACACAGTTTTCATCGGTGTAAATTTCAAATTTATTTAGTGACTCAACATAAGAGCATTTAACTTTATACACGAAACTGTATGGCGCACAGTGGGACGGATGACTATTCTAGCGCGATACAAGTAAAAAAAAAAAAAAAATGATACCCGCAAAAGACGAAATAAATGTTGGAAATTTCTTTCTACGTACATATTCAAATGAAGAAAACAGTTAGTAAATGCGCATATAAACAATTGAGATTTTTTTTTTGTGCAATAAGTACATGATAACGATTGTCTTTTAAGTGATAATTATTTTTTTTAGCTGTTTTTTATTTGTCGTTATAATTTTTGGATTTAATCGTTTATTTTGTGATATATCTCAAGTTACCGCAGTTCGAACATGCTGAGAATTATGTGAAAATGTCTCGAGAAAGATGACATGAAAGCCGTTTTTCGACAAAATCCGGGATTTGTTTTGTACATCACAAAAAAATATCCAAATTTAGAATAAAATTAACGATGAAATAAAAAATTATAATGACAAAAAAATACTTATCACTTAAAGGACAATTGTTATCATGTACTTATTGCACAAAAAAAAAAATCGCAATTGTTTATATGCGCATTTACTTACTGTTTTCTGCATTTGAATATGCACGGCATACCAACGCTTAAGTATTCAGGCAAGATGAGTATAGTCATTGTCGCTTTTCACAGCAAGAGTATCTGCGACAGGTGACTTAAATGTCATTATGATTGAAGAAGTGTTGTAGAAAGAGATTTTCAACATTTATTTCGTCTTTTGCGAGTATCATTTTTTTTTTTACGTTTGTCGCGCTAGAATACTCATCTGCCCCACTGTATGGCGGGTGTATATGTGTTATGTTTTTGAATGATGTTTCACTCTAGAGGTTTTAAAATGCCCTCAACATCCGCGTAAATAACAAATGGAACTTAAGCACTCTAATGTATGGTTGTATTTAAATCAGTATTTTTTTGTAAAGAAATTCAGATTGTTTAGAACCAATTACTCTGTGAATTTTGTTTATTTTCAACAAAGTGACAAATTTCTATAATGGAGGACGTTTTCTTTTTGTTTTTTCTTATTGATCTTTTTTTAAAATATTTATGATTTTTTTTTTGTTTTTTCTTATTGATCTTTTTTTAAAATATTTATGATTTTTTTTGAATTTTCACCTGGGTGGTACCATGTTTTCCGACCTAAATATGTAAACGCATTATGCTTACAATGTCAACATCCATGATATATTTCCCATTGACGAGTCGTCGGGTATATTAGCAACGTTTAAAATAGAGATTTCGTTCTCGCGAACCCACTTAAAATCCTTATATTGCATCCAAATATGACAGTTATGAATATATTTTAGCACACACTAAGCGGAATACTTCACAAAATATCGGTTAAAAATAATTCCAATTGTAGGGAAACATAAAATATTAGCGCTACATTTATAACTAAAAATATGGCGTTCAGTGAGCAATATATAAAAATTCAAGAAGAAGAAAACAATAAAAAAAATATTTGCCAACGAAAGAAAATAGCTATGTAAATTAATAATATAAAAATTTTATTACAAAAAAAAAATGATGAAATTGTTATTATTATGGATAGGCAAAAACAAAATATGATGATTGACCGAACCTAAAACTTAAATTAAATTGAGGAAGAGTAAATAGTTTTGGTTTTGAAATGTTCCGTTAGCAAAGTATGTGCCTTACAAAAGGAAGATTTTGAATAATAATTTAAATTTTTACAATTGAATTGAGCACATATTTTAAACATGCTGTTAGTCAGTGACGGAAATGTCGGTGTTTGCGGGGGGTCGAACAACAATTGTTTTAGCTGGAAATTTCATTTCTTGGAGTCGTCTAATCGAATCCATATATACATAGAGAAAAAAAACACTTTCTCAAAAACCATTTAAATTCATCTGATTTGTAAAATTTCGAAACTAATTAATCGCAACTTAGATTTTTTTGTTTATTAACTTCCCATTGAGATAGCAATCAATTTAAATTGTTCAAGAGTCGTAATTTAGTATTGCGGGAATTATACATTATTATTATTATTATTATTATTGATGTACTCGTCGACTTTACTTGATTTCGACAAAGAAATATTTTTTTCCTATTTTATGGAATAATATCTATATCTACATTATCATGAATCATTAAGTGTAAATCATACCCACACAAGTCTAAATTTGATAATTAATATTACAGTTCGAATGAATTATTTGTTCTTGGGCTAGTAATTTGCGGTTGAGTAGAGTGCAGATACTGTGGCACGCGGTCTTGGTATTCAACTATAGAATGGAGGACAGCAGTGGTGATGCTCTTGGCCAGGCACATCTCTTCATTGTTTTTAATATTTAGGTAGGCTTTTTAATCTTAATTTGTGTTTCAAACAAAATAAATAATGCAAATAATATGTATTCAAAGTTACGATAATTACGTGGTAAAAAATATACTTATAAATATTTACCTGGCAAAACAATATAGTTAGATCCATCGATATTTGGGATACTTTAATCAATAGATGTAGGCTACTGCCAAGATCCAAGCGCTACCTCTTTCGTATAACAAACATTATGATATTTAATTTGATAAACATTATCATATTTAATAAGCACCCATAATTTATAAACAACAGAACTATAACCTGGAATTATTCACTTTTCGTTTTAATTGTAGCGAATATTCCATCATTGGCCACGATATATTTTGCATTGAACATTTTAAACTAGCTTTTGTCGCTGTCCCTGCAATCTACTTTCGAAAAATAATTGTTGCACTTCAAACACCAGTAATAATACATAAAATTAGGATAATGTATAAGATTATTAGAAATAAAATATTAAAATAATGTAGGTTATTGAAAATAATATTGCACTTACCTTGACATGTAAATCATATATGCTGATAATTAATAATAATAATAACTGCGGAACTAACTGTAGGTAACACGAGCGGGGGCAACTTATGTTTAAGTTTCGAGCAACTGACGTTTTCCATTAATGCTGCTTTTACTTCCAACAAATTTTAATTATATATTTATTGAAATGGTAATGTGCTCTGACGTCATCATTGTTGTGGTGATTTTCCATTGTAAATTGGTTTTCGAAAATGTTAATCATCCGTAATATATTTATTATGATAAAGTGATTATTTAGGAATGTGGTATAATGACAATCGTTACTGACTCAAATATTTCGAGTAATTTTCCTCAATTAAGCTAACGTGACTTTCCAGAAATATCTTAATGTGTTTGTAATATGTATTCCCAAAATAACGTTGTAACTTTCCAAAATAATACAATAAATACTAATGTAGAATTATATCAGCATACAGTTCACAGTTCATTCTTACAAACTGCACTTTATAAAAAATACGTGATGTCTAGTAAGGCCAGTGATGTGCAAGCTGCAATTAGAGTGAGTAAATATATTTATTAATTATTGTCGATAAATCATGTATATTATTAATATATTGTTGCTAAATAATGTATTTTACTTTAAAGGATTTTTACGCGGATGACGATGGTCACATTTCCGCATTAATGGAGCTCGCCGACGATATCCACGATCGGACTATGATGTATGCGTGTGATGTGATTGAAAAAATACATATGCGAAATGTGGAGATTGAAATAAAAAAAATTAAATAAATATTGTATGTTTTTCTATTTACATATGCATATCCCCAGTGCTTCATGTTGTGTAAATTTTTCATTTCTTGTTTAAATAACTTATGCAATTGTTGAACTTGTGATTTATAAAATGTGGTATTTTTCCATGCATAAAAATAAAATTCTTGTAAGTGTTCACTTATTCTGCAACCATTTATTCACATAAAAAAACTGTAATCGCGTAGTTCAGCTTTCCGCCACCAGGTGACGCCCGTGAAAAAAATGAAATCTGCAACTATTGTTACATAGTTCGGCTTTCCGCCACCAGGTGACGCCCGTGGGAAATGGAATCTGTAATCGTGTAGTTCAACTTTCCGTCACCAGGTGGCGGCCATTTTGTATGCGGGTCGTGCGGGTCATATGGTGATTAGGCGGCCATTTTGGTGATTAGGCGGCCATTTTGGTGATTAGGCGGCCATTTTGAGGCGGCCATTTTGGTGATTAGGCGGCCATTTTGGTGATTAGGCGGCCATTTTGGTGATTAGGCGGCCATTTTGTGGGCGGGGCGGCGGCCATCTTGGAGTGGTGGGGGGTGTGGAGTGTGGAGTGTGGAGGTATCCAGTCCCCGGTAAAACACTCTACTCTTTCATTATTCTCAAATGATAAACAACTGAGATATTTCAATATATCTAAAATGGAAACAATTGACTTTTTGGCTATAACTCGAAAACAAAAGGAGATAAATAAATTTAGTTTTCATCATTGAGTTTTTCTCAAAAAAAGAGATCGAGGATGCGTCACCCGTTTTTCTCTACCTATTATAGTTATCGAGATCCCCCATAGAAATGACGAATTTTGCCCACCCTGTAACGTGATTTTTTTTCGTCCGGTTGCCATAACCAAGTTCCCTTACAAAGGACACAGTGTCTAGGATGAGCGATTTAAATTATTACCGTCGAGGCAATAAATGCCAACTTTATTTATCCGCAAGACGAAAAACTAGCAAACAGTTTCCATGTAAAAAAGATGTAAGTAAATTTTAATCCAAAATCCCACACACTGGGTATTCTATTTGTTTAAATAATGCAATTTCAAACAAACTGGCTCACGAATGACCTGCTTCATTTTTTACCAAACTGCCTTACAATAAAAAAATGGTACTATCTAGGGATGGGCAATGTTTCACGTACCTGTAATTTTTCACTGATATTGAAAAATCACAGGTCGTTACTGTTATAAATAGGCAAATTTCATCGTGAGTGTGACTGTGATTGCGACTATTACTTAAACCGAGATTTGTTATTTAAAATCTCATCTGTTACCCAAACAGTGATTGTTAATTGAACCGTGACTCTTACGTAAACGAAAACGTAATAGAAAAACAATTATGACATTTGTGTAGTGCGTACAGGCGAACGATTGTACCAGTTGCACCACGTGCCGTGTGGGTTCGAATCCCAGCCCGAGCGAAAGATTTCGGGGCCGCGGAATATTCGCTCGGGACCGTGGTCGTTGTAATTTGCCTTTCATTGTTTATTTAATTTCTAATATTTCTACAAAACAACGGTTGTGGCAGATTCACTCTCCCTAACCCGCAGTTCTATTCACGTCCTTCCTTAAAAAAATATATATCACGTACTTGAAACTGTCCAAAATGACTAAAAATGTATTCCACTTTATGATTCTGCAAAAATATTTAATGCTTTTCGACTAGATTTTAAAATAACTCCCCGAGAACAAACCAAATATCGTTATTCTGAAGATGAGTTTTTTCTGAGGCAACGCAGACGTATAAAAACATTTGCGATATCCTTGAAAGTTTTTAAATTTACCCGAAATACATTGCAATTTACGATTCCGCAAAAATGTAGAAATGCTTCACTAATTTTTGAAATAATCACCAGAGAGGCTGAAACACCTCTGGTCAATAGCTTGTTGAGGTCATTAGTAAACGTGTCTCAATAAATATATTGTCTCTCTCTTTCACCCGAGAAAAAAATCGTCATTATGAACAAGCGGCTTTTCGGAAGCAAAACAACAATGGAAAAACAATTGTCACATACTTTCCAAATTTACTCAAAATATATTCTAAGTAGAATATATTTTCTACAAAAATGTCCAAATGCTTCTTAACCAGATTTGAAAATAATCTCCCAATAATAGAGCAAATCGTCATTCTAAAGATACGTTTTCTTCAGAGGCAAAACAAGAATAGAAAAACATTTGCCACATTCTTGAAACTTTTCAAACTTCTATTTCAAGATTTAGTCAAAATAAGAAAACGCCCCTTCTATAGTTTCTGAAATAATCGCACAGCAACAATGCTTATGCTAATTTTAAAACTACGAATTTCATAACTATAAAATATTATAACAATTGCTACAACGCTGAAATTTTCGTTACTTTTTAAAGTCTATTATAATAAGATCAAATGGGAATGTAAGAACCCTACTTCTTTAGAGTTCAAATGAATCGTACAAAAAAAATTGTGTATAAATTGTGACATAAAATTATTTCAATAAAACGATTAAGTTATTTCATGAAAATTATTTATAATTACATTAAACCGGTGTTTAAAAGGTTTATTTTGTGTAAAGAGTGTAATATTTGAGAGACGAGTGTGCGAGTGCCTGCAGCTCATATGAATTATCTGACGCGTGCACGGCCAATGCGTTAATACGGTACGCCAGTACCTAAGTCCGGTCCTTATTTTTCTGCGTGAGCGACGACGCAATAGGATTTTAAAGAGATGAATATATGATTTGTTAGGTCCGCCCATCACTTGCCGTCTCACTCTTGCACCCCTGAGAAAGTATTCGTTGCGGGACGAACAGCCTTAAGAGCGTTGGGAGTAGTCGAAAGAATATAATTGTGAGAGGTCTAATATCCATCCCGCATAAAATTCATTTCACGGCGTGGTATATATTAACCGCAAACGAGTGTCTTAGAGTCGGAATCCATGCTACTGCTCTTACTTACGGGAAGAATTATTGTCTGTCTCGCTCGTGATTCAGTGGTGTAGACTTGGTCGGGCAATACAACCGCGTGCCCCGATTTCGAGCAATCGCTCTTCGCACACAAGACTGTTATGTAAACAAACAGCGAGAAAAATAAATAAACACCGCACGACCATCTGTTTCGGGTAGAAAGTCGATCGGCAAGCAATCAAATTGGAAATATGAAATAAATTATGAATGACGATATTATTACATTTTTAGTGAATATATTGTACTTATTACAACTTGAGTAAATTATTTATAAAATTATTGTCAGATAAATTCCATTAACTCGGCTTAACCACAGATTAATGAATACAAAATTTATTTTCGCTTCGTTATTTTTTAAATAATTTTTTTTTACAAAAGTTCAAATAAATGTTACAAATAACGAAAAAACTGAATATTTTATATTAGCAAATGTTTTTCACCAATGCCTTAATTTTGGGAAAAAACAAAGAAACCATACATACTACATTCGTATAATAAATAACCATTCAAATGTTTTTGAAAATGACATAATAAGGCAAGTCGAGAATTTTAAGCATTCTGAACCTAAACCGAGTTGTATATACAGTATATTTTTTTATCGTGGGCCTTAGGATTTTACATGCTAAAAATTATACCTTGTGTTAATGTATATTTTATCTTCAATTTTAAATAGTTGACAACTTTTTTGCAGCGTATCCCGATCGTCCGGTTTCGAGCAAAAGCACTTTTTAATGAAATAAAACATGTTTAAATGGTTCTAATTAAGCGCCCCATGTAGAAAAATAATTGATTTATATTACTAACTAAAATTTGCTTCAAAATTATATGATAAAATATACATTAACACAAGGTATAATTTTTAGCATGTAAAATCCTATGGCCCATGATAAAACAAACATACTGTATATCATATCTTTATTAACAGTTTAATTTTTACAATAGTGTGTAATTAATTTGATGCTATCGTTAGCCTATTAAATGGCTATTG
Source organism: Ocypus olens (assembly GCA_910593695.2). Classification (NCBI taxonomy): domain Eukaryota; kingdom Metazoa; phylum Arthropoda; class Insecta; order Coleoptera; family Staphylinidae; genus Ocypus; species Ocypus olens. Next base: position 38,270,813 of record OU343060.1, read on the forward strand.
ACCAAAGGTCTTTCTGCCTACCAAGTTTTATTTAGTAGAATGAATATTTATTTCAATCAATCAATTTAATGAAAAATATGTATGTATATCAAACAAAAATTACGAATATAACGTGGTAATTCATTAAACAAACCAGAATTGAACAAAATTATGGATATTGCAAAAATTAATTAGTTAACCTTATTCAAAATTATTATTCTTAATCAACGTTACCAAAATACCATGACCGACATGTATCAGAGAAGTCAAAATCTGAACAAAGATCAATCCATTACATTAACATGTTTTGGTGAAATTACAGACAAAATAGACATTCTCCAAAAACATAACCATTAGATCGCGTTTAGACCAAGTTGCAAATTATCAAATTCTTTAGTAGTTTTGAAAGGAGATATTCCGAACAATATGAAGAAGCAAACTTTTATTCCCCAATATTCAAAAACTAATTTTACTGTACGAAAGGCACAAAGAGCGAAGCTTTGGGAATCCGCCGAAGTTTTCAAACAAGGAAATAATCCTCTCGTTATGCATAATTAAAAAGTACCAACAACATGAGGCAATTATACGCATTATTCCAGCAAGCGGTAAAACAAACCCTACTACCTGCCGGTGCGACCCTTGGCGACTACCTGCTGGTCGCCTGGAAATCGGTTCCGGCACTGCCATAAATCTCAATTTCTATTCACTGCGGCTCTGAATAGTTTCCATAATTGATGGTAGTAAACAAACCACCGCAAACAGCACCCGCCTTGAATAAATTGAAGACATTTTGAAGAGTTCCTATTCTCTGTACAGAAAATTCTGAAGAAGCATGTTTATCATTCCTACAAACATGAATGCTATCAGGAGATACTGCTAGTGAATGAAGAAAGCAGGAGTGCATTCTGTGATATATTGCAGAATCGATCAAATATAGACCATAATGAATGCTAATAATTTACTTCTAAATAGCAATAAAATAGTAAACATTCACAGCCTTATTAATAGAGATTAGTACACAGAATTAAGACGGTACTAAGAATGCCACTGACATGTCCGTATTAATAGAACATTTTAGTGGCTCACTAAATTTAGTATTCCACTAACTATTTAGTAACGTTGTACTCCGTGTTTAAACGCCAACAACACCATTAAACATAACCTATAATTCAAACCGCGTGACGTTTGAAATCGTTATTATAGTTATATTTGTGTAAGTCAGGCATGTCAAACTCGTTTACCACCAAGGGCCACATCAAGTATTACACACAAGCCGCGGGCCGCATTACCAACAAAAAAAAAACTACAATTGAAACCAAACAGATATTTTATTAACATAGTAATTACAAACAAAATAATGTATAAGTATAAAAAAACCTGTCTTTTCAAAGTAATAATAATTAAATAAAACTGCATAAATATATCATATCATTTTTTTGAAGAAACTTCGCTAGGATTATCATGAACCAAATCTTCAAAATTTGGTAGAATTTGTTGAGCTGTAGCTATTTTTAAAATGGATTGCACGTGCTGGTTTGTTAATTTTGATCTTTCCTCCGATTTATTATTTTACAAAGTTGAAAATAGTTGTTCCATATATTTTTATTTCAATATGGATCTGAATTTCGATTAATTCCAGTTGTAAATTATCATCAATAGTTTCAACATCAATTGATAGAGAAGTAAATAGGTGAAACTGATTTTTGCATTTATTGAAATCCAAAAATCTTTTTTCGAATTAATTTTCTAATAATTTAATTTGTTTGGCATATTCTGAATATTCTGAAAATGTCAATTCTGGTAATTTTTGTAATAATAGGTCTCAAATATAGGTATTATTGACTTCAGTTGTTTCCTTAAATTCCCGGCTATATCATCAATTCTGCTTGCAACGGTGTTTCGAGTTAAGCTAATATTTTTGATTTTTTTAAATTGATCTGGACACAAAATTTCTGCAGTTTTAATAATGCATTCGTAAATACATTCCCCTTCATTTATATATGAAATTTATTACTTTATGACACTTACTAACAAAATATGATGTCTTGGGAAAATTTGTTGATTAAATGAAAAATAAAATTTTCACTTTGTATGGAAATATTTTTTTAAATATTTGATACCAACCTTGCCGGGCCGCAGATAACTTGTAGTCGGGCCGCGTGTTTGACATGCCTGGTGTAAGTAATGGATATTAGCGAAAATGTTAGTATTGTGCTTAAAAGTGTCTTGGAGTGCGTTTACAATGTTTTATAAATTTTAAAAAAATAATAATTTGCTTAGAGAAGACGTTGTAGATCCCAAAACTGGGATGAGTACGAAAAAGAATTGCTATAGCATTCAGTCCGAAAATTAACATTATAGAGAAAAAAAGAAAAATTACATCTTGCAATAAAGACAAGAGTGGTACATGTAACCGCATCGCAGGAAAGTTGGATAATAATTACATGATTAAGCATTTGATTCATGTTCACATACTTCTTACGTGCATTTAGTATTAAATATCGCAAATTCGATTAATAAGACGCTTGTCTTGCATGGCTATTCAAGTTTAAAAAAAAAGAACCTCTCAATGAAACAATTTATAGGTTAGATAAGACATGTTAGCGCGCCAAAAGCGACCTTGCCACATCATTTTCCTTGTTAGCATGCAACTAACTAGTGGCGTCTAAATATTGTTCTATTAATGTAGGACATTAGTGATATCTTAATACGGACTTAATGGATTGTTACAACTCTGCTAAGGGTGATTATATTAATAAGGATGTGAGTTTTTTTAATAGAAAGGCACTAATTGTTAATTTTAATCAAAGCACCTAATTTCTAGGAATTGCTGTGGACGAGCAACTGACCTGGTGTCAGCATGTTGAACATGTGTGTAGTAAATTAAATACTGCTTACTATGCAGTCAATCATGAGTCTCTACTACTCATTGGTATAGCCTTATCTCTCCTATAATATACCAGCGTGGGAAAGAAGTGATATTCAAATGATATTCATAGCCCAGAAAATAATATTAAGATTAATTTTTAACAAAAGTAGACTGGAGACTTGCCGTACTTTATTAAGGAGAACAACATACTTACAGAAATATGTATTTACATATTTAAAATATCAACATTTGCTGTGAAGAATCTAGAGATAAAATGAAAAAATAATATGAACCATAATTACGATACCAGACATGGTAAGGGATTACGCGTAACGAAAATGCTTTTGTGTTATATGAGAGATCGGCCTACTACTTGTGTACTCTGGTATACTATAAAGTACCACAAAATCTTAAGCAAATTAATAATCGCAACCAATTTAAGCAAAAACTCAAACAATACGTAATTAAAAAATGTTATTATGCATTTAGCGATTTTTAAATGATGCTCCAGAGACTTAGTTTTTTTTTTTCTCTTATATTTTATGTACTACTTATTATCGCGTAATTTTATATTAATTATATTGTGACCAAGTTGTAAATCAAACTATTATTTTATTCGTCCCTAGAGATCGAATAAAAATAAATATGAAAATGCAAATAGATTTTTGGGTCTATTTACTAACTAAAACAGCTTTTCTCTTGAGGAAAAACCGACTAAGATAAGAGTTAGGAAATTAAACTAAAACGAAACCTGCACTAAGCTGAAAATTCTGGCTACATTTAAGAAATAATAAAAAAAAATATTGTTGCAAATGTAACTATTGGCAAATGCCAATAGTTACATTTGCATCTATTTAATTAGGTATCAGAACAGTTTACTTCCTTAAAAAAATTACTTAGACAAAAATTATGTATTTCCAAAACTGTCGCTGCAGAAGGTCAAAATTTAGCCAGTAAAAAATTAATGCTTTCTCGTTATTTACTGACAAAAACTTTTATAGGTATTGGTAGCCTAAAACAGTTTAGTTGTAAAGTATTTTGACTAAGGCAAAAGTTGTCCCTGAAGTTGGGTTACAATTAACAAAAAATAGAAGCAATTGAAACCGTTGCGTTATTGCTTTGCAAGTGGTATCAAATATGTTTGCATGTATTTAATACCCAAACAAGTTTAGTTTTCCAAGAAATGTCTAATATGACAGTAGTTATAAATTTTCAAAATTGTCCTTGCAGTGAAGTAAAAATTTTGGCTGAAATTAAAAAAATAATTGTAAATAAAATGAAAAATTAAGTTACAGTTTTGCAAATTATAACAGAATTTCTTTTCACTGAATGAAACATTTACCTAGACAAAAGTTAATAATTTTCTAAATTGGTGCTGCAGAGACAATTTCTTGAAAAAAATTTGACCAACAATAAAGTTGTAATTTTTTTAAATTATGTCTGAAATATTGGTAAAGCGTTAGCCAGAAATAAAGCAATCTTCAAAATTAAACCTGGCGTTATTATTCTATATAAGCTAATAGAGACTTTTATATCTATTTACTAACTAAAACTGTTTATTCCTTGCAAAAATTCTGACTACAACTAAAGTTTTGAATTTTCAAAAAAGGTGCTATAATTAGATTCCAATTTTAGACAGATTTTAAATATTATACATTAATTTAAATTGTCAAGTTATTATTTAAAAAAACATAAATATTACTTTCCCACTGTTTGTGAGTTAAGGACTATGTATTAATTGCTTATAACTTAAAAATGCTGCATTAAAAATGGAAAGGTTACCAAATTTCCATATAAAATGAACAACAAATGCTAGCATCTCAGCCAAGCTGCGTAAATGAAAATATGGAACTTGGATCACACATACAAATACTCAACTCAAAACTCAAACAATACACTATTGAAGGATGACGTTTTATACGATGTTTATTTGTTTAGGATATTTCACACACTTATATACCATTACTGTGCTATAAATGTAAACAGTGGGGAAAGGGATACTGCTTCAAGAAATATGCGTTTATTCGAACAAATTATTAGCACAATACGTAAACATTCTTAAGAACTAATAGAATAGTGGACTTCCCATTGCTAAGCCGATTGTCTCTTTGAAGTGTCCGGATTATTTAGGGCGGTGGAGACAAACGAAATATTTGGGATATTTTGGAATTAAGAATTAATCAATTCAGTTTTGGCCTAATTATCCTAATTCCTTTCCCAAACAGTTGTGGCTCGTCAACTTTTTGAGCGGTAGAGCCACTTATCAAACAATATATCGGGTGTGTATAAATTGGCGGATAATCTACACGTGGCGATGTTCTTCCTAAAATTCTGAATAGAAAAAGTCGATGAAAAAATGTTCTACCATGCCTCATAGGCCATCAGGAGCCATTTAAAAGAAATGTACATTTGGCAACATAGCGTTCACGAGCTGTCCTGTTTATCAATAAACTCATGATTCAGAGCAGAAGGTAATAGATAGAGAGAGCGGGGTTTATTTACAGATGCAAGGTAAAACAGATTATGAGTAAATAGTAAAATCCATTGTAATTGAACAAAACAAAACGAAAATAACACAGAAACACAAATACACTAAAACCCGGGCACTAATACAAACTGATAATAATGAGAAAAGCAGAATTGGCACAAACTTGGAACTAGCAAGTTTGAATGAATACCTTGTGTCAAAAGTGACATAAGCGGGTGTCACGTTGCCGAACGTATTTTTTATAAAAATAAGCTAATCAAGAAGTGTTAAAAATACAAGTTTGAGATAGAAAGACAGCACACACTGACAAATAATTTTCAAACTAGTCATACTACCGAAATTGCAGGGTTTTCTGTATATTAATATCGAGTAATAACGTATATTTAACGACTGGATGTTCAAACTCTGAGGACCTCGTGAAGGCCCAGGAACCATGGTACAACATTTTAGAATTAACATAAGCTACTTAAAATTTTTAAAAGAATATCGTCACGTGTAGATTATCCGCCAATTTATACACACCCGATATATTTATCAATTAAAAGTATAATTGAAAAACAGTGTGTCCTCTACAAAGATATGATTACAACAGAATGGGCAAGAGAATACCAAAACGAAAGTAAAAAACACATGTCTCCATACTTTAAAATAAATCCTAATCTACCGGGGAAACCGGACTATATTTTTAAATTTAAAGTCAGCGTATACTATTCAAGTACGATCACTAGATTACACATAAATCACGGGCAGTTTCCAGCTCACTTGAACAAAATTAACTTAAAAGATACCCCACATTGTGAATGCGGACAATTTGGGGACATAAATCACATACTTTTACAATGCAACAAATTTGAGAGCAATAGAGAAATACTAATGAAGAACCTTACGAAGATAGGAATTCCGTTACCTATTAATATAAATTTTCTACTAGGACTTAAGGATAAAGCAGTCTATGACGAAATAGTAAACTTTTTTAAAACATCACGCATTAGGATCTGATATGTCATGAATAGAGTCCGGATTGATATGCGCTGAAAAAGGCATTATAATTTTTTTATATGCGCTAAAAAAAAGACGTTATAATTTTTTTATATGCGCTAAAAAGGCATTATAATTTGTTTATATGCGCTTAAAATTAGCCAATATACACGACAAAATGATTCAAATATGGATTTTATATGCGGTTTAATTAAAAATAAAAAAAAATATACAAATAGCAACTATTGATAATTTATTTATTGGAATATTAAAATTTATTATGTCCTCCTCAGTCTCAATCTTTACATTTTTTAAGTGCTGCCGATTTTTCATCATTAAAATTAAGAAGAATATTTTCTAATTTTTCAAAATTATTGGCGTAAAATAAAGCAGCTTCCAGCCAAGCACAATTACCGGGTACGGTTGCATCGAGTATCATCTGCATAGGCGTACTAGCTTAACTTGCTTATCCCCGTATTCTATATAAATAATATAATATATACATATCTACCAGTGGCGGCTCGTGAATCATGTTGATGGTAGAGCCACATATACAATATGCCCCCTCCCCCTCTTGTTTTGAAGAACGGTTTATTTTCCTAAACCAAAGTAACCGGCGAGAAAGTGTTTTAAGAATTAATTAAAAATTCTTGCTTAGCTTGAAACTTCAGGTAGTGCCATGACTCCTTGGCTCTATATAACGAGCCGCTCCTGCATTCGACAGCAACATATACTACTTTTGACAGCTAAAAAATACAATTTTTGACAATTCAAAAATGTTGAATAAAACTATTTTTATTAGCTGAAAAATACTGTTTTTGACAGCTGAAACATATCATTGTTGACACACGAAAATAGCATATTATTAAACGAGTAAGAAAGTTGGCCATTGCCACGAGGGTGAAGTTTCAATTCACCCGAGTGGCAATGGCCAACTTGTTCACGAAATTAATACTATACTTTTTCGTATCATATTAAATAATTACCTAAAGATTTTTCTGTTTGTATTAAATTATAACAATAATAATTTTTCTATTTGGAAACTGCGGCAATTCGCTGACAAAAAACGAATCGTAACCATAGTAACAAGTAAACTGTTGGGCAATGAAACCGCTATCATTTGATTAGACGTCACCTGTTGGGTAATGAAACCGCTATCATTTGATTGGACGTCACCTGTGGAGAAAATGATTCTGCCGAATAATGGACAACTTTCTTATTCAAAAACGATTTAACAACGTTTATATTATTTAATAAGATGCGAAAAATACTATTTTTGGCAAAAAAGTACTATTTTTGACAGTTGGAAAATACTAATTTTGACAGTTGGAAAATACTAATTTTCAACAGCCGAGGAATACCATTTTTTTCAACTGAAACACCATTCCTGACACAGGAAAAATACTCTTTTTGACAAAAGTACTTTTTTTGACAGTAAAAAATACTACTTTTGACCGCTGAAAAATACAATTTTTGACAATTCATAAATGTCGAAAAAAACTATTTTCACTAGCTGAAAAATACTGTTTTTGACAGCTGAAACATATCATTGTTGACACACAAAAAATACTATTTTTGGCAAATAAGTACTATTTTTGACAGTTGGAAAATACTAATTTTCAACAGCCGAGGAATACCATTTTTCAACTGAAACATACCATTCCTGACACAGGAAAAATACTCTTTTTGACAAAAGTACAATTTTTGACAGTAAAAAATACTACTTTTGACCGCTGAAAAATACAATTTTTGACAATTCATAAATGTCGAAAAAAACTATTTTTACTAGCTGAAAAATACTGTTTTTGGCAGCTCAAACATAGCATATTTGGTGGCTGAAGAATACTATTGTCTACAACTTTAAAATACAACTCGATGCAGCTGAAAAATACTATTTTCAACAGCTGGGGATTACCACTCTTGACAGCCGTAAAATACCATTCCCGACAACTGAAACATACCGTTATTGGCAGCTAAAAGATACAATTTTTGACAACAGCAAAAAAAAAATTTGACAACAAAATATACAGGTTTTGACAGCTGAAACATGCCATTTTGACAGTTAAAAAATGTCAAAAATGTTGCTTTTGATAGCTAAAATATACTATTTATATAGGTGGAAAATATCATTTTTTGCAGCTGAAAAGTATAATTTTTGACAGCTGAAACATTACATTTTTGACAGCTGAATAATACAATTCTTATTAGCTGAAAAATACCATTCTTGATAAGCAGCAACACACTATTATTGACAACTGTATCATACCATTATTGTCAGCTAAAAAATACAATTTTTGAAAACAAAAAATATAATTTTTGGCAACAAAAAGTACAATTTTTTAAAGCTGAAATATGCCATTTTTGACAATTAAAAAAATATCGAAAGTGCTGCTTTTAATAGCTAAAAAATACCCCATTGTTGACAGCTGAAAAATATCATTTTGGACAGTTGATTAATATACTTCTTAACAGCTGAAAAATACCATTTTTAACAGCTGAAACATACCATTCTTGACAACTACAACAAACCATTTTTGACAACAAAAAGTACAAGTTTTTACAACTGAAAAATGCTATTTTGACAATAAAAAAATAACCAAAAATGATGGCTGAAAATACGATTTTTATAGGTGAGAAATACCTTTTTTGACAGCTTAAAAATATTATTTTCGACAGTTGAATAAATACATTTCTTACCAGCTGAAAACTACCATTTTTAACAGATGAAAAATACCATTCTTGACAACTGCAACAAACCTTTATTGACAACTGTAACATACCATTATTGTTAGCAAATATAATTTTTGACAGCTAAAACATGCCATTTTTGACAGTTAAAAAATGCAAAAAAATGCTGCTTTTAATAGCTGAAAAATACCATTTTATTGGTAAGAAATACCTTTTTGACACCTGAAAAGTACCATTTTTGACAACTGAAAAATATCATTCTGCAACAAACCATTATTAGCAACTGTAACAAACCATTATTGCCTGCTAAAAAATGCAATTTTCGACAACACAAAAAATACAAATAAAAGTTTTGACAGCTGAAAAATGCTATTTTTGACAGTTAAAAAAATGCTGCTTTTGATAGCTAAGAAATAAAATTTTTATAGATTGAAAAACATCAGTTTTGACAGTTGAATAATACACTTTTTAACAGCTGAAAAATACCATTGTTGACAACTGCAACAAAACATTATTGATAACTAAAACATACCATTATTGCCTGCTAAAAAATACAGTTTTTGACTACAAAAATTAAATTTTTGACAGCTGAAAAATGCCATTTTTGAAAATTAAAAAAAAGTCGCAAAAAGCTGTTTTGGATAGCTGAAAAATAACATTTTAATAGGTGAGAAATACATTTTTTTGACATAAAAAAAAACATATTTGATAACTGAAGAATATCATTTTTGACAGCTCTTAATAGCTGAAAAATGCCATTTTTAACAGCTGAAAAATACGACTTTTGACAATTGCAACAAAACATTATTGACAATTGTAACAAATCATTATTGCTGTCTAAAAAATACAATTTTTGACAACAAAAATAAAAAAATGTTGAAAAATACCATTTTAATAGATGAGAAATACCTTTTTTGACAGATGAAAAATAACATTTTTGACAACTTCTTTTATCTTCCTAGACCAAAGTAACAGGTGAAAAAGTGTTTTAAGAATTAATTAGAAATTCTTGCGAGCTTGAAACTACTACAGGTAGTGCCATGGCTCCTTGGCTCTATATAGCGAGCCGCCCCTGATATATACATAACACAAGGTTACGTTCGCTAGTTAGGGGAATCCCTTAAATTTATCTTATACGATGTTATAAAAAAGATTTCCACGCTCGCAAATTTATAAATAAATTTCAACAAAATCAATTACAATTAATGGAAATATTGACTTTATATGTAGTTAGATGCGGATATATGCTCAAATAAGTTTAATGTGACAAAACCTCGAAATATTAAGTTATATGCGAAATAAAACTTGGTACTTTGATTTATATCAGAGAGAAACGTATAGATACAATTCGCCAGTTTAATACGAAAGAGCAAATAAAACATGCAAAAAAATATAAATCCGGACTCTAGTCATGAAAGTCCGGATGGACAACTTATTGTCTTTATGTATCTCAGTACGCATAATCTTTAATACTATACAAACAAAGGGTTGTGGCAGATGACCTAGTATAAATAAAATAAAAAAAAAATAATAATAAAAAAAAAAAAATAAAAAAAAAAAAAAAAGTGTGTCCTCCATTTGTTAAGAAAACTAAACTATTTATAGTTACATTTGAATTGTTAGTAAAATATAAATGATTAGTCGCGTTCAGAATTTAAAAATGGTGACGTTACTTTCTCCGATTTGATGTATCCAGGAACCTCAAAACGGATATTTCCGTATAATTTTTTTTTTCTTAAATTTTCACAATCTTTCACTTTCTCGTACTTCGTAACTTAAAAAGTAAAAAAATATCCAGCTCTACAAAATGTCTACTGATGTTTGTCTATTTGAATTTACAAAACTTAAAATTATTGCAAATAAATGTTTGTTATATGTCGCCACAAAATACGTCTAATCTAATAAGCGCGCGTCATCGCCGCGCACCCGGTATGTGCCAAACCTTGTTCAGCACAAAATGCATGTTCAGAGCGCGACCTCTCCTGAACCCCTCCAACCGCTCGTCGCCCCATGGGAGCCCCAATATCCTAACGAAATGCCGTGCGCTCGGTGCGCTACACGGAAGCTGGTTCTTTTAACGGCACGCCGCCGCCCCCGTTGGGGAACGAATGCATTGCGCTTTTTCTCTGTTCATTAAAGTTATAAAGGCGTTGTTTAACAATTAAACTGGCGAAAAGGTGTTTTAAAAATTAATTATAAATTCTGGCTGAGCTTGAAACTACAGGTAGTGCCATGGCTCCTTGGCTCTGCATAACGATCCGCTCCTGTTCCCAAATAGTTGAATGAGTCAATCTTTTACAAATCGTTTCTATTTTTCTATTTGTCTCAATTTTCTATTTTAAGCGTGAAACGCAATGGTATCATGGTGCAAATATTCGGAAATTAATACTAAGCTTTTCATTTTCCCTTATCATTTTGTCATTATCTCGATAATATATTGCAAATAAATGCACTGTCGCTTGATTATCGCTGCAGCGTATGCCCTGAATGGAATTTTACATTACAAAATCGTAGTTTTCAGAAAAGTCGCAGTTAATAATGTATTCGCTCCGCGCCAGACTTTGTTTTTTATTATTTAAAAATTCATTTTTCTTTTTTACAAGAAATTAATGCAGTTGTAATTTGGATAAACTATTTTCTAGCTTTTCTAAATAATCTTCTACGGGAGATGTTAGGGTCTGCTACGTAGTCCTGTCAACGGTAGTCCATTTAAGTTTTTACCAATGAAATCGAATAATGTTGATGACATGATCCAATACAATTCTAATTACGATGCGTAACAGACCACGCTGCATGTTATGCAGGGCAATTCGCCCTGGGTGGTATCTAATCAGTTAATCCATCATGTTGGTATTGCCTAGCAACGCGTTATTACATTTTCTATAACGTTTAAAACATCAGTTATTGCCGGACTTTTGAACAGTTTGCTCCTGAATTGATCTGTTTGTATTTTCAGGTGAAGTGTTAGTGCTTTCATCAGTAATAGTATTCATAGGCATTTCTCAAAATCTTGGTAAGCTCATTTTTACTACAATTATTGTGGCGCAGATTAATACACGTCTAACGCTAAATTTAATTTTTCAAATTAAGAAGTGTGAAGCCGGCCAATCATCCTTCCTTAAAAAAAATAAAAAAGAAGTGTGAACTTTATGTTCGGCCAATTGTCAACAGTAATATAACGAGTGCCTATGATTTTTCCGGTAATTATTAGCGGCAGGATTACGATTGCTTGTTGCGACGAAAATCCTGCTTCGCTGTCGTGCCGGTATTCTAGAAGCAACAAGCAAGAGTGATCCCGACCCTAATAATTGCCTAGGAAAAATCAGTCACGAGTTAAATTCGAGAAGACAATTGGCCGAACAGAAAGTTTACACTTCATGATTTGAATAGTTAAATTTAGTGACACCAAGTGTCAGACGTGTATTAATCTGCGCCACAATAATTGTAGTAAAAATGAGCTTACCAAGATTTTGAGAAATGCCTATGAATACTATTATTTATGAAAGCACTAACACTTCACTCGAAAATACAAACAGATCGAATTCTGGAGCAAACTGCTCCGGCAATAACTGACGTTTTATACGTTATAGAAAATAAACCAACGCGTTGCTAGGCAATACCAACATGAAAGATTATCTGATTAGATACCACCCAGGGTGAATTGCCATGCATAACATGCAGCGTGGTCTGTTACGCATCGTAATAAGAATTTTATTGGATCATGTCATCAACGTTATTCGATTTCATTGGTTAATAAGTAAATGAGGGCAATTGTCTTCTCGAATCTAACTCGTAACTGAGTTTTCCTAGGCAATTATTAGCGTCTGGATCACTCTTGCTTGTTGCTTTTAGTAAATTGGCACTCCTGTTCGCAGTCGTGCCGATTTTTGCCGCAACAAGCAATCGTAATCCTGACGCCAAAAATGTCCGGCAAAATCATAGGCACTCGTTAGATAGTTGTTGAATGCTTACAAAAATAATAGTATTTACAAGTGGCGACAACACCGGCACCCCGAGTAATAATATAAATAATATATAAACATTAGTCGATTATAATATTTTTTTTGCAACACCATATCCTTAAGTTGTCATTATTTGATAGTTTTCAGCCTCTAAAATATATCATTTTTTCATAGTGCAAAATAACTATGCAATAAAAAAATAACTATGAAATTAAAAAGTAACTATTCATAAATCTTACGAGATTTGGAGGGCAACAACTCCAAACTCGCCGCTTCCGCTGCTTCTCTTAACTCCGGTGGAGTTCCGCACATTTCCTCATCACTACTAATCAAGTTTTCACTCATTGAACTGAACTGAACAAATTAAATTAGAAGTAGTTTGACACAGAGACAAGTTTGACATAAAAAGCCGACTGTGGCGTGTTTTTTGTTTCGATTAAATCGAAATTTATAATCGCAGCGTTCACTAGCGACATTTCAAGGCCCAGGACAGAGAAATTCAACTTAAGAATATGGTGTTGCAAAAAATTATGTATACAACTGGTGGCTAAACAGTGCTTTATTTTACTCGTGAGCTTTAGAGTACTCGCTGTCGCTCGTACTCTAAACGGCTCACGCGTAAAATAAAGCACTTGTTTAGCCACACGTTGTATAAAATACTATTACCTTTCTTTTAATTTCTACAGGAAAAGTACGACGCTATTGACCCAGCGTTCGCAGTCGCGCGCCGCGTAGCGCGTTTTGCCGTACGAATTAATTTATTTCACACTGATGTAATCAAACGACCATTCTAAAAAAAATATGATTTTTATATGATATGAAACGAGGAATACAATGGTATTGTTTTCAAATTTTTAAAGTGATGGCCTTGAATAGTAAAATGACTCAATATTTTAATTGTTTATAATAAATTAACTACAAAAGTAATATTAATTAACATCAGAATGATAACTGAGCTCCATACGACTAACAAAAAGGGAGTTATAAAGATCTAAAGAAATAAAGAGTTGCCAAAACTTTTACTGTCTGTATTTTAAAAAATACTGACGAAAAAAAAAATCCGAAAACACGGGTCGGCTTATTTTGGATAGGAAACGCCTAAAAATAATTGAGGCAAATAAAAAAATTGACCCAAAATTTCCGTTCTATCTGTAAAATAATGCCTCAAATGTGTAATTTAAAGAAGTGGAAAGGACGAATTTAATTAGGTAATAGATCAAACGAATTCGAGAATGGAACTAGGCTGGTAAAAATTACCTCATAATTGTATTTTTTTTAAGTGGGGGCGGGTTTCGACCGAACGAAGCACCGACATGTGGCAGCATTTCCTGAGCGACTGACAAGGAGTGATATCGAAAAGAAAAGTTTCTCTCTCTAAAAGGTTTCGCATTTGTATTTTTTCTGACACTACATAGTAATTACAATGCGTGAATTGATATCTGACTAGCAAAATTATTCTCACCATAACATGACATTTGTCAAACTCATGGCAAGGGTTTTTATTAAATGGTACAGTCAGAGAAAATACAAATGCGAAACCTTGCCGCGGAGCGAATATATAGTTAGCTGCGAATCAAGCGACAGTGCATCCATTTGCAATATATTATCAACAGTAATTGCACAAGTGCATTGGAAATTATCGGTAACAAGTTTGTGCGATTTCGACAAACGAACCCTTGGGTTAACGAAAAAATACTGATGCAAATCAAGCAACGAAATAAATGGTAAAAGAAACATAATAAAAATCCACCAAATGCTATAATAAAGGAAGAATACAGATTACAAAAGAAGAAAACAACAGTATTAATAAAACAAACCAAAACAAAATACTATAAAAATAAATTCCAAAAAAGTGTAAATGACCCATATAAACTATAGAAAAACATAAACAAAGAAATAAATAAACAAGATAAGAAAGAAAACCGCATAGAAACAATTCGCAAAGAAAATGGGACCCATACCAACGACAACCTAGAGATAGCAAATGAAGTAAACTCATATTTCGCAAACATTGGGAAAAAACTCGCTGAGAAACAAATTCGTACTGCAAAAACCCAGACCAAAACAACAATAACAAAAAGACAAATAGAAGATTTGAGATTTCAACATACAACACACAAACAAATAAATCGTATTATATCAGATCTAAAAGTACATAAAGCACCGGGATTTGACAAAATAACTAACTACATTCTTAAACGAAACAAAACTACATTAACACCAATCCTCGTAAAAATAATAAATATGGTAATAGATGAAGGAGTATACCCGTATTACATGAAAAAATCCAACATAATACCAGTATTTTAAAAAGGTGACAAAACAAATCCAGAGAACTACAGACCTATAGCACTCCTATCGACACTAAATAAAATATTAGAAAAACACTACAAATTCAGATCACAAACCACCTAATCAAATATAAAATAATATACCACAAGCAATATGCATTCCAACAAAACTCAGGAACAACATCTGCAGCAAATGACCTTATACAGCACATAAAATTAAAATCAGATGAGGAAAAAACAGTAACAACTTTAAAGGTAGAAACGCCAAAGTGGCGGAATCTATTGCCTGAATGCAATGAAAGGTGTTCTGATGGGGGAACAATATTTAATGTTCATAGTTACAACTTTATATATAGACATGAAAAAAGCTTTTGATACTATATCAAAATCAAAATTATTAGAAAAACTCGCTAGTATAGGCATTCGAGGGAAAGAACAAAACCTTATAAAAACATACATACTGAAAAGGCCACAAACCACAAAAATAAACAACACTGAAAGTCAACCACTAGAAGCCGAATACGGAATACCCCAAGGAGGAAATCTACCGCCAATACTATATATAATATACACTAACGACCTTCTAGAACTAAACTTAAAAGGAAAACCTTACATATACGCAGATGATACTTGCATAGTATATACAGGAAATAACTACAAAGACATACAAAAAAACATAAATACAGATATACAACAACTCGAAACCTGGTCCTTTAACAACTTACTGACGATAAACGAAACAAAAACAGAATTCATGGTATTCGCAAGAAACAAGAAACAGTCAACACAATTAACAATCAACATTAGAGGAACTATCATAAAGCAAATAAAAGAAGTAAACTACTTAGGACTAAAAATACAAGAAAACCTTAAATGGGATGAACATATAGATCGACTAGCAAAAAAGAACTCAATGACAATAGCAGCATTAGCAAAAATCAAGACCTACATCCCAGAAAAATCAAGGAAGCAAGTTTACAATGTACTTTTCACATCACATAACAGCTACCTAAGCAATATCTGGGGAGACACTAACAAAAAAAATATCTCAAAACTACAAATACAACAAAATAAAATACTAAAAATTCTATATAACCTAGACAAATCAACAAAAACGACAGAGCTGTACCAAAAAACCCGAGAACTCAACATAGAAAACATGATAACACTTAGCAATTTATTGCTGATCTACAAAATAAAAAATAACTTAATTAAAACAAATATTACTCTAAAACTAAATAAACAAATACACAATTATAAAACAAGAAGAAGATCAGACCTAAGAACAGAAAAAATTACCATAACGAAATACAAACAATCATTAACAACGGAAACCATTAAACAATACAACAACCTACCGGAATATATAACGACACTCAATTATACACCTTTCAAATTAAAACTAAAAAAACCTAATCCTAAACAACAAACTACAGTAGAAGGCAATATATATTATAGAGAAGAATATATACATCCCTTAACACCGTTAGCCCGACATTGAATCAACTCCACTACATCCCGAGGTGAGGACAAAGGGAAGAATAAAAAAAGGACCTGCACCAAAAAAATATATATATACCGGGTGACCCAGGGATCTGTAAAAGCCCCATAACTTATTTGCTGTTTGAGATATCGACTTCCAGTTTTCTTGAACTGGTACCCACACCTATTCTACATGTATTTAAAATATGTATGTTTTTGTACAGGGTGTGCCAATATACACAACAGAACAAAGTTATGTTTTTTTAAATGGAACACCCTGTATTTTATACTTTATTTTCAACCCTCTTGAGAAGCTGATAAAAATAGTATAAGATGGTATGGGTCTATTATGGACGGTTGGTTAGTTACACATCGAAAACATTGCAGAAGTGTTCCTAGCAAAGATAGCATCATTATTTATACACTAGAAAATTTCCCACATCATAAAGAATAATACACATTGGCTTTGGTTCTCTTTTATTTATAGTGCTATACAGGGTGTCAACATACGCAAAACAATGGATAACAATTTTTTTTCAAATGGAACACCCTATATAAGTTGCCACCAATCTATGGCATTTTGAATAAGCTTTCCAATGATATACAGTTTGTATAACAAAATATTAAGGATTCTTGAGATTTATCAATAAAAACATATTTAAAAATTTTTCCAAAAACAATAAGTTCTTTTTTATTTTTTTTTTTGTTAAAATAAGGCGTAAACAAAAAAACTTTAAGAGTTATAAATTCTTTAAAAGTGACGAGTTGCATTGAAAAAAAAAATTAAATCGTAAAAAATGTGAAGAGCAAAAAAGTTCTATCTAATAATGTAAACAACATGTCCTCTGGAGCACCTTTGTACTTGAAGAAATTTATTGAAATTTTTAGACAATGTAGTACACCTAATGTAGTTGTCAGAAAAAAATAAACAAATAATTCTCATCTGCCATTTTCGAGATATAGATTAAAATATTTTAAAAATCTTAAACTTTGACTTGCTGTATCTTGGAAAGTATGTAATTTTTCATATAGATAAATTTAGTTTCTTTGCTCTTTTTTTGTCTCAGGAATACACCATATCATTTTGGTGGTGTCTTTTTTAGACACCTTGTATGTAAATACTTATGTAAAAAATGTGCAAATAAAGACATTAACTTAAAAAAAATATGTATTGCTTGGCCCTTCCGGGCTCGGGACTGTTGCCTAAAACAATGCGACTGAGTTAGTCGAAAGAGTGCAAACTTGCGATAATTTACAATGCACGAGAGCAATTTATCAGACTATACCCCAACAAAAATATTACATCAAAATTGAATGACATTTATTGGCATCGCGGGCGTGTCGTGCCGGTTTGAATTTTACATTTTTAAACGGATCAAACAAAATTTGAAAATCAGAAACGTACTTCTCTTGCATTCACTTAGCACTGGTATTCCATATGGACTTTACATTTTCTTTACAGTACGTACCGTAAAAAAATATATAAATAACTTCCCGAGTACAGGTCAAGTTAGTGACTCCGCTCAAAGTTTTTGGTTGGGACTCTTTCACTTTTTCTTGAATTACTTCAAGAGAAACACTTCCAATGCGGAGATTTCACTAAGTTTAATAGCTTTCTAGCCGCAAACTGACGTTTGACATTGAACATTGTTTTTCTTGAAACCAATCATGTGCTGAAACATAATGAGAGTAGAGAACCAATCACAAAGCCGCATTCGAACTCTACACATGTTTCCGTATATAGAATCTGATTGGTTCTAATCCATTTGAAATTTACAACTTTATTGTTGGTCAATTTTTTTAAAGAAATTGTCCAAATTGTCTCTGCAGCACACTTTTGTCTAGATAAATGTTTCATTCAGTGAAAATAAATTCTGTTATAATTTGCAAAACTGTAACTTAACTTTTTCACTTTACAGGTATTTACCATTTTTTAATTTCAGCCAAAATTTTTACTTCACTACAGGGATAATTTTGAAAATGTATAACTTCTGCCGTGTTATAAATTTCTTGGAAAACTAAACTTTGATACCACTTGCAAAACAATAACGCAACGGTTTCAATTGCTTCTATTTTTTGTTAATTGAAACCCAACTTCTGGGACAACTTTTGCCTTAGTCAAAATACTTTACAACTAAACTGTTTTAGGCTATCAAGTTTTTGTCAGTAAATAACGCGAAAGCATTAATTTTTTACTGGCTAAAATTTGACCTCTGCAGCGACAATTTTGGAAATATATAATTTTTGTCTTGGTATTTTTTTAAGTCTCTGGAGCATCATTTAAAAATCGCTAAATGCATAATAACACTTTTTAATTACGTATTGTTTGAGTTTTTGCTTAAATTGGTTGCGATTATTTACTTGCTTAAGATATTTTGGTAGTTTATAGTATACCAGAATACGCAAGTAGTAGGCCGATCTCTTATATAACACAAGCGTGTTTCCTTATGCGTAAACCCTTGCCGTGTCTGGTATCGTAATTATTGTTCACATCTCTAGATTTTTCGCAGCAAATGTTGCTATTTTAAATATGTAAATGCATACCACTGTAAGTATGTTTTTCTCCTTAATAAACTACGGTAAGTCTCCAGTCTAGTTTTGTTAAAAATTAATCTTAATATTCTTTTTTGGGCTATGAATATCATTTGAATATCATTTCTTTCCCACGTTGGTATATTATAGGAGACATAAGGATATATCAAGGTGTAGTAGAGACTCATGATTGACTCTGGTGTTAAAATAGGTTTTAGTTTAAGAACTGCATAGTAAGCAGTATTTAATTTACTACACACATGATCAACATGCTGACACCAGGTCAGTTGCTCGACCAAGAAATTTGTTGCTGTGATTTAAATTAACAATTAGTGCCTTTCTATTAAAAAACTCAATGTTTACTGTTTTATTGCTATTTAGAACTTAATCTAGGGCGTTTTCACATCGTACAGGTTATAACGTTCACGATACCTTCATCTTCATAGACGAATTTAATGGTTTTCAATTAAATGCTGGTCACTTGGTGATCTCTCTAGACGTAGTCTCACTCTTCACAAATATTCCTTTGGATTTGGTTGTCGAGATTATCGAGTGCAACTATGACCGGGTGAAAACGCACACGGAATTAGGGATGTTTGATTTTGTTAGACTAATCAGATTTGTTTGCATTAATTTTACCTTTAATGGGAATTTCAATAAGGATATTGTCGGTACCCCAATGGGCGCTCTCCCTCAGTCCCATTCTCGCTTTAATTGTAATGGACACACTCCTTGATACCGTATTCCCTAAACTGAGCTTCACTCCTTCATTTATTAAAAAATATGTAGACAATCTTGTCTTAACAGTACCCCCTGAGTTGGTTGACGACACAGTAACAATTTCCAACAGTTATAATACGACTGTTAAATTTACTGTTGAGCAGGAAGTAAACTCTCGCTTATCCTTTCTAGATACTAAGATCATAAGATTAGAGAAAAACACCATCATATTCGACTGGTACAGAATACCATCCAACTCAGGGCGTTACATAAATTTCCACTCAAATGCATCCCTCAAAATGAAAATTAATATAGTATTAGTCTTGGCCAACAGAATAAAAAAAATTGTCACCCTTCATTATTAAACAAAAATCTTAAATTGCTCTCAGAAATTGTCATCAACAATGGTTTTTCGAAGTCCCTTACAATGAAATTGATCTTCAATCACTCACCACAAACCCGTCCTAATCCCATTAACCTTGATAAACCCGTCCCTAGATACAGTACCGACAACTACCCCATGTAAATGGCATAGCCCCACAAATTATTCACCTCCTGAGGAATGACACAGTAACAATAGCTCAATACAACATTAAGGCGGTTCTATCCGTTTTCGTCCGGGCCAATTTATAATTTTATGGTAAAAGTGTCTATAGGCAGATACAAGTGTCGGTCGTCATGTAGTACACATTATTTGGGCCGAGAATTCAATCAGTGTGTCTTTATCTATCGCGTAAAAGAAACATATATCTATCCCTTTCTATACGAACCCAATCAATTAATGTATACATTCGTGCGGGCCATTGATGATTAATTGTTTGCATAACTGAAGCAATAAAAACTCACAAGTGAATCGGTGAGCTTCGGCTTGTTTGTTTATTTTATATTATCAGCGCTGGGCCTGGATTTATTTAGAGGTAATTTGAAAATAGAAATTACTAGCAGCATATGCATCGGTAGAATTGCTGACAAGAAACTAACCCAAGTGTTCCCTTTCGATTTTAATGAAATTTGGTGGATTTGTAGAGGGGGCCAAAATATTCGATACGTATTTTTCTGTTTCGGCTAAAAAACATGTTTCGGGAGTCAATTCGTCCCTCAAAAATCAGCGATATTTTTGTTTTTTGGCTATAACTTCTGAACAAATCATAATAGCGTCATTTTGTAAATGTAGAAATTTTTTTTTCAAAAAAAATCTACTGTAAATTGAAAAAAAAATATAAGGAGTTATAAAACAACTTTTCGCATTTTCCATAAGTGAACATGAATCCTTTTTTAGTATAAAGGTTTTATTTAGAAGAAATGTATGGATATATATTTGAATTCCATGTTTGGCAAAAATTATTAAACTATTTTTGGTCATCATCATCATCATTTATATCTTTATATATGCACTTTTTTTAACGAATATCATTATTGCCGCAAATACAAACCGTAAATATCAATATGTTTTTTACAGTCTTGAAGTAGACAATAAACACATTTTTTATACCGGTGAAGGGCTTTAAAATTTTCTAAATTTACAAAACATGATTTGTTCAGAAGTTATAGCCAAAAAACAAAAAAATATCGCTGATTTTTCGAGGGGCGAGTTCACCCCCTAAACATGTTTTTATCCGAAACAAAAAAATACGTATCAAATATTTTGCCCCCCTCTACAAGGTGTCTAAAAAAGACCAAAATGATATGGTGTATTCCTGAGACAAAAAAAGAGCAAATTAACTAAATTTATCTATATGAAAAATTACATACTTTCCAAGATACAGCAAGTTAAAGTTTAAGATTTTTAAAATATTTTAATCTATATCTCCAAAATGGCAGATGAGAATGATTTGTTTATTTTTTTCTGACAACTACATTAGGTGTACTACATTGTTTGAAAATTTCAAGAAATTTCTTCAAGTACAAAGGTGCTCCAGAGGACATGCTGTTTACATTATTACATAGAACTTTTTTGTTCTTCATATTTTTTACGATTTAATATTTTTTTCAATGCAACTTTTTCTTTTTTATTTTTTTTTGTTAAAAATAAGACGTAAACAAAAAAACTTTAAGAGTTATAAATTCCTTAAAAGTGACGAGTTGCATTGAAAAAAATATTTAATCGTAAAAAATGTGAAGAACAAAAAAGTTCTATGTAATAATGTAAACAGCATGTCCTCTGGAGCACCTTTGTACTTAAAGAAATTTCTTGAACTTTTTAAACAATGTAGTACACCTAATTTAGTTGTCAGAAAAAAATAAACAAATAATTCTCATCTGCCATTTTCGAGATATAGATTAAAACAATTTAAAAATCTAAAACTTTGACATGCTATATCTTGGAAAGTATGTAATTTTTCATATAGATAAATTTAGTTAATTTGCTTGTTTTTTGTCTCAGGAATACACCATATCATTTTGATGGTGTCTTTTTTAGACACCTTGTATAATAATAAACGACAAAATTTCTTTCAAATCGGAGAGAAACAAAGTGAAATTGTATTATCGAAATAATAAAATTAAACATTCATCATTTCAGTAAATTTGATTTATTATTCAATTAACACCATAGTAGTATGCTAGGCAAAACTTTAGTTGTGTACTAGCAACAGCTTTTCATTTCACTAATGTATTCAACTATGTTATCATGTTTACTTATGCTTCCGAGTATGCTTCCATTATATGGTATCCTTACTACACTTGTATATCTTTAATTGTTGAAAAGGTACAAAGACGTTTCTTGAAGTTTATGTCATTTAAAACTGATGGTATTTACCCCGATAGGTCATGTAACTACGAGTATCTCTTGGAGAAACATGGGTTTTCGTCATTATCTGCTCGGCGAGATATAACTAGTGCAGTGTTTATGTTCAAATTAATTAACAATATTATTGATTCTCCAGAATTACTTGCAAATGTTCAATACTACTGCCCTAGATTATCTTCCCGCCATTGCAATACATTTTTTACGCCCACGCCAAGAAGTAATATCTTGCGCAAAGCACCAATATACCACATGAGTCGCAATGCTAATACTTATTTTAACGATATATTCATTAATGATCACCTGTAATCTACGTGTCTCATTCTTAACCCTTCTTTCATATTTTTTTCACTATTTTGAATATATTCATTTTGTTGTGTTCACCTGTTCATATAAGTATTTTTACTTTTTATTATAAAATTTGTACTGGTTTTTGTTTGAATTAACAAATATAGGTTAAGTTATTTTATTAGATATGTAAGTTGTGTAATTTAGGATTTTTAATTATCCAGTTTATTTGTTTCCCTGTATTGGATCTTCCGTTGGGCAATAAAGTTATTATTATTATTATTATTATTATTAAGAAATTCAAGATGACTTGCAATATCATTTTATACGAATGCTACATTATTATTCACAAAATAGAAAAAATGTACTATTTCGGGCAAAAATAATAGGACTCCTTATTTTGTCTAGTCTAAGTATATTTATATTTGAATTTTAATAGTAGGCAGTAGAAAACTGCTTCTTTTGAATTATGTTGCTACTTGTGATCAGAGGCCTGCATGGGCCGGGCTTTGGCCCGGCCCGGAAAGCCGGGCCCGGCCCGACGTCGGGCCGGGCCGGGCCAGTTCGTATTTTTCAAACTCCGGGCCGGGCCGGGCTTTCCGATGGATAATTTAACCCGGGCCGGGCCGGGCCGGGCTTAGATAAATTTAATTTTATTATATTTTGAAAAGCAACAACAAAGTGAATTGAAAAAAAAATGTTATTAACACAAATTCAGTGTATTTTAAGAATTTTAAGAAATACATGGGTCCAGTAATTTTATTTATTTAATTCAACATTTTTCGGGAACGGGTCGGGTCGGGCCGGGCTTTGAATATTCGGGCCGGGCCCGCAGCACATTTTCGTTTCATCGGGCCGGGCCGGATTTTAAATTTTCACTGTCGGGCCGGGCCGGGCCGGGCTTTCGAAAACCCGCTTCTGCAGGGCTCTGCTTGTGATTGCTACTTTTTAATACCTATTATTTTAAACTTTGGTCACGGCTAGTAAACATATGCTATGTTAGAACTTTTATATATAACTTTCAATTTATTGTTATATTAAAGTAACACAATTTTCTCTTTTATAATTTTTATTCTCACTTCACAGGAACAAAATAATAATTTTAAGATTACAAAATGTCGAGCCGTGGTAAAGTCTTTATCGATCACAGCTACTTGGTTCGATTCCACGCCGGTCAAGATCATTTTTTGTTTCTTATGAAATCTTAATTAATTAATTAATAATTATTAGTAGATCAGTAATTGAGTTCATTTTATATGGTATAGTATGGCATTTTTTATTAAATATTTATTTGAAATTTAAATACAATACCGTGCATAAATGGGAGAATAAAGTAATGAATAATAAATAATATTTAGAAGCGCCATGTTCTATTGTCTTCTTAAAATCACGTTTTACGCTACAATCACAGTTTAGGTAACAATTGTGATTTTAAGGAGCTATCACGTTTTAAGTAACAAAGCAGTCAAAGTTTAAATAGCAGTGATTTTAATCGCAGTATGTAGCAGTGACATTCGCCTCTCAGTAACAGTAGCAACCCGTGATTTTTCAATATCAGTGAAAAATCACAGGTACGTGAAATAGCACCCATCCCCAGTAGGTAGCTAGCCCCACGACATGTACCAATTGTATTCATAATATGAAAGCATGCAGGCTATACGATGCACGAATGGATGGCATATCGTTTGTTTTTTTTACTCTGGATAGATATTGACATTAACATTTAATAACAGTGATTTCAAAGGCGTAGAATTAATTTTGTCCGTAATTGTACAAGTTACAGTTTCAAATTGCCAGTTCGTGTATTGTCAAAATAACCAGAACCCCCAATACCTTTTAGACTTTATGAAAATTATTGAGCTTGCTTATCTAATAGAATACCCTATATATTTTTTTAATTTTTTTAATTTTCGATAAATTATAAGAAACTTTATTTTGATTTTGTTTTTCATTCTTAAAATTAATAATGTGATGTTTTTCGTCTCCTATAATTTAAGAGTCTTCAAAAGACTAATATAAGCAAATAATCTATTGAAACAATTACTTTCCTGGCTAATACCACGACGAATATTAAATGACACAATAGATTTGTGTATTAAAAATATCAAAGATGTCAAAATTGCACAAAGTTTAAATGTATTTATTATTGCACAAAGACACTAAATAAACTAAATTAATTAAGTCATAAGTTCACATCCATATAATAATAATAATAATAATAAATCTTTATTCCATTGACTATATACATAATATACAAAAATGATACAGTATTGGATGCGTCATGTGAGAAAAGTATATATAATTTATATAATTTACAATAAATTTAATACAATTTACATAATTACTTCATTTAAACTATAAAATAAATTGGACAGTAAATATCTTTTTAGCATTTTCTTAAAAATACTTTTCGATGTGATGTTTTTCAAATCATCAGGTAATTTATTAAATAATTTAGGTCCCAAGATATCTGGGGAATATTTTCTAATATTTAGGCGACAGTGCGCGATGTGGATGTCATTGTTTTGCCTTGTGATGTAATTGTGCACTTGATTATTTGTTAAAAATTGGTGCTTATTTATAAATATATATAAAATTAATTCATACATGACTAGACACGGATAAGGCATAATTTCAAATTTGCGAAAAAAAGGTTGACATGATTGGTTGTGTGGTATACCAGCAATTGATCTGATGAGCCGCTTTTGAGCAACAAACACGGAACGCCAATGTATCGATACTCCCCAAATGCATAATCCATATACCAATCGAGACTGAGCATTTGCGTAGTAAATATGGATTAATTGTTGAGTATTCATTACTGTTTTTAGGCATTTGATTTGGTAAGAAGTTTTATTTAACAATTTAATAACGCTATTGCACTGATATTTCCAGTCATTCTGATTATCTACTTGCAGCCCCAAAAACTTGACAGTATCACTACAGCTAATCGGCAAATCATTTAAATTGATATTAATATTCAAATCAGCCTTGCACTGTTTTGTCTGAAATCTTATATACGAAGTTTTTTTGTCCGTGTTAAGTAATACTTTGTTTTTCAAAAACCAATTGTACAAGCGAAGGAGGGTTGTATTACATCTGTTTAGCAATTCTCGCTCATCACGATCGCTAACAACCGTAGTTGTATCATCAGCATAAATGAATATATCATTAGGCACTACATTAGTGATATCATTTATGAATAAAATAAATAAAATTGGCCCTAAAATTGATCCTTGCGGAACACCCAGTCGGATATTTGAGATCTCAGATAAAAAAACTTTGCAATTTTTTATTATTTTTACTCGTTGCCTTCTATCTTGTAAATACGTGCGAAACCAATGTAATGCCACCCCTCTCACACCGTACAAGTTTAGTTTTTCCAATAGTATATCTATATCAACACAGTCAAATGCGCGACTTAAGTCTAAAAAGAATCCAATCGGGTTTTCTCCACTGTCGAGATATTTAAGAACAGTATCGTAGAAGGAGTGAATAGCAGTCATGGTTGATCGCCCTTTCAAAAACCCATGTTGTTTTTCGCTGAGAATGTTATTTTGTTTAATGAACTTTAGTAGTCGGTCCATCATGCAAAGCTCAAATATTTTATAAAATATCGAAACCAGCGACACTGGCCTGTAGTTTTTGATGCTTTGACGGTCTCCTTTCTTATATATTGGCACAACTATACTTAATTTTAACTTATCAGGAAATGTGCCTGTTTCAAAAGAACTATTTATTAAATAAGTTAATGGTCGCAATAGTTGTATAGCAGCTCTTTTAATGACGTGATCCGGTACATCATCAAAGCCAGGTGACCGATTACTTTTTAATTTGTTTATTACTACACGCAATTCCTCTTCAGTGTAAGGTTCCAAAAATATACTATTTGAGACTTTATTCACACTGAAATAGGGTGATTGATTTGAAGTTAAGTTTGAGTGAATATTTGTTGGCTCATTTATAAAATATTTGTTAAATTCTTCCGCGAGATGCTTGGGATCAGAAACACAAACTCCGTCCATGTTAATTTCAATGTTTTTGTTTATAGTTGTTTGGGCACTAGATAGTTCCCTAGTAACATCCCATGTAGCTCTCTGTATATTGTCGGACGAGAATATTTTATTTTGATAATATGATCTTTTTATATCAAATATAAGTTTGCAATGTTCTTTTTTTTTATTTTGGTATTCTGTCCTAAACTGTGGGAATGCTTTTTGCAATTTGTAAGTATTATACAAATCATTACTTGATTTTTTTAATATAGGGGTTACCCAAGATTTTTTATTATCCCGGACATTTACTGAAAAAGGGGGAAAACACTTATTGAAATTGTACATAAAAATATTGTGAAATATTTCAAACTTTTCATTAAGACCATGTGCTTTATACATGTCAGACCATTCTTCCTGACTTAAATTTGCAACAAATTGGTTCATATTTAGATCGCTATATGACCGAATGTGTCTTTTATTCCTGTATGTTTTTAATGATTTTAAATTCGTGTTACATAATAATATTTCATGATCTGAGATATAATTATTAGCTGTAATACATGTTATGTCTGTTGAAACATTAGAGTATATGTGATCAATACAAGTGGATGTTGTCTCAGTGATTCGTGTCGGGCTATTATTTATTAATTTTAAATTAAATGTCTCCAAAACTGCCGTGATTTTATCCATATTTGTAGAACTTACCAAGGAGTCAATGTTAAAGTCTCCACATAATATGATCGGTACATTCACCGAAAATATTTGTTCAAGAACTGCCTGCAATTGGTAAATGAAAGTATTTATGCAGCCTGAGGGTGGCCGATACATTGTAATTATATGCATGCTATGGATGTTATCAAACAACCAAGTTACCCCGCAAATTTCAATAATATTATCAATTCCAAAGGATGATATATCCAATGGTTTTGTTTCTACATTAGCGTGACTCCACATTGCGACACCACCTCCTCGTCCATCACGACAGTAAAATGATTTTAAAACATAGTTACGAAAATTATTAGATGAAAGGAAATCTTTATCTACCCACGTTTCCGTAAGACAAATGAATTTGATATTAAAGCAGTTTGTATCAATTGTGATTTGATTAATTTTTTCATTTGTTAAAGATCGTGTGTTCAATACATAAAAATCATAATGGTTTCCATGAAATCGGCTTGTCGATGAACTATTACAAGTGTACATTATGTTTGGTTTTTTATTTTCGACAAATGAATTAAAAAAGGATTTATTCCTACGTTATTCGGCCAAATGGCAGGATTGATAATGAGTTCACTATATTTTTTGGGAATTGATACCTTGAAGGAGCTATAGATGTCCGGTTTATTTGAATTTTGTTTTTCACATGTCACTTGATCAATATTAACTGATTTTAAGTACTCCTGAAGTCCTTGTACGGTGGTATTAGGGTCCAGGTTGTTAATGTAATAATGCGAAAAACGTTCACTTCCTTTAATTGGTATGTTTGTCGCAGTGCCATAGATAGTCTTTCTCTTCTTATATGTCGATTTTTGCATCAAGGTTTGTTCGGGGGCATTTTTATTTACCGTACTTCTAAATCCTCTTCGTTGTTGAATCTTCCACTCGTCTAGATTGTTATCATTTGTTAGGTTGATTATCTCATTAAGTTTTGTTGTGGTGCCTTCGACAATCTCTTTGAACGACTTCCCTGGGGTGTTTGCTTCTTTGTTTACATTTTCTGGTTTGGAGTTCAATGTACTTGCCATTGTAGGAACTTTTTTGGTATTATCGGGGATTCCTATTTTTTGCACATTTATCGCTTTCGAATTGGAATTTACAATTTTGCTAGTGTGTATTTCTTCACTTGTTGCCCTCTGTTGTTCTCGGGATACAACTTTGTTGGATTGTTTTTGATTGTTTGCAGATTTCTCATTTATTTTTATTTTATTCTCAAGAAAAGTTAATTTTTCTTCTAATAATCGATTTACTTGTTTTAAAATATTATTTTTATCTGTTGTTTCACTGATGATTTGCTTTAATAATCTATTTTCCACTTCGTACCTGTTTTCGAGATTATCTTCCAGAAACCATTCCTCTCCCGTACATACGTGGCCAGGGGCTTGATCATTTCTTCCCTTACTGTAGCAACCAGGATGGAAAAATGCCCCACATTCTTTACACTTCAACTTAGTCTTCACTATCTCCTTCCGACAGTGTTTATATGCACAAATGTAATCACTTTTTTCGAGTATAAATTCAGATGCATCAGAGACCGACTCACTTCTCTGCGCCATCTTTTGACCAAATTAGAATTATTCTATTAAATATTGTATATCTTTATATTATGACCAACTTTGTACTTTTTTGCCCATTTTCTACGTTTTAATGGTGTCAAAAGAGGTAACCCACTTTTTTCCCTTATGTAAAATTCTACTTCTAATTACCAACAACAAATAATATAAATCAGAAATACACTCATTACACGTCAAGTGTTAAATGATTATAACAGACATTTAACAATCATTTTGGAAGTTGACAGATTAAAACAAAATAAAAACAACAATACCTAGCATTAAAAATTGAGTAGTGTTTACATTTTGTCAGTTAAACAGAAAATTCGATTCATCTAGGTTTTTATTACATACACAATTCCAAATCAATGTTAATTCATTTAATTCCATGCTGAGCATTGTCTGTTATCCGATATTCCTTCTGTGTGATTTTTAATCAAGTGGAAAAGAATAAAGTCTAAATAAACATGAAAATAATGATTACATTTCGTTTGGCCTTTATTGAAACTAACGAAA
Source organism: Ocypus olens (assembly GCA_910593695.2). Classification (NCBI taxonomy): domain Eukaryota; kingdom Metazoa; phylum Arthropoda; class Insecta; order Coleoptera; family Staphylinidae; genus Ocypus; species Ocypus olens. Next base: position 38,300,617 of record OU343060.1, read on the forward strand.
TTAAAAAAATTAAATTAATAGGACAGTTTTTTCGAAAATCCAAAATAATTCGGCTAGAAAATCAGCCAGCCGCTAAAATGAAAAATGGTCCCAATTCGGATTGTAAACCGGCCAGATTTAATGCTGCGCTGTGCGCCTGTGCGGCCTGTGCGTGCCAACCGATTCGTGTTCCATCGGCTGGGCCAAGAGAGACGGTGGTAGGCGCGTCTTAGCTGCGTTTATTTTCTGTACGATCAATATGCGAAAACACGGCAATGTTAAAAACAAAACTGACAACGGTAGACAAGTCTAATCAATTTCGTATTATCATATTGTTGTAGATGAAGGTCGGATACAGTCATGTTGAGCATTTATTTTGAAGAAAAACATTTAGTTATCATTTAATACACGCATTAAAACTACACCTCATTTTACGATGTTAGCGAATTTTTTTACCAATCAAACTTCAAGTTTTGTATAATATAACTGAGCTAGATGACTTTATGTGGACCTATGTTTTAGCTCAGTTTTGGTTTTAAAATCGCTAAAATACGGGTTGAAATCGGACGGAGAGAACCGCCTTAATGTGAAATATCCCCGATTCAAAAACTTCTCAAAAATGCAATTAATTATTTTTGCAATCCACAGTGTGGATATTTTGTTTTTGGAAACAATATTTAATGCGTTAATTATTATTGAAAATATTTTAAAAATTGTACCGCTTCTTTGGCCCACTGTGTATAAATGAAAATAGTGTATTGTGTATTTATCAAAAATTTTGCGCGCTTAGAAAAAACAGTATGCAATGATACAGCAAAAATAACTGTCTATGAGCGCGGGCTGGGGTTTCGGGGCGAGTGACTCACATTATTTTCTTTAGCCGTCAATGACTAATTATTACGAGTGATCGTATAAAATATAGCATGTAGGTATTAAATTGAATAATCATCATACAACATTTTCCGATTTGATGATACAAAAGGTATTTTTAATATTTATCAAATACCGTAATGGTTCCCAGAAAAAATGACTTGCAACTATTGGCACCAAATATCCGGAAAATATATTCTCTTATTAATGTTTGCCTCCAGTTTCCCCTTCTACTAACACTGGGTGGTAACGATACGCACACCAAGCCCATCCCCATTTCTGCTAGAAAGAGGCAACATGTAAGGGATAAAATGACTCGCGTCTTGAAGTCATCTGCAAGAGATGCACCTTAACATTTAAACTGGCGAAAAAGTGTTTTAAAAATTAATTATAAATTCTGGCTGAGCTTGAAACTACAGGTAGTGTCATGGCTCATTGGCTCTGCATAACGATCCGCTCCTGTTCCCAAATACTTGAATGAGTCAATCTTTTACAAATCGTTTCTATTTTTCTATTTGTCTCAATTTTCTTTTTTAAGCGTGAAACGCAATGGCATCATGGTGCAAACATTCGGAAATTAATACTAAGCTTTTCATTTTCTCTTATCATTTTGTCATTATCTCGATAATATATTGCAAATCGGTGCACTGTCGCTTGATTATCGCTGCAGCGTATGCCCTGAATGGAATTTTACATTACAAAAGCGTAGTTTTCAGAAAAGTCGCAGTTAATAATGTATTCGCTCCGCGGCAGACTTTGTTTTTTATTATTTAAAAATTCATTTTTCTTTTTTACATAAATTAATGCAGTTGTAATTTGGATAAACTATTTTCTAGCTTTTCTAAATAATCTTCTACGGGAGATGTTAGGGTCTGCTACGTTGTCCTGTCAACGGTAGTTCATTTAATTTTTTACCAATGAAATCGAATAATGTTGATGACATGATCCAATTCTAATTACGATGCGTAAAGGTGCGTATACATTTGCGAGCCGAGCGGTTCGTGAGCCGTTCGAGTGACGCATGTTCTTATGATTTGGATGGGGTTTGGAAGTTCTCACGAACTGTTCGCAAGCCGCTCGCGGCGAGCCATCTTCTGTCGGTTTTTCGACGCACACAAAGGCGTTCGCGCTTGTATATTTGGACGGCGTAGAGCGTAGTTCGTAGTTCGTAGTTTTATAATTGGTTCGCGAACCTCCAGTCGCATTTAGTTGATTATGGAGTCTACGTACTGGTGACTAATCGTGGTTCGCGGTAGTGGCGTTCCTTTCCCATAGCTCGCATGAGGTTCGTCGTAAAAATAAATTCAACGAGCACTTCACGAGCAGTTCGCGAACGGCTCGCGAACCGCTCGGCTCGCAAATGTATACGCACCTTTACAGACCACGCTGCATGTTATGCATGGCAATTCACCCTGGGTGGTATCTAATCAGATAATCCATCATGTTGGTATTGCCTAGCAACGCATTATTACATTTTCTATAAAACATCAGTTCTTGCCGGACTTTTGAACAGTTTGCTCCTGAATTGATCTGTTTGTATTTTCGGGTGAAGTGTTAGTGCTTTCATCAATAATAGTATTTATAGGCATTTCTCAAAATCTTGGTAAGCTCATTTTTACTACAATTATTGTGGCGCAGATTAATATACGTCTAACACTAAATTTAATTTTTCAAATTAAGAAGTGTGAAGCCGGCCAATCATCCTTCCTTTAAAAAAAAGAAGTGTGAACTTTATGTTCGGCCAATTGTCAACAGTAATATAACGAGTGCCTATGATTTTTCTGGCAATTATTAGCGGCACGATTGCTTGTTGCGACGAAAATCCTGCTTCGCAGTCGTGCCGATTTTCTAGAAGCAACAAGCAAGAGTGATCCAGACCAGAGCCCTGCAGAAGCGGGTTTTCGAAACCCGGCCCGGCCCGGCCCGATGAAACGAAAATGTGCTGCGGGCCCGGTCCGGCCTGGCCCGGAGCTGAATATTCAAAACTCGGCCCGGCTCGGCCCGTCACCGAAAAGTGTTGAATTAAATAAATAAAATTATTGGACCCATGTATTCCTTTAAATTCTTAAAATACACAGAATTCGTGTTAGTAACATTTTTTTTTCAATTCACTTTGTTGTTGCTTTTCAAAATATAATAAAATAAAATTTATCCAAGCCCGGCCCGGCCCGGCCCGGGTTAAATTATCCATCGGAAAGCCCGGCCCGGCCCGGCCCGGCCCGGAATTTGAAAAACACGACCTGGCCCGGCCCGGCCCGACGTCAGGCCGGGCCGGGCTTGCCGAGCCGGGCCAAAGCCCGGCCCATGCAGGCCTCTGATCCAGACCCTAATAATTGCCTAGGAAAATCAGTCACGAGTTAAATTCGAGAAGACAATTGGCCGAACAGAAAGTTTACACTTCATAATTTGAATAGTTAAATTTAGTGACACCAAGTGTCAGACGTGTATTAATCTGCTCCATAATAACTGTAGTAAAAATGAGCTTACCAAGATTTTGAGAAATGCCTATGAGTACTATTACTTATGAAAGCACTAACACTTCACCCGAAAATACAAACAGATCGAATTCAGGAGCAAACTGCTTAAAAGTCCGGCAATAACTGACGTTTTATACGTTATAGAAAATGAACCAACGCGTTGCTAGGCAATACCAACATGATGGATTATATGATTAGATACCACCCAGGGTGAATTGCCATGCATAACATGCAGCGTGGTCTGTTACGCATCGTAATAAGAATTTTATTGGATCATGTCATCAACGTTATTCGATTTCATTGGTTAATAGGTAAATGAGGGCAATTGTCTTCTCGAATCTAACTCGTAACTGAGTTTTCCTAGGCAATTATTAGCGTCTGGATCACTCTTGCTTGTTGCTTCTAGAAAATTGGCACTCCTGCTCGCAGTCGTGCCGATTTTTGCCGCAACAAGCAATCGTGATCCCGACGCCAAAAATGTCCGGCAAAATCATAGGCACTCGTTAGATTGTTGTTGAATGTTTACAAAAATAATAGTATTTACAAGTGGCGACAACACCGGCACCCCGAGTAATAATATAAATAATATATAAATATTAGTCGATTATAATATTTTTTACCTTTCTTTTAATTTCTCTCACACTTAAAGACAGGAAAAGTACGACGCTATTGACCCAGCGTTCGCAGTCGCGCGCCGCGTAGCGCGTTTTGCCTTACGAATTAATTTATTTCATACTGATGTAATCAAACGACCATTCTAAAAAAAGTATGATTTTTATATGAAATGAAACGAGGAATACAATGGTATTGTTTTCAAATTTTTACAGTGATGGCTTTGAATAGTAAAATGACAATATTTTAATTGTTTATAGTAAATTAACTACAAAAGTAATATTAATTAACATCAGAATGAAGACTGAGCTCCATACGACTAACAAAAAGGGAGTTATAAAGATCTAAAGAATTAGAGTTTCAAAAACTTTTACTGTCTGTATTTTAAAAAATACTGACGAAAAAAAAATCAGAAAACACGGGTCGGCTTATTTTGGATAGGAAACGCCTAAAAATAATTGAAGCTAATAGAAAAATTGACCCAAAATTTCCGTTCTATCTGTAAAATAATACCTCAAATGTGTAATTTAAAGAAGTGGAAAGGACGAATTTAAGTAGGTAATAGATCAAACGAATTCGAGAATGGAACTAGGCTGGTGAAAATTACCTCATAATTGTATTTTAAGTGGGGGTGGGTTTCGACCGAACGAAGCACCGACATGTGGCAGCATTTCCTGAGCGACAGACAAGGAGTGATATCGAAAAGAAAAGTTTCTCTCCCTAAAAGGTTTCGCATTTGTATTTTTTCTGACAGTACATAGTAATTACAATGCGTGAATTGATATCTGACTAGCAAAATTATTCTCAACAGTAATTGCACAAGTGCATTGGAAATGATCGGTAACAAGTTTGTGCGATTTCGACAAACGAAGTCGTATTGTTTGGCAACAGTCCCGAGCCCGGAAGGGCGAGGGGCTGTTGCCTAAAACAATGCGACTGAGTTTATCGAAAGAGTGCAAACTTGCGATAATTTACAATGCACGAGAGCAATTTATTAGACTATATCCCAACAAAAATATTATAACAAAATAGAATGATATTTACTGTCATCGCGGACGTGTAGTGCCGGTTTGAATTTTACATTTTTAAACGGATCAAACAAAATTTGAAAATCAGAAACGTACTTCTCTTGCACTGGTATTCCATATGGAGTTTACATTTTCTTTACAGTACGTACCGTTCGCGTTTCGCACGTTATGTGCCCTGTTTTCCAATATTGTAGAAATGACTTCCGGAGTGCAGGTCATGTTAGCGACTCCGCTCAAACTTTTTGGTTGGGCCTCTTTCCCTTTTTCTTGAATTACTTTAAGAGAAACACTTCCAATGCGGAGTTTTCACTAATTTTAATAGCGTTCTATCCGCAAACTGACGTTTTACGTTTGACATTATTTTTCTTTAAACCAATCATGTGCTGAAACATAATCCGAGTAGAGAACCAATCACAAAGCCTCATTCGAACTCTACATGATATGTTTCCTGACTATATCCCGCCAAACGTAGCATGCCGAAATTCAAATGAATTAGAACCAATCAGATTCTATATAACTTCTATTTTCAGGAAACATATCATGTAGAGTTCGAATGCGGCTTTGTGATTAGTTCTCTACTCGCATTATGTTTCGGCACATGATTGGTTTCAAGAAAAACAATGTTCAATGTCAAACGTCAGTTTGCGGGTAGAACGCTATTAAAATTAGTGAAAACGCCGCATTGGAAGTGTTTCTCTTGAAGTAATTCAAGAAAAAGGGAAAGAGGCCCAACCAAAAAGTTTGGGCGGAGTCACTAACATGACCTGTACTCGGGAAGTCATTTCTACAATATTGGAAAACGGGGCACATAACGTGCGAAACGCGAACGGTACGTACTGTAAAGAAAATGTAAACTAATGTAAAATGTAATGGACTACCAGTGCTAAGTTAGTGCAAGAGAAGTACGTTTCTGATTTTTAAATTTTGTTTGATCCATTTAAAAATGTAATATTCAAACCGGCACGACACGCCCGCGATGACAGTAAATGTCATTCTATTTTGTTGTAATATTTTTGTTGGGATATAGTCTGATAAATTGCTCTCGTGCATTGTAAATTATCGCAAGTTTGCACTCTTTCGACAAACTCAGTCGCATTGTTTTAGGCAACAGCCCCTCGCCCTTCCGGGCTCGGGACTGTTGCCAAACAATACGACTTCGTTTGTCGAAATCGCACAAACTTGTTACCGATAATTTCCAATGCACTTGTGCAATTACTGTTGAAAACAGAAGTTATATAGAATCTGATTCGTTCTAATTCATTCGAATTTCGGCATGCTACGTTTGGCGGGATATAGTCACCATAACATGACATTTGTCAAACTCATGGCAAGGGTTTTTATTAAATGGTACAGTCAGAGAAAATACAAATGCGAAACCTTTGCCGCGGAGCGAATACATTGTTAACTGCGAATCAAGCGACAGTGCATCCATTTGCAATATATAATAATAATAATAATAACTTTATTATCCAACAGTCTAAAGACTAATTACAGGACAATTTACAAATTAACATAATTTAAAATAGAAAATAATTCTTACTATAAATAGAGAAAATTGACAAAGCGAACTAAAAAATAATGTGTAATAAGCATAATGGCGTAAAATAGACATAATAATACATTAAACACGAATGATTTGTACAAGTTGCCTAACTAGATCTTTAAGAGAAATATTAAACAGATCAATATTTTTACAATACGAATTCGCAGACCTAAATATTGATAAAAGGGGCCTAGAGGCTCTGTGAGTGGTGTTTGAAAATGAACAGGATATTCATCCTAGGGCAGATACGTGGTACATGAAAGGAACACTTAGATAACAGAGTCGGATCGTTGGAATATCAGTTAAGCAATTTGAAAATAAATGTCAATTGTAAAATGATTCGCCGAGAATGAAGAGAAGGGAAATTAAATTCCGAGAAAAGTCTTTCATGAGGAAACCCTTGTTCAGGATAGGTGCCAAATTTACGAAAATATAGAATCTTCCTTTGCACCTTTTCGAGCATGTCAATGTAGGTTTTTTGATGAGGGAACCAAATCATAGACCCGAAATAGATAACGACGGTTTTGAAAAAGTTTCCCACAAGAAACGCACGCGACAAAGAGCCCAACCAATTTACGGGACATCGGACGCCTCATCAATCACTGCGGTGGATAAATTCGCGTATGTACACGCAAATCGTTTCCAGCCAGAGACGACCACGGAGGATATTATAGCCCTATTGAAAAATAAAAAAAATCGGAAAAGTAAACTGCGAACAAGTAGAGTCAAGAAACCCCGCGGAATACTCCTCCTTTAAGGTGACTTCACCGGCTCCTGTTTCAAAACTTTTTTTATTTAAGGTCCAAAAAATTTGAAATTTTTTGGGCGTATACTAGATTTAATTATAAAACATTGTAAGGATTTTTCTTTTTTTTAGCATTTATAACTTTTGTGTAACACATTTTTATTCCAGACATTTAAATCCAAATTCAAATTCAAATCTTTAGAAGTGTTTACATAAAATTAATAAATATAAATCAACTAAAATCACTACAATATTTGAGTAAATAAAGGAGATTTTGCAATTTAAATGAAGTACAATATTTACTAAAATCTTTACTTGATACGTGGTAAATGTAGGTTCCGCTCCAAACGTAGCAGCCAATAGAATCGAACAGGAGATACGTTGTGTGTGAGAGAGTTGAAATTAAAACAAACATGTGCACATGGTGTGGTGGTGAATTTCTAGCAGAGAAGGGCGAAATGACTCCTTTTTGTGAACCAACATTATTAGATTTGCCCCGGAAACGTTGTGCACACCAACAAGAAAGTCCTCACTTCCACAGTTGTTTAACTACTTTCTTATGACTCAAAATGAATTACATATTTTCAACTGGAGTCACTTGACTCCGCGACTCACTTCACGGAGTTAACTCTTTGAGTCAACTCACTCATGAATTACCCATGTTAATGTTGATTAGGGTGATGTTACAATGTTTTCTGTTTGTCTCACCGCGATTATTTCTTCTATCTTCGACAATAGCCTGATGGTCTGGTTAACACATGTTTGACCTTAGTACCTGCTTTTCTGAGAATTCAGAGGGCGCACAAATGTTCGGAGACATAATCCCTGCACAATTCGGTCCAATACTAATTTTCTTCGAATTTCATCGTAAAAATATCGAAAAATGCATTTATCCGTGATTCAATGTACCAATAACCAATCAACAAATGTTTATTTAGTTAGCATTTAGTTAGCTCTTTGTGATAGCGTTAACAATTAGTCATCTAATTATCTTGTGAGACGTATTATATTTTTTAAATAAAAGTATTCCTGATTTGGTTATAATTAGAGAGCGGCTTTTATGCAAAATGCATATTTATGTATATTTTTCATATTTTGCACATTTACCCATAAATGCATATTTCGCCTTCTAATGCATATTTTAACATACAGGGTCTTCCTTTCAAAAGGAGCCACCCTGAATAACTTTGGATCTGGAGTAGTTACGGTTTTAAGAAAAAATACGTCAGTTTTGTTTTCGAGGGGGAACTTAAAAAAAACTGTTTTTAAAATTTCATCTTTCACCCCCTCACCCTCAGCCACCTAATCTTTATAATTTCAAATAACATCCCCTTTTGTGCGACACCTCATTTTAAAGGGCACACAAAATACTGTCCAGCAAATAAAAAATAATTTAAATCAGTTCATTTGTTTCAGAGATATTCATTTCAAAATATGCCACACCAAATATTGTGTATCTGGGGGTGAAAGAAAAAATTAGAGAAACAGTGTTTTTCAAGTTCCCCCCTCTAAAATAAAATTAACGTATTTTTGCTTAAAACGGGAACTACTTCAGATCCAAAGTTATTCAGGGTGGCTTGTTTTGAAACAAAGAGCCTCTCTCTCTAAAACAAATGAACTGATTACAAATATTTTTCATTTGCTGGATGGATAATATTTTGTATGGCCTTTAAAATGAGGTATCGGACAATAGGGAGTGCCATTTGAAATTTTAAAGTTGGGGTGGTTGGGGCTGAGGGGGTGAAAGATAGAATTCTAAGAACAGTGTTTTTCAAGTCCTCCCTCAAAAACAAAATTGACGTTTTTTTTTTGAACCCGTGACTACTTCAGAACCAGAGTTATTCAGGGTGGAGTATTTTGAAACGAATACCCTCTCTCTCTAAAACAAATTATTTTTGCATTTCTGGATAGTATTTTTTAAGCTCTTTAAAATAAGGGATCGCACAATAGGGGGTGCCATTTAAAATTATAAAGATGGGGTGGCTGGGGGTGAGGGGGTAAAAGATAAAATTCTAAAAACAATATTTTCAAGTTCCACCTCAAAAACAAAATTGCCATAGTTTTTCCTGTAACCGTGACTACTTCAGAACCAGGGTTATTCAGGGTGGCGTAATTTGAAATGAATACCCTCTCTCTCTAAAACAAATGAACCGATTTCAATTATTTTTGCTTTGCTGGATAGCATTTTTTATGCCCTTTAAAATGAGGTATCAAATAATAGGGGGTGCCATTTGAAATTATAAAGATGGGTGGCTGGGGCTGAGGGGGTGAAAGATAAAATTTTAAAAACAGTATTTTTTAAGTTCCCCCTCGAAAACAAAATTGACGTATATTTTTTAAACCGTAACTATTTCGGATCCAAAGTTATTCAGGGTGGCTCCTTTTGAAATGAAGACCCTGTATAATAGTAATATTTAACATTTTGGCGGACGGCACATTACAACACGTGCAATTTTCGTTTAACCAACATCTAGTTATTCAAGGAAATACTGGGCAAATGTTATCAAAACAATTGCCAATTCGTCCTGCGATAAACAGTAATTTATGCGTTCACACGTTTTTGTCGGTTTACTTTGAAAAATGTGAAATATATAAAAAGAAATTTGAAGAATTGAAGAAAATTAAATTTTTGCAAAATATGATTTGCGATTTTTGTATTTTTCTGTTTTAGAAAATATCGTAGAAATGAAAGCCATTAGTATTCAGGTTTTTATAATTTTATGGTTCAGTGTGAAAGAAAACGGCACTGTGTTGAGGGTCGTAATTTTCAATAAAGTAAACAAGCTGCGATAAGCCATTCATTCAAGGACCCATTGACACAGATGAAGAATGGATGTGATGGACATGTTCAAGCCGCCACAATTTCATGTGGGTGCATTTAAAGGATAGACATATTTATTTTCTAATGGACTAGATAAAGACAATGCTACTTCTATAAGAGTTCTGGTCTCTGTCGGGTCTCCAGGCCATCGCCGCAGGCCACAGGTATTAAAAATAATAAATTTTGATGGTGGGTTGGGCTTCGAGCATCTAGCATAGATAAGAGATGTAAGTGATCCGCCCATCAAAAATCGCTCCTGTTCAGTTCCTGTAAGCGAGCTGGTGAAGTTAAAAGAACCGGACACATGGCCAAGAGGAGTATGCGTTAATCCCTTTTTTCACTGGGTTCGAAAAAAAAACGACTCGAAATAAAGGAAACCGTCACCAACCAAATAAACTTAATGAATTTAAACATTCAATCAATTGGAAACTACATTAACGAACTTTTATTGTTTTTAAATCAGAATAAAATCTCGGTGCTATGTTTATCGGAACACTGGCAAAGTATTGAGCAGTTACAGACGCTAAATATACCAAATTATACCCTAGTATCACAATTCTGTCGACCGGATCAGAGGCACGGTGGAGTAGCTATTTATTGCAATAAATATTTGGAAAATAAAAACAGAACAGATATAAACTGCCTCGCGGCTATAAACGTTCTTGAATGCGCAGGGGTGGACATAAAAATAGGTTCGGAGACGATAACATTTGTATCTATATACAGACCCCCCAACGCAAATATTGTAATTTTTTCTGGAAAATTAGAACTACTACTTGCACTCCTCATGTCAAATAACAATAAATTTTACATTGCGGGAGACTTTAACATTGACACACTAAAAGAAAATAAAATAGCAATCGATTTTAACACACTTATAACTTCGTACTGAGGTATTTTGTTTGTAAAAGAATACACCAGAATTGCGAAGAACAACGGCTCATGCATCGACAACATAATAACAAATTATCAACACATAAGTCAATGCCAAATCGTAGACACGGGTTTCTCGGATCACTTAGCGCAAATCGTAAGCATCCCCTCAGTGCCAAAGAGAGGCGCCGCGCGTATTAGGAAACGTTTATTTTCAGATCAGAATGCTGAAAAATTCAACAATTCGCTTAGAAATGTAGAACAATGGTCAAAAATGTATAATAGTAATAATGTAGATGCACAGTTTAACGTTTTTATGGAGATTTTCTTGCGGCACTTCAACAACTCCTTTCCTATCAATCAGGAAACAGGCAAAAACACGCGTATTTCCAGTGTCAGAAAAATCAAAAGAAGCAAAGGACTTAGTAAATATATATGAGATTATAGCGGAACACTCACCAGAATATAAACCCATTCTAAGACACTGCAAACAACAATATAATATAAGCTTAAAAGAGGACAGACGCTGCTATTACGACAAGAAGATAGTAAACTCTACAAACAAGGGCAAAGCAGCCTGGCACATAGTGAAGGATGTCATAACCCCGACTGCGAACACGAACACGCGCAGAACGGAGATCGATGTAAATGTATTCAACGACCACTTCGTAAATTGAACAGCGAGACTGTTGGACTCGCTGCCAAAGAATTACAACACTATTATAGACGGAAAAATAGATAACACTATATTCCTACACCCGGTAACGATGCATGAGGTCGTAGACATTGTGAAAAATATGCCCACTAAATATAGTGCGGGAATCGATGACATAACTTCGCACTTGGTTAAAAAATCAATAGATCATTTTGCAGAACACTTATGTTTTCTAATTAACGAATCATTGCGCAATGGGACTTTCCCAAAACAATTAAAATTAACTAAAGTAATACCAATATTCAAAGCCGGTGATCCGGAACTTGCTAGTAACTACCGACCCATAAGTCTAATTTCTACATTCTCTAATATATTTGAGTATGTCATAATTAAACGAATTAAATCATTCCTGATTAATCATAACATACTGTCGAAACACCAACACGGGTTTACAAAAAATAAAAACTGCAACACCGCAATATATGAATTCACAAACTATATTTATACAACAATGGAAGAAGGGCAGCTGTCTTGCGGAATACTGCTTGACCTATCCAAGGCCTTTGACTGCATTGACCACAGCATATTGCTATCTAAATTATACGATATGGGATTCAGAGGAACGGCCCACAAATGGTTAGAATCGTATCTAACCGGTCGTCAGCAAATTGTGGAAGTAAAATATCCCACGGAGATTGTGCAGTCGGAGGTCTTGTATATTGTCAGTGGCGTCCCGCAGGGAAGTATTTTAGGGCCCTTATTATTTAATATCTTTATCAACGATCTATTCAGGCTTAACACGAACGCCCATTTCAAAATTATAAGTTATGCAGACGACACGAACATTTGTGTAAGAGGTGCAAACTTTAATGAGCTATGTCAAAATACGTCGGACGCATTAGAGCATGTATTCACTTGGTTTGAAAACAATAGACTGATAGTGAACAAACATAAAACCAACTGTATGTTGTTCAAAAAATTGACTGTACTACAATACCACCTGATCTAGCACTTGGAACTCCTGCCTTTGTCACAACACACTCGGCAAAATTCCTAGGGCTAGTTATTGATGATAAACTAAAATGGACTAACCATATAAATTATATCGCAAATAAATTGAGCAAGACTAACTTTATGATACGATCTTTAAAGAGCTATGTCTCTTTTGACATACTAAAAATGGTCTATTGTTCAAAATTTGAGAGCACGATACAATATGGAATAATTCACTGAGGAAACTGCTCACAATTTGATAAGATTTTCATTGCACAGAAACGTACGCTTAGAGCAATGTCAGGACTAAAACCAAATACCTCCCGTAGGACCCAATTTACAAAAAATCGCATACTCACCGTATATGCCATATTTATTTTAGAAAGCCTTCTCTTCATATGGAGAGAGCGACATTTATTTGCCGAAAATACTAAAACCCACGCACATAATACAAGACACAAGAGCAACTTTGTGTACCCTAAACATAAATACACGTTTACGGAAAAAGGTCCGAAATATACAAGCATGAAATTATACAATGCCTTACCTCAGGAATTTAAGATCATCAAAGACATTAATATTGCAAGGAGAAGGATTGGTGGGGTGCTTCTGGAAATTGAGCCTTACTCCCTAGAAGAATTTCATAAGTTTAAGTTCAACTAATGTACCGCTCCCCTGATTATGTGACGCTAATTCCTGTACTAAGTATAAGTATGTGTATGAACCTGTACTGTATATTTTTGTAGGAATAAAGGTGAATTATTATTATTATTATTATTATTCCAGCTTGCTTCTAATGAAAGCCACAAAGAATTTGATAAGAGCCGTCTAATGCCGGAAAGACCTGGTATTGCTGAGCAGATATCCCAGAGTTTTATAGCTGTCGTTGCAGACTTTCCTTATGTGGTCACCAAAGTCAAGCTTGGAGTTCAGTAATAAACCTAAGTCACAAAATTCAGGAACATGCGACAGCACCATTCCATCAAGCTTATAATCGAATCTAATAGGGCTTAGTCTTCTGGAGAACGATAGAGTTTTGCATTTATTAATATTCAACTTTAGACCGTTTTCAGTACTCCAGTTGCACAACGTGTCAAGGTCATTTTGAAGGTTGGTGCAGTCACGAAATTCCTTTACCCTGCTATGGATTTTAAGGTCGTCAGCATATAATTGATAGTCACATTTAAGATGGTTCCCCACATCATTTATGAAAATATTAAAAAGCAGTGGTCCCTGGACGGATCCTTGTGGAACACCGCTGGTTGTAATATAGTCCCTGGATTTAAAGCCCTGAAGTTCAATATAGTTGGAGCGTGAGGTTAAATAGGACTTGAATAATTCAATTAAATCATCGCTTAAGCCAAAACTGTTCATTTTACGCAATAAAATATTATGGGGGACCTGATCGAACGCTTTGACGAAATCAGTAAATATAACATCCGTTTGAACTCTGTTATCCAGTACCTCAGAAACTGTGTCTACGAAATCAAGTAAATTAGTAGTTGTAGATTTACCTGAAATGAAAGCATTTTGATTGACTAGGAGTTGAGTGGAGAGGTGTGGCGATACTACCTTAAATAACATTAACTCAAAGAGTTTAGAAAAATTACATATTAAAGAAATAGGTCTATAGTTCCGGATAAGTTTACAGTCACCATTCTTAAAAATTGGAACAATTCTAGAGGGTTTCCAACATACTGGGTAATTCTTGGTAGAGATAATCAAATTGAAAATGTGCAGTAAAGGCTTCATAAGCGCCACATGGCAGTCTCTCACTAGGATAGCGGGGATGTGATCTGAGCCAGATGTAAGACGAGGTAGGAACTCCGAGAGACGTTGAATTATCTATTCGTGAAGGGTTACGTGAATTTTTAGTGAAGGTGGATGCGAAGTAAGAGGCAAATGCGTTGGTAATGCATTCGGGAGAGTCACAGGTTGTGTCATCGCAAACCATGGAACTTGGAATAGGCGCCCGTATTTATTGTTAATAAAGCACCATAGCAGTTTGGGGTCTCTTGCTACGCTGTTCTCTACTCTTGATATGTAATCATCATCAATATTTTGTTTTACTAATAATCTGAGTTTCTTAAAACGCAATTTGGTATAATTATAATTTTTGGATATCGATAATTTAGGGTAATTGCACAAGTGCATTGGAAATTATCGGTAACAAGTTTGTGCGATTTCGACAAACGAAGTCGTATTGTTTGGCAACAGTCCCAATCCCGGAAGGGCGAAGGGCTGTCGCCTAAAACAATGCGACTAAGTTTGTCGAAAGAGTGCAAACTTGCGATAATTTACAATGCACGAGAGCAATTTATCAGACTATACCCCAACAAAAATATTACATCAAAATTGAATGACATTTATTGGCATCGCGGGCGTGTCGTGCCGGTTTGAATTTTACATTTTTAAACGGATTTGAAAATCAGAAACGTACTTCTCTTGCATTCACTTAGCACTGGTATTCCATATGGACTTTACATTTTCTTTACAGTACGTACCGTAAAAAAATATATAAATAACTTCCCGAGTACAGGTCATGTTAGTGACTCCGCTCAAAGTTTTTGGTTGGGACTCTTTCCCTTTTTCTTGAATTACTTCAAGAGAAACACTTCCAATGCGGAGATTTCACTAATTTTAATAGCTTTCTAGCCGCAAACTGACGTTTGACATTTAACATTGCTTTTCTTTAAACGAATCATGTGCTGAAACATAATGAGAGTAGAGAACCAATCACAAAGCCGCATTCGAACTCTACACATGTTTCCGTATATAGAATCTGATTGGTTCTAATCCATTCGAAATTTACAACTTTATTGTTGGTCAATTTTTTTTTAAGAAATTGTCCAAATGGTATCTGCAGTACTCTTTTGTCTAGGTAAATGTTTCATTCAGTGAAAAGAAATTCTGTTATAATTTGCAAAACTGTAACTTAACTTTATCACTTTATTTACAATTTTTTAATTTAAGCCAACATTTTTACTTCACTACAGGGACAATTTTGAAAATTTATAACTGCCGTGTTAGAAATTTCTGGGAAAACTAAACTTTGATACCACTTGCAAAGCAATAACGCAACGGTTTCAATTGCTTCTATTTTTTGTTAATTGAAACCCTACTTCTGGGACAATCTTGGGCCTCACCCCTAAACTTATTAGCGTTCTGGGCCACGACAAAGTCAGAATAGCTCAATCTAACATTAGCACCCTTAACAGTCATTTTTTCACTAGGCTAAAAGACAAGAATTCGATTGATGTCTTGTCTAATGTAATATACAATATACCTTGCTCGGGTTGTGATCTCTCCTATGTAGGTCAAACTTCACAGTGGCTCAAGTCACGTTTGACACAACACAGGAGCGATTACAGACTGGGCAAGAAGTCATGTGCTCTTTCTATTCACTGCAACTCTTCGAACCACAACCCACACTTCAACAACGTAAAAGTTCTCGACACTTGTAAATCCTATAGGGGCAGACTGTTTCTTGAGATGTATCACATTCAGAAGAACCGTGGTAAAACAATAAATTTCAAACACAGATCACTTAAGCAACATCTATTCCTACCTTATCAGTCTTTCGGACCATCATAAAACTAATAACGATCCCTCGATTGATAATTCACACAACTCCTTAATTTCTGCTGCTTGATTTTCGTTGGATTTAGTTAATTGTTCTCGTTATCAGTAATCATACCTAATTATCAATATATATCTTACATGTTCTCTCTTACCCCCCAGCAATTTATTGAAATTGCTGTATTACACTTAAATAATTTAAATTCTTAAACACTACCTTTTACATATCTTTAATATTACGTAACTTATACGTTTTCAATAACAACCCTGCACCCGCTGCAATGTGTTATAATACTACAATGACCTGTACATTGTTAATATTACAACTTACAATTTGGGGGTTACATTAATCCACATATTTTCACCATAAATGGTGTGCTCACCATTTAACCACCACCACTTAACCACCACCGCTAACAATTATTTTTAACTCATCTATTAATCCTAACCCCTACATTTTATTATAGCGTTAAAATGATTAGGTCATTGTTAATGTTATAATCTACATTTGTAAAGGTTAAATTGATAGCCACAGACAACACCACCCCTTTTTCTTATACTTTTTTTTTACACTTTTTACTCTTTTACACTTAAAAATATCAAATTCAAATTTTACCGCCATTTTGACGGCATCAATTTCCCGGGGTTGGCACTAATTGTGTAGTCACAGAACACATACCTTTAGAAGTGAAACCTGCATGTTAAATTTCGGAAACACGATTTTTGGCGCCGCCTGGTGTCGGGGTGGCAAATTACTACGATTTCCACGAAAATTTAAAAATGTTATACTCGTCTACACGATATATTTCAATTTAATAACACTAAAAATATAATCAATTATGTATTTTGAGCACATAATTGATTATACTTTTAGATAGTACAGAAATGAAGAAGTTACTGGTTTTGGTAAAAGAAAAAAGATTGGATTTCACAAAATAAAAATATGCCTACATGGAAAAAATATATTTAACAGAATAATTATATACATTATTATTAACAAAATTATAAAAATTATCAAATGTAAAAATATCACAACAATCAGGTATTACGGTCTTGTCCAGGTGCAATGTTCCATCAGGTCTCTTCGGATACTTCTTTCAGGCGTCGTAACAGGTCAGTTGTTTGCTCGTATCCAGGATTCATGACATTAAAATAGTTAAAAAAGTAAATTAGTGTAGTTATATTGTCTTACTACATGGTGTCGGAACAGCATTGCAATTGAATTTTTTGCGGAAATGGTTAACAAAATGTTTATGAATAAAATGATCTCCACATGAATGAAAATTTAAACAATGAACGGTCTCTTCAATATCACAAATGGTTTTCCATGTTTTAAGATATTCTTCATTTTTAGGAACTTTATAGAAATGTTTATTTTTGTAGTCGACATTAGTTATATCGGAAAAGAAAGAATTTTGACAATCTGAATATTTACAAGAATATTTAATACGGCCATTTGATGTTTCCATTATTAATAAATACAAGTGACGAGTTTACAAGACAGAATATATAATAACTTACCTTCAAACATGAATTAATAGCACTCACAGCACCCTTGAGGTTAGTTGATAAAAATGGTGAGACTTCATTAAGCGTTGCCGCATATACATCGAAGTATAAATGTACAATGCACATGATTATATTTAATAAACAGTAATATTGTACTTTCATAAGTTATTATTACAAATATAAGCGATAATGAGTCTAATTATGTTTAAAACATCATTTTAATTGTTAAAATTATTACTTTATAGTGAAATTTAAAGATTATTAAAAACGGTAATCCCCATAATAAGATCTTTGATAAATCTGGCAACATCGAGGGAACCATCTTTACAAAAGCGGCAAATTTGAAATTCCCCCTCGCCCCACTGTCCTGGGGTGGCCAGCATACTTTCGTGTTGCCGATATTCGTATCTCGGCTTCATCCCCGTGTGTGTAGTGCTCTCCCTCCAGTTTGGCTTGTACCTCGCCCATTACAATCTAACCTAGTTCACAATCACTGTTAGTCATTGCCTCGAACCAACATGTCCGGCGATGTGTGTTTGTAAAGTTTGTAAATTTTAATCTTGTGACATCAGCGTTTTTAACAAGTTTTAATTTGTTTAACTATTATTGCATCGAGCCATTTTATTAATCCCGTATGTTCAACGGTTTAGTTTTTCACATCTTCCATGTAAGTAAAATTTTCGCCAACACGTGCGTCGCGAACACGTGCATAACCTCATTTCATTAACTTATAAAATTTTTTCTCTTGTAATTTATTTTGTAGCGTTATCCCTGAAGAAGCTAATAAACATTGGCGAAAGCTCGGTTTTATGATAAATAGATGATTTATTAACCACCCCTTTTGGTCGGATTCCCTGATACGAGGATTTTTCTTCGATTTTTTTACTATATATATATACCGGGTGACCCAGGGTTCTGTAAAAGCCCCGTAACTTATTTGCTATTTGAGATATCGACTTCTAGTTTTCATAAACTGGTACCTACACCTATTCTACATATTTTAAAAATATATATGTTTTTGCACAGGGTGTCCCAGTATAAGTAACAGATCAAAGTTATGTTTTTTTAAATGGAACACTCCATATTTTATACTTTATTTTTAATCCTCTTAAGAAGCTGATAAAAATAGTATAATATACTATGGGTCTATTATGGACGGTTGGTTAGTTATGGGCAAATTTGTAGCAAAAACATGTACACATTGAAAACATTGCAGAAGCGTTCCCAGCAAAGATTGCATCATTTTTTATAAACTAGAAAATTTTCCACATCATGAAGAATAATACACATCGGCTTTGGACCTTTTTTGTTCATACTGCTATACAGGGTGTCAACATACGCAAAACAATGGATAACTATTTTTTTTCAAATGGAACACCCTATATACGTTGGCACCAATCTATGGCATTTTTGATAAGCTTTCCAATGATATACAGTTTGTATAACAAAATATTAAGAATCCTTGAGATTTATCAATGAAAACATATTTCTTTTGTTACCTTCTGATGATTTATAGATTTTCAGCCAAAACTATGCATTTTCTGGAAAAACTATAAGAGACCAAAGTTGTAGAGCGAAATATTTCCGATCGATATAAGTCTTTCAACTTTTCGATTAATGCGTGCATTGCCCGCCAGAGCGCGTAAAATTGTGACTGTATATGCATTTTAGCGTTTTTTTACAATTTTTTATTAATAAATTGCACTACACTTTATTTTTCGCAACCCTCTAGCAGAAAAACGGAAAATTATGGGAAAATTCAAGTGACCAATATCGATTAAAAATGTTCCGCTCTACAACTCTTAGTAGCAGCAATTTTTGCCCAAAATGCATAGTTTTCGCTAAAAATGCAAATTGAAAATGTGTGCATCAATTTTCGTGTTTTTGAATGATTTTTTGAATTTTCAGCGAAAACTATGCATTTAGAGCTAAAATTGCTACTATTAAGAATTGTAGAGCGGAACATTTTCAAACGATGTAGGTCATTAGAATTATTCTACAATGTCCCGTTTTTCCGCTAGAGGGCGTGGAAAACAAAGTATAGTGCAATTAATTAATAAACAATTTGAAAAAAAAAAACGCTAAAATACGGTCACGATTTTGCGTATTCTGGCAGGCAATGCACGCATTATTGGAAAAGTCGAAAGACCAATATCGATTGAAAATTTTCCGCTCTACAACTTTGGTCTCCTATTATTTTTTTATAAAATGGATAGTTTGGGCTGAAAATCCAAAAATAGGCAGGAGGTGACATAAGAAAAATGTTTTTTATAGATAAATCTCAAGAATCCTTAATATTTCATTATATAAATTGTACATCATTAGAAAGCTTTTCAAAAATGCCAAGCATTGGTGACAAGATATATAGGGTGTTCCATTTGAAAAAAAATAGTTATCCATTGTTTTGCGTATGTTGACACCCTGTATAGCGGTATGAACAAAAAAGAACCAAAGCCGATTTGTATTATTTTTCATGATGTGGAACATTTTTTAGTGTATAAAAAAAAACACTATCTTTGCCAGGAGCGCTTCTGCAATTTTTTCAATGATTCCTTGTTTTTGCTACAAATTTGCCCATAACTAACCAACCGTCCATAATAGACCCATGGTATCTTATACTATTTTTATCAGCTTCTCAAGAGGGTTGAAAATAAAGTATAAAATATAGGGTGTTCCATTTAAAAAAACATAACTTTGTTCTGTTATGTGTACTTGGACACCCTGTACAAAAACATATATATTTTTAAAATATGTAGAATAAGTGTGGGTATCAGTTCAAGACAACTAGAAGTCGATATCTCAAATAGCAAATAAGTTATGGGGCTTTTACAGATCGCTGGGTCACCCGGTATATATATATATATATATATATATATATACCGGGTGGACCATTTAATATGTTTTCAGGAAATATCTTCGAAACAAGAAATTTAAAAAAAAAATGACCCAAACAAAAAATGATTGTTTTGAAGGGGGCCATAATAACATAATTTTATTTTTTTCATAGATGGCGCTGTTGTCGCTAAATCGAGGTCAACTTAGTGTTTTTAAATGGAAACCCGTACTTTTTATAATAGAATCAGAGTCCTTGTTAAAAAATGAGAAGAATTCACTCAGCTAACTTTTTAGTCAGAGTGATAGATGGCGCTGTAATCGCGGAAAGAAGTTGTTGCATTTGGACGCTTGCGAATTCGAACTTCGCGCGCGTGTGTGTGTGTGTGCGCACCCGCGAACATGCCCGTCTAAAATCACCAATAATGTTCGTTACATTATTTTGTTATTATTTTTGTAAAGGATATGAATGTGACGTAAACTTAACTAGTATTTTATTCAAGAGTGTAATTGTATGATCGACCGACTTGGAAATGCAAAATAAATAATTTTGATCCATTTCCAAGTTGATATTTCAAAATTTATAATAATTTCAAATTAAACAAATAACTTAAATTTTGCTTTTTATATTCTGGGCTCAGCGTGAGCGCTGCTGACAGCTTTGACAGCCCCATGTCGCTCTGCAGGTTGATGTTGTCGATGTCCGGCTGGAGCGTAATTTGTAGGAAGCTGAAAAGAAATGGCAGGTTAGAAGAAGTCGATTGGGTCGAAGTGTGTGTAGACGCGCACTTGTGTTTAACTTACTTGAAATCATCTCTAGAGCAGGTGCTCAAAATGATGGCCGTTCATCTCGAGACATTTTGCGATCCTTGTTTGAAACGATCTCTGAACTTCTCGTAGGGTGTCTCTGTTGATGTTCGCACAAGCATTGTGAATACGCTCCTTCATGTTATCAGGCGTCGACGGTATGTCGGCATAGCATTTGTCCTTCAGCAATCCCCACAGGAAAAAGTCCGGCGCTGTCAAGTCCGGCGAACGTGCCGGCCAAGGCACCGGACCTCCACGACCAATCCACTTGTTCGGAAATTGGCGGTTCAAAATATCTCGGACGATACGGGCAAAATGTGTAGGGCAACCATCGTGCTGATACCACAGTCTCAATCGGGTCAGCAGAGGGACGTCTTCGAGTAAAGCAGGAAGATGAGCCGTCAGAATTTCACCGTATTTTTCAGCATTCAGATTTCCGTCGATGAAGTACGGGCCAATGACGTGATCTCCCAGAACTCGGCACCAAACGTTGACGCTCCATGGTCGTTGATGGTCCACTTGTCGGATCCAATATGGATTCTCCTCCGCCCAATAATGCATGTTATGCCGGTTGATTTGGCCACGATTCGTGAAACTTGCTTCATCCGAGAATAGAACCATGGAAACGAAGTTCCGGTTGTTGCGTATTTGCTGCTGAGCCCAATTGCAGAACTGCACTCGATGTTGGAAGTCGTCGCTATGAAGTTCTTGATGCAACGATACGTGGTAAGGATGAAATTTATGCCGATGAAGAACTCGCAGAACACTCGTTTTGGAGATGCCTGAACTCCGCGCCAGTTGACGAGAACTTATGTTGGGTTTGACTGCAACTGCAGCTAAAATATCAACTTCGGCATTCTCCTGGGTTACGGTGCGTCTTCGATGTCTGGTTCGTTTTAGGCTGCCAGTGTCCACAAATGAGTTCACGATCCGAAGAAAAGTCATGTGACTCGGATGATCTCGATCAGGATACCTCTCCGCGTACAAGCCACACGCATCAAGTGCATTGCGTCTAGCTTCACCATACACGAAAATCATGTCGACCTTTTCCGCGATAGTATACCGCACCATTGTAACGTTTTCGCCATCAATGCAGAAGACCGACTGATTACCAAACTAAATTTTCTTTTGTTCAGTCAAAGAAAGCATCAAAATCCAGCTATTTCCAGCTATTTTTCAATTTAAAATTGTAATTCATGGAAATACGGCCGACGTCATGTTTTGACACACACACACACCACACACACACACACACACACATGCGCGCGAAGTTCGAATACACAAGCGTCCAAATGCAACAACTTCTTTTCGTGATTACAGCGCCATCTATCACTCTGACGAAAAAGTTAGCTGAGTGAATTCTTCTCATTTTTTAACAAGGACTCTGATTCTGTAATAAAAAGTAGGGGTTTCCATTTAAAAAACTAAGTTGACCTCGATTTAGCAACAACAGCGCCATCTATGAAAAAAAAATTATGGTATTATGGCCCCCTTCAATACAATCATTTTTTGTTTGGGTCATTTTTTTCTAAAGTTTCTTGTTTCGAAGATATTTCCTGAAAACACATTAAATGGTCCACCCGGTATATATATATATATATATATATAATTTTTCTCTTAGTATTTTTTTAAGGAAGTAAACTGTTCTGATACCTATTTAAATAGATGCAAATGTAACTATTGGCCACGTCAAATACAATATAAAATAAATAAAATAATAGTTTGATTTACAACTTGGTCACAATATGTTTAATATAAAATTACGCTATAATAAGTGGTAGTAGATAATAATAGCCGATACGGGGCCAGGAAGTGATCCCGAAAGTGATCCCGGAAAACCGGAAGTCAAAATGGCAACGCTGTACGCGCAAAATGGCCGCCAATTTAGTGGCGGGAAGTTCAAATCAGGGGGATTTTAGGGTGAAAAAATTCAAATCTGGGGGATTTCTGGGTGAAAAAATTCAAATCTGGGGGATTTCGGGGTGGAAAAATTCAAATCTGGGGGATTTTTAACTCAAAATGTTCACCAACTGTCAAAATCTGGGGGATTTTAGTGGCGGGATATTCGAAATCTGGGGGAATAAAATGGCAACAGCGGAGCTTGAATGTTCTACAGTGTTGCCGAAAAGGCATCCGGTTTCCGGGAATTCCATCCGGTTTCACCCTGGAATGGCAACGCTGTCGAGCTTTAAGTTCAAGTTCGTGGCGGGAAATTCAAATCCAAAGTTCAGCGCCAGCCAAAGTTCTAAACGTGGGAAATTCAAAAATTTAATTGCGCGGAATAAAATGCCAACAGCGGAGCTTGGAAGTTCTACAGTGTTGCCGAAAAGGCATCCGGTTTCCGAGAATTTCATCCGGTTTCACCCTGGAATGGCAACGCTGTCGAGCTTTAAGTTCAAGTTCGTGGCGGGAAATTCAAATCCAAAGTTCAGCGCCAGCCAAAGTTCTAAAGCGGGAAATTAAAAAAGTGGGGTCAACTTAAAGTTTTACAAAAGTGCCAACTGTTCACCAAAGTTTATTACCAACCTAATAGCTGGATTTATATGTGGGTAATTTAAAATATGTGAATATATCCGTAACGACTCGTCGGATTTGGTGTAGATATCTACTTTGCACGTTTTGAAATCTGATTCGGCAATCTGATTGATTGAAAGTGCTAGTTATTTCATCATCCTCGAATATAACGAGCAGTTATTATGAATTCATCTTTATTGTAACGCGATGCATGATCTTAGAAGTGTGATTAATAACCGCAGGTTTTTGCGTAAAAGTGGAAGTATTGTTTCGATGAAAATTCTCAAATTAGAAAAGACAATCGAAAAACTGCGGAGAGACCTTGAATTGCGAAATATTATAAACAACGAGTTGGTGAGACGTTTCGAAAAATTGACAATTTGTGTAAAAAGTGCAGTAACTTGTTGTGCTCAAGTTTCATCGCCGACGGACCGAAACAGCAAGCATCAGCAAAATATCAAATGGAAAGGCGCGACCGTAAGGAGATTTCGTGGGATAAAACAGGAAATCCTATGCGATAAGTGTCGGATTCGGCGTAGATATGCACTAATTAAAATGGAGCCGGAAATATTTGCAAGCGATGACGTCAAAAACATCGTTAAGAGCCGCCCTTATAAACCCAGGGACGAACCATGAATTCACCATTCAGTCAAGTTTCGTTTAGAGTTTTCAAAATGTTCTCTTGGAATGAATTCGTAGGATTGTGGGCGCGGTTGGTGCTGTGGCTGGCACGTCACCCTCTGGACCCGACCAGACTTAGCCGGTTCACGAATCTGGAGCCTAGGGAGAGGAATCAGGTGAGAAACGTCTTCATCTGGTACTTGGCGGGAGTAGCCTGGTTGGAGACCGTCCTGGACTCCTACGTAAGGTCGGGACTTGTAAACACACGTTCCGAGATGGACGAGGAGGCGGATGAGGAGCCTTTCCACCGTTGGGACCTACAGCCGGAGGGATTCCCCATGGCGGTGATGCCTTATCCCGTGGTGTCTGTCCCCTGCAACGGCAGTGATGACCGGTACCAGCAGGAGGAGCAGGAGGAGGAAGAAGACGCCGAGCGGGAAGAAGAATTCCGGCGCCACCTAAGGCGGATCGAGGACTCCGACTACAATTCGGGGGACTCGGACGATTCGAAGGATTCGGCGGAGGAGCAGGAGCAGGCGGAGTAGCGCCGTAATTTATTTTTACGTGTATTACGTGTATATGTTTTTTTATTTAATTTTTTTTTTTAATTTTTTTTTTTTTTTTTTGATAACTTACATTCTTTTAATGTAATGTCTTATTTTGTGTATTATTTTGTATTTTAATACTAACGTTTTTTTTAAATATGTAACCCTTTTAAATAGCCATGTTCGAATGCATAGTTGGCGTTCATAATAACGGATTTTATTTTTGTAACAATTAAGTTTTGATAGAATGGTTTTCATTTCGCATTTATCATCCATTTTACGGTAATATTTAAATAAAAACACTATGTTATAATTGAAAAAAGTATTTTATTTCCTTTACATATTTTCCTTTACATATTTTAATAATTTTTGCACGTTAACAATACTGCAAACACTTAGCCTATTACTATGCAATAGACAGCAATACATTTATTTTTTTAAATTAGGACAGTGATTATCAAGCTCTAAATTAATAACATTATCAAAAAATTTAGACAGGTAAGTACATTTTTGACTGCCTTTCACGTATACAGTATCTGCAGGTAATTTTTTTAATATAGCCGTTAATTCACTTTCGCCACTACCATACGGAATTCAGTGGTAATTGTCTTCCAACCATCGCACTTGTTTCTGGGAGGTTGAACTAAGATTGTGAAATGGGGTCGGCGGTTTGAATACGTGGTAAAGTAGATTTATTCCATCATTCGTAGCAGCAAGTTCTTTCGGAGTAAAGTCGGGAGCATTGAATCCTTGGATGTCGATGAATAATGCCCTAGGAGGTGGGGGCTGAATGTGTTTCAAGAGAACTGGAGCTAATATTTTTTCCATATCATGAACCCTCTTCATGAACCGCTGCCTATCGTTTGCTTCCTGCACCCAGTTTGCTGTGTTATCATCTTCTTCCAACACATACATGAAAGTGACGGGCACTAAATCGCAGCACACTTTTTCAACCATCTTAAATTATTTTTCTAACTATCCCGGATAACGGTGTATACTCGACAATTGAATCGCTCAGAATGAGACAATAAGCGCGAGTGTTGTCTTTAAATATTTCTGAAGCTTCCATCTCAATGCGCGGGTCCACTGTTGAAGACTTTACGCTTTCGTTTTGTTTGGATTCATCAAATACGAATAATGAATAATCTTTAAAATTCGTAAATGAGAAATGCAGTCTATTTGTATGATTGTAATAACTCTGCTGAAATTGGCAATACATATTGTATACAGTTAAGTAATCATTATTTCCAAAATCCAAATTTAAGTGATCATATGGATAAGATTCCGAGTTCAGGTAAATTCTTATGTTTCTTATATTGCTGCATCAGCATTAGCGACTCCCTTTTTATTTTCTTGGAAAGCGATAATTATGTATCGGGGCTTCTCCAAACTGCTTGAGGTTTTTACGACCCATATATCATCTCTAGATTTTTTCATAGCTGGTAGTTCATGCAATTCCCATTTTCGAAATGGAATTAATATATTTGGATCGTTTTTAATTTGCTCAAACATTTACAATTTCAATTCATCATTCAGTTGAATGTGTGGTACCCGCCATTCAATTTTATTGAGTTTAAATTTAATTTGGGCAACAACCGCATCATCATCATCACATTTGAAACAATTCACGTCACTGGAGGATCGCAACAAAACCAATTCCTGTTTTACATTGATTATTAACTTTTGATCATCCTCAGCAAATCCCATTAAACACTTTAACGGTATTTGTGCATAAAATTTCTTGTTTGGAAAAAATGTTTTTATGTGACCAGTCTTAGCCCATCCAGAAATACCGAGTACTTTCATGTCTTCTGAATCATCATATGAAACATATCCCTTTAGAGTACTGGTAATTCCCAAGTCCCTGGTTCGATCGACTTCAATACCGTTTAGTTCATATCTAATTTCCTCAAGCAGGAAAGCGAACGCGTTTGTAACTAATTCAATTTTTTTACCCTCAGATAAATTGTATTCAACTTCCCCGCTCAAGTAAATGTAACTGTCTGCTGGACAGGTATAAATATCTTGATTTTGTATTGTTATCCTTATCTCATCGCTGTTTCCAAAGTTTGTAGCTCTAGGTTGATATGTGTGATACTCATATTTGACAATTCTCTCGTCGTAGTGGACTTTATCGAACACACCAATTTTATCCATTATATTTAATTTTATAACCGAGAGAAGTTAATTTAGCAAGACTGATACGTGTCACTTCTTTGGGCGATGAACTCGAAGTGATGGTCTTTAGGTGTGCACCCCCCTTTTTATCAAAAACAATACCCATCACAACGTCTTTAATTCGAGTCTAACCAAAATGTGTTCTCCTCTAAAATTTACAAACTCGCCTTCTTGGTCAACAATTCTCAGCGTTATATTATCAATCCGATCTCGAGTGTTTACAGGCAAATATAAAATATTTTTCGGCTCTATATTTATAGCAAAACCTGGATCAACAGATGGACTAAACTCAAACACCGCTAGTAATATTGCACTCGATTCTTATACTATTAACTTTAATTATTTGCACGGGTAAATCAGATGTATGCAGTGCCCCCGCTTTTAGAATTTTATTTCCAGAAAATCCTAATATTTTTCCAATAGTACCTTTATGCGATGAAAAATCAATATCGTATTTACTTTTAATTTCACTTTTTAGCGTATTATTATTGGGTTTAAGTGACAACACTTTATCAGCTTCCGTTTGTGCCGCTTCACTTATCAACAGCTGACGTTGTAAATATGATTCAATGTCATTAATTTCGTACGATCCCGTTGGAATTGAGATTATTTGATTTTTCCCATAAATAAATTTATTGTTCCGGTCCTCTTAAATATTCGGAATTGAATTATATGTATGCAATCCTATTAATCCTAAATAATACTGACGACTCGGATCAAGTTCAATCGGTGGATAATAGTTTACAGAGAGCACACTACTTACACCTTGTAGGGTAAACTTGGTCCCCGGACCACAATACTGATAGCCGGGTATGTGTGCTTCGAACGGGAGCTTATTGATTAATGAGTTGATGATACCTCTACCGCTGCAAGTCATCGTTTAAAAGTTACTTGGAATTGGTGGGCTATATATACCCTGAGCTGAAGTCACTGGTGTTAGTGCAATGAGGGTTGTCAAACAGAAACCATCACTACCAGTATCAAATTTAGATAAGTGAGTGGGCGAGGGATTTAAGAATAAAATCCTGAGACATGGCGATCTACTACCTAATTCAATTAGAGCACTTATTTGCGGACCATCAAATTGCGGTAAATCAAATGTAATGCTATCGCTCCTGTTCAATGAAAACGGTTTAAGGTTTGAAAACGTTTACATTTACTCCAAGTCACTATATGAACCGAAATACATATTTTTGCAAAAAACGATAGATGCTATGCCTGAAATTGAATATTTTCCATATAGAGAAAACGCTGAAATTATAAGTCCTGAGGAGGCGAAAGAGCATTCAGTTTTCATATTCGATGATGTCGCTTGTGACAAGCAAGACAAAGTTCGAGAATATTTCAGTATGGGTAGACATAATAATATAGATTCTTTCTATCTTTGTCAGACTTATACTAGAATTCCTAAACATTTAATACGAGATAATGCTAATTTTATAATATTATTTAAACAAGATGATCTCAACTTGAAGCATGTGTACGCTGATCACGTGAGCAGTGATATGACCTTTGAGACATTTAAGTCTTTATGTGTAGAGTGCTGGAAAGAAAAATTCGGTTTCATTACTATTGATAAAGACTCGGAGTAAGGTAGATATCGGAAAGGTCTTGATCAGTATATAATACTGAAGTAATCAGAGTTTGTGGTAGTGCTAAAACAGCTGTGCAAAGATGCAGACCTGTTTTTAATAACTGCTACCTGTCTTGGAATAACAGCTACCTGTCTTGGAATAACAGCTACCTGATTTGGAATAACTGCTACCTGTTTTGCAATAACAGCTACCTGTCTTGGAGTAACAGCTACCTGATTTGGAATAACTGCTACCTGTCTTGCAATAACAGCTACCTGTCTTGGAATAACAGCTACCTGATTTGGAATAACTGCCACTTGTTTTGCAATAACAGCTACCTGTCTTGGAATAACAGCTACCTGAAAGATTGCTATACGAGAGGTTGGTGGTAAGAAAAAAATTAGTGCTCCGAGAATTATCCCCATTCCAAAACAGGGCGGAATTCTACCACTAATTCCAATTTTTGCCGGATTGAGCGCCCTCGGGACCTTGGCCGGGGGTGCTGCTGGTATTGCCAAAGCTGCGAATAGTGCTAAAGATGCACGATCAAAACTTGCGGAAGCTGAAAGGCACAATAAAGCGATGGAAGCCATTACTCTCGGTAAACCGGGGTAAGGATTATTTTTAAAACCATATCGTAAAGGTATGGGCCTCTTTTTCAAACAACAACACAAGTCAAAAAACTAATTAAATCGCTACCCAACCGCGCCCTAATCGATGTCGATTTGCTAAATGGGGCTAGAAACGTTAAACATTTTAGAGGAGTGTTTATGCGCTACCATCAAAACCTCATTATAGAGAAGCAGGTATTATTAATATGGATTAGGAACGCATTGGGTGGCTTATCAAAAGGCTAGAGATACTGTTCGCTACTTTGATAGTTTCGGAAATTTATCACCACCATTAGAAGTGATAATATTTTAATAATTGTCATATAAAATATAATCATGATCAATATCAAAACTTTGGTTCTTACAACTGTGGACATTTGTGCTTAGAATTTTTGTATAAATAAAGATGATATAGTAAAGATGTATTAGTCATGTCTCAGACCTTTACCCTACAAGGTGTAAGTAGTGTGCTTTCTGTAAACTATTATCCACCGATTGAACTTGATCCGAGTCGTCAGTATTGTTTAGGATTAATAGGATTGCATACATATAATTCAATTCCGAATATTGAAGAGGACCGGAACAATACATTTATTTATGGGAAAAATCAAATAATCTCAATTCCAACGGGATCGTACGAAATTAATGACATTGAATCATATTTACAACGTCAGCTGTTGATAAGTGAAGCGGCACAAACGGAAGCTGATAAAGTGTTGTCACTTAAACCCAATAATAATACGCTAAAAAGTGAAATTAAAAGTAAATACGATATTGATTTTTCATCGCATAAAGGCACTATAGGAAAATTATTAGGATTTTCTGGAAATAAAATTCTAAAAGCGGGGGCACTGCATACATCTGATTTACCCGTGCAAATAATTAAAGTTAATAGTATAAGAATCGAGTGCAATATTACTAGCGGTGCTTATTGCGACAGTAACTTGTCACACACCTTATTTGAGTTTA
Source organism: Ocypus olens (assembly GCA_910593695.2). Taxonomy (NCBI): domain Eukaryota; kingdom Metazoa; phylum Arthropoda; class Insecta; order Coleoptera; family Staphylinidae; genus Ocypus; species Ocypus olens. The sequence goes on from OU343060.1 coordinate 38,330,952, forward strand.
GTCCATCTGTTGATCCAGGTTTTTCTACAAATATAGAGCCGAAAAATATTTTATATTTACCTGTAAACACTCGAGATCGGATTGATAATATAACGCTGAGAATTGTTGACCAAGAAGGCGAGTTTGTAAATTTTAGAGGAGAACACATTTTGGTTAGACTCGAATTAAAGACGTTGTGATGGGTATTGTTTTTGATAAAAAGGGGGGTGCACACCTAAAGACCATCACTTCGAGTTCATCGCCCAAAGAAGTGACACGTATCAGTCTTGCTAAATTAACTTCTCTCGGTTATAAAATTAAATATAATGGATAAAATTGGTGTGTTCGATAAAGTCCACTACGACGAGAGAATTGTCAAATATCAGTATCACACATATCAACCTAGAGCTACAAACTTTGGAAACAGCGATGAGATAAGGATAACAATACAAAATCAAGATATTTATACCTGTCCAGCAGACAGTTACATTTACTTGAGCGGGGAAGTTAAATACAATTTATCTGAGGGTAAAAAAATTGAATTAGTTACAAACGCGTTCGCTTTCCTGTTTGAGGAAATTAGATATGAACTAAACGGTATTGAAGTCGATCGAACCAGGGACTTGGGAATTACCAGTACTCTAAAGGGATATGTTTCATATGTTGATTCAGAAGACATGAAAGTACTCGATATTTCTGAATGGGCTAAGACTGGTCACATAAAAACATTTTTTCCAAACAAGAAATTTTATGCACAAATACCGTTAAAGTGTTTAATGGGATTTGCTGAGGATTATCAAAAGTTAATAATCAATGTAAAACAGGAATTGGTTTTGTAGCGATCCTCCAGTGACGTGAATTGTTTCAAATGTGATGATGATGATGATGCGGTTGTTGCCCAAATTAAATTTAAACTCAATAAAATTGAATGGCGGCTACCACACATTCAACTGAATGATGAATTGAAATTGCAAATGTTTGAGCAAATTAAAAACGATCCAAATATATTAATTCCATTTCGAAAATGGGAATTGCATGAACTACCAACCATGAAAAAATCTAGAGATGATATATGGGCCGTAAAAACCTCAAGCAGTTTGGAGAAGCCCCGATACATAATTATCGCTTTCCAAGAAAATAAAAAGAGAGTCGCAAATGCTGATGCTTCAATGTTTGATAACAGCAATATAAGAAACATAAGAATTTACCTGAACTCGGAATCTTATCCATATGATCACTTAAATTTGGATTTTGGAAATAATGATTACTTAACTGTATACAACATGTATTGCCAATTTCAGCAGAGTTATTACAATCATACAAATTGACCGCATTTCTCATTTACGAATTTTAAAGATTATTCATTATTCGTATTTGATGTATCCAAACAAAACGAAAGCGTAAAGTCTTCAACAGTGGACCTGCGCATTGAGATGGAAGCTTCAGAAATATTTAAAGACAAAACTCGCGCTTATTGTCTCATTCTGAGCGATTCAATTGTCGAGTATACACCGTTATCCGGGATAGTTAGAAAAATAATTTAAGATGGTTGAAAAAGTGTGCTTCGATTTAGTGCCCGTCACTTTCATGTATGTGTTGGAAGAAGATGATTATACTGCAAACTGGGTGCAGGAAGCAAACGATAGGCAGCGGTTCATGAAGAGGGTTGATGATATGGAAAAAATATTAGCTCCAGTTCTCTTGAAACACATTCCGCCCCCACCTCCTAGGGCATCATTCATCGACATCCAAGGATTGAACGCTCCCGACTTTACTCCGAAAGAACTTGCTGCTACGTATGATGGAATAAATCTACTTTACCACGTATTCAAACCGCCGACCCCATTTCACAATCTTAGTTCAACCTCCCAGAAACGAGTGCGATGGTTGGAAAACAATTACCACGGAATTCCGTATGGTAGTGGCGAAAGTGACTTAAGTGAATTACCGGCTATATTAAAAAAATCACCTGCAGATACTGTATACGTGAAAGGCAGTCAAAAATGTACTTACCTGTCTAAATTTTTTGATAATGTTATTAATTTAGAGCTTGATAATCAATGTCCTAATTTTAAAAAATCAATGTATTGCTGTCGATTGCATAGGAATAGGCTAAGTGTTTGCAGTATTGTTAACGTGCAAAAATTATTAAAATTTGTAAAGGAAAATATGTAAAGGAAATAAAATACTTTTTTCAATTATAACATAGTGTTTTTATTTAAATATTACCGTAAAATGGATGATAAATGCGAAATGAAAACCATTCTATCAAAACTTAATTGTTACAAAAATAAAATCCGTTATTATGAACGCAAACTATGCATTCGAACATGGCTATTTGAAAGGGTTAATTGGTTCAAGAACACATCATAAACATATTAAAAAAAACGTTAGTATTAAAATACAAAATAATACACAAAATAAGACATTACATTAAAAGAAAAAAAAACAAAAAAAAAATTATTAAAAAATATTACAAAACAATTCGCAAAAACATATACACACGTAAAAATAGATTATAAAACAAGATAAATTACGGCGCTACTCCGCCTGCTCCTCCTCTGAATCCTCCGAATCCTCCGAATCCTCCGAATCGTCCGAGTCCCCCGAATCGTAGTCGGAGTCCTCGATCCTCCTTAGGTGGCGCCGGTAGTCTTCTTCCCGCTCGGCGTCTTCTTCCTCCTCCTGCTCCTCCTGCTGGTACCGGTCTGCACAGCCGTTGCAGGGGACAGACAGCACGGATAAGGCATCACCGCCATGGGGAGTCCCTCCGGCTGTAGGTCCCAACGGTGGAAAGGCTCCTCATCCGCCTCCTCGTCCATCTCGGAACGTGTTTTCACAAGTCCCGACCTTACGTAGGAGTCCAGGACGGTCTCCAACCTGGCTGCTCCCGCCAAGTACCAGATGAAAACGTTCCTCACCTGATTCCTCTCTCTAGGCTCCAGATTCGCGAACCGGCTAAGTGTGGTCGGGTCCAGAGGGTGGCGTGCCAGCCACAGCATCAACTGCGCCCACAATCTCATGAATTCATTCCAAGAGAACATTTTGAATACTCTTCACGAAACTTGACTGAATGGTGAATTCATGGTTCGTCCCTGGGTTTATAAGGGCGGCTCTTAACGATGTTTTTGACGTCATCGATTGCAAATATTTCCGGCTCAATTTTAATTAGTGCATATCTACGCCGAATCCGACACTTATCGCATAGGATTTCCTGTTTTATCCCACGAAATCTCCTTACGTCGCGCCTGTTCATGTGATATTTTGCTGATGCTTGCTGTTTCGGTCCGTCGGCGATGAAACTTGAGCACAACAAGTTACTGCAACCTTGAGCACTTTTTACACAAATTGTCAATTTTTCGAAACGTCTCACCAACTCGTTGTTTATAATTTTTCGCAATTCAAGGTCTCTCCGCAGTTTTTCGATTGTCTTTTCTAATTTGAGAATTTTCATCGAAACAATACTTCCACTTTTACGCAAAAACCTGCGGTTATTAATCACACTTCTAAGATCATGCATCGCGTTACAATAAAGATGACTTCATAATAACTGCTCGTTATATTCGAGGATGATGAAATAACTAGCACTTTCAACCATTCAGATTGCCGAATCAGATTACAAAACGTGCAAAGTAGATATCTACACCAAATCCGACGAGTCGTTACGGATATATTCACATATTTTAAATTACCCACATATAAATCCAGCTATTAGGTTGGCACTTTTGTAAAACTTTAAGTTGACTCCACCTTTTTAATTTCCCGCTTTAGAACTTTGGCTGGCGCTGCACTTTTGATTTGAATTTCCCGCCACGAACTTGAACTTAAAGCTCGACAGCGTTGCCATTCCAGGGTGAAACCGGATGGAATTCTCGGAAACCGGATGCCTTTTCGGCAACACTGTAGAACTTCCAAGCTCCGCTGTTAGCATTTTATTCCCCGCAATTAAATTTTTGAATTTCCCGCTTTAGAACTTTGGCTGGCGCTGAACTTTGGATTTGAATTTCCCGCCACGAACTTGAACTTAAAGCTCGACGGCGTTGCCATTCCTGGATGAAACCGGATGGAATTCCCGGAAACCGGATGCCTTTTCGGCAACACTGTAGAACTTCCAAGCTCCGCTGTTGCCATTTTATTCCCCCAGATTTCGAATATCGCCCCTCTAAAATCCCCCAGATTTTGACAGTTGGTGAACATTTTGAGTTAAAAATCCCCCAGATTTGAATTTTTCCACCCCGAAATCCCCCAGATTTGAATTTTTTCACCCAGAAATCCCCCAGATTTGAATTTTTTCACCCTAAAATCCCCCTGATTTGAACTTCCCGCCACTAAATTGGCGGCCATTTTGCGCGTACAGCGTTGCCATTTTGACTTCCGGTTTTCCGGGATCACTTCCTGGCCCCGAATCGGCAGTTATCCTCTACTATCCTAATAGCAAGCACCTAAGTACGACACATGTTTTCGGCATGCTTTTGGTCATTTAAACACGATTTCATTAAAATAGATTTGACTTTATGCATTGTTAAAGAAAAAATTGAAATTTCATTTAATAAATAAATTAAATTAATTTTCGCAATGATCCTAATAGCTAGCACCTAAGTGCGACACATGTGTTCGGCATGATTTTGGTCATATAAACACTATTTCATTAAAATAGATTTGACTTTATGCATTGTTAATGAAAAAATTGAAATTTCATTTAATAAATAAATTAAATTTAATTCTCTCAATGATCCTAAAAGCTAGCACCTAAGTGCGACACATGTTTACGGCATTCTTATGGTGATATAAACACTATTTTATTAAAATAGATTAGACTTTATACATTGGTAATGAAAAAATTGAAATTTCATTTAATAAATAAATTAAATTTAATTTTCGCAAAGATCCTAATAGCTAGCACCTAAGTGCGACACATGTTTTCGGAATGCTTTTGGTAATATAAACACTATTTTATTAAAATAGATTTGACTTTATGAATTGTTAATGAAAAAATTGAAATTTCATTTAATAAATAAATTAAATTTAATTTTCGCAATGATTCTAATAGCTAGCACCTAAGTGCGATACATGTTTACGGCATTCTTTTGGTCATATAAACACTATTTCGTAAAAATCGATTTGACTTCATGCATTGTTAATGAAAAAATTGAAATTTCATTTAATAAATAAATTAAATTTAGTTTTCGCAATGATCCCATTAGCCAGCATCTAAGTGCGACACATGTTTTCGGCATGCTTTTGGTCATATAAACACTATTTCATTAAAATAGATTTAAAATAAATTTGTCTTTATGAATGGTTAATGAAAAAATTGAAATTTCATTTAATAAATAAATTAAATTTAATTTTCGCAATGATCCTAATAGCTAGCACCTAAGTGCGACACATGTTTACGGCATGCCTTAGGTCATATAAACTTTATTTCATTAAAACAGATTTGACTTTATGCATTGTTAATGAAAAAATTGAAATTTCATTTAATAAATAAATTAAATTTAATTTTCGCAATGATCCTAATAGCTAGCACCTAAGTGCGACACATGTTTACGGCATGCTTTAGGTCATATAAACACTATTTCATTAAAACAAGTTTGACTTTATGCATAGGTAATCAAAAATAGAAATTTCATTTAATAAATAAATTTAATTTAATTTTCGCAATGATCCTAATGGCTGGCACCTAAGTGCGACACATGTTTTCGGCATGCTTTTGGTCATATAAACACTATTTAATGAAAATAGATTTAACTTTATGCATTGTTAATGAAAAAATTGAAATTTAATTTAATAAATAAACTAAATTTAATTTTCGCAATGATCCTAATAGCCAGCATCTAAGTGCGACACATGTTTTCGGCATTCTTTTGGTCATATAAACACTATTTCATTAAAATAGATTTGACTTTATGCATTGTTAATGAAAAAAATGAAATTTCATTTAATAAATAAATTTAATTTAATTTTCGCAATGATCCTAATGGCTGGCACCTAAGTGCAACACATTTTTTCGTCATGCTTTTGGTCATATAAACACTATTTCATTAAAATGGATTTGACTTTATTCATTGATAATGAAAAAATTGAAATTTAATTTAATAAATAAATTTAATTTAATTTTCGCAATGATCCTAAAAGCTATCACCTAAGTGCGACACATCTTTTCGGCATGCTTTTGGTCATATAAACACTATTTCATCAAAATAGATTTTACTTTATATAATGTTAATGAAAATATTGGAAGTTCATTTAATAAATAAATTAAATTTAATTTTCGCAATGATCCCAATAGCAAGCACCTAAGTGCGACACATGTTTACGGCATTCTTTTGGTCATATAAACACTATTTAATTTAAACAGATTTGACTTTATGCATTGTTATTGAAAAAAATAAAATTTCATTTAATAAATAAATTAAATTTAATTTTCGCAATGATCCTAAACGGTGGCACCTAAGTGCGACACATGTTTTCGGCATGCTTTTGGTCATATAAACACTATTTTATTAAAATAGATTTGACTTTAAGCATTGTTAATGAAAAAATTGAAATTTCATTTAATAAATAAATTAAATTTTATTTTCGCACTAATCCTAACAGCTAGCACCTAACTGCGACACATGTTTTCGAAATGCTTTGGGTCATATAAACACTATTTCATTAAAATAGATTTGACTTTATTCATTGATAATGAAAAAATTGAAATTTCATTTAATAAATAAATTTAATTTAATTTTCGCAATGATCCTAATAGCTAGCATCTAAGTGCGACACATGTTTTCGGCATGCTTTTGGTCATATAAACACTATTTCATCAAAATAGATTTGACTTTATCAATTGTTAATGAAAAAATTGGAAGTTCATTTAATAAATAAATTAAATTTAATTTTCACAATGATCCCAATAGCAACAAGCACCTGAGTGCGACACATGTTTACGGCATTCTTTTGGTCATATCAACACTATTTAATTTAAATAGATTTGACTTTATGCATTGTTATTGAAAAAATTAAAATTTCATCTAATAAATAAATTCAATTTAATTTTCGCAATGATCCTAAAAGCTAGCACCTACGTGCGACACTTGTTTTCCGCATGCTTTCGGTCAGATAAACACTATTACATTAAAATAGATTTGACTTTAAGCATTGTTAATGAAAAAATTTAAATTTCATTTAATAAATAAATTAAATTTAATTTTCGCAAAGATACTAATAGCTAGCACCTAAGTGCGACATATGTTTTCGGCATTCTTTTGGTCATAAAAACACTATTTTATTAAATTAGATTCGACTTTATGCATTGTTAATGAAAAAATTGAAATTGAATTTAGTAAATAAATTAAATTTAATTTTCGCAATGATCCTAACAGCCAGCATTTAAGTGCGACACATGTTTTCGGCATGCTTTTGGTCATATAAACACTATTTCATCAAAATAGATTTGACTTTATGAATTATAAATGAAAAAATTGAAAGTTCATTTAATAAATAAATTAAATTTAATTTTCGCAATGATCCTTATAGCAAGCACCTAAGTGCGACACATGTTTACGGCATTCTTTTGGTCAAATAAACACTATTTCATTAAAATAGATTTGACTTTATGTCTTTATTGTCAATGAAAAAATTAAAATTTCAACTAATAAATAAATTAAATTTAATTTTCGCAATGATCCTAAACGGTGGCACCTAAGTGCGACACATGTTTTCGGCATGCTTTTGGTCATATAAATACTATTTCATTGAAATAGATTTGACTTTATGCATTGTTAATGAAAAAATTGAAATTTCATTTAATAAATAAATGAAATTTAATTTTCGCAAAGATCCTAATAGCTAGCACCTAAGTGCGACACATGTTTTCGGCATTCTTTTGGTCATATAGACACTATTTCATTAAAAATTTATTTGACTTTATTCATTGTTAATGAAAAAAAAAGATATTTCATTTAATAAATAAATTAAATTTAATTTCCGCAATGATCCTAATAGCTGGCATCTAAGTGCGACACATGTTTTTCGCATGCTTTTGGTCATATAAACTCTATTTTATTAAAATAGATTTGACTTTATGCATAGGTAATGAAAAAATAGAAATTTCATTTAATAAATAAATTAAATTTAATTTTCGCAATGATCCTAATAGCTAGCACCTAAGTGCGACACATGTTTTCGGCATGCTTTTGGTCATTTAAACCTTATTTTTTTAAAATAGATTTGACTTTATGCATTGTTAATGAAAAAATTGAAATTTCATTTAATAAATAAATTAATGTATATTTTCGCAATGATCCTAATAGCTAGCACCTAAGTGCGACATATGTTTTCGGCATGCTTTTAGGCATTTAAACAAAATTTCATTAAAAATAGATTTGACTTTATGCATTGTTATTGAAAAAATTAAAATTTCATCTAATAAATAAATTCAATTTAATTTTCGCAATGATCCTAAAAGCTAGCACCTACGTGCGACACTTGTTTTCCGCATGCTTTCGGTCAGATAAACACTATTACATTAAAATAGATTTGACTTTAAGCATTGTTAATGAAAAAATTGAAATTTCATTTAATAAATAAATTAAATTTAATTTTCGCAAAGATACTAATAGCTAGCACCTAAGTGCGACATATGTTTTCGGCATTCTTTTGGTCATAAAAACACTATTTCATTAAAATAGATTCGACTTTATGCATTGTTAATGAAAAAATTGAAATTGAATTTAGTAAATAAATTAAATTTAATTTTCGCAATGATCCTAACAGCCAGCATTTAAGTGCGACACATGTTTTCGGCATGCTTTTGGTCATATAAACACTATTTCATCAAAATAGATTTGACTTTATGAATTATAAATGAAAAAATTGAAAGTTCATTTAATAAATAAATTAAATTTAATTTTCGCAATGATCCTTATAGCAAGCACCTAAGTGCGACACATGTTTACGGCATTCTTTTGGTCAAATAAACACTATTTCATTAAAATAGATTTGACTTTATGCATTGTCATTGAAAAAATTAAAATTTCAACTAATAAATAAATTAAATTTAATTTTCGCAATGATCCTAAACGGTGGCACCTAAGTGCGACACATGTTTTCCGCATGCTTTTGGTCATATAAACACTATTTTATTAAAATAGATTTGACTTTATGCATAGGTAATGAAAAAATAGAAATTTCATTTAATAAATAAATTAAATTTAATTTTCGCAATGATCCTAATAGCTAGCACCTAAGTGCGACACATGTTTTCGGCATGCTTTTAGGCATTTAAACAAAATTTCATTAAAAATAGATTTGACTTTATGCATTGTTAATGAAAAAACTGAAATTTTATTTAATAAATAAATTTAATTTAATTTTCGCAATGATCCCAACAGCTAGCACCTAAGTGCGACATATGTTTTCGGCATGCTTTTGGTCATATAAACACTATTTTATTAAAATAGATTTGACTTTATGCATTGTTATTGAAAAAATTGATATTTCATTTTATAAATAAATAAAATTTAATTTTCGCAATGATCCTAACAGCTAGCACCTAAGTGCGACACATGTTTTCCGCATGCTTTTGGTCATTTAAACACTATTTAAATAAAATAGACTTGACTTTATGCATTGTTATTGAAAAAATTGAAATTTCATTTTATAAATAAATAAAATTTGATTTTCGCAATGATCCTAACAGCTAGCACCTAAGTGCGCCACATGTTTTCGGCATTCTTTAGGTCATATAAACACTATTTCATTAAAATAGATTTGACTTTATTCATTGGTAATGAAAAAATTGAAATTTAATTTAATAAATAAATTTAATTTAATTTTCGCAATGATCCTAAAAGCTGGCACCTAAGTGCAACACATGTTTTCCGCATGCTTTTGGTCATATTAACACTATTTCATTAAAATAGATTTGACTTTATACATTGTTAATGAAAAAATTGAAATTTCATTTAGAAAATAAATTTAATTTAATTTTCGCAAAGATCTTAATAGCAAGCACCTAAGTGCGACACATGTTTTTGGCATGCTTTTGGTCATATAAACACCATTTTATTAAAATGGATTTGACTTTATGCATTGTTAATGAAAAAATAGAAATTTCATATAATAAATAAATTAAATTTAATTTTCGCAAAGATCCTAATAGCTAGCACCTAAGTGCGACACATGTTTTCGGCATACCTTTGGTCATTTAAACACGATTTCATTCAAATAGATTTGACTTTAAGCATTGTTAATGAAAAAATAGAAATTTCATATAATAAATAAATTAAATTTAATTTTCGCAATGATCCTAATAGCTAGCACCTAAGTGCGACACATGTTTTCGGCATACTTTTGGTCATATAAACACGATTTCATTAAAATAGATTTGACTTTATGCATTGTTAATGAAAAAATAGAAATTTCATATAATAAATAAATTAAATTTAATTTTCGCAATGATCCTAATAGCTAGCACCTAAGTGCGACACATGTTTTCGGCATACTTTTGGTCATATAAACACGATTTTATTCAAATAGATTTGACTTTATGCATTGTTAATGAAAAAATAGAAATTTCATTTAATAAATAAATTTAATTTAATTTTCGCAATGATCCTAATAGCTAGCACCCAAGTGCGACACATGTTTTTGGCATGCTTTTGGTCATATAAATACTATTTCATTAAAATAGATTAGACTTTACGCATTGGTAATGAAAAAATTGAAATTTCATTCAATAAATAAATTAAATTAAATTTTCGCAATGATCCTAATAGCTAGCACCTAAGTGCGACACATGCTTTCAGCATACTTTTGGTCATATAAACACGATTTTAATAAAATAGATTTGACATTATCCATTGTTAATGAAAAAATTGAAATTCCATTTAATAAATAAATTAAATTAAATTTTTGCAATGATCCTAATAGCTAGCACCTAAGTGCGACACATGTTTTCAGCATACTTTTGGTCATATAAACACGATTTTATTAAAATAGATTTGACATTATGCATTGTTAATGAAAAAATTGAAATTTCATTTAATAAATAAATTAAATTTAATTTTCGCAATGATCCTAACAGCTTGCACCTAAGTGCGACACATGTTTTCGGCATGTTTTTGGTCATATAAAAACTATTTCAATAAAATGGATTTGGCTTTCTGCATTGTTAATGAAGAAATTGAAATTCCATTGAATAAATAAATTAAATTAAATTTTCGCAATGATCCTAATAGCTAGCACCTAAGTGCGACACATGTTTTCAGCATACTTTTAGTCATATAAACACGATTTTATTAAAATAGATTTGACTTTATGCATTGTTAATGAAAAAATAGAAATTTCATATAATAAATAAATTAAATTTAATTTTCGCAATGATCCTAATAGCAAGCACCTAAGTGCGACACATGTTTTCGGCATACTTTTGGTCATATTAACACGATTTCATTAAAATAGATTTGACTTTACGCATTGTTATGAAAAAATAGAATTTTCATATAATAAATAAATTAAATTTAATTTTCGCAATGATCCTAATAGCTAGCACCTAAGTGCGACACATGTTTTCGGCATGCTTTTAGGCATTTAAACAAAATTTCATTAAAAATAGATTTGACTTTATGCATTGTTAATGAAAAAATTGAAATTTTATTTAATAAATAAATTTAATTTAATTTTCGCAATGATCCCAACAGCTAGCACCTAAGTGCGACATATGTTTTCGGCATGCTTTTGGTCATATAAACACTATTTTATTAAAATAGATTTGACTTTATGCATTGTTATTGAAAAAATTGAAATTTCATTTTATAAATAAATTAATGTATATTTTCGCAATGATCCTAAAAGCTAGCACCCAAGTGCGACACATGTTTTCGGCATGCTTTTAGGCATTTAAACAAAATTTCATTAAAAATAGATTTGACTTTATGCATTGTTAATGAAAAAATTGAAATTTTATTTAATAAATAAATTTAATTTAATTTTCGCAATGATCCCAACAGCTAGCACCTAAGTGCGACATATGTTTTCGGCATGCTTTTGGTCATATAAACACTATTTTATTTAAATAGATTTGACTTTATGCATTGTTATTGAAAAAATTGAAATTTCATTTTATAAATAAATAAAATTTAATTTTCGCAATGATCCTAACAGCTAGCACCTAAGTGCGACACATGTTTTCCGCATGCTTTTGGTCATATAAACACTGTTCTATTAAAATAGATTTGACTTTCTGCATTGTTAATGAAATAATAGAAATTTCATATAATAAATAAATTAAAATTAATTTTCGCAATGATCCTAACAGCTAGCACCTAAGTGCGACACATGTTTTCAGCATTCGTTTGGTGATATAAACACTATTTCATTAAAATAGATTTTACTTTATGAATTGTTAATGAAAAAATTGAAATTTCATTTAATAAATAAATTAAATTTAATTTTCGCAATGATCCTAATAACTAGCACCTTAGTGCGACACATGTTTTCGGCATGCTTTTGCTCATATAAAAACGATTTTTTAAAATAGATTTGACTTTATGCATTGTTAATGAAAAAATGCAAATTTCATTTAATAAATAAATTTAATTTAATTTTCGCAATGACCCGAATAGCTAGCACCTAAGTGCGACATAAGTTTTCGGCATGCCTTTAGTCATATAAACACGATTTTATTAAAATAGATTTGACTTTATGCATTGTTAATGAAAAAATTGAAATTTCATTTAATAAATAAATAAAATTTAATTTTCGCAAAGATCCTAACAGCTAGCACCTAAGTGCGACACATGTTTTCGTCATGCCTTTGGTCATATAAACACGATTTCATTAAAATAGATTTGACTTTATGCATTGTTAATGAAAAAATTGAAATTTCATTTAATAAATAAATTCAATTTAATTTTCGCAATGATCCTAATAGCTAGCACCTAAGTGCGACACATGTTTACGGCATTCTTCTGGTCATATAAACACTATTTTATTAAAAATAGATTTGACTGTATGCATTGGTAATGAAAAAATTGAAATTTCAATTAATAAATAAATTAAATTTAATTTTCGCAATGATCCTAATACATAGCACCTAAGTGCGACACATGTTTACGGCATTCTTTTGGTCAAATAAATACTATTTCATTAAAACAGATTTGACTTAATGCTTTGTTAATGAAAAAATGGAAATTTCATTTAATAAATAAATTAAATTTTATTTTCGCAAAGATCCTAAAAGCTAGCACCCAAGTGCGACACATGTTTTTGGTATGCTTTTGGTAAAATCAACACGATTTTATTGAAATGGATTTGACTTTATGCATTGTTAATAAAAAAATAGAAATTTCATTTAATAAATAAATTCAATTAAATTTTCGCAATGATCCTAATAGCTAGCACCTAAGTGCGACATATGTTTTCGGCATGCCTTTGGTCATATAAACCCTATTTTTTTAAATAGATTTCACTTAATGCATTGTTAATGAAAAAATTAAAATTTCAATTAATAAATAAATTAAATTTAATTTTCGCAATGATCCTAATAGCTAGCACCTAAGTGCGACATAAATTTTCGGCATGCCTTTGGTCATATAAACACGATTTTATTAAAATAGATTTGACTTTATGCATTGTTAATAAAAAAATAGAAATTTCATTTAATAAATAAATTAAATTTAATTTTCGAAATGATCCTAATTGCTAGCACCTAAGTGCGACACATATTTTCGGCATGCTTTTGGTCATATAAACACGATATCATTAAAATAGATTTGTCTTTATGCATTGTTAATAAAAAAATAGAAATTTTATTTAATAAATAAATTTAATTTAATTTTCACAATGATCCTAATGGGCAGTACCTAAGAGCGACACATGTTTTCCGCATGCTTTTAGTCATATAAACAGGATTTCATTAAAATAGATTAGACTTTATGCATTGTTAATGAAAAAATTAAAATTTCATTTAATTAATAAATCAAAATTAATTTTCGCAAAGATCCTAATGGCTTGCACCTAAGTGCGACAAATGTTTACGGTGTGCTTTTGGTCATATAAACACTATTTTGTTAAAATATATTTGACTTTATGCATTGTTAATGAAAAATTAAAATTTCATTTAATTAATAAATTTAATTTATTTTTCGCAATGATCCTAAAGGCTAGCACCTAAGTGCGACACATATTTTCGGCATGCTTTCGGTCTTATAAACACTATTTCATTAAAATATATTTGACTTTATGTATTGTTAATGAAAAAATTGAAATTTCATTTAATAAATAAATTAAATTTAACTTTCGCAATGATTCTAATAACTAGCACCTAAGTGCCACACACGTTTTCGGCATGATTTCGCTCATATAAACACTGTTCTATTAAAATAGATTTGACTTTCTGCATTGTTAATGAAAAAATAGAAATTTCATATAATAAATAATTTAAAATTAATTTTCGCAATGATCCTAATGGCTGGCACCTAAGTGCGACACATGTTTTCGGCATGATTCTGGTCATATAAACACTATTTCAATAAAATAGGTTTGACTTTATGCATTGTCAATGAAAAAATTTAAATTTCATTAAATAAATAAATTAAAATTAATTTTTGCAATGATCCTAATGACTAGCACCTAAGTGCCACACACGTTTTCAGCAAGCTTTCGCTCATATAAACACTGTTCTATTAAAATAGATTTGACTTTCTGCATTGTTAATGAAAAAATAGAAATTTCATTTAATAAATAAATTAAAATTAATTTTCGCAATGATCCTAATAGCTAGCACCTAAGTGCGACACATGTTTTCGGCATGCTTTTGGTCATATAAACACAATTTTTTTAAAATAGATTTGACTTTCTGCATTGTTAATGAAAAAATAGAAATTTCATATAATAAATAAATTAAAATTAATTTTCGCAATGATCCTAATAGCTAGCACCTAAGTGCGACACATGTTTTCGGCAAGCTTTCGCTCATATAAACACTGTTCTATTAAAATAGATTTGACTTTCTGCATTGTTAATGAAAAAATAGAAATTTCATTTAATAAATAAATTAAAATTAATTTTCGCAATGATCCTAATAACCAGCACCTAAGTGCCACACACGTTTTCGGCAAGCTTTCGCTCATATAAACACTGTTCTATTAAAATAAATTTGACTTTCTGCATTGTTAATGAAAAAATAGAAATTTCATTTAATAAATAAATTAAAATTAATTTTCGCAATGATCCTAATAGCTAGCCCCTAAGTGCGACACATGTTTTCGGCATGCTTTTGGTCATATAAACACAATTTTATTAAAATAGATTTGACTTTATGCATTGTCAATGAGAAAATTGAAATTTCATTTAATAAATAAATAAAATTTAATTTTCGCAATGATCCTGATAGCTAGCACCTAAGTGCGAAACATGTTTTCGGCATGCTTTTGAGCAGATAAACACTATTTTATTAAAATAGATTTGACTTTATGCATTGTTAATGAAAAAATAGAAATTTCATTTAATAAATAAATTAATTTTAATTTTCGAAATGATCCTAATAGCTAGCGGCTAAGTGCGACACATGTTTTCGGCATGCTTTTGGTCATATAAACACAATTTTTTTGAAATAGATTTGACTTTCTGCATTGTTAATGAAAAAATAGAAATTTCATATAATAAATAAATTAAAATTAATTTTCGCAATGATCCTAATAGCTAGCACCTAAGTGCGACACATGTTTACGGCATGCTTTTGGACAAATAAACACAATTTTATTAAAATAGATTTGACTTTATGCATTGTCAATGAGAAAATTGAAATTTCATTTAATAAATAAATAAAATTTAATTTTCGCAATGATCCTGATAGCTAGCACCTAAGTGCGAAACATGTTTTCGGCATGCTTTTGAGCAGATAAACACTATTTTATTAAAATAGATTTGACTTTATGCATTGTTAATAAAAAAATAGAAATTTCATTTAATAAATAAATTAAATTTAATTTTCGAAATAATCCTAATAGCTAGCTAGCACCCAAGTGCGACACATGTTTTCGGCATGCTTTTGGTCATATAAACCCTATTTTAAAATAGATTTGACTTTATGCATTGTTAATGAAAAAATTGAAATTTCATTTAATAAATAAATTAAATTTAATTTTCGCAATGATCCTAATAGCTAGCACCTAAGTGCGACATAAGTTTTCGGCATGCCTTTGGTCATATAAACACGATTTTATTGAAATAGATTTGACTTTATGCATTGTTACTGAAAAAATTGAAATTTCATTTAATAAATAAATTAAATTTAATTTTCGCAAAGATCCTAACAGCTAGCACCTAAGTGCGACACATGTTTTCGGCATGCTTTTGGTCATATATACACGATTACATTAAATTGGATTTGACTTTATGCATTGTTAATGAACAAATTGAAATTTCATTAAATAAATGAATTTAATTTAATTTTCGCAATGATCCTAATAGCTATCACCTAAGTGCGACACATGTTTTCGGCATGCTTCTGGTCATATAAACACGATTACATTAAATTGGATTTAACTTTATGCATTGTTAATGAAAAAATTATATTTCATTTAATAAATAAATTAAATTTAATTTTCGCAAAGATCCTAACAGCTAGCACCTAAGTGCGACACATGTTTTCGGCATGCCTTTGGTCATATAAACACGATTTCATTAAAATAGATTTGACTTTATGCATTGTTAATGAAAAAATTGAAATTTCATTTAATAAATAAATAAAATTTAATTATCGCAATGATCCTAATAGCTTGCATCTAAATGCGACACATGTTTTCCGCATGCTTTTGGTCATATAAACACTATGTTATTAAAAGAGATTTGACTTTATACATTGTTAATGAAAAAATTGAAATTTCATTTAATAAATAAATTACATTTAATTTTCGCAATGATCCTAATAGCTAGCACCTAAGTGCGACACATGTTTTCGGCATTCTTTTGGTCATTTGAACACTATTTCATTGAAACAGATTTAACTTTATGCATTGTTAATGAAAAAAATGAAATTTCATTTAATAAATAAACTAAATTTAATTTTCGCAATGATTCTAATTGCCAGCACCTTAGTGCACACAAGTTAACGGCATTCTTTTGGTCATTTAAACACTTTTTCATGAAAAGAGATCAGACTTTATGCATTGTTAATCAAAAAATTGAAATTTCATTTAATAAATAAATTAAATTTAATTTTCGCAAAGATCCTAATAGCTGGCACCTAAGTGCGACACATGTTTTAGGCATTCTTTCGGATATAAGAACACTATTCCAATAAAATAGATTTGACTTTATGCATTGTTAATGAAAAAATTGAAATTTCATTTAATAAATAAATTACATTTAATTTTCGCAATGATCCTAATAGCTAGCACCTAAGTGCGACACATGTTTTCGGCATTCTTTTGGTCATATAAACACTATTTTATTAAAATAGATTTGACTTTATGCATTGTTAATGAAAAAAATTAAATTTCATTTAATAAATAAATTAAATTTAATTTTCGCAAAGATCCTACTAGCTAGCACCTAAGTGCGACACATGTTTTCGGCATTCTTTTGGTCATATAAACACTATTTCATTAAAATAGATTTGACATTATGCATTGTTAATGAAAAAATTGAAATTTCATTTAATAAATAAATTAAATTTAATTTTCGCAAAGATCCTTATAGCTAGCACCCAAGTGCGACACATGTTTTTGGCATGCTTTTGGTAAAATCAACACGATTTTATTAAAATGGATTAGACTTTATGCATTGTTAATGAAAAAATTGAAATTTCATTTAATAAATAAATTAAATTAAATTTTCGCAATGATCCTAACAGCTAGCACCTAAGTGCGACACATGTTTTCGGCATGCTTTTGGTCATATATACACGATTACATTAAATTGGATTTGACTTTATGCATTGTTAATGAACAAATTGAAATTTCATTAAATAAATGAATTTAATTTAATTTTCGCAATGATCCTAATAGCTATCACCTAAGTGCGACACATGTTTTCGGCATGCTTCTGGTCATATAAACACGATTACATTAAATTGGATTTAATTTTATGCATTGTTAATGAAAAAATTATATTTCATTTAATAAATAAATTAAATTTAATTTTCGCAAAGATCCTAACAGCTAGCACCTAAGTGCGACACATGTTTTCGGCATGCCTTTGGTCATATAAACACGATTTCATTAAAATAGATTTGACTTTATGCATTGTTAATGAAAAAATTGAAATTTCATTTAATAAATAAATAAAATTTAATTATCGCAATGATCCTAATAGCTTGCATCTAAATGCGACACATGTTTTCGGCATGCTTTTGGTCATATAAACACTATGTTATTAAAAGAGATTTGACTTTATACATTGTTAATGAAAAAATTGAAATTTCATTTAATAAATAAATTACATTTAATTTTCGCAATGATCCTAATAGCTAGCACCTAAGTGCGACACATGTTTTCGGCATTCTTTTGGTCATTTGAACACTATTTCATTGAAACAGATTTAACTTTATGCATTGTTAATGAAAAAAATGAAATTTCATTTAATAAATAAACTAAATTTAATTTTCGCAATGATTCTAATTGCCAGCACCTTAGTGCACACAAGTTAACGGCATTCTTTTGGTCATTTAAACACTTTTTCATGAAAAGAGATTAGACTTTATGCATTGTTAATCAAAAAATTGAAATTTCATTTAATAAATAAATTAAATTTAATTTTCGCAAAGATCCTAATAGCTGGCACCTAAGTGCGACACATGTTTTAGGCATTCTTTCGGATATAAGAACACTATTCCAATAAAATAGATTTGACTTTATGCATTGTTAATGAAAAAATTGAAATTTCATTTAATAAATAAATTACATTTAATTTTCGCAATGATCCTAATAGCTAGCACCTAAGTGCGACACATGTTTTCGGCATTCTTTTGGTCATATAAACACTATTTCATTAAAATAGATTTGACATTATGCATTGTTAATGAAAAAATTGAAATTTCATTTAATAAATAAATTAAATTTAATTTTCGCAAAGATCCTTATAGCTAGCACCCAAGTGCGACACATGTTTTTGGCATGCTTTTGGTAAAATCAACACGATTTTATTAAAATGGATTAGACTTTATGCATTGTTAATGAAAAAATTGAAATTTCATTTAATTAATAAATTTAATTTATTTTTCGCAATGATCCTAAAGGCTAGCACCTAAGTGCGACACATGTTTTCGGCATGCTTATGGTCGTATAAACACGATTTTAATCAAATAAATTCGACTTTATGCATTGTTGATGAAAAAATAGAAATTTCATTTAATAAATGAATTCAATTTAATTTTCGCAATGATCCTAATAGCTAGCACCTAAGTGCGATACATGTTTTTTATGCATTGTTAATGGAAAAATAGAAATTTCATTTAATAAATAAATTAAATTAAATTTTCGCAATGATCCTAACAACTAGCACCTTAGTGCGACACATGTTTTCGGCATGCTTATGGTCGTTTAAACACGATTTTAATCAAATAAATTCAACTTTATGCATTGTTGATGAAAAAATTGAAATTTCATTTAATAAATGAATTACATTTAATTTTCGCAATGATCCTAATAGCTAGCACCTAAGTGCGACACATGTTTTAGGCATTCTTTTGGATATAAGAACACTATTCCAATAAAATAGATTTGACTTTATGCATTGTTAATGAAAAAATTGAAGTTTCATTTAATAAATAAATTAAATTTAATTTTCGCAAAGATCCTAATAGCTAGCACCTAAGTGCGACACATGTTTTCGGCATGCTTTTGGTCATATAAACACTATTACATTAAATTGGATTTGACTTTATGCATTGTTCATGAAAAAATTGAAATTTCATTTAATAAATAAATTAAATTTAATTTTCGCAATGATCCTAACAGCTATCACCTAAGTGCGACACATGTTTTCGGCATGCTTTTGGTCATATAAACACGATTACATTAAATTGGATTTGTCTTTATGCATTGTTCATGAAAAAATTGAAATTTCATTTAATAAATAAATTAAATTTAATTTTCGCAATGATCCTAACAGCTATCACCTAAGTGCGACACATGTTTTCGGCATGCTTTTGGTCATATAAACACTATTTTATTAAAAGGGATTTAACTTTATACATTGTTAATGAAAAAATTGAAATTTCATTTAATAAATAAATTACATTTAATTTTCGCAATGATCCTAATAGCTAGCACCTAAGTGCGACACATGTTTTCGGCATTCTTTTAGTCATTTGAACACTATGCCATTGAAACAGATTTAACTTTATGCATTGTTAATGAAAAAAATGAAATTTCATTTAATAAATAAACTAAATTTAATTTTCGCAATGATTCTAATTGCCTGCACCTTAGTGCGACACAAGTTAACGGCATTCTTTTGGTCATTTAAACACTATCTCATGAAAAGAGATTAGACTTTATGCATTGTTAATCAAAAAATTGAAATTTCATTTAATAAATAAATTAAATTTAATTTTCGCAAAGATCCTAATAGCTGGCACCTAAGTGCGACACATGTTTTCGGCATTCTTTTGGTCATATAAACACTATTTTATTAAAATAGATTTGACTTTATGCATTGTTATTGAGAAAAATTAAATTTAATTTAATAAATAAATTAAATTTAATTTTCGCAAAGATCCTAATAGCTAGCACCTAAGTGCGACACATGTTTTCGGCATTCTTTTGGTCATATAAACACTATTTCATTAAAATAGATTTGACATTATGCATTGTTAATGAAAAAATTGAAATTTCATTTAATAAATAAATTAAATTTAATTTTCGCAAAGATCCTTATAGCTAGCACCCAAGTGCGACACATGTTTTTGGCAAGCTTTTGGTAAAATCAACACGATTTTATTTAAATGGATTTGACTTTATGCATTGTTAATGAAAAAATTGAAATTTCATTTAATAAATAAATTAAATTAAATTTTCGCAATGATCCTAACAGCTATCACCTAAGTGCGACACATGTTTTTGGCATGCTTATGGTCGTATAAACACGATTTTAATCAAATAAATTCGACTTTATGCACTGTTGATGAAAAAATTGAAATTTCATTTAATAAATGAATTTAATTTAATTTTCGCAATGATCCTAATAGCTAGCACCTAAGTGCGATACATGTTTTTTTATGCATTGTTAATGAAAAAATAGAAATTTCATTTAATATATAAATTAAATTAAATTTTCGCAATGATCCTAACAGCTATCACCTAAGTGCGACACATGTTTTTGGCATGCTTATGGTCGTATAAACACGATTTTAATCAAATAAATTCGACTTTATGCACTGTTGATGAAAAAATTGAAATTTCATTTAATAAATGAATTTAATTTAATTTTCGCAATGATCCTAATAGCTAGCACCTAAGTGCGATACATGTTTTTTTATGCATTGTTAATGAAAAAATAGAAATTTCATTTAATATATAAATTAAATTAAATTTTCGCAATGATCCTAACAGCTATCACCTAAGTGCGACACATGTTTTTGGCATGCTTAGGTCGTTTAAACACGATTTTAATCAAATAAATTCAACTTTATGCATTGTTGATGAAAAAATTGAAATTTCATTTAATAAATGAATTTAATTTAATTTTCGCAATGATCCTAATAGCTAGCACCTAAGTGCGACACATGTTTTCGGCATGCTTTTGGTCATATAAACACTATTTTATTAAAAGAGATTTGACTTTATGCATTGTTAATGAAAAAATTGAAATTTCATTTAATAAATAAATTACATTTAATTTTCGCAATGATCCTAATAGCCAGCACCTAAGTGCGACACATGTTTTCGGCAATCTTTTGGTAATATGAACACTATTTCAATAAAATAGATTTGACTTTATGCATTGTTAATGAACAAATTGAAATTTCATTAAATAAATGAATTTAATTTAATTTTCGCAATGATCCTAATAGCTATCACCTAAGTGCGACACATGTTTTCGGCATGCTTTTGGTCATATAAATACGATTACATTAAATTGGATTTGACTTTATGCATTGTTAATGAAAAAATTGAAATTTCATTTAATAAATAAATTAAATTTAATTTTCGCAAAGATCCTAACAGCTAGCACCTCAGTGCGACACATGTTTTCGGCATGCCTTTGGTCATATAAACACGATTTTATTAAAATAGATTTGACTTTATGCATTGTTAATGGAAAAATTGAAATTTCATTTAATAAATAAATAAAATTTAATTTTCGCAATGATCCTAATAGCTAGCATCTAAATGCGACACATGTTTTCGGCATGCTTTTGGTCATATAAAAACTATTTTATTAAAAGAGATTTGACTTTATGCATTGTTAATGAAAAAATTGAAATTTCATTTAATAAATAAATTACATTTAATTTTCGCAATGATCCTAATAGCTAGCACCTAAGTGCGACACATGTTTTCGGCATTCTTTTGATCATTTGAACACTATTTCATTGAAACAGATTTAACTTTATGCATTGTTAATGAAAAAAATGAAATTTCATTTAATAAATAAACTAAATTTAATTTTCGCAATGATTCTAATTGCCAGCACCTTAGTACGACACAAGTTAACGGCATTCTTTTGGTCATTTAAACACTATTTCATGAAAAGAGATTAGACTTTATGCATTGTTAATCAAAAAATTGAAAATTCATTTAATAAATAAATTAAATTTAGTTTTCGCAAAGATCCTAATAGCTGGCACCTAAGTGCGACACATGTTTTCGGCATTCTTTTGGTCATATAAACACTATTTTATTAAAATAGATTTGACTTTATGCATTGTTAATGAAAAAATTGAAATTTCATTTAATAAATAAATCAAATTTAATTTTCACAATGATCCTAATGGCAAGCATCTAACTGCGATACTTGTTTTCTGCATGTTTTGGTCATATAAACACTATTTCATTATAATAGATTTGACTTTTAACATTGTTAATGAAAAAAATGAAATTTCATTTAATAAATAAATTAAATTGAATTTTCGCAATGATCCTAATAGCTAGCACCTAAGTGCGACACATGTTTTCGGCATGCTTTTGGTCATATAAACACGATTTAATCAGAAAGGATTTGACTTTATGCATTGTTTATGCAAAAATAGAAATTTAATTTAGTAAATAAATTGAATTTAATTTTCGAAATGATCCTAATGGCAAGCACCTAAGTGCGACACATGTTTTCCGCATGCTTTTGGTCATATAAACACTATTTCACTAAAATAGATTTGACTTTATGCATTGTTAATGAAAAACTGAAACTTCATTTAATAAATAAATTAAATTTAATTTTCGCAATGATCTTAATAGCCAGCACCTAAGTGCGACACATGTTTTCCGCATGCTTTTGGTCTTATAAACACGATTTCATTAAAATAGATTTGACTTTATGCATTGTTAATGAAAAAATTGAAACTTCATTTAATAAATAAATTAAATTTAATTTTCGCGATGATCCTAACAGCCAGCACTTAAGTGCGACACATGTTTTCCGTATTCTTTTGGTCATTTAAACACGATTTCATTAAAATAGATTTGACTTTATGCATTGTTAATGAAAAAATTGAAACTTCATTTAATAAATAAATTAAATTTAATTTTCACAATGATCCTGATAGCTAGCACCTGAGTGCGACACATGTTTTCGGATTGCTTTTGGTCATATAAACACGATTTCATTAAAATAGATTTGACTTTATGCATTGTTAATGAAACAATTGAAACTTCATTTAATAAATAAATTAAATTTAATTTTCGCAATGATCCTAATAGCTAGCACCTAAGTGCGACATATGTTTTCGGCATGCTTTTGGTCATTTAAACACGATTTCATTAAAATAGATTTGACTTTATGCATTGTTAATGAAAAAATTGAAATTTCATTTAATAAATAAATTTAATTTAATTTTCGCAATGATCCTAATGGCCAGCACCTAAGTGCAACACATGTTTTGGGCATACTTTTGGTCATATAAACACCATTTCATTAAAATAGATTTGACTTTATGCATTGGTAATAAAAAAATTGAAATTTCAATTAATAAATAAATTAAATTTAATTTTCGCAACGATCCTAATGGCCAGCACCTAAGTGCGACACATGCTTTGGGCATGCTTTTGGTCATATAAACACTATTTAATTAAAGTAGATTTGACTTTATGCATTGGTAATGAAAAAATTGAAATTTCATTTAATAAATAAATTTAATTTAATTTTCGCAATGATCCTAATGGCCAGCACCTAAGTGCGACACATGTTTTCCGCATGCTTTTGGTCAAATAAACACGATTTCATTAAAATAGATTTGACTTTATGCATTGTTAATGAAAAAATTGAAGTTTCATTTAATAAATAAATTAAATTTAATTTTCGCAATGATCCTAATAGCTAGCACCTAAGTGCGACACATGTTTTCGGCATGCTTTTGGTCATATAAATACGATTTTATTAAAATAGATTTGACTTTATGCATTGTTAATGAAAAAATTGAGACTTCATTTAATAAATAAATTAAATTTAATTTTCGCAAAGATCCTAATAGCTAGCACCTAAGTGCGACACATGATTACGGCTTTCTTCAGGTCATATAAACACCATTTCATTAAAATAGATTTGACTTTATGCATTGTTAATGAAAAAATTAAAATTTCATTTAATTAATAAATTAAATTTAATTTTCGCAATGATCCTAACGGCTAGCACCTAAGTCTGACACATATTTTCGGCATGCTTTTGGTCATATAAACACTATTTCACTAAAATAGATTTGATAAATAAATTTAATTTAATTTTCGCAATGATCCTAATAGCCAGCACCTAAGTGCGACACATGTTTTCCGCATGCTTTTGGTCGTATAAACACGGTTTTAATAAAATAGATTAGACTTTATGCATTGTTAATGAAAAATTTGAAATTTCATTAAATAAATAAATTTAATTTAATTTTCGCAAAGATCCTTATGGCTGGCACCTAAGTGCGACACATGTTTTCGGCATGCTTTTGGTCATATAAACACTAATTTATTAAAATATATTTGACTTTATACATTGTTAATGAAAAAATTAAAATTTCATTTAATTAAAAAATTAAATTTAATTTTCGCTAAGATCTATAAAGGCCAGCACCTAAGTGCGACACATGTTTACGGCATGCTTTTGGTCATATAAACACTATTTCATTAAAATATATTTGACTTTATGCATTGTTAATGAAAAAATTAAAATTTCATTTAATTAATAAATTAAATTTAATTTTTGCAATGATCCCAACGGCTAGCACCTAAGTGCGACACATGTTTTCGGCATGCTTTTGGTCATATAAACACGATTTCAATAAAATAGATTTGACTTAATGCATTGTTAATAAAAAAATAGAAATTTCAGATAATAAATAAATTTAATTTAATTTTCGCAATGATCCTAATGGCTGGCACCGAAGTGCGACACATGTTTTCGGCATGCTTTTGGTCATATAAACACTATTTCACTAAAATAGATTTGATAAAAAAATTTAATTTAATTTTCGCAATGATCCTAATAGCCAGCACCTAAGTGCGACACATGTTTTCCGCATGCTTTTGGTCGTATAAACACGGTTTTAATAAAATAGATTAGACTTTATGCATTGTTAATGAAAAATTTGAAATTTCATTAAATAAATAAATTTAATTTAATTTTCGCAAAGATCCTTATGGCTGGCACCTAAGTGCGACACATGTTTTCGGCATGCTTTTGGTCATATAAACACTAATTCATTAAAATATATTTGACTTTATACATTGTTAATGAAAAAATTAAAATTTCATTTAATTAAAAAATTAAATTTAATTTTCGCTAAGATCTATAAAGGCCAGCACCTAAGTGCGACACATGTTTACGGCATGCTTTTGGTCATATAAACACTATTTCATTAAAATATATTTGACTTTATGCATTGTTAATGAAAAAATTAAAATTTCATTTAATTAATAAATTAAATTTAATTTTTGCAATGATCCCAACGGCTAGCACCTAAGTGCGACACATGTTTTCGGCATGCTTTTGGTCATATAAACACGATTTCAATAAAATAGATTTGACTTAATGCATTGTTAATAAAAAAATAGGAATTTCATTTAATAAATAAATTAAATTTAATCATGGTGAAGGTTGTGACCGTTACTACGTGGTAATTCATTATAAAATCACTGAATAAAACACTTATTATGTTTAACATATAAACACTATTTCACTAAAATAGATTTGATAAAAAAATTTAATTTAATTTTCGCAATGATCCTAATAGCCAGCACCTAAGTGCGACACATGTTTTCCGCATGCTTTTGGTCGTATAAATACGGTTTTAATAAAATAGATTAGACTTTATGCATTGTTAATGAAAAATTTGAAATTTCATTTAATAAATAAATTGAATTTAATTTTCGCAATGATCCTAACGGCTAGCACCGAAGTGCGACACATGTTTTCGGCATGGTTTTGGTCATATAAACACTATTTTATTAAAATAGATTTGACTTTATGCATTGTTAATAAAAAAATAGAAATTTCATTTAATAAATAAATTAAATTGAATTTTCGCAATGATCCCAATAGCTAGCACCTAAGTGCGACACATGTTTTCGGCATGCTTTTGGTCATCTAAACACGATTACATTAAAATAGTTTTGATTTTATGCATTGTTAATGCAAAAACAGAAATTTCATTTAATAAATAAATTAAATTTAATTTTCGCAATGATCCTAATGGCCAGCACCTAAGTGCGACACATGTTTTCCGCATGATTTTGGTAATATAAACACGATTTCATTACAATAGATTTGACTTTATGCATTATTAATGAAAAAATGGAAATTTCATTTAATAAATAAATTAATTTTAATTTTCGCAATGATCCTAATAGCTAGCACCTAAGCGCGACAATTTTTTTCCGCATGGTTTTGGTCATATAAACACTATTTCATTATAATAGATTTGACTTTTAACATTGTTAATGAAAAAAATGAAATTTCATTTAATAAATAAATTAAATTTAATTTTCGCAATGATCCTAATAGCTAGCACCTAAGTGCGACCCATGTTTTCGGCATGCTTTTGGTCATATAAACACTATTTTATTAAAATAGATTTGACTTAATGCATTGTTAATGAAAAAACAGAAATATCATATAATAAATAAATTAAATTTAATTTTCGCTATGATCCTAATAGCAAGCACCCAAGTGCCACACAAGTTTTCGGCATGTTTTGGTCGTATAAACACTATTTCATTATAATAGATTTGACTTTTAGCATTGTTAATGAAAAAAATGAAATTTCATTTAATAAATAAATTAAATTTAATTTTCGCAAGGATCCAAACAGCTAGCACCTAAGTGCTACAAATGTTTTCGGCATGCTTCTGGTCATATAAACACTATTACATTAAAATAGATTTGACTTAATGCATTGTTAATGAAAAAATTGAAATTTCATTTAATAAATAAATTTAATTTAATTTTCGCAATGATCCTAATAGCCAGCACCTAAGTGCGACAGATGTGTTCGGCATGCTTTTGGTCATATTAAAACTATTTTATTAAAATAGATTTGACTTTATGCATAGTTAATGAAAAAATTGAAATTTCATTTAATAAATAAATCTAATTCAATTTTCGCAATGATCCTAATGGCTCGCACCTAAGTGCTACACATGTTTTCGGAATGCTTTTGGTCATATAAACACTATTTTGTTAAAATAGATTTGACTTTATGCATTGTTAATGAAAAAATTGAAATTTCATTTAATAAATAAATTAAATTTAATTTTCGTAATGATCCTAATGGCTAGCACCTAAGTGCGACACATGTTTTCGGAATGCTTTTGGTCATATAAACACTATTTCATTAAAATAGATTTGACTTTTTGCATTGTTAATGAAAAAATTGAAATTTCATTTAATAAATAAATGAAATTTAATTTTCGCAATGATCCTAATGGCTAGCACCTAAGTGCGACACATGTTTTCAGCATGCTTTAGGTCATATAAACACTATTTCATTATAATAGATTTGACTTTTAACATTGTTAATGAAAAAAATGAAATTTCATTTAATAAATAAATTTAATTTAATTTTCGCAATGATCCTAATAGCTGGCACCTAAGTGCGACACATGTTTTTAGCATGCTTTTGGTCATGTAAACACTATTTTATTTAATTAGATTTAAGTTTTAACATTGTTAATGAAAAAAATGAAATTTCATTTAATAAATAAATTAAATTTAATTTTCGCAATGATCCTAATGACTAGCACCTAAGTGCGACACATGTTTTCAGCATGCTTTAGGTCATATAAACACTATTTCATTATAATAGATTTGACTTTTAACATTGTTAATGAAAAAAATGAAATTCCATTTAATAAATAAATCAAATTTAATTTTCGCAATGATCCTAATGGCAAGCACCTAAGTGCGATACATGTTTTCTGCATGTTTTTGGTCATATAAACACTATTTCATTATAATAGATTTGACTTTTAACATTGTTAATGAAAAAAATTAAATTTCATTTAATTAATAAATTTAATTTAATTTTCGCAATGATCCTAATGGCTAGCACCTAAGTGCGACACATGTTTTCGGCATGCTTTTGGTCATATAAACACTATTTTATTAAAATAGATTTGACTTTCTGCATTGTTAATGAAAAAACAGAAATATCATATAATAAATAAATTAAATTTAATTTTCGCTATGATCCTAATAGCAAGCACCCAAGTGCCACACAAGTTTTCGGCATGCTTTTGGTCGTATAAACACTATTTTATTATAATAGATTTGACTTTTAGCATTGTTAATGAAAAAAATGAAATTTCATTTAATAAATAAATCAAATTTAATTTTCGCAATGATCCTAATGGCTAGCACCTAAGTGCGATACATGTTTTCGGCATGTTTTTGGTCATATAAACACTATTTCATTAGAATAGATTTGACTTTTAACATTGTTAATGAAAAAAATGAAATTTCATTTAATAAATAAATTAAATTTAATTTTCGCAAGGATCCAAACAGCTAGCACCTAAGTGCTACACATGTTTTCGGCATGCTTCTGGTCATATAAACACTATTTCAATAAAATAGATTTGACGTAATGCATTGTTAATGAAAAAATTGAAATTTCATTTAATAAATAAATTTAATTTAATTTTCGCAATGATCCTAATAGCCAGCACCTAAGTGCGACAGATGTGTTCGGCATGCTTTTGGTCATATTAAAACTATTTTATTAAAATAGATTTGACTTTATGCATAGTTAATGAAAAAATTGAAATTTCATTTAATAAATAAATCTAATTCAATTTTCGCAATGATCCTAATGGCTCGCACCTAAGTGCTACACATGTTTTCGGAATGCTTTTGGTCATATAAACACTATTTTGTTAAAATAGATTTGACTTTATGCATTGTTAATGAAAAAATTGAAATTTCATTTAATAAATAAATTAAATTTAATTTTCGTAATGATCCTAATGGCTAGCACCTAAGTGCGACACATGTTTTCGGAATGCTTTTGGTCATATAAACACTATTTCTTTAAAATAGATTTGACTTTATGCATTGTTAATGAAAAAATTGAAATTTCATTTAATAAATAAATCAAATTTAATTTTCGCAATGATCCTAATGGCTAGCACCTAAGTGCGACACATGTTTTCAGCATGCTTTAGGTCATATAAACACTATTTCATTATAATAGATTTGACTTTTAACATTGTTAATGAAAAAAATGAAATTTCATTTAATAAATAAATTAAATTTAATTTTCGCAATGATCCTAATAGCTGGCACCTAAGTGCGACACATGTTTTTAGCATGCTTTTGGTCATGTAAACACTATTTTATTTAATTAGATTTAAGTTTTAACATTGTTAATGAAAAAAATGAAATTTCATTTAATAAATAAATTAAATTTAATTTTCGCAATGATCCTAATGGCTAGCACCTAAGTGCGACACATGTTTTCAGCATGCTTTAGGTCATATAAACACTATTTCATTATAATAGATTTGACTTTTAACATTGTTAATGAAAAAAATGAAATTCCATTTAATAAATAAATCAAATTTAATTTTCGCAATGATCCTAATGGCAAGCACCTAAGTGCGATACATGTTTTCTGCATGTTTTTGGTCATATAAACACTATTTCATTATAATAGATTTGACTTTTAACATTGTTAATGAAAAAAATGAAATTTCATTTAATTAATAAATTAAATTTAATTTTCGCAATGATCCTAATGGCTAGCACCTAAGTGCGACACATGTTTTCGGCATGCTTTTGGTCATATAAACACTATTTCATTAAAATAGATTTGACTTTATGCATTGTTAATGAAAAAATTGAAATTTCATTTAATAAATAAATCAAATTTAATTTTCGCAATGATCCTAATGGCTAGCACCTAAGTGCGACACATGTTTTCAGCATGCTTTAGGTCATATAAACACTATTTCATTATAATAGATTTGACTTTTAACATTGTTAATGAAAAAAATGAAATTCCATTTAATAAATAAATCAAATTTAATTTTCGCAATGATCCTAATGGCAAGCACCTAAGTGCGATACATGTTTTCTGCATGTTTTTGGTCATATAAACACTATTTCATTATAATAGATTTGACTTTTAACATTGTTAATGAAAAAAATGAAATTTCATTTAATAAATAAATTAAATTTAATTTTCGCAATGATCCTAATAGCTGGCACCTAAGTGCGACACATGTTTTTAGCATGCTTTTGGTCATGTAAACACTATTTTATTTAATTAGATTTAAGTTTTAACATTGTTAATGAAAAAAATGAAATTTCATTTAATAAATAAATTAAATTTAATTTTCGCAATGATCCTAATAGCTGGCACCTAAGTGCGACACATGTTTTCAGCATGCTTTAGGTCATATAAACACTATTTCATTATAATAGATTTGACTTTTAACATTGTTAATGAAAAAAATGAAATTCCATTTAATAAATAAATCAAATTTAATTTTCGCAATGATCCTAATGGCAAGCACCTAAGTGCGATACATGTTTTCTGCATGTTTTTGGTCATATAAACACTATTTCATTATAATAGATTTGACTTTTAACATTGTTAATGAAAAAAATGAAATTCCATTTAATAAATAAATCAAATTTAATTTTCGCAATGATCCTAATGGCAAGCACCTAAGTGCGACACATGTTTTCGGCATGCTTTTGGTCATATAAACACTATTTTATTAAAATAGATTTGACTTTCTGCATTGTTAATGAAAAAACAGAAATATCATATAATAAATAAATTAAATTTAATTTTCGCTATGATCCTAATAGCAAGCACCCAAGTGCCACACAAGTTTTCGGCATGCTTTTGGTCGTATAAATAATATTTTATTATAATAGATTTGACTTTTAGCATTGTTAATGAAAAAAATGAAATTTCATTTAATAAATAAATCAAATTTAATTTTCGCAATGATCCTAATGGCTAGCACCTAAGTGCGATACATGTTTTCGGCATGTTTTTGGTCATATAAACACTATTGCATTAGAATAGATTTGACTTTTAACATTGTTAATGAAAAAAATGAAATTTCATTTAATAAATAAATTAAATTTAATTTTCGCAATGATCCTAATGGCTGGCACCTAAGTGCGACACATGTTTTCAGCATGCTTTTGGTCATGTAAACACTATTTTATTTAATTAGATTTGAGTTTTAACATTGTTAATGGAAAAATTGAAATTTCATTTAATAAATAAATTAAATTTAATTTTCCCAATGATCCTAATAGCTAGCACCTAAGTGCGACACATGTTTTCGGCATGCTTTTGGTCATATAAGCACTATTTCATTAAAATATATTTGACTTTAAACATTGTTAATGAAAAAATTTAAATTTCATTTAATTAATAAATTAAATTTAATTTTCGCAAAGATCTATAAAGGCCGGCACCTAAGTGCGACACATGTTTACGGCATGCTTTTGGTCATATAAACACCATTTCATTAAAATATATTTGACTTTATGCATAGTTAATGAAAAAATTAAAATTTCATTGAATTAATAAATTAAATTTAATTTTCGCAAAGATCTATAAAGGCCGGCATCTAAGTGCGACACATGTTTTCGGCATGCTTTTGGTCATATAAACACTATTTCACTAAAATAGATTTGATAAATAAATTTAATTTAATTTTCGCAATGATCCTAATAGCCAGCACCCAAGTGCGACACATGTTTTCCGCATGCTTTTGGTCGTATAAACACGTCTTTAATAAAATAGATTAGACTTTATGCATTGTTAATGAAAAATTTGAAATTTCATAAATAAATTTAATTTAATTTTCGCAAAGATCCTTATGGCTGGCACCTAAGTGCGTCACATGTTTTCGGCATGCTTTTGGTAGTATAAACACTATTTCATTAAAATATATTTGACTTTAAACCATGTTAATGAAAAAATTCAAATTTCATTTAATTAATAAATTAAATTTAATTTTCGCAAAGATCAATAAAGGCCGGCACCTAAGTGCGACACATGTTTACGGCATGCTTTTGGTCATATAAACACTATTTCATTAAAATATATTTGACATTATGCATTGTTAATGAAAAAATTAAAATTTCATTTAATTAATAAATTAAATTTAATTTTCGCAATGATCCTAACGGCTAGCACCTTAGTGCGACACATATTTTCGGAGTGCTTTTGGTCATATAAACACGATTTCAAGAAAATGGATTTTACTTAAAGCATTGTTAATAAAAAATAGAAATTTCAGTTAATAAATAAATTTAATTTAATTTTCGCAATGATCCTAATGGCTGGCACCGAAGTGCGACACATGTTTTCGGCATGCTTTTGGTCATATAAACACTATTTCACTAAAATAGATTTGATAAATAAATTTATTTTCATTTTCGCAATGATCCTAATTGCCAGCACCTAAGTGCGACACATGTTTACCGCATGCTTTTGGTCGAATAAACACGGTTTTAATAAAATAGATTAGACTTTATGCATTGTTAATGAAAAATTTGAAATTTCATTAAATAAATAAATTTAATTTAATTTTCGCAAAGATCCCTATGGCTGGCACCTAAGTGCGACACATGTTTTCGGCATGCTTTTGGTCATATAAACACTAATTCATTAAAATATAATTGACTTTATACATTGTTAATGAAAAAATTAAAATTTCATTTAATTAATTAATTAAATTTAATTTTCGCTAAGATCTATAAAGGCCAGCACCTAAGTGCGACACATGTTTACGGCATGCTTTTGGTCATATAAACACTATTTCATTAAAATATATTTGACTTTATGCATTGTTAATGAAAAAATTAAAATTTCATTTAATTAATAAATTAAATTTAATTTTCGCAATGATCCTAACGGCTAGCACCTTAGTGCGACACATATTTTCGGAGTGCTTTTGGTCATATAAACACGATTTCAAGAAAATGGATTTGACTTAAAGCATTGTTAATAAAAAATAGAAATTTCAGTTAATAAATAAATTTAATTTAATTTTCGCAATGATCCTAATGGCTGGCACCGAAGTGCGACACATGTTTTCGGCATGCTTTTGGTCATATAAACACTATTTCACTAAAATAGATTTGATAAATAAATTTATTTTCATTTTCGCAATGATCCCAATAGCCAGCACCTAAGTGCGACACATGTTTACCGCATGCTTTTGGTCGAATAAACACGGTTTTAATCAAATAGATTAGACTTTATGCATTGTTAATGAAAAATTTGAAATTTCATTAAATAAATAAATTTAATTTAATTTTCGCAAAGATCCCTATGGCTGGCACCTAAGTGCGACACATATTTTCGGCATGCTTTTGGTCATATAAACACGATTTCAATAAAATAGATTTGACTTAATGCATTGTTAATAAAAAAATAGGAATTTCATTTAATAAATAAATTAAATTTAAACATGGTGATGGTTGTGACCGTTACTACGTGGTAATTCATTATAAAATCACTGAATAAAACACTTACCATGTTTTTTACCACAATTTATTTGATGTATGTACAAATATTTCATATACATACATATCACGACTTAAGTTTTGACGTTTTACTGTCATTATCAAGTCTTGATAATGACAGTAAAACGTCGAAAGTAATTTGAAATTTAATTTAATTTTCGCAATGATCCTAATAGCTAGCACCTAAGCGCGAAACATTTTTTCCGAATGCTTTTGGTCATATAAACACTGTTTTATTAAAATAGATTTGACTTTATGCATTGTTAATGCAACAATAGAAATTTCATTTAATAAATTAATTTAATTTAATTTTCGCAATGATCCCAATAGCTAGCACCTAAGTGCGACACATGTTTTCGGCATGCTTTTGGTCATATAAACACGATTACATTAAAATAGATTTGACTTTATGCATTGTTAATGAAAAAAATGAAATTTCATTTAATAAATAAATTAAATTTAATTTTCGCAATGATCCTAATAGGTAGCACCTAAGTGCGACACATGTTTTCCGCATACTTTTGGTCATATAAACACGATTTAATTAAAACAGATTTGACTTTATGCATTGTTAATGAAAAAATTGAAACTTCATTTTTTAAATAAATTAAATTTAATTTTCGCAATGATCCTAATAGATAGCACCTAAGTGCGACACATGTTTTCGGCAAGCTTTTGGTCATTTAAACACTATTTTATAAAAATTGATTTGACTTTATGCTTTGTTAATAAAAAAATTGAAATTTCATTTAATAAATAAATTAAATTTAATTTTCGCAATGATCCTAAAGGCAAGCACCTAAGTGCGACACATGTTTTCCGCATGCTTTTGGTCATATTAACACGATTTCATTAAAATAGATTTGACTTTATGCATTGTTAATGAAAAAATTGAAATTTCAATTAATAAATGGATTAAATTTAATTTTCGCAATGATCCTAATGGCTAGCACCTAAGTGCAACACTTGTGTTCGGCATGCTTTTGGTCATATAAACACTATTTTATTAAAATGGATTTGACTTTATGCATTGGTAATGAAAAAATAGAAATTTCATATAATAAATAAATTAAAATTAATTTTCGCAATGATCCTAATAGCTTGCACCTAAGTGCGACTCATGTTTTCGGCATGCTTTTGCTCATATAAACACGATTTATTTAAAATAGATTTGACTTTATGCATTGTTAATAAAAAAATAGAAATTTCATTTATTAAACAAATTAAATTTAATTTTCGCAATGATCCGAACAGCTAGCACCTAAGTGCCACACACGTTTTCGGCATGCTTTCGATCATATAAACACTGTTTAATTAAAATAGATTTGACTTTATGCATTGTTAATGAAAAAATAAAAATTTCATATAATAAATAAATTAAAATTAATTTTCGCAATGATCCTAATAGCTTGCACATAAGTGCGACTCATATTTTCGGCATGCATTTGCTTATTTAAACACGATTTAATTAAACTAGAATAGACTACATGCATTGTTAATGAAAAAAAATAGAAATTTCATTTAATAAATAAATTGAATTTAATTTTCGCAATGATCTTAATAGCTAGCACCTAAGTGCAACACAAGTTTTCGGCATGCTTTTGGTCATATAAACACGATTTCATTAAAATAGATTTGACTTTATGCATTGTTAATGAAAAAATAGAAATTTCATATAATAAATAAAATAAATTTAATTTTCGCAATGATCCTAATAGCTTGCACCTAAGTGCGACTCATGTTTTCGGCATGCTTTTGCTCATATAAACACAATTTATTTAAAATAGATTTGACTTTATGCATTGTTAATAAAAAAATAGAAATTTCATTTAATAAATAAATTTAATTTAATTTTCCCAATGACCCTAATGGCTAGCACCTAAGTGCGACACATGTTTTCGGCAAGCTTTTGGTCATTTAAACACTATTTCATAAAAATTGATTTGACTTTATGCTTTGTTAATAAAAAAATTGAAATTTCATTTAATAAATAAATTAAATTTAATTTTCGCAATGATCCTGATGGCTTGCAACTAAGTGCGACACATGTTTACGGCATTATTTTGGTCATATAAACACTATTTCATTAAAATAGGTTTTACTTTATGCATTGTTAATGAAAAAATTAAAATTTCGTTTAATTAATAAATTAAATTTAATTTTCGCAATGATCCTAATGGCTAGTACCTAAGTGCGACACATGTTTTCGACATGATTTTGGTCATATAAACACTATTTAATGAAAATAGAATTGACTTTATGCATTGGTAATGAAAAAATTGAAATTTCAATTAATAAATAAATTAAATTTAATTTTCGCAATGATCCTAATAGCTGGCACCTAAGTGCGACACATGTTTGAGGCATTCTTTCGGTCATATAAACACTATTTCATTAAAACAGATTTGATTTATTGCATTGTTAATAAAAAAATTGAAATTTCATTTAATAAATGAATTAAATTTAATTTTCGCAACGATCCTAATAGCTAGCACCAAAGTGCGACACATGTTTTCGGCATGCTTTTGGTCAAATGAACACGATTTTATTGAAATGGATTTGACTTTATGCATTGTTAATAAAAAAATAGAAATTTCATTTAATAAATAAATAAAATTAAATTTTAATGAATAAATTAAATTAAATTTTCGCAATGATCCTAATAGGTAGCACCTAAGTGCGACACATGTTTTCGGCATGCTTATGGTCGTATAAACATGATTTTAATCAAATAAATTCGACTTTATGCATTGTTGATGAACAAATTGAAATTTCATTTAATAACTAAATTTAATTTAATTTTCGCAATGATCCTAATAGCCAGCACCCAAGTGCGACACATGTGTTCAGCATGCTTTTGGTCATATAAACACTATTTTATTAAAATAGATTCGACTTTAAGCATTGTTAATGAAAAAATTGAAATTTCATTTAAAAAATAAATTAAATTTAATTTTCGCAATGATCCTAATGGCTAGCACCTAAGTGCGACACATGTTTTCGACATGATTTTGGTCATATAAACACTATTTAATGAAAATAGAATTGACTTTATGCATTGGTTATGAGAAAATTAAAATTTCATTTAATAAATAAATTAAATTTAATTTTCGCAATGATCCTAATAGCTAGCACCTAAGTGCGACACATGTTTTCAGCATACTTTTGGTCATAAAAACGCTTTTTCATAAAAATGGATTTAACTTGATGCATTGTTAATGAAAAAATTGAAATTTCATTTAATAAATAAATTAAATTTAATTTTCGCAATGAACCTAATTTCTAGCACCTAAGTGCGACACATGTTTTTGGCATGCTTTTGGTCATATAAACAATATTTTATTAAAATAGATTTGACTTTATGAATTGTTAATGAAAAAATTGAAACTTCATTTAAGAAATAAATTAAATTTAATTTTCGCAATGATCCTTATGGCTAGCACCGAAGTGCGACACATGTTTTCGGCATGCTTTTGGTCATTTAAACACTATTTCACTAAAATAGATTTGACTTTATGCATTCTTAATGAAAAAATTGAAATTTCATTCAATGAAAAAATTAAATTTAATTTTCGCAATGATCCTAATAGCCAGCACCTAAGTGCAACACATGTTTTCTGCATGCTTTTGGTCATATAAACACGATTTCATTAAAATAGATTTGAATTTATGCATTTGTAATGAAAAAATTAAAATTTCATTTAATTAATAAATTAAATTTAATTTGCGCAATGATCCTAACGGCTAGCACCTAAGTGCGACACATATTTTCGGCATGCTTTTGGTCTTATAAACACTATTTCATTAAAATAGATTTGACTTGATGCATTGTTAATGAAAAAATAGAAATTTCATTTAATAAATAAATTAAATTTAATTTTCGCAATAATCCTAACGGCTAGCACCTAAGTGCGACACATGTTTTCGGCTTGATTTTAGTCATAGAAACACCATTTCATTAAAATAGATTTGACTTTATGCATTGTTAATGAAAAAATTTAAATTTCATTTAATAAATAAATTAAATTTATATTCTCGCAATGATCCTAATGGCCAGAACCTAAGTGCGACACATGTTTTCGGCATGCTTTTGGTCATATAAACACGATTTCAATAAAATAGATTTGACTTAACGCATTGTTAATAAAAAAATTGAAATTTCATTAATTAAATAAATTAAATTTAATTTTCGCAATGATCCTAATAGCTGGCACCTAACTGCGACTTATATTTTCGGCATGCTTTTGGTCATATAAATACGATTTTGTGAAAATAGATTTGACTTTATGCATTGGTTATAAAAAAATTGAAATTTCATTTAATAAATAAATTAAATTTATATTCTCGCAATGATCCTAATGGCCAGCACCTAAGTGCGACACATGTTTTCGGCATGCTTTTGATCATATAAACACTATTTGATTAAAATAGATTTGTCTTTATGCATTGTTAATGAAAAAATAGAAATTTCATAAAATAAATTAATTTAATTTAATTTTCGCAATGATCCTGATAGCTAGCACCTAAGTGCGACACATGTTTTCGGCATGATTTTGGTCATATAAACAATATTTTATTAAAAAAGATTTGACTTCATGCATTGTTAATGAAAAAATTGAAACTTCAGTTAATAAATAAATTAAATTTAATTTTCGCAATGATCCCAACGGCTAGCACCTAAGTGCGACACATGTTTTCGGCTTGACTTTAGTCATAGAAACACCATTTCATTAAAATAGATTTGACTTTATGCATTGTTAATGAAAAAATTTAAATTTCATTTAATAAATAAATTAAATTTATATTCTCGCAATGATCCTAATGGCCAGCACCTAAGTGCGACACATGTTTTCGGCATGCTTTTGGTCATATAAACACGATTTCAATAAAATAGATTTGACTTAATGCATTGTTAATAAAAAAATTGAAATTTCATTAATTAAATAAATTAAATTTAATTTTCGCAATGATCCTAATAGCTGGCACCTAACTGCGACTTATGTTTTCGGCATGCTTTTGGTCATATAAATACGATTTTATGAAAATAGATTTGACTTTATGCATTGGTTATAAAAAAATTGAAATTTCATTTTATAAATAAATTAAATTTATATTCTCGCAATGATCCTAATGGCCAGCACCTAAGTGCGACACATGTTTTCGGCATGCTTTTGGTCATATAAACAATTTTTCATTGAAAAAGATTTGACTTTATGCATTGTTAATGCAAAAATTGAAATTTCATTTAATAAATAAAACTAATTTAATTTTCGCAAAGATCCTGATAGCAAGCACCCGAGTGCGACACATGTTTTCGGCATGCTTTTGGTCGTATAAACATAATTTTATAAAAATAGATTTGACTTTACGCATTGTTAATGAAAAAATTTAAATTTCATTAAATAAATAAATTAAATTTAATTTTCGCAATGATCCCAATGGCTAGCACCTAAGTGCGACACTTGTTTTCCGCATGCTTTTGGTCATATAAACACGATTTCATTAAAAAAGATTTGACTTTATGCATTGTCAATCCAAAAATTGAAATTTCATTTAATAAATAAATTTAATTTAATTTTCGCAATGATCCTAATAGCCAGCACCTAAGTGCAACACATGTTTTCCGCATGCTTTTGGTCAAATAAACACGATTTCCTTTAAATAGATTTGACTTTATGCATTGTTAATGAAAAAATTGAAATTTCATTTAATAAATAAAGAAAATTTAATTTTCGCAATGATCCTAATAGCTAGCACCTAAGTGCGACACATATTTTCGGGATGCTTTTGGTCATATAAACACTATTTCACTAAAAGAGATTTGACTTTATGCATTGTTAATGTAAAAATTGAAACTTCATTTAATAAATAAATTTAATTTAATTTTCGCAATGATCCTAATAGCTAGCACCTAGGTGTGACACATGTTTTCGGCATGCTTTTGGTCTTATAAATACGATTTTATTAAAATAGATTTGACTTAATGCATTGTTAATGAAAAAATTGAAATTTTATTTAATAAATAAATTAAATTGAATTTTCGTAATGATCCCAATAGCTAGCACCTAAGTGCGACACATGTTTTCGGCATGCTTTTGGTCATATAAACACGATTACATTAAAATAGATTTGACTTTATGCATTGTTAATGCAAAAACAGAAATTTCATTTAATAAATAAATTAAATTTAATTTTCGCAATGATCCTAATGGCCAGCACCTAAGTGCGACACATGTTTCCGCATGATTTTGGTCATATAAACACGATTTCATTAAAATAGATTTGACTTTATGCATTATTAATGAAAAAATGGAAATTTCATTTAATAAATAAATTAATTTTAATTTTCGCAATGATCCTAATAGCTAGCACCTAAGCGCGACAAATTTTTTCCGCATCGTTTTGGTCATATAAACACTATTTTATTAAAATAGATTTGACTTAATAGATTGTTAATGAATAAGTAGAAATTTCATTTAATAAATAAATTTAATTTAATTTTCGCAATGATCCTAATAGCTAGCACCTAAGTGCGACACATATTTTCGGGATGCTTTTGGTCATATAAACACTATTTCACTAAAAGAGATTTGACTTTATGCATTGTTAATGTAAAAATTGAAACTTCATTTAATAAATAAATTTAATTAAATTTTCGCAATGATCCAAATAGCTAGCACCTAAGTGCGACACATGTGTTCGGCATGCTTTTGGTCATATAAACACTATTTTATTAAAATAGATTTGACTTAATAGATTGTTAATGAATAAATAGAAATTGCATTTAATAAATAAATTTAATTTAATTTTCGCAATGATCCTAATAGCTAACACCTAAGCGCGAAACATTTTTTCCGCATGCTTTTGGTCATATAAACACTGTTTTATTAAAATAGATTTGACTTTAAGCATTGTTAATGCAAAATTAGAAATTTCATTTAATAAATAAATTAAATTTAATTTTCGCAATGATCCTTATAGCTAGCACCTAAGTGCGACACATGTTTTCGGCATGCTTTTGATCATATAAACAAGATTTCATTCAAACAGATTTGACTTAATGCATAGTTAATGAAAAAATTGATATTTCATTTAATAAATAAATTAAATTTAGTTTTCGCAATGATCCTAATAGCCAGCACCTAAGTGCAACAGATGTGTTCGGCATGCTTTTGGTCATATTAAAACTATTTCATTAAAATAGATTTGACTTAATGCATTGTTAATGAAAAAATTTAAATTTCATTTAATAAATAAATCAAATTTAATTTTCGCAATGATCCTAATGGCAAGCACCTAAGTGCGATACATGTTTTCTGCATGTTTTTGGTCATATAAACACTATTTCGTTATAATAGATTTGACTTTTAACATTGTTAATGAAAAAAATGAAATTTCATTTAATAAATAAATTAAATTTAATTTTCGCAATGATCCTAATAGCTAGCACCTAAGTGCGACCCATGTTTTCGGCATGCTTTTGGTCATATAAACACTATTTTATTAAAATAGATTTGACTTTATGCATTTATAATGAAAAAACAGAAATATCATATAATAAATAAATTAAATTTAATTTTCGCTCTGATCCTAATAGCAAGCACCCAAGTGCCACACAAGTTTTCGTCATGCTTTTGGTCGTATAAACACTATTTCATTATAATAGATTTGACTTTTAGCATTGTTAATGAAAAAAATGAAATTTCATTTAATAAATAAATTAAATTTAATTTTCGCAAGGATCCAAACAGCTAGCACCTAAGTGCTACACATGTTTTCGGCATGCTTCTGGTCATATAAACACTATTTCATTAAAATAGATTTGACTTAATGCATTGTTAATGAAAAAATTGAAATTTCATTTAATAAATAAATTTAATTTAATTTTCGCAATGATCCTAATAGCCAGCACCTAAGTGCGACAGATGTGTTTGGCATGCTTTTGGTCATATTAAAACTATTTTATTAAAATAGATTTGACTTTATGCATAGTTAATGAAAAAATTGAAATTTCATTTAATAAATAAATCTAATTCAATTTTCGCAATGATCCTAATGGCAAGCACCTAAGTGCGATACATGTTTTCTGCATGTTTTTGGTCATATAAACACTATTTCGTTATAATAGATTTGACTTTTAGCATTGTTAATCAAAAAAATGAAATTTCATTTAATAAATAAATTAAATTTAATTTTCGCACGGATCCAAACAGCTAGCACCTAAGTGCTACACATGTTTTCGGCATGCTTCTGGTCATATAAACACTATTTCATTAAAATAGATTTGACTTAATGCATTGTTAATGAAAAAATTG
The DNA here is from genome assembly GCA_910593695.2 of Ocypus olens. NCBI lineage: Eukaryota > Metazoa > Arthropoda > Insecta > Coleoptera > Staphylinidae > Ocypus > Ocypus olens. Next base: position 38,373,383 of record OU343060.1, read on the forward strand.
AAATTTCATTTAATAAATAAATTTAATTTAATTTTCGCATTGATCCTAATAGCCAGCACCTAAGTGCGACACATGTTTTCGGCATGCTTTTGGTCATATAAACACTATTTCATTAAAATAGATTTGACTTTATGCATTGTTAATGAAAAAAATGAAATTTCATTTAAAAAATAAATTAAATTTTCTTTTCGTAATGATCCTAAGGGCTATCACCTAAGTGCGACACATGTTTTCGGAATGTTTTTGGTCATATAAACACTATTTCAATAAAATATATTTGACTTTATGCATTGTTAATGAAAAAATTGAAATTTTATTTAATAAATAAATCAAATTTAATTTTCGCAATGATCCTAATGGCTAGCACCTAAGTGCGATACATGTTTTCGGCATGTTTTTGGTCATATAAACACTATTTCATTATAATAGATTTGACTTTTAACATTGTTAATGAAAAAAATGAAATTCCATTTAATAAATAAATCAAATTTAATTTTCGCAATGATCCTAATGGCAAGCACCTAAGTGCGATACATGTTTTCTGCATGTTTTTGGTCATATAAACACTATTTCATTATAATAGATTTGACTTTTAACATTGTTAATGAAAAAAATGAAATTTCATTTAATAAATAAATTTAATTTAATTTTCGCAATGATCCTAATAGCTAGCACCTAAGTGCGACCCATATTTTCGGCATGCTTTTGGTCATATAAACACTATTTTATTAAAATAGATTTGACTTTATGCATTGTTAATGAAAAAACAGAAATATCATATAATAAATAAATTAAATTTAATTTTCGCTATGATCCTAATAGCAAGCACCCAAGTGCCACATAAGTTTTCGGCATGCTTTTGGTCGTATAAACACTATTTTATTATAATAAATTTGACTTTTAGCATTGTTAATGAAAAAAATGAAATTTCATTTAATAAATAAATTAAATTTAATTTTCGCAAGGATCCAAACAGCTAGCACCTAAGTGCTACACATGTTTTCGGAATGCTTTTGGTCATATAAACACTATTTTATTAAAATAGATTTGACTTTATGCATTGTTAATGAAAAAATTGAAATTTCATTTAATAAATAAATCAAATTTAATTTTCGCAATGATCCTAATGGCTAGCACCTAAGTGCGATACATGTTTTCGGCATGTTTTTGGTCATATAAACACTATTTCATTATAATAGATTTGACTTTTAACATTGTTAATGAAAAAAATGAAATTTCATTTAATAAATAAATTAAATTTAATTTTCGCAATGATCCTAATAGCTGGCACCTAAGTGCGACATATGTTTTCAGCATGCTTTTGGTCATGTAAACACTATTTTATTAAATCAGATTTGAGTTTTAACATTGTTAATGGAAAAATTGAAATTTCATTTAATAATAAATTAAATTTAATATTCCCAATGATCCTAATAGCCAGCACCTAAGTGCGACACATGTTTTCGGCATGCTTTTGGTCAAATAAACACTATTTTATTAAAATAGATTTGACTTTATGCATTGTTAATGAAAAAATTAAAATTTCATTTAATAAATAAATTAAATTTAATTTTCGCAACTAACTTTATGGACAGCACCTAAGTGCGACACATGTTTTCAGCATGCTTTTGGTCGTATAAACACGATTTCCATAAAATAGATTTGACTTCATGCATTAGTAATGAAAAAATTGAAATTTCATTTAATAAATTAATTAAATTTAATTTTCGCAATGATCCTAATAGCTAGCACCTAAGTGCGACACATGTTTTCGGCATGCTTGTGGTCATATAAACACTATTTCATTAAAATTGATTTGACTTAATGCATTGTTAATGAAAAAATTGAAATTTCATTTAATAAATAAATTAAATTTAGTTTTCGCAATAAACCTAATAGCCGGCACCTAAGTGCAACAGATGTGTTCGGCATGCTTTTGGTCATATTAAAACTATTTCATTAAAATAGATTTGACTTTATGCATTGTTAATGAAAAAAATGAAATTTCATTTAATAAATAAATCAAATTTAATTTTCGCAATGATCCTAAAGGCTAGCACCTTAGTGCGACACATGTTTTCGGCATGCTATTGGTCATATAAACACTATTTTATTAAAATAGATTTGACTTTATGCATTGTTAATGAAAAAAATTAAATTTCATTTAATAAATAAATTAAATTTAATTTTCGCAATGATCCTAATAACTGGCACCTAAGTGCGACACATGTTTTCAGCATGCTTCTGGTCATGTAAACACTATTTTATTTAATTAGATTTGAGTTTTAACATTGTTAATGGAAAAATTGAAATTTCATTTAATAAATAAATTAAATTTAATTTTCCCAATGATCCTAATAGCTAGCACCTGAGTGCGACACATGTTTTCGGCATGCTTTTGGTCATATAAGCACTATTTCATTAAAATATATTTGACTTTAAACATTGTTAATGAAAAAATTAAAATTTCATTTAATTAATAAATTAAATTTAATTTTCGCAAAGATCAATAAAGGCCGGCACCTAAGTGCGACACATGTTTACGGCATGCTTTTGGTCATATAAACACTATTTCATTAAAATATATTTGACTTTATGCATTGTTAATGAAAAAATTAAAATTTCATTTAATTAATAAATTAAATTTAATTTTCGCAATGATCCTAACGGCTAGCACCTAAGTGCGACACATATTTTCGGCATGCTTTTGGTCATATAAACACGATTTCAAGAAAATAGATTTGACTTAATGCATTGTTAATAAAAAATAGAAATTTCAGTTAATAAATAAATTTAATTTAATTTTCGCAATGATCCTAATGGCTGGCACCGAAGTGCGACACATGTTTTCGGCATGCTTTTGGTCATATAAACACTATTTCACTAAAATAGATTTGATAAATAAATTTATTTTAATTTTCGCAATGATCCTAATAGCCAACACCTAAGTGCGACACATGTTTACCGCATGCTTTTGGTGGTATAAACACGGTTTTAATAAAATAGATTAGACTTTATGCATTGTTAATGAAAAATTTGAAATTTCATTAAATAAATAAATTTAATTTAATTTTCGCAAAGATCCTTATGGCTGGCACCTAAGTGCGACACATGTTTTCGGCATGCTTTTGGTCATATAAACACTAATTTTTTAAAATATAATTGACTTTATACATTGTTATTGAAAAAATTAAAATTTCATTTAATTAATAAATTAAATTTAATTTTCGCTAAGATCTATAAAGGCCAGCACCTGAGTGCGACACATGTTTACGGCATGCTTTTGGTCATATAAACACTATTTCATTAAAATATATTTGACTTTATGCATTGTTAATGAAAAAATTAAAATTTCATTTAATTAATAAATTAAATTTAATCTTCGCAATGATCCTAACGGCTAGCACCTAAGTGCGACACATATTTTCGGCATGCTTTTGGTCATATAAATACTATTTTATTAAAATAGATTTGACTTTATGCATTGTTAATGAAAAAATTTAAATTTCATTTAATAAATAAATTAAATTTAATTTTCGCAATGATCCTAATAACTGGCACCTAAGTGCGACACATGTTTTCAGCATGCTTTTGGTCATGTAAACACTATTTTATTTAATTAGATTTGAGTTTTAACATTGTTAATGGAAAAATTGAAATTTCATTTAATAAATAAATTAAATTTAATTTTCCCAATGATCCTAATAGCTAGCACCTAAGTGCGACACATGTTTTCGGCATGCTTTTGGTCATATAAGCACTATTTCATTAAAATATATTTGACTTTAAACATTGTTAATGAAAAAATTAAAATTTCATTTAATTAATAAATTAAATTTAATTTTCGCAAAGATCTCTAAAGGCCAGCACCTAAGTGCGACACATGTTTACGGCATGCTTTTGGTCATATAAACACCATTTCATTAAAATATATTTGACTTTATGCATAGTTAATGAAAAAATTAAAATTTCATTTAATTAATAAATTAAATTTAATTTTCGCAAAGATCTATAAAGGCCGGCACCTAAGTGCGACACATGTTTTCCGCATGCTTTTGGTCGTATAAACACGGCTTTAATAAAAGAGATTAGACTTTATGCATTGTTAATGAAAAATTTGAAATTTCATAAATAAATTTAATTTAATTTTTGCAAAGATCCTTATGGCTGGCACCTAAGTGCGACACATGTTTTCGGCATGCTTTTGGTAGTATAAACACTATTTCATTAAAATATATTTGACTTTAAACCATGTTAATGAAAAAATTAAAATTTCATTTAATTAATAAATTAAATGTAATTTTCGCAAAGATCAATAAAGGCCGGCACCTAAGTGCGACACATGTTTACGGCATGCTTTTGGTCATATAAACACTATTTCATTAAAATATATTTGACTTTATGCATTGTTAATGAAAAAATTAAAATTTCATTTAATTAATAAATTAAATTTAATTTTCGCAATGATCCTAACGGCTAGCACCTAAGTGCGACACATATTTTCGGCATGCTTTTGGTCATATAAACACGATTTCAAGAAAATAGATTTGACTTAATGCATTGTTAATAAAAAATAGAAATTTCAGTTAATAAATAAATTTAATTTAATTTTCGCAACGATCCTAATAGCCAGCACCTAGGTGCGACACATGTTTACCGCATGCTTTTGGTCGTATAAACACGGTTTTAATAAAATAGATTAGACTTTATGCATTGTTAATGAAAAATTTGAAATTTCATTAAATAAATAAATTTAATTTAATTTTCGCAAAGATCCTTATGGCTGGCACCTAAGTGCGACACATGTGTTCGGATGATTTTGGTCATATAAATACTATTTCATTAAAATAGATTTGACTTAATAGATTGTTAATGAATAAATAGAAATTTCATTTAATAAATAAATTTAATTTAATTTTCGCAATGATCCTAATAGCTAGCAATTAAGCGCGAAACATTTTTTCCGAATGCTTTTGGTCATATAAACACTGTTTTATTAAAATAGATTTGACTTTATGCATTGTTAATGCAAAAATAGAAATTTCATTTAATAAATAAATTTAATTTAATTTTCGCAATGATCCCAATAGCTAGCACCTAAGTGCGACACATATTTTCCGCATGCTTTTGGTCATATGAACACGATTTAATTAAAACAGATTTGACTTTATGCATTGTTAATGAAAAAATTGAAACTTCATTTTTTAAATAAATTAAATTTAATTTTCGCAATGATCCTAATAGATAGCACCTAAGTGCGACACATGTTTTCGGCAAGCTTTTGGTCATTTAAACACTATTTTATAAAAATTGATTTGACTTTATGCTTTGTTAATAAAAAAATTGAAATTTCATTTAATAAATAAATTAAATTTAATTTTCGCAATGATCCTAAAGGCAAGCACCTAAGTGCGACACATGTTTTCCGCATGCTTTTGGTCATATTAACACGATTTCATTAAAATAGATTTGACTTTATGCATTGTTAATGAAAAAATTGAAATTTCAATTAATAAATAGATTAAATTTAATTTTCGCAATAATCCTAATGGCTAGCACCTAAGTGCAACACTTGTGTTCGGCATGCTTTTGGTCATATAAACACTATTTTATTAAAATGGATTTGACTTTATCCATTGTTAATGAAAAAATAGAAATTTCATATAATAAATAAATTAAAATTAATTTTCGCAATGATCCTAATAGCTTGCACCTAAGTGCGACTCATGTTTTCGGCATGCTTTTGCTCATATAAACACGATTTATTTAAAATAGATTTGACTTTATGCATTGTTAATAAAAAAATTGAAATTTCATTTATTAAACAAATTAAATTTAATTTTCGCAATGATCCGAACAGCTAGCACCTAAGTGCCATACACGTTTTCGGCATGCTTTCGGTCATATAAACACTGTTTAATTAAAATAGATTTGACTTTATGCATTGTTAATGAAAAAATAAAAATTTCATATAATAAATAAATTAAAATTAATTTTCGCAATGATCCTAATAGCTTGCACATAAGTGCGACTCATGTTTTCGGCATGCATTTGCTCATTTAAACACGATTTAATTAAACTAGAATTGACTTCATGTATTGTTAATGAAAAAAAAATAGAAATTTCATTTAATAAATAAATTGAATTTAATTTTCGCAATGATCTTAATAGCTAGCACCTAAGTGCAACACATGTTTTCGGCATGCTTTTGGTCATATAAACACGATTTCATTAAATTAGATTTGACTTTATGCATTGTTAATAAAAAAATAGAAATTTCATATAATAAATAAAATAAATTTAATTTTCGCAATGATCCTAATAGCTTGCACCTAAGTGCGACTCATGTTTTCGGCATGCTTCTGCTCATATAAACACAATTTATTTAAAATAGATTTGACTTTATGCATTGTTAATAAAAAAATAGAAATTTCATTTAATAAATAAATTAAATTTAATTTTCCCAATGACCCTAATAGCTAGCACCTAAGTGCGACACATGTTTTCGGCAAGCTTTTGGTCATTTAAACACTATTTCATAAAAATTGATTTGACTTTATGCTTTGTTAATAAAAAAAATTGAAATTTAATTTAATAAATAAATTAATTTTAATTTTCGCAATGATCCTCATGGCTTGCAACTAAGTGCGACACATGTTTACGGCATTCTTTTGGTCATATAAACACTATTTCATTAAAATAGATTTGACTTTATGCATTGTTAATGAAAAAATTAAAATTTCGTTTAATTAATAAATTAAATTTAATTTTCGCAATGATCCTAATGGCTAGTACCTAAGTGCGACACATGTTTTCGGCATGCTCTTGGTCATATAAATACTATTTCATAAAAATAGATTTGACTTTATGCATTGTTAATAAAAAAATTGAATTTTCATTTAATAAATAAATTTAATTTAATTTTCGCAATGATCCTAATAGCTAGCATCCAAGTGCGACACACGTTTTCGGCATGCTTTTTGTCATATAAACACTATTTCATTAAAATAGATATGACTTTTTGCATTGTTAATGAAAAAATTGAAATTTCAATTAATAAATAAATTAAATTTAATTTTCGAAATGATCCTAATAGCTGGCACCTAAGTGCGACACATGTTTGAGGCATTCTTTCGGTCATATAAACACTATTTCATTAAAACAGATTTGATTTATTGCATTGTTAATGAAAAAATTGAAATTTCATTTAATAAATGAATTAAATTTAATTTTCGCAACGATCCTAATAGCTAGCACCAAAGTGCGACACATGTTTTCGGCATGCTTATGGTCGTATAAACACGATTTTAATCAAATAAATTCGACTTTATGCATTGTTGATGAACAAATTGAAATTTCATTTAATAACTAAATTTAATTTAATTTTCGCAATGATCCTAATAGCCAGCACCCAAGTGCGACACATGTGTTCAGCATGCTTTTGGTCATATAAACACTATTTTATTAAAATAGATTCGACTTTAAGCATTGTTAATGAAAAAATTGAAATTTCATTTAAAAAATAAATTTAATTTAATTTTCGCAATGATCCTAATGGCTAGCACCTAAGTGCGACACATGTTTTCGACATGATTTTGGTCATATAAACACTATTTAATAAAAATAAATTTGACTTTATGCATTGGTTATGAAAAAATTGAAATTTCATTTAATAAATAAATTAAATTTAATTTTCGCAATGATCCTAATAGCTAGCACCTAAGTGCGACACATGCTTTCAGCATACTTTTGGTCATATAAACACTATTTCATAAAAATGGATTTAACTTGATGCATTGTTAATGAAAAAATTAAAATTTCATTTAATAAATAAATTAAATTTAATTTTCGCAATGAACCTAATTGCTAGCACCTAAGTGCGACACATGTTTTTGGCATGCTTTTGGTCATATAAACAATATTTTATTAAAATAGATTTGACTTTATGAATTGTTAATGAAAAAATTAAAATTTCATTTAAAAAATAAATTAAATTTAATTTTCGCAATGAACCTTATTGCCAGCACCTAAGTGCGACACATGTTTTCGGCATGCTTTTGGTCATATAAACACTATTTTATTAAAATAGATTTGACTTTCTGCATTGTTAATGAAAAAAGTGAAATTTCATTTAAGAAATAAATTAAATTTAATTTTCGCAATGATCCTTATGGCTAGCACCGAAGTGCGACACATGTTTTCGGCATGCTTTTGGTCATTTAAACACTATTTCATTAAAATAGATTTGACTTTATGCATTCTTAATGAAAAAATTGAAATTTCATTCAATAAAAAAATTAAATTTAATTTTCGCAATGATCCTAACAGCCAGCACCTAAGTGCGACACATGTTTTCGGCATGCTTTTGGTCGTATAAACATAATTTTATAAAAATAGATTTGACTTTACGCATTGTTAATGAAAAAATTTAAATTTCATTAAATAAATAAATTAAATTTAATTTTCGCAATGATCCCAAAGGCTAGCACCTAAGTGCGACACATGTTTTCCGCATGCTTTTGGTCATATAAACACGATTTCATTAAAAAAGATTTGACTTTATGCATTGTCAATCCAAAAATTGAAATTTCATTTAATAAATAAATTAAATTTAATTTTCGCAATGATCCCAATGGCTAGCACCTAAGTGCAACACATGTTTTCCGCATGCTTTTGGTCATATAAACACGATTTCATTAAAAAAGATTTGACTTTATGCATTGTCAATCCAAAAATTGAAATTTCATTTAATAAATAAATTAAATTTAATTTTCGCAATGATCCCAATGGCTAGCACCTAAGTGCGACACATGTTTTCGGCATGCTTTTGGTCATATAAACACGATTTAATCAAAAAGGATTTGACTTTATGCATTTTTTATGCAAAAATAGAAATTTAATTTAGTAAATAAATTGAATTTAATTTTCGCAATGATCCTAATGGCCAGCACCTAAGTGCGACACATGTTTTCGGCATGCTTTTGGTCATATAAACAATATTTTATTAAAAAAGATTTGACTTCATGCATTGTTAATGAAAAAATTGAAGCTTCAGTTAATAAATAAATTTAATTTAATTTTCGCAATGATCCCAACGGCTAGCACCTAAGTGCGACACATGTTTTCGGCTTGATTTTAGTCATAGAAACACCATTTCATTAAAATAGATTTGACTTTATGCATTGTTAATGAAAAAATTTAAATTTCATTTAATAAATAAATTAAATTTATATTCTCACAATGATCCTAATGGCCAGCACCTAAGTGCGACACATGTTTTCGGCATGCTTTTGGTCATATAAACACGATTTCAATAAAATAGATTTGACTTAATGCATTGTTAATAAAAAAATTGAAATTTCATTAATTAAATAAATTAAATTTAATTTTCGCAATGATCCTAATAGCTGGCACCTAAGTGCGACTTATGTTTTCGGCATGCTTTTGGTCCTATAAATACGATTTTATGAAAATAGATTTGACTTTATGCATTGGTTATAAAAAAATTGAAATTTCATTTAATAAATAAATTAAATTTATATTCTCGCAATGATCCTAATGGCCAGCACCTAAGTGCGACACATGTTTTCGGCATGCTTTTGGTCATATAAACAATTTTTCATTAAAAAAGATTTGACTTTATGCATTGTTAATGCAAAAATTGAAATTTCATTTAATAAATAAAACTAATTTAATTTTCGCAAAGATCCTGATAGCAAGCACCCAAGTGCGACACATGTTTTCGGCATGCTTTTGGTCGTATAAACATAATTTTATAAAAATAGATTTGACTTTACGCATTGTTAATGAAAAAATTTAAATTTCATTAAATAAATAAATTAAATTTAATTTTCGCAATGATCCCAATGGCTAGCACCTAAGTGCGACACATGTTTTCCGCATGCTTTTGCTCATATAAACACGATTTCATTAAAAAAGATTTGACTTTATGCATTGTCAATGCAAAAATTGAAATTTCATTTAATAAATAAATTAAATTTAATTTTCGCAATGATCCTAATAGCCAGCACCTAAGTGCAACACATGTTTTCCGCATGCTTTTGGTTAAATAAACACGATTTCCTTTAAATAGATTTGACTTTATGCATTGTTAATGAAAAAATTGAAATTTCATTTAATAAATAAAGAAAATTTAATTTTCGCAATGATCCTAATAGCTAGCACCTAAGTGCGACACATGTTTTCCGCATGCTTTTGGTCATATAAACACGATTTAATTAAAACAGATTTGACTTTATGCATTGTTAATGAAAAAATTGAAACTTCATTTTTTAAATAAATTCAATTTAATTTTCGCAATGATCCTAATAGATAGCACCTAAGTGCGACACATGTTTTCGGCAAGCTTTTGGTCATTTAAACACTATTTTATAAAAATTGATTTGACTTTATGCTTTGTTAATAAAAAAATTGAAATTTCATTTAATAAATAAATTAAATTTAATTTTCGCAATGATCCTAAAGGCAAGCACCTAAGTGCGACACATGTTTTCCGCATGCTTTTGGTCATATTAACACGATTTCATTAAAATAGATTTGACTTTATGCATTGTTAATGAAAAAATTGAAATTTCAATTAATAACTAGATTAAATTTAATTTTCGCAATGATCCTAATGGCTAGCACCTAAGTGCAACCCTTGTGTTCGGCATGCTTTGGGTCATATAAACACTATTTTATTAAAATGGATTTGACTTTATGCATTGTTAATGAAAAAATAGAAATTTCATATAATAAATAAATTAAAATTAATTTTCGCAATGATCCTAATAGCTTGCACCTAAGTGCGACTCATGTTTTCGGCATGCTTTTGCTCATATAAACACGATTTATTTAAAATAGATTTGACTTTATGCATTGTTAATAAAAAAATAGAAATTTCATTTATTAAACAAATTAAATTTAATTTTCGCAATGATCCGAACAGCTAGCACCTAAGTGCCACACACGTTTTCGGCATGCTTTCGGTCATATAAACACTGTTTAATTAAAATAGATTTGACTTTATGCATTGTTAATGAAAAAATAAAAATTTCATATAATAAATAAATTAAAATTAATTTTCGCAATGATCCTAATAGCTTGCACATAAGTGCGACTCATGTTTTCGGCATGCTTTTGCTCATATAAACACAATTTATTTAAAATAGATTTGACTTTATGCATTGTTAATAAAAAAATTGAAACTTCATTTAATAAATAAATTAAATTTACTTTTCGCAATGAACCTGACAGCTAGCACCTAAGTGCGACACATGTTTTCGGCATGCTTCTGGTCATATATACACGATTTCATTAAAATTGATTTGACTTTATGCTTCGTTAATGGAAAAATTGAAACTTCATTTAATAAATAAATTAAATTTAATTTTCGCAATGATCTTGATAGATAGCACCTATGTGCGACACATGTTTTCGGCATGCTTTTGGTCATTTAAACACGATTTCAATAAAATAGATTTGACTTTATGCATTGTTAATGAAAAAATTGAAACTTCATTTAATAAATAAATTAAATTTAATTTTCGCAATGATCCTGATAGCTAGCACCCAAGTGCGACACATGTTTTCGGCAAGCTTTTGGTCATTTAAACACTATTTCATAAAAATTGATTTGACTTTATGCTTTGTTAATAAAAAAATTGAAATTTCATTTCATAAATAAATTAAATTTAATTTTCGCAATGATCCTGATGGCTTGCAACTAAGTGCGACACATGTTTACGGCATTCTTTTGGTCATATAAACACTATTTCATTAAAATAGATTTGACTTTATGCATTGTTAATGAAAAAATTAAAATTTCGTTTAATTAATAAATTAAATTTAATTTTCGCAATGATCCTAATGGCTAGTACCTAAGTGCGACACATGTTTTCGGCATGCTCTTGGTCATATAAACACTATTTCATAAAAATAGATTTGACTTTATGCATTGTTAATAAAAAAATTGAATTTTCATTTAATAAATAAATTTAATTTAATTTTCGCAATGATCCTAATAGCTAGCATCTAAGTGCGACACACGTTTTCGGCATGCTTTTGGTCATATAAACACTATTTTATTAAAATAGATTTGACTTTATGCATTGTTAATGAAAAAATTGAAATTTCAATTAATAAATAAATTAAATTTAATTTTCGCAATGATCCTAATAGCTGGCACCTAAGTGCGACACATGTTTGAGACATTCTTTCGGTCATATAAACACTATTTCATTAAAACAGATTTGATTTATTGCATTGTTAATGAAAAAATTGAAATTTCATTTAATAAATGAATTAAATTTAATTTTCGAAACGATCCTAATAGCTAGCACTAAAGTGCGACACATGTTTTCGGCATGCTTTTGGTCAAATGAACACGATTTTATTGAAATGGATTTGACTTTATGCATTGTTAATAAAAAAATTGAAATTTCATTTAATAAATAAATTAAGTTAAATTTTAGTGAATAAATTAAATTAAATTTTCGCAATGATCCTAATAGCTAGCACCTAAGTGCGACACATGTTTTCGGCATGCTTATGGTCGCATAAACACGATTTTAATCAAATAAATTCGACTTTATGCATTGTTGATGAACAAATTGAAATTTCATTTAATAACTAAATTTAATTTAATTTTCGCAATGATCCTAATAGCCAGCACCCAAGTGCGACACATGTGTTCAGCATGCTTTTGGTCATATAAACACTATTTTATTAAAATAGATTCGACTTTAAGCATTGTTTATGAAAAAATTGAAATTTCATTTAAAAAATAAATTAAATTTAATTTTCGCAATGATCCTAATGGCTAGCACCTAAGTGCGACACATGTTTTTGGCATGCTTTTGGTCATATAAACAATATTTTATTAAAATAGATTTGACTTTATGAATTGTTAATGAAAAAATTGAAATTTCATTTAATAAATAAATTAAATTTAATTTTCGCAAATATCCTAATAGCCAGCACCTAAGTGCGACACATGTTTTCGGCATGCTTTTGGTCATATAAACACTATTTCATTAAAATAGATTTGACTTTCTGCATTGTTAATGAAAAAATTGAAATTTCATTTAATAAATAAATTAAATTTAATTTTCGCAAATATCCTAATAGCCAGCACCTAAGTGCGACAAATGTTTTCGGCATGCTTTTGGTCATATTAACACTATTTCATTAAAATAGATTTGACTTTCTGAATTGTTAATGAAAAAATTGAAATTTCAATTAATAAATAAATTAAATTTAATTTTCGCAATGATCCTAATAGCTGGCACCTAAGTGCGACACAAGTTTGAGGCATGCTTTTGGTCATATAAACACGATTTCATTAAAATAGATTTGACTTTATGCATTGTTAATGAAAAAATTGAAACTTCATTTAAGAAATAAATTAAATTTAATTTTCGCAATGATCCTTATGGCTAGCACCGAAGTGCGACACATGTTTTCGGCATGCTTTTGGTGATTTAAACACTATTTCACTAAAATAGATTTGACTTTATGCATTCTTAATGAAAAAATTGAAATTTCATTCAATAAAAAAATAGATTCGACTTTAAGCATTGTTAATGAAAAAATTGAAATTTCATTTAAAAAATAAATTAAATTTAATTTTCGCAATGATCCTAATAGCCAGCACCTAAGTGCAACACATGTTTTCCGCATGCTTTTGGTCATATAAACACGATTTCATTAAAATAGATTTGAATTTATGCATTTGTAATGAAAAAATTAAAATTTCATTTAATTAATAAATTAAATTTAATTTGCGCAATGATCCTAACGGCTAGCACCTAAGTGCGACACATATTTTCGGTATGCTTTTGGTCTTATAAACACTATTTCAATAAAATAGATTTGACTTGATGCATTGTTAATGAAAAAATAGAAATTTCATTTAATAAATAAATTAAATTTAATTTTCGCAATGATCCTAACGGCTAGCACCTAAGTGCGACACATGTTTTCGGCTTGATTTTAGTCATAGAAACACCATTTCATTAAAATAGATTTGACTTTATGCATTGTTAATGAAAAAATTTAAATTTCATTTAATAAATAAATTAAATTTATATTCTCGCAATGATCCTAATGGCCAGCACCTTAGTGCGACACATGTTTTCGGCATGCTTTTGATCATATAAACACTATTTGATTAAAATAGATTTGTCTTTATGCATTGTTAATGAAAAAATAGAAATTTCATAAAATAAATTAATTTAATTTAATTTTCGCAATGATCCTGATAGCTAGCACCTAAGTGCGACACATGTTTTCGGCATGCTTTTGGTCATATAAACAATATTTTATTAAAAAAGATTTGACTTCATGCATTGTTAATGAAAAAATTGAAACTTCAGTTAATAAATAAATTAAATTTAATTTTCGCAATGATCCCAACGGCTAGCACCTAAGTGCGACACATGTTTTCGGCTTGATTTTAGTCATAGAAACACCATTTAATTAAAATAGATTTGACTTTATGCATTGTTAATGAAAAAATTTAAATTTCATTTAATAAATAAATTAAATTTATATTCTCGCAATGATCCTAATGGCCAGCGCCTAAGTGCGACACATGTTTTCGGCATGCTTTTGGTCAAATAAACACGATTTCAATAAAATAGATTTGACTTAATGCATTGTTAATAAAAAAATTGAAATTTCATTAATTAAATAAATTAAATTTAATTTTCGCAATGATCCTAATAGCTGGCACCTAAGTGCGACTTATGTTTTCGGTATGCTTTTGGTCATATAAATACGATTTTATGAAAATAGATTTGACTTTATGCATTGGTTATAAAAAAATTGAAATTTCATTTAATAAATAAATTAAATTTATATTCTCGCAATGATCCTAATGGCCAGCACCTAAGTGCGACACATGTTTCCGGCATGCTTTTGGTCATATAACAATTTTTCATTAAAAAAGATTTGACTTGATTTGACTTTATGCATTGTTAATGCAAAAATTGAAATTTCATTTAATAAATAAATTAAATTTAATTTTCGCAATGATCCCAATGGCTAGCACCTAAGTGCGACACATGTTTTCCGCATGCTTTTGGTCATATAAACACGATTCCATTAAAAAAGATTTGACTTTATGCATTGTCAATGCAAAAATTGAAATTTCATTTAATAAATAAATTAAATTTAATTTTCGCAATGATCCTAATAGCCAGCACCTAAGTGCAACACATGTTTTCCGCATGCTTTTGGTCAAATAAACACGATTTCCTTTAAATAGATTTGACTTTATGCATTGTTAATGAAAAAATTGAAATTCAATTTAATAAATAAAGAAAATTTAAATAAAATAGAAACAACCTTACTTATTGCAGAGAGTATTAAATAAATTCAAAAAAAACCGAAATATAGCCTGAATATGTAAATATTCAACCTGTTCGTAACTCTGCAAGCAAAATTAAGTCTTACTAAGACCATAAACAAATAACTTATTGAAACAACTACTTCCCTGGCTGATGCCACGCCGGAGTTAGTCCTGTGGGTAGAAATAAGGGATCTTAAACCAATGTTATTTCACTAGTAGTACTAGTAATAACATGCAAATTTCTTTTGTATCATTCAATATCCGGCGTGGCATCAGCCAGGGAAGTAGTTGTTTCAATAAGTTATTTGTTTATAGTCTTAGTAAGACTTAATTTTGCTTGCAGAGTTACGAACAGGTTGAATATTTACATATTCAGGCTATATTTCGTTTTTTTTGAATTTAAAGAAAATTTAATTTTCGCAATGATCCTAATAGCTAGCACCTAAGTGCGACACATGTTTTCGGCATGCTTTTGGTCATATAAACACTATTTCACTAAAATAGATTTGACTTTATGCATTGTTAATGAAAAAATTAAAACTTCATTTAATAAATAAATTAAATTTAATTTTCGCAATGATCCTAATAGCCAGCACCTAAGTGCGACACATGTTTTCCGCATGCTTTTGGTCTTATAAACACGATTTCATTAAAATAGATTTGACTTTATGCATTGTTAATGAAAAAATTGATATTTCATTTAATATATAAATAAAATTTAATTTTCGCAATGATCCTAGTAGCTAGCACCTGAGTGCGACACATGTTTTCGGCATGCTTTTGGTCATATAAACACGATTTAATCAGAAAGGATTTGACTTTACGCATTGTTAATGCAAAAATAGAAATTTAATTTAGTCAATAAATTGAATTTTCGCAATGATCCTAATGGCAAGCACCTAAGTGCGACACATGTTTTCGGCATGCTTTTGGTCATATAAACACGATTTAATCAGAAAAGATTTGACTTTATGCATTGTTAATGCAAAAATAGAAATTTAATTTAGTAAATAAATTGAATTTAATTTTCGCAATGATCCTAATGGCTAGCACCTAAGTGCGACACATGTTTTCGGCATGCTTTTGGTCATATAAACACGATTTAATCAGAAAAGATTTGACTTTATGCATTGTTAATGCAAAAATAGAAATTTAATTTAGTAAATAAATTGAATTTAATTTTCGCAATGATCCTAATGGCTGGCACCTAAGTGCTACACATGTTTTCCGCAGGCTTTTGGTCATATAAACACTATTTCACTAAAATAGATTTGACTTTATGCATTGTTAATGAAAAAATTGAAACTTCATTTAATAAATAAATTAAATTTAATTTTCGCGATGATCCTAACAGCCAGCACTTAAGTGCGACACATGTTTTCCGCATTCTTTTGGTCATTTAAACACGATTTCATTAAAATAGATTTGACTTTATGCATTGTTAATGAAAAAATTGAAACTTCATTTAATAATAAAATTTAATTTAATTTTCACAATGATCCTGATAGCTAGCACCTGAGTGCGACACATGTTTTCGGCATGCTTTTGGTCATATAAACACGATTTCATTAAAATAGATTTGACTTTATGCATTGTTAATGAAACAATTGAGACTTCATTTAATAAATAAAATAGATTTGACTTTATGCATTGTTAATGAAACAATTGAAACTTCATTTAATAAATAAATTAAATTTAATTTTCGCAATGATCCTAATAGCTAGCACCTAAGTGCCACACATGTGTTCGGCATGCTTTTGGTCATATAAACACGATTTCATTAAAATAGATTTGACTTTATGCATTGTTAATGAAAAAATTGAAATTTCATTTAATAAATAAATTTAATTTAATTTTCGCAATGATCCTAATGGCCAGCACCTAAGTGCAACACATGTTTTGGGCATACTTTTAGTCATATAAACACCATTTCATTCAAATAGATTTGACTTTATGCATTGGGAATAAAAAAATTGAAATTTCAATTAATAAATAAATTAAATTTAATTTTCGCAACGATCCTAATGGCCAGCACCTAAGTGCGACACATGCTTTGGGCATGCTTTCGGTCATATAAACACCATTTCATTAAAGTAGATTTGACTTTATGCATTGGTAATGAAAAAATTGAAATTTCATTTAATAAATAAATTTAATTTAATTTTCGCAATGATCCTAATGGCCAGCACCTAAGTGCGACACATGTTTTCCGCATGCTTTTGGTCAAATAAACACGATTTCATTAAAATAGATTTGACTTTATGCATTGTTAATGAAAAAATTGAAGTTTCATTTAATAAATAAATTAAATTTAATTTTCGCAATGATCCTAATAGCTAGCACCTAAGTGCGACACATGTTTTCGGCATGCTTTTGGTCATATAAATACGATTTTATTAAAATAGATTTGACTTTATGCATTGTTAATGAAAAAATTGAGACTTAATTTAATAAATAAATTAAATTGAATTTTCGCAATGATCCTGATAGCTAGCACCTAAGTGCGACACATGTTTTCGGCATGCTTTTGGTCATTTAATCACGATTTCATTAAAATAGATTTGACTTTATGCATTGTTAATGAAAAAATTGAAACTTCATTTAATAAATAAATTAAATTTAGTTTTCGCAATGATCCTGATAGCTAGCACCTAAGTGCGACACATGTTTTCGGCATGCTTTTGGTCATATAAACACTATTTTATTAAAATAGATATGACTTTATGCTTTGTTAATGAAAAAATTGAAATTTCATTTAATAAATTAATTAAATTTTATTTTCGCAATAATCCTAATAGCTAGCACTTAATTGCGACACATGTATTCGGCATGCCTTTTGGTCATATAAACACGATTTCATTAAAATAGATTTGACTTTATGCATTGTTAATGAAAAAATTGAAACTTTATTTAATAAATAAATTAAATTTAATTTTCGCAATGATCCTGATAGCGAGCACCTAAGTGCGACACATGTTTTCGGCATGCTTTTGGTCATATAAACACGATTTCATTAAAATAGATTTGACTTTATGCGTTGTTAATGAAAAAATTGAAACTTCATTTAATAAATAAATTAAATTTAGTTTTCGCAATGATCCTGATAGCTAGCACCTAAGTGCGACACATGTTTTCGGCATGCTTTTGGTCATATAAACACTATTTCACTAAAATTGATTTGACTTTATGCATTGTTAATAAAAAAATTGAAATTTCATTTAATAAATAAATTTAATTTAATTTTCACAATGATCCTAATAGCTAGCACCTAAGTGCCACACACGTTTTCGGCATGCTTTCGGGCATATAAACAATGTTCCATTAAAATAGATTTGACTTTATGCATTGTTAATGAAAAAATTGAAACTTCATTTAATAAATAAATTAAATTTAATTTTCGCAATGATCTTGATTGATAGCACCCAAGTGCGACACATGTTTTCGGCATGCTTTTGGTCATTTAAACACGATTTCAATAAAATAGATTTGACTTTATGCATTGTTAATGAAAAAATTGAAACTTCATTTAATAAATAAATTAAATTTAATTTTCGCAATGATCCTGATAGCTAGCACCTAAGTGCGACACATGTTTTCGGCATGCTTTTGGTCATATAAACACGATTTTATTTAAATAGATGTGACTTTATGCATTGTTAATGAAAAAATTGAAATTTCATTTAATAAATAAATTAAAGTTAATTTTCGCAAAGATCCTAATAGCAAGCACCTAAGTGCTACACATGATTACGGCTTTCTTCTGGTAATATAAACACCATTTCACTAAAATAGATTTGACTTTATGCATTGTTAATGAAAAAATTGAAATTTCATTTAATAAATAAATTAAATTTAATTTTCGCAATGATCCTAATAGCTAGCACCTAAGTGCGACACATGTTTACGTCATTCTTTTGGTCTAATAAACACTATTTCATTAAAATAGTTTTGACTTAATGCATTATTAATGAAAAAATTGAAATTTCATTTCATAAATAAATTAAATTTAATTTTCGCAAAGATCCTAATAGCTAGCACCCAAGTGCGACACATGTTTTCGGCATGCTTTTGGTCAAATGAACACGATTTTATTAAAATCAATTTGACTTTATGCATTGTTAATGAAAAAATAGAAATTTCATTTAATAAATAAGATTAATTTTATTTTCGCAATGATCCTAATAACTAGCACCTAAGTGCGACACATGTTTTCGGCATGCTTTTGGTCATATAAACACTATTTTATTAAAATAGATATGACTTTATGCTTTGTTAATGAAAAAATTGAAATTTCATTTAATAAATTAATTAAATTTTATTTTCGCAATAATCCTAATAGCTAGCACTTAATTGCGACACATGTATTCGGCATGCCTTTTGGTCATATAAACACGATTTCATTAAAATAGATTTGACTTTATGCATTGTTAATGAAAAAATTGAAACTTTATTTAATAAATAAATTAAATTTAATTTTCGCAATGATCCTGATAGCGAGCACCTAAGTGCGACACATGTTTTCGGCATGCTTTTGGTCATATAAACACGATTTCATTAAAATAGATTTGACTTTATGCGTTGTTAATGAAAAAATTGAAACTTCATTTAATAAATAAATTAAATTTAGTTTTCGCAATGATCCTGATAGCTAGCACCTAAGTGCGACACATGTTTTCGGCATGCTTTTGGTCATATAAACACTATTTCACTAAAATTGATTTGACTTTATGCATTGTTAATAAAAAAATTGAAATTTCATTTAATAAATAAATTTAATTTAATTTTCACAATGATCCTAATAGCTAGCACCTAAGTGCCACACACGTTTTCGGCATGCTTTCGGGCATATAAACAATGTTCCATTAAAATAGATTTGACTTTATGCATTGTTAATGAAAAAATAGAAATTTCATATAATAAATAAATTCAAATTAATTTTCGCAATGATCCTTATAGCTAGCACATAAGTGCGACTCATGTTTTCGGCATGTATTTGCTTATATAAACACGATTTAATTAAAATAGAATTGACTTTATCCATTGTTAATGAAAAAAATAGAAATTTCATTTAAAAAATAAATTAAATTTAATTTTCGCAATGATCCTAACAGCTAGTACCTAAGTGCGACACATGTTTTCGGCATGATTTTGGTTGCACACACACAATTTCATGAAAATGGATTTGACTTTATGCATTTTTAAAGAAAAAATAGAAATTTCATATAATAAAAAAATTAAATTTAATTTTCGCAAAGATCCTAATAGCTAGCACCTGAGTGCGACACATGTTTTCGGCATGCTTTTGGTCATATAAACACTATTTTATTAAAATGGATTTGACTTTATGCATTGTTAATGACAAAATTGAAATTTCATTTTATAAATAAATTTAATTTAATTTTCACAATGATCCCAATAGCTAGCACCTGAGTGCGACACATGTTTTCGGCATGCTTTTGGTCATATAAATACTATTTTATTAAAATAGATTTACCTTTATGCGTTGTTAATCAAAAAATAGAAATTTCATTTAATAAATAAATTAAGTTTAATTTTCGCAATGATCCTAATCGCTAGCAGCTAAGTGCGAGACATGTTTTCGGCACGCTTTTGGTCATATAAACACAATTTTATTAAAATAGATTTGACTTTATTCATTGTTAATGAAAAAATTGAAATTTCATTTAATAAATAAATTTAATTTAATTTTCGCAATGATCCTAATGGCTAGCACCTAAGTGCGACACATGTTTTTGGCATGCTTTTGGTCATATAAACACTATTTTATTAAAATAGATTCGACTTTATGCATTGTTAATGAGAAAATTGAAATTTCATTTAATAAATAAATTAAATTTAATTTTCGCAATGATCCTAATGGCTTGCACCTAAGTGCGACACATGTTTTCGGCATGCTTTTGGTCATGTAAACACTATTTTATTAAAATAGATTTGACTTTATGAATTGTTAATAAAAAAATTGAAATTTCATTCAATAAATAAATTAAATTTAATTTTCGCAATGATCCTAATAGCTAGCACCTAAGTGCGACACATATTTTCGGCATGCTTTTGGTCATATAAACACTATTTTATTAAAATAGATTTGACTTTATGCATTGTTAATAAAAAAATTGAAATTTCATTCAATAAATAAATTAAATTTAATTTTCTCAATGATCCTAACAGCTAGCAGCTAAGTGCGACACATGTTTTCGGCATGCTTTTGGTCATATAAACACTATATTATTAAAATATATTTGACTTTATGCATTGTTAATGAAAAAATTGAAATTTCATTTAATAAATAAATTAAATTTAATTTTCGCAAAGATCCTAATAGCTAGCACCTAAGTGCGACACATGATTACGGCTTTCTTCAGGTCATTTAAACACCATTTCATTATAATAGATTTGACTTTATGCATTGTTAATGAAAAAATTTAAATTTCATTTAATTAATAAATTAAATTTAATTTTCGCAAAGATCCTAATAGCTAGCACCTAAGTGCGACACATGATTACGGCTTTCTTCAGGTCATATAAACACCATTTCATTAAAATAGATTTGACTTTATGCATTGTTAATGAAAAAATTGAAATTTCATTTAATAAATAAATTAAATTTAATTTTCGCAATGATCCTAATGGCTAGCACCTAAGATCGACACATGTTTACGGCATTCTTTCGGTCAAATAAACACTATTTCATTAAAATAGATTTTACTTAAAGCATTGTTAATGAAAAAATTGAAATTTCATTTAATAAATAAATTAAATTTAATTTTTGCAAAGATCCTAATAGCTAGCACCCAAGTGCGACACATGTTTTCGGCATGCTTTTGGTCAAATGAACACGATTTTATTGAAATCAATTTGACTTTATGCATTGTTAATAAAAAAATAGAAATTTCATTTAATAAATAAGATAAATTTTATTTTCGCAATGATCCTAATAGCTAGCACCTAAGTGCGACACATGTTTTCGGCACGCTTTTGGTCATATAAATACTATTTTATTAAAATAGATTCGACTTTATGAATTGTTAATGAAAAAATTGAAATTTCATTTAACCCTCATCCCCACGACAAGGTACCCGGGTACCTTTACGACTTTCAAGTGAATTTTTTACTGTTACAGAATTTAAATTTTCAGCCAGTTCTCCGTGACATCTTAAAACTCTTTAATAATATTCCATTTTTGTTTGACACAACAAAAAATATTGATTAACACTTTATTTATTTGTTGTCAAACATATTTATCCTTAATCCCCACGACGTAGGTACCTGGGTACCTTTATGTGTTTTACATTATCTACTATTATAATTTATATATATATATATATATATATAAGCTTAAAAGATTTTAGGATAAACATAAAACGAACCAAAAGTAAGAAAAAATATATTTATTGTTATTAAATTTATACACAAGATAAACATTTTGTATAATTTTCCGAGTGTTCGTCACAAACAGGTTGATTACATTCAATGCATCCTTTTCTTGTTTTTCTTTGCTTTTTAGATGCGGATCTGCAAATATGACAGCTGCCTACTACTTTTACGCGTCCAGTTGCATCCCTGGGTGTATTTTGATTATTTTGAGATGGGTTATTTACGAGTACCCTCCCTAACATGCATTGAATCCCTGACTTTGTTCCAAAATGTAGATATGTTTTGGGACATCGTGATCTTGTTTCTATATTCGGTAATGCAAGCTGTTTACCCAAACCTTGTAGAAATTTCTTGCGTAGGTTGTTTACTTTTGCCTCTGATGGGTTATTTTCCACATAAATAATATAAGCTGCTAATGCTGCTATATCAATTATATTATAAAATATTGATACAGGCCATCGATTTGTCTTACGCTTTGTCGTATAGTGTGATACCATTTTGTCCATATTATCAACGCCTCCTTTTCCGGTATTATAATAATGTATTATTTCAGGTTTTCGTTTAGATCCGCTCACAGTATTTGTGTAATGCATTGTAGATAATAATATCACGGCTTTTCTTACTTTGGGCACGTACGATACCATCGTCACTTTGTCTTTGCCAAATCCAAATATCGACGAAAATTCTTCTCGACTTTTATTGGCTAGCATCTGAGGGGGTATACATGCTTTGTTCTTTTTCAGAGTACCAACAACCGATAATTTCCATGACATCAACAAACGCGCTAATGGCAATGTTGTAAAAAAATTATCCATTACAATATTCCTACCAGAGTTCTTAAATCGGTGGCATAAATCTTTCACTACCCGCTCGCCTTGATTTTTTTCGCGACCATCTATTGACTTTCCAGTATATATCTGGCCTGTCATGGGATAAGAATTATGTGAGTGGCATACCCACCAAATTTTTATGCCGTATTTTGCTGGTTTTGAGGGCATATATTGTGTAAATCGTGTCCTTCCTCGGAAAGGGAATAATTGTTCGTCTACTGTAAGACACTCGGATGGTACATAATTATTTCTCAAATTGTTATTCAATAACAACCACAATTCAGAAATCGCAGCAGCTTTGTCAGTTTTTAATCTTTCTGCTCTGGTGTTAGCATTGTCAAATCGTAAAAACCGTTGAATAGCCCAAAATCTATTTATTGACATAGTCGCACGGTAAATAGGGTACGCTTCACTTTTCCAAAGTTCTATGATATCCTCTGTATTGGAATGGTGTACTCCTGCCGTTATTAATATTGCCAAATAGCCATCAAACTCATCTGTAGTAATGTCCTTCCATATTTTAGGCTGTTCCGTAGGATTTGCATTATTCCGTTCCAAATACACAGATTTGGCTTTCCGATTCGTTTCTCTAACAATTATGTTACACATTATTGGGGTGAAAATACACTTGAACGTATCTCTTATTGTAAGGGTTAGCGTATATTTAGAGGGACCAGATTTTTGGCGTAGAATATTGTGCTTGTATGTTTGCAATCCATCTTGTGGAGCGGAAGCTATCCAAACTGTACCATCTTTACCATGTAGATCTTGCACAATATTATCAATGGGTTCATCACCACATTCGACATCACTATCATCTTCTTTTTCAATTTCTATTTCAACTTCGGTGTCAGCATAGACATCCTCAACATCAGATTCTTCAATAGGAAAAGTTGATCGTAACAATTCTTCATCGGCTGATGCAGTACCTTCATATTCCTCGTCGTGTTCATCACCATCGATATCGGCAAGTCGTTGAAGATAAGTAACTTGTTGCTCATAACTCATTCTATAAAACAATACATTTCATTAGAAAAATTTATTTCATTTTAAAATTATTATAATGACTTACCTTCGATACTCGGCTTCCGAAACTTCAGTGAATGAGTCTGCCATCTCAATCAAAATTATTACAAAGTAATCAAAAATAGTTTGTTTCAACCTGAGATAATTATACTTTAATGCACCTCCTTCAAAGGTTTAAAAAAATATAATCGATAGACATATATAATGTTTAATTTATACCTTAACTATAATTGAGAGGGGGAAGATACATTTTGTAGAATATTCTCATCTATTTATTTAGACAATAAGAGTATTATTTATGTTAGAAAAATAATGCTGTTTTCTTTGAAACACACTAATAAGCTTAACGACTTTCCAAATGATTAACACTAATCCAAATTAAAAATGGTTTCCAGTAATTGGATTATAAGTACTTTGCACCGTTCAGGTAATTACATCAAGGGGGCTCTTAGTCCTGTTTAAGGTAAATGTATTTCATTATACTAATCTGTTATAAGATGAACAATGCATAATCCGGTTAAATATCCTTATTATCTCGAATTAAGCCCTTTTTAAATGAGCAGCTAAAAGTAGGTACCCAGGTACCTACGTTGCGGGGATACGCATGCATTTTCCATCGTGGGGAAGAAGGTTAATAAATAAATTAAATTTAATTTTCGCAATGATCCTAATGGCTAGCACCTAAGTGCGACACATGTTTTCGGCATGCTTTTGGTCATATAAACACTATTTTATTAAAATAGATTTGACTTTACGCATTGTTAATAAAAAAATTGAAATATCATTCAATAAATTAATTTAATTTAATTTTCGCAATGATCCTAATAGCTAGCACCTAAGTGCGACACATGTTTTCGGCATGCTTTTGGTCATATAAACACTATATTATTAAAATATATTTGACTTTATGCATTGTTAATGAAAAAATTGAAATTTCATTTAATAAATAAATTAAATTTAATTTTCTCAATGATCCTAACAGCTAGCAGCTAAGTGCGACACATGTTTTCGGCATGCTTTTGGTCATATAAACACTATTT
This sequence comes from Ocypus olens, assembly GCA_910593695.2. NCBI lineage: Eukaryota > Metazoa > Arthropoda > Insecta > Coleoptera > Staphylinidae > Ocypus > Ocypus olens. The sequence continues at coordinate 38,399,026 of OU343060.1, forward strand.
TATTAAAATAGATTTGACTTTATGCATTGTTAACAAAAAAATTGAAATTTCATTCAATAAATAAATTAAATTAAATTTTCTCAATGATCCTAACAGCTAGCAGCTAAGTGCGACACATGTTTTCGGCATGCTTTTGGTCATATAAACACTATATTATTAAAATATATTTGACTTTATGCATTGTTAATGAAAAAATTGAAATTTCATTTAATAAATAAATTAAATTTAATTTTTGCAATGATCCTAATAGCTAGCACCTAAGTGCGACACATGTTTTCGGCATGATTTTGGTCATATAAACACTATTTTATTAAAATAGATTTGACTTTATGCATTGTTAATAAAAAAATTGAAATTTCATTCAATAAATAAATTAAATTTAATTTTCTCAATGATCCTAACAGCTAGCAGCTAAGTGCGACACATGTTTTCGGCATGCTTTTGGTCATATAAACACTATTTTATTAAAATAGGTATGACTTTATGCTTTGTTAATGAAAAAATTGAAATTTCATTTAATAAATAAATTAAATTTTATTTTCGCAATGATCCTAATAGCTAGCACTTAAGTGCGACACATGTTTTCGGCATGTCTTTTGGTCATATAAACACGATTTCATTAAAATAGATTTGACTTTATGCATTGTTAATGAAAAAATTGAAATTTCATTTAATAAATAAATTAAATTTAATTTTCGCAAAGATCCTAATAGCTAGCACCTAAGTGCGACACATGATTACGGCTTTCTTTTGGTCATATAAACACCATTTTATTAAAATAGATTTGACTTTATGCATTGTTAATGAAAAAATTGAAATTTCATTTAATAAATAAATTAAATTTAATTTTTGCAATGATCCTAATAGCTAGCACCTAAGTGCGTCACATATTTACGGCATTCTTTCGGTCAAATAAACACTATTTCATTAAAATAGATTTGACTTAATGCATTGTTAATGAAAAAATTGATTTTCATTTAATAAATAAATTAAATTTAATTTTCGCAAAGATCCTAATAGCTAGCACCCAAGTGCGACACATGTTTTCGGCATGCCTTTTGGTCAAATGAACACGATTTTATTGAAATCAATTTGACTTTATGCATTGTTAATAAAAAAATAGAAATTTCATTTAATAAATAAGATAAATTTTATTTTCGCAATGATCCTAATAGCTAGCACCTAAGTGCGACACATGTTTTCGGCATGCTTTTGGTCATATAAACACGATTACATTAAAATGGATTTGACTTTATTCATTGTTAATTAAAAAATTGAAATTTAATTTAATAAATGAACTTAATTTAATTTTCGCAATGATCCCAATTGCCAGCACCTGAGTACGACACATGTTTTCGGCATGCTTTTGGTCGTATAAACACTATTTTATTAAAATAGATTCGACTTTATGCATTGTTAATGAAAAAATTGAAATTTCATTTAATAAATAAATTAAAGTTAATTTTCGCAATGATCCTAATGGCTAGCACCTAAGTGCGACACATGTTTTCGGCATGCTTTTGGTCATTTAAACACTATTTTATTAAAATAGATTCGACTTTATGCATTGTTAATGAAAAAATTGAAATTTCATTTAATAAATAAATTAAATTTAATTTTCGCAATGATCCTAATAGCTAGCACCTAAGTGCGACACATGTTTTCGGCTTGCTTTTGGTCATATAAACACAATTTTATTAAAATGGATTTGACTTTATGCATTGTTAATCAAAAAATTGAAATTTCATTTAATAAATAAATTAAATTTAATTTTCTCAATGATCCTAACAGCTAGCAGCTAAGTGCGACACATGTTTTCGGCATGCTTTTGGTCATATAAACACTATATTATTAAAATATATTTGACTTTATGCATTGTTAATGAAAAAATTGAAATTTCATTTAATAAATAAATTAAATTTAATTTTTGCAATGATCCTAATAGCTAGCACCTAAGTGCGACACATGTTTTCGGCATGCTTTTGGTCATATAAACACTATTTTATTAAAATAGATTTGACTTTATGCATTGTTAATAAAAAAATTGAAATTTCATTCAATAAATAAATTAAATTTAATTTTCGCAAAGATCCTAATAGCTAGCACCCAAGTGCGACACATGTTTTCGGCATGCTTTTGGTCATATAAACACTATTTTATTAAAATAGATTTGACTTTACGCATTGTTAATAAAAAAATTGAAATTTCATTCAATAAATAAATTAAATTTAATTTTCGCAATGATCCTAATGGCTAGCACCTAAGTGCAACACATGTTTCCGGCATGCTTTTGGTCAAATAAACACTTTTTCATAAAAATAGATTTGACTTTATGCATTGTTAATGAAAAAATTGAAATTTCATTTATTAAATTAATTTAATTTAATTTTCGCAATGATTCTAACGGCCATCACCTAAGTGCAACACATGTTTTCGGCATGCTTTTGGTCATATAAACACTATTTCATTAAAACAGATTTAACTTTATGCATTGGTAATGAAAAAATTGAAATTTCATTTAATAAATAAACTAAATTTAATTTTCGTAATGATTCTAATTGCCAGCACCTAAGTGCGACACAAGTTTTCGGCATTCTTTTGTTAATATAAACACTATTTTATTAAAATAGATTTGACTTTATGCATTGTTAATGCAAAAATTGAAATTTCATTTAATAAACAAATTAAATCAAATTTTCGCAAAGATCCTAATAGCTAGCACCTAAGTGCGACACATGTTTTCGGCATGCTTTTGGTCATATAAACACTATTTCATTAAAATAGATTTGACTTTGTGCATTGTTAATGAAGAAATTGAAATTTCAATTAATAAATAAATTTAATTTAATTTTCGCAATGATCCTAACAGCTAGCACCTAAGTGCGACACATGTTTACGGCATTCTTTTGGTCAAATAAACACTATTTGATTAAAATAGATTTGACTTAATGCATTGTTAATGAAAAAATTGAAATTTCATTTAATAACTAAATTAAATTTAATTTTCGCTAAGATCCTAATAGCTAGCACCTAAGTGCCACACATGTTTTCGGCATACTTTTGGTCATATAAACACGATTTCATTAAAATATATTTGACTTTATGCTTTCTTAATGAAAAAATGGAAATATCATTTAATAAAAAAATTTAATTTAATTTTCGCAATGATCCTAATAGCTAGCGCTTAAGTGCGACACATGTTTTCCGCATGCTTTTGGTCATATAAACACGATTTCATTAAAATAGATTTGAATTTATGCATTGTTAATGAAAAAATAAAAATTTCATTTAATTAATAAATTAAATTTAATTTTCGCAAAGATCCTAATGGCTAGCACCTAAGTGCGACACATGTTTACGGCATGCTTTTGGTCATATAAACACTATTTCATTAAAATATATTTGACTTTATGCATTGTTTATGAAAAAATAAAAATTTCATTTAAATAATAAATTAAATTTAATTTTCGCAATGATCCTAATGGCTAGCACCTGAGTGCGACACATATTTTCGGCATGCTTTAGGTCTTATAAACACTATTTCATTAAAATAGATTTGACTTGATGCATTGTTAATGAAAAAATTAAAATCTCATTTAATTAATAAATTAAATTTAATTTTCGCAATGATCCTAATAGCTAGCACCTAAGTGCTACACATGATTACGGCTTTCTTCTGGTCATATAAACACTATTTCATTAAAATAGATTTGACTTCATGAATTGTTAATGAAAAAATTAAAATTTCGTTCAATTAATAAATAAAATTTAATTTTCGCAATGATTCTAAAGGCTAGCACCTAAGTGCGACACATGTTTTCGGCATGCTCTTTGTAATGTAAACACTATTTCATAAAAATTAGATTTGACTTTATGCATTGTTAATTAAAAAATTGAAATTTCATTTAATAAATAAATTAAATTTAATTTTCGCAATGATCCTAATAGCTAGCACCTAAGTGCGACACATGTTTTCGGCATGCTTTTGGTCATATAAACACAATTTCATTAAAATAAATTTGACTTTGTGCATTGTTAATGAAAAAATTGAAATTTCAATTAATTAATAAATTTAATTTAATTTTCGCAATGATCCTAAAAGCTAGCACCTAAGTGCGACACATGTTTACGGCATTCTTTTGGTCAAATAAACAATATTTCATTAAAATAGATTTGACTTAATGCATTGTTAATGAAAAAATTGAAATTTCATTTAAAAAATAAATTAAATTTAATTTTCGCAAAGATCCTAATAGCTAGCACCCAAGTGCGACACATGTTTTTGGCATGCTTTTGGTCAAATGACCACGATTTTATTGAAATGGATTTGACTTTATGCATTGTTAATAAAAAAATAGAAATTTCATTTAATAAATAAATAAAATTATATTTTCGAAATGCTCCTAATAGCTAGCACCTAAGTGCGACATATGTTTACGGCATTCTTTTGGTCAAATAAAAACTATTTCATAAAAATAGATTTGACTTAATGCATTGTTGATGAAAAAATTGAAATTTCATTTAATAAAAGAATTTAATTTAATTTTCGCAATGAACCTAATAGCTAGCACCTAAGTGCGACACATGTTTTCGGCATGCTTTTGGTCATATAAACACGATTACATTAAAATGGATTTGACTTCAATCATTGTTAATTAAAAAATTGAAATTTCATTTAATAAAAGAATTTAATTTAATTTTCGCAATGATCCTAATAGCTAGCACCCAAGTGCGACACATGTTTTTGGCATGCTTTTGGTCAAATGACCACGATTTTATTGAAATGGATTTGACTTTATGCATTGTTAATAAAAAAATAGAAATTTCATTTAATAAATAAATAAAATTATATTTTCGAAATGCTCCTAATAGCTAGCACCTAAGTGCGACATATGTTTACGGCATTCTTTTGGTCAAATAAAAACTATTTCATAAAAATAGATTTGACTTAATGCATTGTTGATGAAAAAATTGAAATTTCATTTAATAAAAGAATTTAATTTAATTTTCGCAATGAACCTAATAGCTAGCACCTAAGTGCGACACATGTTTTCGGCATGTTTTTGGTCATATAAACACGATTACTTAAAAATAGATTTGACTTTATGCATTGGTAATGAAAAAATTGAAATTTCATTTAATAAATGAATTTAATTTAATTTTCGCAATGATCCTAATAGCAAACACCAAAGTGCGACACATGTTTTCGGCATGCTTTTGGTCATATAAACAGTATTTTAATAAAATAGATTCGACTTTATGCATTGTTAATGAAAAAATTGGAATTTCATTTAATAAATAAATTAATTTAATTTTCGCAATGATCCTAATAGCAAGCACCTAAGTGCGACACATGTTTTCGGCATGCTTTTGGTCATATAAACACTATTTTATTAAAATGGATTTGAATTTATGCATTGTTATTGAAAAAATTGTAATTTCATTTATTAAATAAATTAAATTTTATTTTCGCAATGATCCTAATGGCTAGCACGTAAGTGCGACACATGTTTTCGGCATGCTTTTGGTCATATAAACACCATTTCATGAAAATAAATTTGACTTTATGCATTGTTAATGAAAAAATTGAAATTTCATTTAATAAATAAATTAAATTTAATTTTCGCAATGATCCTAATAGCAAGCACCTAAGTGCGACTCATGTTTTCGGCATGCTTTTGGTCATATAAACACGATTTCATTAAAATAGATTTGACTTTATGCATTGTTAAAGAAAGAATTGAAATTTCATTTAATAAATAAATTAAATTTAATTTTCGCAATGACCCTAATGGCCAGCATGTAAGTGCGACACATGTTTCCGGCATACTTTTTGTCATATAAACACTTTTTCATAAAACGAGATTTGACTTTATGCATTGGTAATGAAAAAATTGGAATTTCATTAAATAAATTATATTAATTTAATTTTCGCAATGATCCTAACGGCCATCACCTAAGTGCAACACATGTTTTCGGCATGCTTTTGGTTATATAAACACGAATTTATTAAAATAGATTTATCTTTGTGCATTGTTAATGAAAAAATTGAAATTTCATTCAATAAATATATTAAATTTAATTTTCGCTAAGATCCTAATAGCCAGCACCTAAGTGCGACACATGTTTCGGCATTCTTTTGGTCATATAAACACTATTTCATTAAAACAGATTTAACTTTATGCATTGTTAATGAAAAAATTGAAATTTCATTTAATAAATAAATTTAGTTTAATTTTCGCAATGATCCTAATGGCTAGCACCTAAGTGCGATACATGTTTACGGCATTTTTTTGGTCATATTAACACTTTTTCATTAAAATAGATTTGACTTAGGCATTGTTAATGGAAAAATTAAAATTTCATTTAATTATTAAATTAAATTTAATTTTCGCAATGATCCTAATTGCTAACATCTAAGTGCGAAACATGTTTTCAGCATGCTTTTGACCATATAAACCCTATTTTTCAAATAGATTTGACTTTATAAATTGTTAATGAAAAAATTGAAATTTCATTTAATAAATAAATTAAATTTAATTTTCGCAATGATCCTAATAGCTAGCACCTAAGTGCGACACATGTTTTCAGCATACTTTTGGTCATATAAACACGATTTCATTAAAATAGATTTCACTTTATGCATTGTTAATCAAAAAATTAAAACTTCATTTAATAAATAAATTAAATTTAAATTTCGCAATGATCCTAATAGCTAGCACCTAAGTGCGACACATGTTTTCGGCATGATTTTGGTCATATAAACACTATTTTACTAAAATGGATTTGACTTTATGCATTGTTAATGAAAAAATTTAAATTTCATTTAATTAATAAATTAAATTTAATTTTCGCAATGATCCTAATAACCAGCACCTAAGTGCCACACACGTTTTCGGCATGCTTTCGGTCATATAAACACTGTTCTATTAAAATAGATTTGACTTTATGCATTGTTAAAGAAAAAATAGAAATTTCATTTAATAAATAAATTAAATTTAAATTTCGCAAAGATCCTAATAGCTAGCACCCAAGTGCGAAACATGTTTTCGGCATGCTTTTGGTTGTATACACACGATTTCATAAAAATGGATTTGACTTTATGCATTGTTAATGAAAAAATAGAAATTTCATGTAATAAATAAATTTAATTTAATTTTCGCAATGATCCTAATAGCTAGCACCTAAGTGCGACACATGTTTTCGGCATGATTTTGGTCATATAAACACTATTTAATCAGAAAAGATTTGACACATATTTTCGGCATGCTTTTGACCATATAAACCCTATTTTTCAAATAGATTTGACTTTATGAATTGTTAATGAAAAAATTGAAATTTCATTTAATAAATAAATTAAATTTAATTTTCGCAATGATCCTAATAGCTAGCACCTAAGTGCGACACATGTTTTCAGCATACTTTTGGTCATATAAACACGATTTCATTAAAATAGATTTGAATTTATGCATTGTTAATGAAAAAATTAAAACTTCATTTAATAAATAAATTAAATTTAAATTTCGCAATGATCCTAATAGCTAGCACCTAAGTGCGACACATGTTTTCGGCATGCTTTTGGTCATATAAACACTATTTTACTAAAATAGATTTGACTTTATGCATTGTTAATGAAAAAATTTAAATTTCATTTAATTAATAAATTAAATTTAATTTTCGCAATGATCCTAATAACCAGCACCTAAGTGCCACACACGTTTTCGGCATGCTTTCGGTCATATAAACACTGTTCTATTAAAATAGATTTGACTTTATGCATTGTTAAAGAAAAAATAGAAATTTCATTTAATAAACAATTAAAATTAATTTTCGCAATGATCCTAATAGCTAGCACCTAAGTGCGAAACATGTTTTCGGAATGCTTTTGGTTGTATACACACGATTTCATAAAAATGGATTTGACTTTATGCATTGTTAATGAAAAAATAGAAATTTCATGTAATAGATAAATTTAATTTAATTTTCGTAATGATCCTAATAGCTAGCACCTAAGTGCGACACATGTTTTCCGCATGCTTTTGGTCATATAAACACGATTTCATTAAAATAGATTTGAATTTATGCATTGTTAATGAAAAAATAAAAATTTCATTTAAATAATAAATTAAATTTAATTTTCGCAGTGATCCTAATGGCTAGCACCTGAGTGCGATACATATTTTCGGCATGCTTTAGGTCTTATAAACACTATTTCATTAAAATAGATTTGACTTGATGCATTGTTAATGAAAAAATTAAAATTTCGTTCAATTAATAAATAAAATTTAATTTTCGCAATGATTCTAATGGCTAGCACCTAAGTGCGACACATGTTTTCGGCATGCTCTTTGTAATGTAAACACTATTTCATAAAAATTAGATTTGACTTTATGCATTGTTAATTAAAAAATTGAAATTTCATTTAATAAATAAATTAAATTTAATTTTCGCAATGATCCTAATAGCTAGCACCTAAGTGCGACACATGTTTTCGGCATGCTTTTGGTCATATAAACACAATTTCATTAAAATAGATTTGACTTTGTGCATTGTTAATGAAAAAATTGAAATTTCAATTAATTAATAAATTTAATTTAATTTTCGCAATGATCCTAAAAGCTAGCACCTAAGTGCGACACATGTTTACGGCATTCTTTTGGTCAAATAAACAATATTTCATTAAAATAGATTTGACTTAATGCATTGTTAATGAAAAAATTGAAATTTCATTTAAAAAATAAATTAAATTTAATTTTCGCAAAGATCCTAATAGCTAGCACCCAAGTGCGACACATGTTTTTGGCATGCTTTTGGTCAAATGACCACGATTTTATTGAAATGGATTTGACTTTATGCATTGTTAATAAAAAAATAGAAATTTCATTTAATAAATAAATAAAATTATATTTTCGAAATGCTCCTAATAGCTAGCACCTAAGTGCGACACATGTTTACGGCATTCTTTAGGTCAATAAAAACTATTTCATTAAAATAGATTTGACTTAATGCATTGTTGATGAAAAAATTGAAATTTCATTTAATAAAAGAATTTAATTTAATTTTCGCAATGATCCTAATAGCTAGCACCTAAGTGCGACACATGTTTTCGGCATGCTTTTGGTCATATAAACACGATTACATTAAAATGGATTTGACTTCAATCATTGTTAATTAAAAAATTGAAATTTCATTTAATAAATGAATTTCATTTAATTTTCGCAATGATCCTAATAGCTAGCACCTGAGTGCGACACATGTTTTCGGCATGTTTTTGGTCATATAAACACGATTACTTAAAAATAGATTTGACTTTATGCATTGGTAATGAAAAAATTGAAATTTCATTTAATAAATGAATTTAATTTAATTTTCGCAATGATCCTAATAGCAAACACCAAAGTGCGACACATGTTTTCGGCATGCTTTTGGTCATATAAACACTATTTTAATAAAATAGATTCGACTTTATGCATTGTTAATGAAAAAATTGAAATTTTATTTAATAAATAAATTTAATTTAATTTTCGCAATGATCCTAATGGCCAGCACCTAAGTGCGACACATGTTTTCGGCATGCTTTTGGTCATATAAACACTATTTTATTAAAGTTAATTTGACTTTATGCATTGTTATTGAAAAAATTGAAATTTCATTTAATATATAAATTAAATTTTATTTTCGCAATGATCCTAATGGCTAGCACGTAAGTGCGACACATGTTTCCGGCATGCTTTTGGACATATAAACACTTTTTCATAAAAATAGATTTGACTTTATGCATTGTTAATGAAAAAATTGGAATTTCATTTAATAAATAAATTAATTTAATTTTCGCAATGATCCTAATGGCCAGCACGTAAGTGCGGCACATGTTTTCGGCATGCTTTTTGTCATATAAACACTTTTCAATAAAACGAGATTTGACTTTATGCATTGTTAATGAAAAAAATGGAATTTCATTAAATAAATTATATTAATTTAATTTTCGCAATGATCCTAACGGCCATCACCTAAGTGCAACACATGTTTTCGGCATGCTTTTGGTTATATAAACACGAATTTATTAAAATAGATTTATCTTTGTGCATTGTTAATGAAAAAATTGAAATTTCATTCAATAAATAAATTAAATTTAATTTTCGCTAAGATCCTAATAGCCAGCACCTAAGTGCGACACATGTTTCGGCATTCTTTTGGTCATATAAACACTATTTCATTAAAACAGATTTAACTTTATGCATTGTTAATGAAAAAATTGAAATTTCATTTAATAAATAAATTTAATTTAATTTTCGCAATGATCCTAATGGCTAGCACCTAAGTGCGATACATGTTTACGGCATTTTTTTGGTCATATTAACACTTTTTCATTAAAATAGATTTGACTTAGGCATTGTTAATGGAAAAATTAAAATTTCATTTAATTATTAAATTAAATTTAATTTTCGCAATGATCCTAATTGCTAACATCTAAGTGCGACACATGTTTTCAGCATGCTTTAGGTCATATAAACACAATTTCATTAAAATAGATTTGACTTTATGAATTGTTGATGAAAAAATTTAAATTTCAATTAATAAATAATTTAAATTTAATTTTCGCAATGATCCTAATTGCTAGCACCTAAGTGCGATACATGTTTACGGCAATATTTGGTCATATAAACATTATTTCATGAAAATAGATTTGACTTTATGAATTGTTAATGAAAAAATTGAAATTTCATTTAAAAACTAAATAAAATTTAATTTTCGAAATGATCCTAATAGCCAGCACCTAAGTGCGACACATATTTTCGGCATGCTTTTGACCATATAAACCCTATTTTTAAAATAGATTTGACTTTATGAATTGTTAATGAAAAAATTGAAATTTCATTTAATAAATTAATTAAATTTAATTTTCGCAATGATCCAAATAGCTAGCACCTAAGTGCGACATATGTTTTCAGCATACTTTTGGTCATATAAACACGATTTCATTAAAATAGATTTGACTTTATGCATTGTTAATGAAAAAATTAAAACTTCAATTAATAAATAAATTAAATTTAAATTTCGCAATGATCCTAATAGCTAGCACCTAAGTGCGACACATGTTTTCAGCATACTTTTGGTCATATAAACACGATTTCATTAAAATAGATTTGACTTTATGCATTGTTAATAAAAAATTGAAAGTTCATTTAATAAATAAATTTAATTTAATTTTCGCAATGATCCTAATAGCTAGCACCTAAGTGCGACACATGTTTTCGGCATGTTTTTGGTCATATAAACACCATTTTACTACAATAGATTTGACTTTATGCATTCTTAGTGAAAAAATTTAAATTTCATTTAATAAACAAATTAAATTTATATTCTCGCAATGATCCTAATGGCCAGCACCTTAGTGCGATAAATGTTTTCGGCATGCTTTTGGTCATATAAACACTATTTCATTAAAATGGATTCGACTTTATGAATTGTTGATGAAAAAATTGAAATTTCAATTAATAAATAATTTAAATTTAATTTTCGCAATGATCCTAATTGCTAGCACCTAAGTGCGATACATATTTACGGCAATATTTTGGTCATATAAACACTATTTCATGAAAATAGATTTGACTTTATGAATTGTTAATGAAAAAATTGAAATTTCATTTAAAAACTAAATTAAATTTAATTTTCGAAATGATCCTAATAGCCAGCACCTAAGTGCGACACATATTTTCGGCATGCTTTTGACCATATAAACCCTATTTTTCAAATAGATTTGACTTTATGAATTGTTAATGAAAAAATTGAAATTTCATTTAATAAATTAATTAAATTTAATTTTCGCAATGATCCAAATAGCTAGCACCTAAGTGCGACATATGTTTTCAGCATACTTTTGGTCATATAAACACGATTTCATTAAAATAGATTTGACTTTATGCATTGTTAATGAAAAAATTAAAACTTCAATTAATAAATAAATTAAATTTAAATTTCGCAATGATCCTAATAGCTAGCACCTAAGTGCGACACATGTTTTCCGCATGCTTTTGGTCATATAAACACTATTTCATTAAAAAAGATTTGACTTTATGCATTGTTAATGCAAAAATTGAAATTTCATTTAATAAATAAATTAAATTTATATTCTCGCAATGATCCTAATAGCTAGCACCTAAGTTCGACTCATGTTTTGGCATGCTTTTGGTCATATAAACAATATTTTATTAAAAAAGATTTGACTTCATGCATTGTTAATGAAAAAATTGAAATTTCATTTAATAAATAAATTAAATTTATATTCTCGCAATGATCCTAATAGCTAGCACCTAACTTCGACTCATGTTTTGGCATTCTTTTGGTCATATAAACACGATTTCAATAAAATAGATTTGACTTTATGCATTGGTTATGAAAAAATTGAAATTTCATTTAATATATAAATTAAATTTAATTTTTGCAATGATCCTAATAGCTAGCACCTAAGTACGACACATGTTTACGGCATTCTTTCGGTCAAATAAACACTATTTCTTTAAAATAGATTTGACTTAAAGCATTGTTAATGAAAAAATTGAAATTTCATTTAATAAATAAATTAAATTTAATTTTTGCAAAGATCCTAATAGCTAGCACTCAAGTGCGACACATGTTTTCGGCATGCTTTTGGTCAAATGAACACGATTTTATTGAAATCAATTTGACTTTATGCATTGTTAATTAAAAAATAGAAATTTCATTTAATAAATAAGATAAATTTTATTTTCGCAATGATCCTAATAGCTAGCACCTAAGTGCGACACATGTTTTCGGCATGCTTATGGTCGTATAAACACGATTTTAATCAAATAAATTCGACTTTATCCATTGTTGATGAAAAAATTTAAATTTCATTTAATAAATGAATTTAATTTAATTTTCGCAATGATCCTAATAGCTAGCACCCAAGTGCGACACATGTTTTTGGCATGCTTTTGGTCATATAAACACGATTACATTAAAATGGATTTGACTTCATTCATTGTTAATTAAAAAATTGAAATTTAATTTAATAAATGAATTTAATTTAATTTTCGCAATGATCCCAATTGCCAGCACCTGAGTGCGACACATGTTTTCAGCATGCTTTTGGTCATATAAACACTATTTTATTAAAATAGATTCGACTTGATGCATTGTTAATGAAAAAATTAAAATCTCATTTAATTAATAAATTTAATTTAATTTTCGCAATGATCCTTAAAGCTAGCACCTAAGTGCGACACATGTTTACGGCATTCTTTTGGTCAAATAAACACTATTTCATTAAAATAGATTTGACTTAATGCATTGTTAATGAAAAAATTGAAATTTCATTTAATAAATAAATTAAATTTAATTTTCGCAAAGATCCTAATAGCTAGCACCCAAGTGCGACACATGTTTTTGGCATGCTTTTGGTCAAATGACCACGATTTTATTGAAATGGATTTGACTTTATGCATTGTTAATAAAAAAATAGAAATTTCATTTAATAAATAAATAAAATTTTATTTTCGCAATGATCCTAATAGCTAGCACCTAAGTGCGACATATGTTTACGGCATTCTTTTGGTCAAATAAAAACTATTTCATTAAAATAGATTTGACTTAATGCATTGTTGATGAAAAAATTGAAATTTCATTTAATAAAAGAATTTAATTTAATTTTCGCAATGATCCTAATAGCTAGCACCTAAGTGCGACACATGTTTTCGGCATGCTTTTGGTCATATAAACACGATTACATTAAAATGGATTTGACTTCATTCATTGTTAATTAAAAAATTGAAATTTCATTTAATAAATGAATTTAATTTAATTTTCGCAATGATCCTAATAGCAAACACCTAAGTGCGACACATGTTTTCGGCATGCTTTTGGTCATATAATCACTATTTTAATAAAATAGATTTGACTTTATGCATTGTTAATGAAAAAATTGAAATTTTATTTAATAAATAAATTAAATTTAATTTTCGCAATGATCCTAATGGCCAGCACCTAAGTGCGACACATGTTTTCGGCATGCTTTTGGTCATATAAACACTATTTTATTAAAATGGATTTGACTTTATACATTGTTATTGAAAAAATTGAAATTTCATTTAATAAATAAATTAAATTTTATTTTCGCAATGATCCTAATGGCTAGCACGTAAGTGCGACACATGTTTCCGGCATTCTTTTGGTCATATAAACACTTTTTCATAAAAATAGATTTGACTTTATGCATTGTTAATGAAAAAATTGGAATTTCATTTAATAAATAAATAAAATTTAATTTTCGCTATGATCCTGATAGCAAGCACCTAAGTGCGACACATGTTTTCGGCATGCTTTTGGTCATATAAACACTATTTTATTAAAATGGATTTGACTTTATGCATTGTTATTGAAAAAATTGTAATTTCATTTAATAAATAAATTAAATTTTTTTTCGCAATGATCCTAATGGCTAGCACGTAAGTGCGACACATGTTTTCGGCATGCTTTTGGTCATATAAACAGTATTTTAATAAAATAGATTCGACTTTATGCATTGTTAATGAAAAAATTGAAATTTCATTTAATAAATAAATTAAATTTAATTTTCGCAATGATCCTAATAGCAAGCACCTAAGTGCGACACATATTTTCGGCATGCTTTTGGTCATATAAACACGATTTCATTAAAATAGATTTGACTTTATGCATTGTTAAAGAAAGAATTGAAATTTCATATAATAAATAAATTAAATTTAATTTTCGCAATGATCCTAATGGCCAGCACGTAAGTGCGACACATGTTTCCGGCATACTTTTGGTCAAATAAACACTTTTTCATAAAAATAGATTTGACTTTATGCATTGTTAATGAAAAAATTGGAATTTCATTAAATAAATTATATTAATTTAATTTTCGCATTGATCCTAACGGCCATCACCTAAGTGCAACACATGTTTTCGGCATGCCTTTGGTCATATAAACACAAATTTATTAAAATAGATTTGTCTTTATGCATTGTTAATGAAAAAAATGAAATTTCATTCAATAAATAAATTTAATTTAATTTTCGCAAAGATCCTAATAGCTAGCACCTAAGTGCGACACATGTTTACGGCATTCTTTTGGTCAAATAAAAACCATTTCATTAAAATAGATTTGACTTAATGCATTGTTGATGAAAAAATTTAAATTTCATTTAATAAAAGAATTTAATTTAATTTTCGCAATGATCCTAATAGCTAGCACCTAAGTGCGACACATGTTTTCGGCATGCTTTTGGTCATATAAATACGATTACATTAAAATGGATTTGACTTCATTCATTGTTAATTAAAAAATTGAAATTTCATTTAATAAATGAATTTAATTTAATTTTCGCAATGATCCTAATAGCAAACACCTAAGTGCGACACATGTTTTCGGCATGCCTTTGGTCATATAAACACTATTTTAATAAAATAGATTCGACTTTATGCATTGTTAATGAAAAAATTGAAATTTCATTTAATAAATAAATTAAATTTAATTTTCGCAATGATCCTAATAGCAAGCACCTAAGTGCGACACATGTTTTCGGCATGCTTTTGGTCATATAAACAAGATTTCATTAAAATAGATTTGACTTTATGCATTGTTAAAGAAAGAATTGAAATTTCATTTAATAAATAAATTAAATTTAATTTTCGCAATGATCCTAATAGCAAGCACCTAAGTGCGACACTTGTTTTCAGCATACTTTTGGTCATATAAACACGATTTCATTAAAATAGATTTGACTTTATGCATTGGTAATGAAAAAATTGAAACTTCATTTAATAAATAAATTAAATTAAATTTTCGCAATGATCCTAATAGCTAGCACCTAAGTGCGACACATGTTTTCGGCATGCTTTTGACCATAAACCCTATTTTTAAAATAGATTTGACTTTATGCATTGTTAATGAAAAAATTGGAATTTCATTAAATAAATTATATTAATTTAATTTTCGCAATGATCCTAACGGCCATCACCTAAGTGCAACACATGTTTTCGGCATGCCTTTGGTCATATAAACACGAATTTATTAAAATAGATTTGTCTTTATGCATTGTTAATGAAAAAATTGAAATTTCATTCAATAAATAAATTAAATTTAATTTTCGCAAAGATCCTAATAGGTAGCACCTAAGTGCGACACATGTTTCGGCATTCTTTTGGTCATATAAACACTATTTCATTAAAACAGATTTAACTTTATGCATTGTTAATGAAAAATTGAAATTTCATTTAAAAACTAAATTAAATTTAATTTTCCAAATGATCCTAATAGCCAGCACCTAAGTGCGACACATATTTTCGGCATGCTTTTGACCATATAAACCCTATTTTTAAAATAGATTTGACTTTATAAATTGTTAATGAAAAAATTTAAATTTCATTTAATAAACAAATTAAATTTATATTCTCGCAATGATCCTAATGGCCAGCACCTTAGTGCGATAAATGTTTTCGGCATGCTTTTGGTCATATAAACACTATTTGATTAAAATAGATTTGACTTTATGCATTGTCAATGAAAAAATAGAAATTTCATATAATAAATTAATTTAATTTAATTTTCGCAATGATCCTGATAGCTAGCACCTAAGTGCGACACATGATTTCGGCATGGTTTTGGTCAAATAAACAATATTTTAATAAAAAAAGATTTGACTTCATGCATTGTTAATGAAAAAATTGAAATTTCATTTAATAAATAAATTAAATTTATATTCTCGCAATGATCCTAATAGCTAGCACCTAAGTTCGGCTCATGTTTTCGGCATGCTTTTGGTCATATAAACACGATTTCAATAAAATAGATTTGACATTATGCAATGGTTATGAAAAAATTGAAATTTCATTCAATAAATAAATTTAATTTAATTTTCGCAATGGTCTCAATAGCTAGCACCTAAGTGCGACACATGTTTTCCGCAAGCTTTGAGTCATATAAACACGATTTCAAAAAAATAGATTTGACTTTATGCATTGTTAATGAAAAAATTTAAATTTCATTTAATTAATAAATTAAATTTAATTTTCGCAATGATCCTGATAACCAGCACCTAAGTGCCACACACGTTTTCGGCATGCTTTCGGTCATATAAACACTGTTCTATTAAAATAGATTTGACTTTATGCATTGTTAATGAAAAAATAGAAATTTCATTTAATAAACAATTAAAATTAATTTTCGCAATGATCCTAATAGCTAGCACCTAAGTGCGACAAGTGTTTTCGGCATGCTTTTGGTCATATAAACACGATTTAATCAGAAAAGATTTGACTTTATGCATTGTTAATGCAAAAATAGAAATTTAATTTAGTAAACAAATAAAATTTAATTTTCGCAATGATCCTAATGGCTAGCACCTAAGTTCAACACATGTTTTCCGTATGCTTTTGGTCATATAAACACAATTTCATTAAAATAGATTTGACTTTATGCATTGGTAATGAAAAAATTGAAATTTCATTTAATAAATAAATTAAATTTAATTTTCGCAATGATCCTAATAGCTAGCACCTAAGTTCAACACATGTTTTCCGCATGCTTTTGGTCATATAAACACAATTTCATTAAAATAGATTTGACTTTATGCATTGGTAATGAAAAAACTGAAACTTCATTTAATAAATAAATTAAATTTAATTTTCGCAATGATCCTGATAGCTAGCACCTAAGTGCGACACATGTTTTCGGCATACTTCTGGTCATTTAAACACGATTTCATTAAAATTGATTTGACTTTATGCATTGTTAATGGAAAAATTGAAACTTCATTTAATAAATAAATTAAATTTAATTTTCGCAATGATCTTGATAGATAGCACCTAAGTGCGACACATGTTTTCGGCATGCTTTTGGTCATTTAAACACGATTTCGAAAAAATAGATTTGACTTTATGCATTGTTAATGAAAAAATTGAAACTTCATTTAATAAATAAATTAAATTTAATTTTCGCCATGATCCTGATAGCTAGCACCCAAGTGCGACACATGTTTTCGGCATGCTATTGGTCATATAAATATGATTTTATTAAAATAGATTTGACTTTATGCATTGTTAATGAAAAAATTGAGACTTCATTTAATAAATAAATTTAATTTAATTTTCGCAATGATCCTGATAGCTAGCACCTAAGTGCGACACATGTTTTCGGCATGCTTTTGGTCATATAAACTCGATTTTATTTAAATAGATTTGACTATATGCATTGTTAATGAAAAAATTGAAATTTCATTTAATAAATAAATTAAATTTAATTTTCGCAAAGATCCTAATAGCTAGCACCTAAGTGCGACACATGAATACGGCTTTCTTCTGGTCATATAAACACCATTTCATTAAAATAGATTTGACTTTATGCATTGTTAATGAAAAAATTGAAATTTCATTTAATAAATAAATTTAATTTAATTTTCGCAATGATCCTAATAGCTAGCACCTAAGTGCGACACATGTTTACGGCATTCTTTTGGTCAAATAAACACTATTTCATTAAAATAGAATTGACTGAATGCATTATTAATGAAAAAATTGAAATTTCATTTAATAAATAAATTTAAATTAATTTTCGCAAAGATCCTAATAGCTAGCACCCAAGTGCGACACATGTTTTCGGCATGCTTTTGGTCAAATGAACACGATTTTATTAAAATCAATTTGACTTTATGCATTGTTAATAAAAAAATAGAAATTTCATTTAATAAATAAATTAAATTTTATTTTCGCAATGATCCTTATGGCTAGCACGTAAGTGCGACACATGTTTTCGGCATGCTTTTGGTCATATAAACACTATTTTATTAAAATGGATTTGACTTTATGCATTGTTATTGAAAAAATTGTAATTTCATTTAATAAATAAATTAAATTTTATTTTCGCAATGATCCTAAAGGCTAACACGTAAGTGCGACACATGTTTTCGGCATGCTTTTGGTCGTATAAACACCATTTCATGAAAATAAATTTGACTTTATGCATTGTTAATGAAAAAATTGAAATTTCATTTAATAAATAAATTAAATTTAATTTTCGCAATGATCCTAATAGCAAGCACCTAAGTGCGACACATGTTTTCGGCGTGCTTTGGTCATATAAACACGATTACTTTAAAATAGATTTGATTTTATGCATTGTTAATGAAAAAATTAAAATTTCATTTAATAAATGAATTTAATTTAATTTTTGCAATGATCCTAATAACTAGCACCTAAGTGCGACACATGTTTTCGGCATGCTTTTGGTCATATAAACACTATTTTATTAAAATAGATATGACTTTATGCTTTGTTAATGAAAAAATTGAAATTTCATTTAATAAATAAATTAAATTTTATTTTCGCAATGATCCTAATAGCTAGCACTTAAGTGCGACACATGTTTTCGGCATGCCTTTTGGTCATATAAACACGATTTCATTAAAATAGATTTGACTTTATGCATTGTTAATGAAAAAATTGAAACTTCATTTAATAAATAAATTAAATTTAATTTTCGCAATGATCCTGATAGCGAGCACCTAAGTGCGACACATGTTTTCGGCATGCTTTTGGTCATATAAACACGATTTCATTAAAATAGATTTGACTTTATGCGTTGTTAATGAAAAAATTGAAACTTCATTTAATAAATAAATTAAATTTAGTTTTCGCAATGATCCTGATAGCTAGCACCTAAGTGCGACACATGGTTTCGGCATGCTTTTGGTCATATAAACACTATTTCACTAAAATTGATTTGACTTTATTCATTGTTAATGAAAAAATTGAAATTTCATTTAATAAATAAATTTAATTTAATTTTCGCAATGATCCTAATAGCTAGCACCTAAGTGCGACACATGTGCGGCATTCTTTTGGTCATGTAAACACTATTTTATTAAAATAGATTTGACTTTATGCATTGTTAATGAAAAAATTGAAATTTCATTTAATAAATAAATTAAATTAAATTTTCGCTAAGATCCTAATAGCTAGCACCTAAGTGCAACACATGTTTTCGGCATGCTTTTGGTCATATAAACACGATTATATTAAAATAGATTTGAATTTATGCATTGTTAATGAAAAAATAAAAATTTCATTTAATTAATAAATTAAATTTAATTTTCGCAAAGATCCTAATGGCTAGCACCTAAGTGCGACACATGTTTTCGGCATGCTTTTGGTCATATAAACACTATTTTATTAAAATAGATTTTACTTTATGCATTGTTAATTAAAAATTGAAATTTCATTCAATAAATAAATTAAATTTAATTTTCTCAATGATCCTAATAGCTAGCACCTAAGTGCGACACATGTTTTCCGCAAGCTCTTAGTCATATAAACATGAATTCACAAAAATAGATTCGACTTTATGCGTTGTTAATGAAAAAATTGAAACTTCATTTAATAAATAAATTAAATTTAGTTTTCGCAATGATCCTGATAGCTAGCACCTAAGTGCGACACATGGTTTCGGCATGCTTTTGGTCATATAAACACTATTTCACTAAAATTGATTTGACTTTATTCATTGTTAATGAAAAAATTGAAATTTCATTTAATAAATAAATTTGATTTAATTTTCGCAATGATCCTAATAGCTAGCACCTAAGTGCGACACATGTGCGGCATTCTTTTGGTCATGTAAACACTATTTTATTAAAATAGATTTGACTTTATGCATTGTTAATGAAAAAATTGAAATTTCATTTAATAAATAAATTAAATTAAATTTTCGCAAAGATCCTAATAGCTAGCACCTAAGTGCGACACATGGTTTCGGCATGCTTTTGGTCATATAAACACTATTTCACTAAAATTGATTTGACTTTATTCATTGTTAATGAAAAAATTGAAATTTCATTTAATAAATAAATTTAATTTAATTTTCGCAATGATCCTAATAGCTAGCACCTAAGTGCGACACATGTGCGGCATTCTTTTGGTCATGTAAACACTATTTTATTAAAATAGATTTGACTTTATGCATTGTTAATGGAAAAATAGAAATTTCATTTAATAAACAATTAAAATTAATTTTCGCAATGATCCTAATAGCTAGCACCTAAGTGCGAAACATGTTTTCGGCATGCTTTTGGCTGTATACACACGATTTCTTAAAAATGGATTTGACTTTATGCATTGTTAATGAAAAAATAGAAATTTCATGTAATAAATAAATTTAATTTAATTTTCGCAATGATCCTAATAGCTAGCACCTAAGTGCGACACATGTTTTTGGCATGCTTTTGGTCATATAAACACTATTTTATTAAAATAGATTTGACTTTATGCATTGTTAATTAAAAATTGAAATTTCATTCAATAAATAAATTAAATTTAATTTTCTCAATGATCCTAACAGCTAGCAGCTAAGTGCGACACATGTTATCGGCATGCTTTTGGTCATATAAACACTATTTTATTAAAATACTTATGACTTTATGCTTTGTTAATGAAAAAATTGAAATGTCATTTAATAAATGAATTAAATTTTATTTTCGCAATGATCCTGATAGCTAGCACCTAAGTGCGACACATGTTTTCATCATGCTTTTGGTCATATAAACACGATTTCATTAAAATAGATTTGACTTTAAGCATTGTTAATGAAAAAATTGAAACTTCATTTAATAAATAAATTAAATTTAATTTTCGCAATGATCCTAATAGCCAGCACCTGAGTGCGACTTATGTTTTCCGCATGCTTTTGGTCATATAAACACGATTTCATTAAAATAGATTTGACTTTATGCATTGTTAATGAAAAAATTGAAACTTCATTTAATAAATAAATTAAATTTAATTTTCGCAATGATCCTGATAGCTAGCACCTAAGTGCGACACATGTTTTCGGCATGCTTCTGGTCATATAAACACGATTTCATTAAAATAGATTTAACTTTATGCATTGTTAATGGAAAAATTGAAACTTCGTTTAATAAATAAATTAAATTTAATTTTCGCAATGATCCTAATAGCCAGCACCTGAGTGCGACTCATGTTTTCCGCATGCTTTTGGTCATATAAACACGATTTCATTAAAATAGATTTGACTTTATGCATTGTTAATGAAAAAATTGAAACTTCATTTAATAAATAAATTAAATTTAATTTTCGCAATGATCCTAATAGCCAGCACCTGAGTGCGACTTATGTTTTCCGCATGCTTTTGGTCATATAAACACGATTTCATTAAAATAGATTTGACTTTAAGCATTGTTAATGAAAAAATTGAAACTTCATTTAATAAATAAATTAAATTTAATTTTCGCAATGATCCTAATAGCCAGCACCTGAGTGCGACTTATGTTTTCCGCATGCTTTTGGTCATATAAACACGATTTCATTAAAATAGATTTGACTTTAAGCATTGTTAATGAAAAAATTGAAACTTCATTTAATAAATAAATTAAATTTAATTTTCGCAATGATCCTAATAGCCAGCACCTGAGTGCGACACATGTTTTCGGCATGCTTCTGGTCATATAAACACGATTTCATTAAAATAGATTTGACTTTATGCATTGTTAATGGAAAAATTGAAACTTCGTTTAATAAATAAATTAAATTTAATTTTCGCAATGATCCTAATAGCCAGCACCTGAGTGCGACTCATGTTTTCCGCATGCTTTTGGTCATATAAACACGATTTCATTAAAATAGATTTGACTTTATGCATTGTTAATGAAAAAATTGAAACTTCATTTAATAAATAAATTAAATTTAATTTTCGCAAATATCCTAATAGCTAGCACCTAAGTGCGACACATGTTTTCGGCATGCTTATGGTCATATAAACACGATTTCATTAAAATAGATTTGACTTTATGCATTGTTAATGAAAAAATTGAAACTTCATTTAATAAATAAATTAAATTTAATTTTCGCAATGATCCTGATAGCTAGCACCTAAGTGCGACACATGTTTTCGGCATGCTTTTGGTCATATAAACACGATTTTTTTTAAATAGATTTGACTTTATGCATTGTTAATGAAAAAATTGAAATTTCATTTAATAAATAAATTAAATTTAATTTTCGCAAAGATCCTAATAGCTAGCACCTAAGTGCGACACATGATTACGGCTTTCTTCTGGTCATATAAACACCATTTCATTAAAATAGATTTGACTTTATGCATTGTTAATGAAAAAATTGAAACTTCATTTAATAAATAAATTAAATTTAATTTTCGCAATGATCCTAATAGCTAGCACCTAAGTACGACACATGTTTACGGCATTCTTTCGGTCAAATAAACACTATTTCATTAAAATAGATTTGACTTAAAGCATTGTTAATGAAAAAATTGAAATTTCATTTAATAAATAAATTAAATTTAATTTTTGCAAAGATCCTAATAGCTAGCACCCAAGTGCGACACATGTTTTCGGCATGCTTTTGGTCAAATGAACACAATTTTATTGAAATCAATTTGACTTTGTGCATTGTTAATTAAAAAATAGAAATTTCATTTAATAAATAAGATAAATTTTATTTTCGCAATGATCCTAATAGCTAGCACCTAAGTGCGACACATGTTTTCGGCATGCTTATTGTCGTATAAACACGATTTTAATCAAATAAATTCGACTTTATCCATTGTTGATGAAAAAATTTAAATTTCATTTAATAAATGAATTTAATTTAATTTTCGCAATGATCCTAATAGCTAGCACCTGAGTGCGACACATGTTTTCGGCATGCTTTTGGTCATATAAACACGATTACATTAAAATGGATTTGACTTCATTCATTGTTAATTAAAAAATTGAAATTTAATTTAATAAATGTATTTAATTTAATTTTCGCAATGATCCCAATTGCCAGCACCTGAGTGCGACACATGTTTTCGGCATGCTTTTTGTCATATAAACACGATTTCATTAAAATAGATTTGACTTTATGCATTGTTAAAGAAAGAATTGAAATTTCATTTAATAAATAAATTAAATTTAATTTTCGCAATGATCCTAATGGCCAGCACGTAAGTGCGACACATGTTTCCGGCATACTTTTGGTCATATAAACACTTTTTCATAAAAATAGATTTGACTTTATGCATTGTTAATAAAAAAATTATATTAATTTAATTTTCGCAGTGATCCTAACGGCCATCACCTAAGTGCAACACATGTTTTCGGCATGCCTTTTGTCATATAAACACGAATTTATTTAAATAGATTTGTCTTTATGCATTGTTAATGAAAAAATTGAAATTTCATTCAATAAATATATTAAATTAAATTTTCTCAAAGATCCTAATAGCTAGCACCTAAGTGCGACACATGTTTTCGGCATGCTTTTGTTCATATAAACACTATTTCATTAAAATAGATTTGACTTTGTGCATTGTTAATGAAAAAATTGAAATTTCAATTAATAAATAAATTTAATTTAATTTTCGCAATGATCCTAATAGCTAGCACCTAAGTGCGACACATGTTTACGGCATGCTTTTGGTCATATAAACACTATTTCATTAAAATATATTTGACTTTATGCATTGTTTATGAAAAAATTAAAATTTCATTTAAATAATAAATTAAATTTAATTTTCGCAATGATCCTAATGGCTAGCACCTGAGTGCGACACATATTTTCGGCATGCTTTAGGTCTTATAAACACTATTTCATTAAAATAGATTTGACTTGATGCATTGTTAATGAAAAAATTAAAATCTCATTTAATTAATAAATTTAATTTAATTTTCGCAATGATTCTAATGGCTAGCACCTAAGTGCGACACATGTTTTCGGCATGCTCTTTGTAATGTAAACACTATTTCATAAAAATAGATTTGACTTTATGCATTATTAATGAAAAAATTGAAATTTCAATTAATTAATAAATTAAATTTAATTTTCGCAATGATCCTAATAGCTAGCACCTAAGTGCGACACATGTTTTCGGCATGCTTTTGGTCATATAAACACTATTTCATTAAAATAGATTTGACTTTGTGCATTGTTAATGAAAAAATTGAAATTTCAATTAATTAATAAATTTAATTTAATTTTCGCAATGATCCTTAAAGCTAGCACCTAAGTGCGACACATGTTTACGGCATTCTTTTGGTCAAATAAACCCTATTTCATTAAAATAGATTTGACTTAATGCATTGTTAATGAAAAAATTGAAATTTCATTTAATAAATAAATTAAATTTAATTTTCGCAAAGATCCTAATAGCTAGCAGCCAAGTGCGACACTTGTTTTTGGCATGCTTTTGGTCAAATGACCACGATTTTATTGAAATGGATTTGACTTTATGCATTGTGAATAAAAAAATAGACATTTCATTTAATAAATAAAAAAAATTATATTTTCGCAATGATTCTAATAGCTAGCACCTAAGTGCGACACATGTTTACGGCATTCTTTTGGTCAAATAAAAACTATTTCATTAAAATAGATTTGACTTAATGCATTGTTGATGAAAAAATTGAAATTTCATTTAATAAAAGAATTTAATTTAATTTTCGCAATGATCCTAATAGCTAGCACCTAAGTGCGACACATGTTTTCGGCATGCTTTTGGTTGTATACACACGATTTCATAAAAATGGATTTGACTTTATGCATTGTTAATGAAAAAATAGAAATTTCATGTAATAAATAAATTTAATTTAATTTTCGCAATGATCCCAATGGCTAGCACCTAAGTGCGACACATGTTTTCCGCATGCTTTTGGTCATATAAACACTATTTTATTAAAAAAGATTTGACTTTATGCATTGTTAATGAAAAAATTGAAGTTTCATTTGATAAATAAATTAAATTTAATTTTCGCAATGATCCTAATAGCTAGCACCTAAGTGCAACACATGTTTTCGGCATGATTTTGGTCATATAAACACGATTTAATCAGAAAAGATTTGACTTTATGCATTGCTAATGCAAAAATAGAAATTTAATTTAGTAAATAAATTGAATTTAATTTTCGCAATGATCCTAATGGCTAGCACCTAAGTGCGACACATGTTTTCCGCATGATTTTGGTCATATAAACACTATTTTACTAAAATAGATTTGCCTTTATGCATTGTTAATGAAAAAATTGAAACTTCATTTAATAAATAAACTAAATTTAATTTTCGCAATGATCCTGATAACTAGGACCTAAGTGCGACACATGTTTTCGGCATGCTTTTGGTCATATAAATACGATTTTATTAAAATAGATTTGACTTTATGCATTGTTAAAGAAAAAATTGAGACTTCATTTAATAAATAAATTAAATTTGATTTTCGCAATGATCCTGATAGCTAGCACCTAAGTGCGACACATGTTTTCGGAATGCTTTTGGTCATATAAACACGATTTCATTAAAATAGATTTGACTTTATGCATTGTTAATGAAAAAATTGAAACTTCATTTAATAAATAAATTAAATTTAATTTTCGCAATGATCCTAATAGCCAGCACCTGAGTGCGACACATGTTTTCCGCATGCTTTTGGTCATATAGACACGATTTCATTAAAATAGATTTGACTTTTTGCATTGTTAATGAAAAAATTGAAACTTCATTTAATAAATAAATTAAATTTAATTTTCGCAATGATCCTGATAGCTAGCACCCAAGTGCGACACATGTTTTCGGCATGCTTTTGGTCATATAAACACGATTTTTTTCAAATAGATTTGACTTTATGCATTGTTAATGAAAAAATTGAAATTTCATTTAATAAATAAATTAAATTTAATTTTCGCAAAGATCCTAATAGCTAGCACCTAAGTGCGACACATGATTACGGCTTTCTTCTGGTCATATAAACACCATTTCATTAAAATAGATTTGACTTTATGCATTGTTAATGAAAAAATTGAAATTTCATTTAATAAATAAATTAAATTTAATTTTCGCAATGATCCTAATAGCTAGCACCTAAGTGCGACACATGTTTACGGCATTCTTTTGGTCAAATAAACACTATTTCATTAAAATAGATTTGACTTAATGCATTATTAATGAAAAAATTGAAATTTCATTTAATAAGTAAATTAAATTTAATTTTCGCAAAGATCCTGATAGCTAGCACCCAAGTGCAACACATGTTTTCGGCATGCTTTTGGTCAAATGAACACGATTTTATTAAAATCAATTTGACTTTATGCATTGTTAATAAAAAATAGAAATTTCATTTAATAAATAAGATTAATTTTATTTTCGCAATGATCCTAATGGCTAGCACCTGAGTGCGACACATGTTTTCGGCATGCTTTTGGTCATATAAACACTATTTTATTAAAATAGATATGACTTTATGCTTTGTTAATGAAAAAATTGAAATTTCATTTAATAAATAAATTAAATTTTATTTTCGCAATGATCCTAATAGCTAGCACTTAAGTGCAACACATGTTTTCGGCATGCCTTTTGGTCATATAAACACGATTTCATTAAAATAGATTTGACTTTATGCATTGTTAATGAAAAAATTGAAATTTCATTCAATAAATAAATTTAATTTAATTTTCGCAATGATCCTAATAGCTAGCACCTAAGTGCTACACATGTTTTCCGCATGCTTTTGGTCGTATAAACACGCTTTTAATAAAATAGATTACACTTTATTCATTGTTAATGAAAAATTTGAAATTTCATTTAATAAATAAATTAAATTTTATTTTCGCAATGATCCTAATAGCTAGCACTTAAGTGCAACACATATTTTCGGCATGCCTTTTGGTCATATAAACACGATTTCATTAAAATAGATTTGACTTTATGCATTGTTAATGAAAAAATTGAAACTTCATTTAATAAATAAATTAAATTTAATTTTCGCAATGATCCTGATAGCTAGCACCTAAGTGCGACACATGTTTTCGGCATGCTTTTGGTCATATAAACACGATTTTATTAAAATAGATTTGACTTTATGCATTGTTAATGAAAAAATTGAAACTTCATTTAATAAATAAATTAAATTTAGTTTTCGCAAAGATCCTGACAGCTAGCACCTAAGTGCGACACATGTTTTCGGCATGCTTTTGGTCATATAAACACTATTTTACTAAAATAGATTTGACATTATGCATTGTTAATGAAAAAATTGAAATTTCATTTAATAAATAAATTTAATTTAATTTTCGCAATGATCCTAATAGCTAGCACCTAAGTGCGACACATGTGTTCCGCATGCTTTTGGTCGTGTAAACACGCTTTTAATAAAATAGATTACACTTTATTCATTGTTATTGAAAAATTTGAAATTTCATTAAATAAATAAATTAAGTTTAATTTTCGCAAAGATCCTAATAGCTAGTACCTAAGTGCGACACATGTTTTCGGCATGATTTTGGTTGCACACACACAATTTCATGAAAATGGATTTGACTTTATGCATTTTTAATGAAAAAATAGAAATTTCATATAATAAAAAAATTAAATTTAATTTTCGCAAAGATCCTAATAGCTAGCACCTGAGTGCGACACATGTTTTCGGCATACTTCTGGTCATATAAACACTATTTTATTAAAATGGATTTGACTTTATGTATTGTTAATGAAAAAATTGAAATTTCATTTTATAAATAAATTTAATTTAATTTTCGCAATGATCCTAATAGCTAGCACCTGAGTGCGACAAATGTTTTCGGCATGCTTTTGGTCATATAAATACTATTTTATTAAAATAGATTTAACTTTATCCGTTGTTAATCTAAAAATAGAAATTTCATTTAATAAATAAATTAAATTTAATTTTCGCAATGATCCTAATCGCTAGCAGCTACGTGCGAGACATGTTTTCGGCACGCTTTTGGTCATATAAACACAATTTTATTAAAATAGATTTGACCTTATGCATTGTTAATGAAAAAATTGAAATTTCATTTAATAAATAAATTAAATTTAATTTTCGCAATGATCCTAATAGCTAGCACCTAAGTGCGACACATGTTTTCGGCATGCTTTTGGTCATATAAACACTATTTTATTAAAATAGATTTGACTTTATGCATTGTTAATAAAAAAATTGAAATTTCATTCAATAAATAAATTAAATTTAATTTTCTCAATGATCCTAACAGCTAGCAGCTAAGTGCGACACATGTTTTCGGCATGCTTTTGGTCATATAAACACTATTTTATTAAAATAGATATGACTTTATGCTTTGTTAATGAAAAAATTGAAATTTCATTTAATAAATAAATTAAATTTAATTTTCGCAAAGATCCTAATTGCTAGCACCTAAGTGCGACACATGATTACGGCTTTCTTCAGGTCATATAAACACCATTTCATTAAAATAGATTTGACTTTATGCATTGTTGATGAAAAAATTGAAATTTCATTTAATAAATAAATTAAATTTAATTTTCGCAATGATCCTAATAGCTAGCACCCAAGTGCGACACATGTTTTCGGCATGCTTTTGGTCAAATGAACACGATTTTATTGAAATCAATTTGACTTTATGCATTGTTAATTAAAAAATAGAAATTTCATTTAACAAATAAGATAAATTTTATTTTCGCAATGATCCTAATAGCTAGCACCTAAGTGCGACACATGTTTTCGGCATGCTTATGGTCGTATAAATACGATTTTAATCAAATAAATTCGACTTTATCCATTGTTGATGAAAAAATTTAAATTTCATTTAATAAATGAATTTAATTTAATTTTCGCAATGATCCTAATAGCTAGCACCTGAGTGCGACACATGTTTTCGGCATGCTATTGGTCATATAAATACTATTTTATTAAAAAAGCTTTAACTTTATGCGTTGTTAATAAAAAAATAGAAATTTCATTTAATAAATAAATTTAATTTAATTTTCGCAATGATCCTAATCGCTAGCAGCTACGTGCGAGACATGTTTTCGGCACGCTTTTGGTCATATAAACACAATTTTATTAAAATAGATTTGACTTTATGCATTGTTAATGAAAAAATTGAAATTTCATTTAATAAATAAATTAAATTTAATTTTTGCAAAGATCCTAACAGCTAGCACCCAAGTGCGACACATGTTTTCGGCATGCTTTTGGTCAAATGAACACGATTTTATTGAAATCAATTTGACTTTATGCATTGTTAATTAAAAAATAGAAATTTCATTTAACAAATAAGATAAATTTTATTTTCGCAATGATCCTAATAGCTAGCACCTAAGTGCGACACATGTTTTCGGCATGCTTATGGTCGTATAAACACAATTTTAATCAAATAAATTCGACTTTATCCATTGTTGATGAAAAAATTTAAATTTCATTTAATAAATGAATTTAATTTAATTTTCGCAATGATCCTAATAGCTAGCACCTGAGTGCGACACATGTTTTCGGCATGCTATTGGTCATATAAATACTATTTTATTAAAAAAGCTTTAACTTTATGCGTTGTTAATAAAAAAATTGAAATTTCATTTAATAAATAAATTTAATTTAATTTTCGCAATGATCCTAATCGCTAGCAGCTACGTGCGAGACATGTTTTCGGCACGCTTTTGGTCATATAAACACAATTTTATTAAAATAGATTTGACTTTATGCATTGTTAATGAAAAAATTGAAATTTCATTTAATAAATAAATTAAATTTAATTTTCGCAATGATCCTAATAGCTAGCACCTAAGTGCGACACATGTTTTCGGCATGCTTTTGGTCATATAAACACTATTTTATTAAAATAGATTTGACTTTATGCATTGTTAATAAAAAAATTGAAATTTCATTCAATAAATAAATTAAATTTAATTTTCTTAATGATCCTAACAGCTAGCAGCTAAGTGTGACACATGTTTTCGGCATGCTTTTGGTCATATAAACACTATTTTATTAAAATAGATTTGACTTTATGCTTTGTTAATGAAAAACTTGAAATTTCATTTAATAAGTAAATTAAATTTTATTTTCGCAATGATCCTAATAGCTAGCACTTAAGTGCGACACATGTTTTCGGCATGCCTTTTGGTCATATAAACACGATTTCATTAAAATAGATTTGACTTTATGCATTGTTAATGAAAAAATTGAAATTTCATTTAATAAATAAATTAAATTTAATTTTTGCAAAGATCCTAACAGCTAGCACCCAAGTGCGACACATGTTTTCGGCATGCTTTTGGTCAAATGAACACGATTTTATTGAAATCAATTTGACTTTATGCATTGTTAATTAAAAAATAGAAATTTCATTTAACAAATAAGATAAATTTTATTTTCGCAATGATCCTAATAGCTAGCACCTAAGTGCGACACATGTTTTCGGCATGCTTATGGTCGTATAAACACAATTTTAATCAAATAAATTCGACTTTATCCATTGTTGATGAAAAAATTTAAATTTCATTTAATAAATGAATTTAATTTAATTTTCGCAATGATCCTAATAGCTAGCACCTGAGTGCGACACATGTTTTCGGCATGCTATTGGTCATATAAATACTATTTTATTAAAAAAGCTTTAACTTTATGCGTTGTTAATAAAAAAATAGAAATTTCATTTAATAAATAAATTTAATTTAATTTTCGCAATGATCCTAATCGCTAGCAGCTACGTGCGAGACATGTTTTCGGCACGCTTTTGGTCATATAAACACAATTTTATTAAAATAGATTTGACTTTATGCATTGTTAATGAAAAAATTGAAATTTCATTTAATAAATAAATTAAATTTAATTTTCGCAATGATCCTAATAGCTAGCACCTAAGTGCGACACATGTTTTCGGCATGCTTTTGGTCATATAAACACTATTTTATTAAAATAGATTTGACTTTATGCATTGTTAATAAAAAAATTGAAATTTCATTCAATAAATAAATTAAATTTAATTTTCTTAATGATCCTAACAGCTAGCAGCTAAGTGTGACACATGTTTTCGGCATGCTTTTGGTCATATAAACACTATTTTATTAAAATAGATTTGACTTTATGCTTTGTTAATGAAAAACTTGAAATTTCATTTAATAAGTAAATTAAATTTTATTTTCGCAATGATCCTAATAGCTAGCACTTAAGTGCGACACATGTTTTCGGCATGCCTTTTGGTCATATAAACACGATTTCATTAAAATAGATTTGACTTTATGCATTGTTAATGAAAAAATTGAAATTTAATTTAATAAATAAATTAAATTTAATTTTCGCAAAGATCCTAATTGCTAGCACCTAAGTGCGACACATGATTACGGCTTTCTTCAGGTCATATAAACACCATTTCATTAAAATAGATTTGACTTTAAGCATTGTTAATGAAAAAATTGAAATTTCATTTAATATATAAATTAAATTTAATTTTTGCAATGATCCTAATAGCTAGCACCTAAGTACGACACATGTTTACGGCATTCTTTCGGTCAAATAAACACTATTTCTTTAAAATAGATTTGACTTAAAGCATTGTTAATGAAAAAATTGAAATTTCATTTAATAAATAAATTAAATTTAATTTTTGCAAAGATCCTAATAGCTAGCACTCAAGTGCGACACATGTTTTCGGCATGCTTTTGGTCAAATGAATACGATTTTATTGAAATCAATTTGACTTTATGCATTGTTAATTAAAAAATAGAAATTTCATTTAATAAATAAGATAAATTTTATTTTCGCAATGATCCTAATAGCTAGCACCTAAGTGCGACACATGTTTTCGGCATGCTTATGGTCGTATAAACACGATTTTAATCAAATAAATTCGACTTTATCCATTGTTGATGAAAAAATTTAAATTTCATTTAATAAATGAATTTAATTTAATTTTCGCAATGATCCTAACAGCTAGCACCTGAGTGCGACACATGTTTTCGGCATGCTTTTGGTCATATAAACACGATTACATTAAAATGGATTTGACTTCATTCATTGTTAATTAAAAAATTGAAATTTAATTTAATAAATGAATTTAATTTAATTTTCGCAATGATCCCAATTGCCAGCACCTGAGTGCGACACATGTTTTCGGCATGCTTTTGGTCATATAAACACTATTTTATTAAAATAGATTCGACTTGATGCATTGTTAATGAAAAAATTAAAATCTCATTTAATTAATTAATTTAATTTAATTTTCGCAATGATCCTTAAAGCTAGCACCTAAGTGCGACACATGTTTACGGCATTCTTTTGGTCAAATAAACACTATTTCATTAAAATAGATTTGACTTAATGCATTGTTAATGAAAAAATAGAAATTTCATTTAATAAATAAATAAAATTTTATTTTCGCAATGATCCTAATAGCTAGCACCTAAGTGCGACACATGTTTACGGCATTCTTTTGGTCAAATAAAAACTATTTCATTAAAATAGATTTGACTTAATGCATTGTTGATGAAAAAATTGAAATTTCATGTAATAAAAGAATTTAATTTAATTTTCGCAATGATCCTAATAGCTAGCACCTAAGTGCGACACATGTTTTCGGCATGCTTTTGGTAATATAAACACGATTACATTAAAACGGATTTGACTTCATTCATTGTTAATTAAAAAATTGAAATTTCATTTAATAAATGAATTTAATTTTATTTTCGCAATGATCCTAATAGCAAACACCTAAGTGCGACACATGTTTTCGGCATGCTTTTGGTCATATAAACACTATTTCACTAAAATAGTATTGACTTTATGCATTGTTAATGAAAAAATTGAAATTTCATTCAATAAATAAATGTAATTTAATTTTCGCAATGATCCTAATAGCTAGCACCTAAGTGCTACACATGTTTTCCGCATGCTTTTGGTCGTATAAACACGCTTTTAATAAAATAGATTACACTTTATTCATTGTTAATGAAAAATTTGAAATTTCATTTAATAAATAAATTAAATTTTATTTTCGCAATGATCCTAATAGCTAGCACTTAAGTGCAACACATGTTTTCGGCATGCCTTTTGGTCATATAAACACGATTTCATTAAAATAGATTTGACTTTATGCATTGTTAATGAAAAAATTGAAACTTCATTTAATAAATAAATTAAATTTAATTTTCGCAAAGATCCTAATTGCTAGCACCTAAGTGCGACACATGATTACGGCATACTTCTGGTCATATAAACACTATTTTATTAAAATGGATTTGACTTTATGTATTGTTAATGAAAAAATTGAAATTTCATTTTATAAATAAATTTAATTTAATTTTCGCAATGATCCTAATAGCTAGCACCTGAGTGCGACACATGTTTTCGGCATGCTTTTGGTCATATAAATACTATTTTATTAAAATAGATTTAACTTTATCCGTTGTTAATCAAAAAATAGAAATTTCATTTAATAAATAAATTAAATTTAATTTTCGCAATGATCCTAATCGCTAGCAGCTACGTGCGAGACATGTTTTCGGCACGCTTTTGGTCATATAAACACAATTTTATTAAAATAGATTTGACTTTATGCATTGTTAATGAAAAAATTGAAATTTCATTTAATAAATAAATTAAATTTAATAAATTCAAAAAAACGAAATATAGCCTGAATATATAAATATTCAACCTGTTCGTAACTCTGCAACCAAATTAAGTCTTACTAAGACTATAAACAAATAACTTATTGAAACAACTACTTCCCTGGCTGATGCCACGCCGGATATTGAATGATACAAAAGAAATTTGCATGTTATTACTAGTACTACTAGTTAAATAACATTGGTTTAAGATCCCTTATTTCTACCCACAGGACTAACTTGAAAAAGTTAGTAAATAACATTGGTTTAAGATCCCTTATTTCTACCCACAGGACTAACTTGAAAAAGTTAGTCCTGTGGGTAGAAATAAGGGATCTTAAACCAATGTTATTTAACTAGTAGTACTAGTAATAACATGCAAATTTCTTTTGTATCATTCAATATCCGGCGTGGCATCAGCCAGGGAAGTAGTTGTTTCAATAAGTTATTTGTTTATAGTCTTAGTAAGACTTAATTTGGTTGCAGAGTTACGAACAGGTTGAATATTTATATATTCAGGCTATATTTCGTTTTTTTGAATTTATTTAATACTCTCTGCAATAAGTAAGGTTGTTTCTATTTTATAAATTAAATTTAATTTTCGCAATGATCCTAATAGCTAGCACCTAAGTGCGACACATGTTTTCGGCATGCTTTTGGTCATATAAACACTATTTTATTAAAATAGATATGACTTTATGCTTTGTTAATGAAAAAATTGAAATTTCATTTAATAAATAAATTAAATTATATTTTCGCAATGATCCTAATAGCTAGCACTTAAGTGCGACACATGTTTTCGGCATGCCTTTTGATCATATAAACACGATTTCATTAAAATAGATTTGACTTTATGCATTGTTAATGAAAAAATTGAAATTTCATTTAATAAATAAATTAAATTTAATTTTCGCAAAGATCCTAATTGCTAGCACCTAAGTGCGACACATGATTACGGCTTTCTTCAGGTCATATAAACACCATTTCATTAAAATAGATTTGACTTTATGCATTGTTGATGAAAAAATTGAAATTTCATTTAATAAATAAATTAAATTTAATTTTCGCAATGATCCTAATAGCTAGCACCCAAGTGCGACACATGTTTTCGGCATGCTTTTGGTCAAATGAACACGATTTTATTGAAATCAATTTGACTTTATGCATTGTTAATTAAAAAATAGAAATTTCATTTAACAAATAAGATAAATTTTATTTTCGCAATGATCCTAATAGCTAGCACCTAAGTGCGACACATGTTTTCGGCATGCTTATGGTCGTATAAATACGGTTTTAATCAAATAAATTCGACATTATCCATTGTTGATGAAAAAATTTAAATTTCATTTAATAAATGAATTTAATTTAATTTTCGCAATGATCCTAATAGCTAGCACCTGAGTGCGACACATGTTTTCGGCATGCTATTGGTCATATAAATACTATTTTATTAAAAAAGCTTTAACTTTATGCGTTGTTAATAAAAAAATAGAAATTTCATTTAATAAATAAATTTAATTTAATTTTCGCAATGATCCTAATAGCTAGCACCTAAGTGCGACACATGTTTTCGGCATGCTTTTGGTCATATAAACACTATTTTATTAAAATAGATTTGACTTTATGCATTGTTAATTAAAAATTGAAATTTCATTCAATAAATAAATTAAATTTAATTTTCTCAATGATCCTAACAGCTAGCAGCTAAGTGCGACACATGTTTTCGGCATGCTTTTGGTCATATAAACACGATTACATTAAATTGGATTTGACTTCATTCATTGTAATTAAAAAAATTGAAATTTAATTTAATAAATGAATTTAATTTAATTTTCGCAATGATCCCAATTGCCAGCACCAGAGTGCGACACATGTTTTCGGCATGCTTATGGTCGTATAAACACGATTTTAATCAAATAAATTCGACTTTATGCATTGTTGATCAAAAAATTTAAATTTCATTTAATAAATGAATTTAATTTAATTTTCGCAATGATCCTAATAGCTAGCACCTGAGTGCGACACATGTTTTCGGCATGCTATTGGTCATATAAATACTATTTTATTAAAAAAGCTTTAACTTTATGCGTTGTTAATAAAAAAATAGAAATTTCATTTAATAAATAAATTTAATTTAATTTTCGCAATGATCCTAATCGCCAGCAGCTACGTGCGAGACATGTTTTCGGCACGCTTTTGGTCATATAAACACAATTTTATTAAAATAAATTTGACTTTATGCATTGTTAATGAAAAAATTGAAATTTCATTTAATAAATAAATTAAATTTAATTTTCGCAATGATCCTAATAGCTAGCACCTAAGTGCGACACATGTTTTTGGCATGCCTTTTGGTCATATAAACACGATTTCATTAAAATAGATTTGACTTTATGCATTGTTAATGAAAAAATTGAAATTTAATTTAATAAATAAATTTAATTTAATTTTCGCAAAGATCCTAATTGCTAGCACCTAAGTGCGACACATGATTACGGCTTTCTTCAGGTCATATAAACACCATTTCATTAAAATAGATTTGACTTTATGCATTGTTAATGAAAAAATTGAAATTTCATTTAATACCCATTTAATATGTTTTCAGGAAATATCTTCGAAACAAGAAACTTAAAAAAAATGACCCGAACAAAAAATGATTGTTTTGAAGGGGGCCATAATAATATAATTTTGTTTTTTTCATAGATGGCGCTGTTATCTCTAAATCGAGGTCAACTTAGTTTTTTTAAATGGAAACCCGTACTTTTTATTACATAATCAGAGTCCTTGTTAAAAAATGAGAAGAATTCACTCAGCTAACTTTTTAGTCAGAGTGATAGATGGCGCTGTAATCGCGAAAAGAAGTTGTTGCATTTGGACGCTTGCGTATTCGAACTTCGCGCGCATGTGTGTGTGTGTGTGCGCTTGTGTGTGTGTGCGCACCCGCGAACATGCCCGTCTAAAATCACCAATAATGTTCGTTACATTATTTTGTTATTATTTTTGTAAAGGATATGAATGTGACGTAAACTTAACTAGTATTTTATTCAAGAGTGTAATTGTATGATCGACCGACTTGGAAATGCAAAATAAATAATTTTGATCCATTTCCAAGTTGATATTTCAAAATTTATAATAATTTCAAATTAAACAAATAACTTCAATTTTGCTTTTTATATTCTGGGCTCAGCGTGAGCGCTGCTGACAGCTTTGACAGCCCCATGTCGCTCTGCAGGTTGATGTTGTCGATGTCCGGCTGGAGCGTAATTTGTAGGAAGCTGAAAAGAAATGGCAGGTTAGAAGAAGTCGATTGGGTCGAAGTGTGTGTAGACGCGCACTTGTGTTTAACTTACTTGAAATCATCTCTAGAGCAGGTGCTCAAAATGATGGCCGTTCATCTCGAGACATTTTGCGATCCTTGTTTGAAACGATCTCTGAACTTCTCGTAGGGTGTCTCTGTTGATGTTCGCACAAGCATTGCGAATACGCTCCTTCATGTTATCAGGCGTCGACGGTATGTCGGCATAGCATTTGTCCTTCAGCAATCCCCACAGGAAAAAGTCCGGCGCTGTCAAGTCCGGCGAACGTGCCGGCCAAGGCACCGGACCTCCACGACCAATCCACTTGTTCGGAAATTGGCGGTTCAAAATATTTCGGATGACACGGGCAAAATGTGCAGGGCAGCCATCGTGCTGATACCACAGTCTCAATCGGGTCAGCAGAGGGACGTCTTCGAGTAAAGCAGGAAGATGAGCCGTCAGAATTTCACCGTATTTTTCAGCATTCAGATTTCCGTCGATGAAGTACGGGCCAATGACGTGATCTCCCAGAACTCGGCACCAAACGTTGACGCTCCATGGTCGTTGATGGTCCACTTGTCGGATCCAATGTGGATTCTCCTCCGCCCAATAATTCATGTTATGCCGGTTGATTTGGCCACGATTCGTGAAACTTGCTTCATCCGAGAATAGAATCATGGAAACGAAGTTCCGGTTGTTGCGTATTTGCTGCTGAGCCCAATTGCAGAACTGCACTCGATGTTGGAAGTCGTCGCTATGAAGTTCTTGATGCAACGATACGTGGTAAGGATGAAATTTATGCCGATGAAGAACTCGCAGAACACTCGTTTTGGAGATGCCTGAACTCCGCGCCAGTTGACGAGAACTTATGTTGGGTTTGACTGCAACTGCAGCTAAAATATCAACTTCGGCATTCTCCTGGGTTACGGTGCGTCTTCGATGTCTGGTTCGTTTTAGGCTGCCAGTGTCCACAAATGAGTTCACGATCCGAAGAAAAGTCATGTGACTCGGATGATCTCGATCAGGATACCTCTCCGCGTACAAGCCACACGCATCAAGTGCATTGCGTCTAGCTTCACCATACACGAAAATCATGTCGACCTTTTCCGCGATAGTATACCGCACCATTGTAACGTTTTCGCCGTCAAGGCAGAAGACCGACTGATTACCAAACTAAATTTTCTTTTGTTCAGTCAAAGAAAGCATCAAAATCCAGCTATTTTTTAATTTAAAATTGTAATTCATGGAAATACGGCCGACGTCATGTTTTGACACACACACACACACACACACACACACACACACACACACACACACACACACACACACACACACACACACACACACCACACACACACCACACACACACACACATGCGCGCGAAGTTCGAATACGCAAGCGTCTAAATGCAACAACTTCTTTTCGTGATTACAGCGCCATCTATCACTCTGACGAAAAAGTTAGCTGAGTGAATTCTTCTCATTTTTTAACAAGGACTCTGATTCTGTAATAAAAAGTAGGGGTTTCCATTTAAAAAAAAACTAAGTTGACCTCGATTTAGCAACAACAGCGCCATCTATGAAAAAACAAAATTATGTTATTATGGCCCCCTTCAATACAATCATTTTTTGTTTGGGTCATTTTTTTCTAAAGTTTCTTGTTTCGAAGATATTTCCTGAAAACACATTAAATGGTCCACCCGGTATATACATTAAATTTAATTTTTGCAATGATCCTAATAGCTAGCACCTAAGTACGACACATGTTTACGGCATTCTTTCGGTCAAATAAACACTATTTCTTTAAAATAGATTTGACTTAAAGCATTGTTAATGAAAAAATTGAAATTTCATTTAATAAATAAATTAAATTTAATTTTTGCAAAGATCCCAATAGCTAGCACTCAAGTGCGACACATGTTTTCGGCATGCTTTTGGTCAAATGAACACGATTTTATTGAAATCAATTTGACTTTATGCATTGTTAATTAAAAAATAGAAATTTCATTTAATAAATAAGATAAATTTTATTTTCGCAATGATCCTAATAGCTAGCACCTAAGTGCGACACATGTTTTCGGCATGCTTATGGTCGTATAAACACGATTTTAATCAAATAAATTCGACTTTATCCATTGTTGATGAAAAAATTTAAATTTCATTTAATAAATGAATTTAATTTAATTTTCGCAATGATCC
This sequence comes from Ocypus olens, assembly GCA_910593695.2. Classification (NCBI taxonomy): domain Eukaryota; kingdom Metazoa; phylum Arthropoda; class Insecta; order Coleoptera; family Staphylinidae; genus Ocypus; species Ocypus olens. The sequence continues at coordinate 38,438,945 of OU343060.1, forward strand.
TAACAGCTAGCACCTGAGTGCGACACATGTTTTCGGCATGCTTTTGGTCATATAAACACGATTACATTAAAATGGATTTGACTTCATTCATTGTTAATTAAAAAATTGAAATTTAATTTAATAAATGAATTTAATTTAATTTTCGCAATGATCCCAATTGCCAGCACCTGAGTGCGACACATGTTTTCGGCATGCTTTTGGTCATATAAACACTATTTTATTAAAATAGATTCGACTTGATGCATTGTTAATGAAAAAATTAAAATCTCATTTAATTAATTAATTTAATTTAATTTTCGCAATGATCCTTAAAGCTAGCACCTAAGTGCGACACATGTTTACGGCATTCTTTTGGTCAAATAAACACTATTTCATTAAAATAGATTTGACTTAATGCATTGTTAATGAAAAAATTGAAATTTCATTTAATAAATAAATTAAATTTAATTTTCGCAAAGATCCTAATAGCTAGCACCCAAGTGCGACACATGTTTTTGGCATGCTTTTGGTCAAATGACCACGATTTTATTGAAATGGATTTGACTTTATGCATTGTTAATGAAAAAATAGAAATTTCATTTAATAAATAAATAAAATTTTATTTTCGCAATGATCCTAATAGCTAGCACCTAAGTGCAACACATGTTTACGGCATTCTTTTGGTCAAATAAAAACTATTTCATTAAAATAGATTTAACTTAATGCATTGTTGATGAAAAAATTGAAATTTCATTTAATAAAAGAATTTAATTTAATTTTCGCAATGATCCTAATAGCTAGCACCTAAGTGCGACACATGTTTTCGGTATGCTTTTGGTAATATAAACACGATTACATTAAAATGGATTTGACTTCATTCATTGTTAATTAAAAAATTGAAATTTCATTTAATAAATGAATTTAATTTTATTTCCGCAATGATCCTAATAGCAAACACCTAAGTGCGACACATGTTTTCGGCATGCTTTTTGTCATATAAACACTATTTTAATAAAATAGATTCGACTTTATGCATTGTTAATGAAAAAATTGAAATTTTATTTAATAAATAAATTAAATTTAATTTTCGCAATGATCCTAATGGCCAGCACCTAAGTGCGACACATGTTTTCGGCATGCTTTTGGTCATATAAACACTTTTTCATAAAAATAGATTTGACTTTATGCATTGTTAATGAAAAAATTGGAATTTCATTTAATAAATAAATTAAATTTAATTTTCGCAATGATCCTGATAGCAAGCTCCTAAGTGCGACACATGTTTTCGGCATGCTTTTGGTCATATAAACACTATTTTATTAAAATGGATTTGACTTTATGCATTGTTATTGAAAAAATTGTAATTTCATTTAATAAATAAATTAAATTTTATTTTCGCAATGATCCTAATGGCTAGCACGTAAGTGCGACACATGTTTTCGGCATGCTTTTGGTCATATAAACAGTATTTAAATAAAATAGATTCGACTTTATGCATTGTTAATGAAAAAATTGAAATTTCATTTAATAAATAAATTAAATTTTATTTTCGCAATGATCCTAATGGCTAGCACGTAAGTGCGACACATGTTTCCGGCATTCTTTTGGTCATATAAACACTTTTTCATAAAAATAGATTTGACTTTAAGCATTGTTAATGAAAAAATTGGAATTTCATTTAATAAATAAATTTAATTTAATTTTCGCAATGATCCTGATAGCAAGCTCCTAAGTGCGACACATGTTTTCGGCATGCTTTTGGTCATATAAACACTATTTTATTAAAATGGATTTGACTCTATGCATTGTTATTGAAAAAATTGAAATTTCATTTAATAAATAAATTAAATTTTATTTTCGCAATGATCCTAATGGCTAGCACGTAAGTGCGACACATGTTTTCGGCATTCTTTTGGTCATATAAACACTTTTTCATAAAAATAGATTTGACTTTATGCATTGTTAATGAAAAAATTGGAATTTCATTTAATAAATAAATTAAATTTAATTTTCGCAATGATCCTGATAGCAAGCTCCTAAGTGCGACACATGTTTTCGGCATGCTTTTGGTCATATAAACACTATTTTATTAAAATGGATTTAACTTTATGCATTGTTATTGAAAAAATTGTAATTTCATTTAATAAATAAATTAAATTTTATTTTCGCAATGATCCTAATGGCTAGCACGTAAGTGCGACACATGTTTTCGGCATGATTTTGGTCATATAAACAGTATTTAAATAAAATAGATTCGACTTTATGCATTGTTAATGAAAAAATTGAAATTTCATTTAATAAATAAATTAAATTTTATTTTCGCAATGATCCTAATGGCTAGCACGTAAGTGCGACACATGTTTCCGGCATGCTTTTGGTCATATAAACACTTTTTCATAAAAATAGATTTGACTTTATGCATTGTTAATGAAAAAATTGGAATTTCATTTAATAAATAAATTAAATTTAATTTTCGCAATGATCCTGATAGCAAGCTCCTAAGTGCGACACATGTTTTCGGCATGCTTTTGGTCATATAAACACTATTTTATTAAAATGGATTTGACTTTATGCATTGTTATTGAAAAAATTGTAATTTCATTTAATAAATAAATTAAATTTTATTTTCGCAATGATCCTAATGGCTAGCACGTAAGTGCGACACATGTTTTCGGCATGCTTTTGGTCATATAAACTGTATTTAAATAAAATAGATTCGACTTTATGCATTGTTAATGAAAAAATTGAAATTTCATTTAATAAATAAATTTAATTTAATTTTCGCAATGATCCTAATAGCAAGCACCTAAGTGCTACACATGTTTTCGGCATGCTTTTGGTCATATAAACACTTTTTCATAAAAATAGATTTGACTTTATGCATTGTTAAAGAAAGAATTGAAATTTCATTTAATAAATAAATTAAATTTAATTTTCGCAATGATTCTAATGGCCAGCACGTAAATGCGACACATGTTTCCGGCATACTTTTGGTCATATAAACACTTTTTCATAAAAATAGATTTGACTTTATGCATTGTTAATGAAAAAATTGGAATTTCATTAAATAAATTATATTAATTTAATTTTCGCAATGATCCTAACGGCCATCACCTAAGTGCAACACATGTTTTCGGCATGCCTTTGGTCATATAAACACGAATTTATTAAAATAGATTTGTCTTTATGCATTGTTAATGAAAAAATTGAAATTTCATTCAATAAATAAATTAAATTTAATTTTCGCAAAGATCCTAATAGCTAGCACCTAAGTGCGACACATGTTTCGGCATTATTTTGGTCATGTAAACACTATTTCATTAAAACAGATTTAACTTTATGCATTGTTAATGAAAAATTGAAATTTCATTTAAAAACTAAATTAAATTTAATTTTCGAAATGATCCTAATAGCCAGCACCTAAGTGCGACACATATTTTCGGCATGCTTTTGACCATATAACCCTATTTTTAAAATAGATTTGACTTTATGAATTGTTAATGAAAAAATTGAAATTTCATTTAATAAATAAATTAAATTTAATTTTCGCAATGATCCTAATAGCTAGCACCTAAGTGCGACACATGTTTTCAGCATACTTTTGGTCATATAAACACGATTTCATTAAAATAGATTTGACTTTATGCATTGTTAATGAAAAAATTGAAACTTCATTTAATAAACAAATTAAATTTATATTCTCGCAATGATCCTAATGGCCAGCACCTTAGTGCGATAAATGTTTTCGGCATGCTTTTGGTCATATAAACACTATTTGATTAAAATAGATTTGACTTTATGCATTGTTAATGAAAAAATTTAAATTTCATTTAATTAATAAATCAAATTTAATTTTCGCAATGATCCTAATAACCAGCACCTAAGTGCCACACACGTTTTCGGCATGCTTTCGGTCATATAAACACTGTTCTATTAAAATAGATTTGACTTTATGCATTGTTAATGAAAAAATAGAAATTTCATTTAATAAACAATTAAAATTAATTTTCGCAATGATCCTAATAGCTAGCACCTAAGTGCGACAAGTGTTTTCGGCATGCTTTTGGTCATATAAACACGATTTAATCAGAAAAGATTTGACTTTATGCATTGTTAATGCAAAAATAGAAATTTAATTTAGTAAACAAATAAAATTTAATTTTCGCAATGATCCTAATGGCTAGCACCTAAGTGCGACACATGTTTACGGCATTCCTTTGGTCAAATAAACACTATTTCATTAAAATAAAATTGACTTAATGCATTATTAATGAAAAAATTGAAATTTCATTTAATAAATAAATTTAATTTAATTTTCGCAATGATCCTGATAGCTAGCACCTAAGTGCGACACATGTTTTCGGCATGCTTTTGGTCATATAAACACGATTTTATTTAAATAGATTTGACTATATGCATTGTTAATGAAAAAATTGAAATTTCATTTAATAAATAAATTAAATTTAATTTTCGCAAAGATCCTAATAGCTAGCACCTAAGTGCGACACATGAATACGGCTTTCTTCTGGTCATATAAACACCATTTCATTAAAATAGATTTGACTTTATGCATTGTTAATGAAAAAATTGAAATTTCATTTAATAAATAAATTAAATTTAATTTTCGCAAAGATCCTAATAGCTAGCACCTAAGTGCGACACATGAATACGGCTTTCTTCTGGTCATATAAACACCATTTCATTATAATAGATTTGACTTTATGCATTGTTAATGAAAAAATTGAAATTTCATTTAATAAATAAATTAAATTTAATTTTCGCAATGATCCTAATAGCTAGCACCTAAGTGCGACACATGTTTACGGCATTCCTTTGGTCAAATAAACACTATTTCATTAAAATAAAATTGACTTAATGCATTATTAATGAAAAAATTGAAATTTCATTTAATAAATAAATTTAAATTAATTTTCGCAAAGATCCTAATAGCTAGCACCCAAGTGCGACACATGTTTTCGGCATGCTTTTGGTCAAATGAACACGATTTTATTAAAATCAATTTGACTCTATGCATTGTTAATGAAAAAATAGAAATTTCATTTAATAAATAAATTAAATTTTATTTTCGCAATGATCCTTATGGCTAGCACGTAAGTGCGACACATGTTTTCGGCATACTTTTGGTCATATAAACACTATTTTATTAAAATGGATCTGACTTTATGCATTGTTATTGAAAAAATTGTAATTTCATTTAATAAATAAATTAAATTTTATTTTCGCAATGATCCTAAAGGCTAGCACGTAAGTGCGACACATGTTTTCGGCATGCCTTTGGTCGTATAAACACCATTTCATGAAAATAAATTTGACTTTATGCATTGTTAATGAAAAAATTGAAATTTCATTTAATAAATAAATTTAATTTAATTTTCGCAATGATCCTAATAGCAAGCACCTAAGTGCGACACATGTTTTCGGCATGATTTTGGTCATATAAACACGATTACTTTAAAATAGATTTGATTTTATGCATTGTTAATGAAAAAATTAAAATTTCATTTAATAAATGAATTTAATTTAATTTTCGCAATGATCCTAATAACTAGCACCTAAGTGCGACACATGTTTTCGGCATGCTTTTGGTCATATAAACACTATTTTATTAAAATAGATATGACTTTATGCTTTGTTAATGAAAAAATTGAAATTTCTTTTAATAAATAAATTAAATTTTATTTTCGCAATGATCCTAATAGCTAGCACTTAAGTGCGACACATCTTTTCGGCATGCCTTTTGGTCATATAAACACGATTTCATTAAAATAGATTTGACTTTATGCATTGTTAATGAAAAAATTGAAACTTCATTTAATAAATATATTAAATTTAATTTTCGCAATGATCCTGATAGCGAGCACCTAAGTGCGACACATGTTTTCGGCATGCTTTTGGTCATATAAACACGATTTCATTAAAATAGATTTGACTTTATGCGTTGTTAATGAAAAAATTGAAACTTCATTTAATAAATAAATTAAATTTAGTTTTCGCAATGAACCTGATAGCTAACACATAAGTGCGACACATGTTTTCGGCATGCTTTTGGTCATATAAACACTATTTCACTAAAATTGATTTGACTTTATGCATTGTTAATGAAAAAATTGAAATTTCATTTAATAAATAAATTTAATTTAATTTTCGCGATGATCCTAATAGCTAGCACCTAAGTGCGACACATGTGCGGCATTCTTTTGGTCATATAAACACTATTTTATTAAAATAGATTTGACTTTATGCATTGTTAATGAAAAAATTGAAATTTCATTTAATAAATAAATTAAATTAAATTTTCGCAAAGATCCTAATAGCTAGCACCTAAGTGCGACACATGTTTTCGACATGCTTTTGGTCATATAAACACGATTTCATTAAAATAGATTTGAATTTATGCATTGTTAATGAAAAAATAAAAATTTCATTTAATTAATAAATTAAATTTAATTTTCGCAAAGATCCTAATGGCTAGCACCTAAGTGCGACACATGTTTTCGGCATGCTTTTGGTCATATAAACACTATTTTATTAAAATAGATTTGACTTTATGCATTGTTAATTAAAAATTGAAATTTCATTCAATAAATAAATTAAATTTAATTTTCTCAATGATCCTAATAGCTAGCACCTAAGTGCGACACATGTTTTCCGCAAGCTCTTAGTCATATAAACATGATTTCACAAAAATAGATTTGACTTTATGCATTGTCAATGAAAAAATTTAAATTCCATTTAATTAATAAATTAAATTTAATTTTCGCAATGATCCTAATAACCAGCACCTAAGTGCCACACACGTTTTCGGCATGCTTTTGGTCATATAAACACTGTTCTATTAAAATAGATTTGACTTTATGCATTGTTAATGAAAAAATAGAAATTTCATTTAATAAACAATTAAAATTAATTTTCGCAATGATCCTAATAGCTAGCACCTAAGTGCGACACATGTGCGGCATTCTTTTGGTCATATAAACACTATTTTATTAAAATAGATTTGACTTTATGCATTGTTAATGAAAAAATTGAAATTTCATTTAATAAATAAATTAAATTAAATTTTCGCAAAGATCCTAATAGCTAGCACCTAAGTGCGACACATGTTTTCGGCATGCTTTTGGTCATATAAACACGATTTCATTAAAATAGATTTGAATTTATGCATTGTTAATGAAAAAATAAAAATTTCATTTAATTAATAAATTAAATTTAATTTTCGCAAAGATCCTAATGGCCAGCACCTAAGTGCGACACATGTTTTCGGCATGCTTTTGGTCATATAAACACTATTTTATTAAAATAGATTTGACTTTATGCATTGTTAATTAAAAATTGAAATTTCATTCAATAAATAAATTAAATTTAATTTTTTCAATGATCCTAATAGCTAGCACCTAAGTGCGACACCTGTTTTCCGCAAGCTCTTAGTCATATAAACATGATTTCACAAAAATAGATTTGACTTTATGCATTGTTAATGAAAAAATTTAAATTTCATTTAATTAATAAATTGAATTTAATTTTCGCAATGATCCTAATAACCAGCACCTAAGTGCCACACACGTTTTCGGCATGCTTTCGATCATATAAACACTGTTCTATTAAAATAGATTTGACTTTATGCATTGTTAATGAAAAAATTGAAATTTCATTTAATAAACAATTAAAATTAATTTTCGCAATGATCCTAATAGCTAGCACCTAAGTGCGACACATGTTTTCGGCATGCTTTTGGTCATATAAACACTATTTTATTAAAATACTTATGACTTTATGCTTTGTTAATGAAAAAATTGAAATGTCATTTAATAAATGAATTAAATTTTATTTTCGCAATGATCCTGATAGCTAGCACCTAAGTGCGACACATGTTTTCATCATGCTTTTGGTCATATAAACACGATTTCATTAAAATAGATTTGACTTTAAGCATTGTTAATGAAAAAATTGAAACTTCATTTAATAAATAAATTAAATTTAATTTTCGCAATGATCCTAATAGCCAGCACCTGAGTGCGACTCATGTTTTCCGCATGCTTTTGGTCATATAAACACGATTTCATTAAAATAGATTTGACTTTATGCATTGTTAATGAAAAAATTGAAACTTCATTTAATAAATAAATTAAATTTAATTTTCGCAATGATCCTGATAGCTAGCACCTTAGTGCGACACATGTTTTCGGCATGCTTCTGGTCATATAAACACGATTTCATTAAAATAGATTTGATTTTATGCATTGTTAATGGAAAAATTGAAACTTCGTTTAATAAATAAATTAAATTTAATTTTCGCAATGATCCTAATAGCCAGCACCTGAGTGCGACTCATGTTTTCCGCATGCTTTTGGTCATATAAACACGATTTCATTAAAATAGATTTGACTTTATGCATTGTTAATGAAAAAATTGAAACTTCATTTAATAAATAAATTAAATTTAATTTTCGCAATGATCCTGATAGCTAGCACCTAAGTGCGACACATGTTTTCGGCATGCTTCTGGTCATATAAACACGATTTCATTAAAATAGATTTGACTTTATGCATTGTTAATGAAAAAATTGAAACTTCATTTTATAAATAAATTAAATTTAATTTTCGCAATGATCCTGATAGCTAGTACCCAAGTGCGACACATGTTTTCGGCATGCTTTTGGTCATATAAACACGATTTTTCTTAAATAGATTTGACTTTATGCATTGTTAATGAAAAAATTGAAATTTCATTTAATAAATAAATTAAATTTAATTTTCGCAAAGATCCTAATAGCTAGCACCTAAGTGCGACACTTGTTTTTGGCATGCTTATGGTCGTATAAACACGATTTTAATCAAATAAATTCGACTTTATCCATTGTTGATGAAAAAATTTAAATTTCATTTAATAAATGAATTTAATTTAATTTTCGCAATGATCCTAACAGCTAGCACCTGAGTGCGACACATGTTTTCGGCATTCTTTTGGTCAAATAAACACTATTTCATTAAAATAGATTTGACTTTATGCTTTCTTAATGAAAAAATGGAAATTTCATTTAATAAAAAAATTAAATTTAATTTTCGCAATGATCCTAATAGCTAGCACGTAAGTGCGACACATGTTTTCGGCATGCTTCTGGTCATATAAACACAATTTTAATAAAATAGATTCGACTTTATGCATTGTTAATGAAAAAATTGAAATTTCAATTAATAAATAAATTTAATTTAATTTTCGCAATGATCCTAATGGCTAGCACGTAAGTGCGACACATGTTTTCGGCATGCTTTTGGTCATATAAACACCATTTTAATAAAATAGATTCGACTTTATGCATTGTTAATGAAAAAATTGAAATTTCAATTAATAAATAAATTTAATTTAATTTTCGCAATGATCCTAATGGCTAGCACGTAAGTGCGACACATGTTTTCGGCATGCTTTTGGTCATATAAACACCATTTTAATAAAATAGATTCGACTTTATGCATTGTTAATGAAAAAATTGAAATTTCATTTAATAAATAAATTAAATTTAATTTTCGCAATGATCCTAATGGCTTGCACGTAAGTGCGACACATGTTTTCGGCATGCTTTTGGTCATATAAACACCATTTTAATAAAATAGATTCGACTTTATGCATTGTTAATGAAAAAATTGAAATTTCAATTAATAAATAAATTTAATTTAATTTTCGCAATGATCCTAATAGCTAGCACCTAAGTGCGACACATGTTTACGGCATTCTTTTGGTCAAATAAACACTATTTCATTAAAATAGATTTGACTTTATGCTTTCTTAATGAAAAAATGGAAATTTCATTTAATAAAAAAATTAAATTTAATTTTCGCAATGATCCTAATAGCTGGCACTTACGTGCGACACATGTTTTCCGCATGCTTTTGGTCATATAAACACGATTTCATTAAAATAGATTTGAATTTATGCATTGTTAATGAAAAAATAAAAATTTCATTTAATTAATAAATTAAATTTAATTTTCGCAAAGATCCTAAAGGCTAGCACCTAAGTGCGACACATGTTTACGGCATGCTTTTGGTCATATAAACACTATTTCATTAAAATATATTTGACTTTATGCATTGTTTATGAAAAAATTAAAATTTCATTTAAATAATAAATTAAATTTAATTTTCGTAATGATCCTAATGGCTAGCACCTGAGTGCGACACATATTTTCGGCATGCTTTAGGTCTTATAAACACTATTTCATTAAAATAGATTTGACTCTGTGCATTGTTAATGAAAAAATTGAAATTTCAATTAATTAATAAATTTAATTTAATTTTCGCAATGATCCTTAAAGCTAGCACCTAAGTGCGACACATGTTTACGGCATTCTTTTGGTCAAATAAACCCTATTTCATTAAAATAGATTTGACTTAATGCATTGTTAATGAAAAAATTGAAATTTCATTTAATAAATAAATTAAATTTAATTTTCGCAAAGATCCTAATAGCTAGCACCCAAGTGCGACACTTGTTTTTGGCATGCTTTTGGTCAAATGACCACGATTTTATTGAAATGGATTTGACTTTATGCATTGTGAATAAAAAAATAGAAATTTCATTTAATAAATAAATAAAATTATATTTTCGCAATGATTCTAATAGCTAGCACCTAAGTGCGACACATGTTTTCGGCATGCTTTTGGTCATATAAACACGATTACATTAAAATGGATTTGACTTCATTCATTGTTAATTAAAAAATTGAAATTTCATTTAATAAATGAATTTAATTTAATTTTCGCAATGATCCTAATAGCTAGCACCTGAGTGCGACACATGTTTTCGGCATGCTTTTGGTCATATAAACACGATCACTTTAAAATAGATTTGATTTTATGCATTGTTAATGAAAAAATTAAAATTTCATTTAATAAATGAATTTAATTTAATTTTCGCAATGATCCTAATAGCTAGCACCTGAGTGCGACACATGTTTTCGGCATGTTTTTGGTCATATAAACACGATTACTTTAAAATAGATTTGACTTTATGCATTGGTAATGAAAAAATTGAAATTTCATTTAATAAATGAATTTAATTTAATTTTCGCAATGATCCTAATAGCAAACACCTAAGTGCGACACATGTTTTCGGCATGCTTTTGGTCATATAAACACTATTTTAATAAAATAGATTCGACTTTATGCATTGTTAATGAAAAAATTGAAATTTTATTTAATAAATAAATTAAATTTAATTTTCGCAATGATCCTAATGGCCAGCACCTAAGTGCGACACATGTTTTCGGCATGCTTTTGGTCATATAAACACTATTTTATTAAAATAGATTTGACTTTATGCATTGTTATTGAAAAAATTGAAATTTCATTAAATAAATAAATTAAATTTTATTTTCGCAATGATCCTTATGGCTAGCACGTAAGTGCGACACATGTTTCCGGCATTCTTTTGGTCATATCAACACTTTTTAATAAAAATAGATTTGACTTTATGCATTGTTAATGAAAAAATTGGAATTTCATTTAATAAATAAATTAAATTTAATTTTCGCAATGATCCTAATGGCCAGCACCTAAGTGCGACACATGTTTTCGGCATGCTTTTGGTCATATAAACACTATTTTATTAAAATGGATTTGACTTTATGCATTGTTATTGAAAAAATTGTAATTTCATTTAATAAATAAATTAAATTTTATCTTCGCAATGATCCTAATGGCTAGCACGTAAGTGCGACACATGTTTTCGGCATGCTTTTGGTCATATAAACACTATTTTAATAAAATAGATTCGACTTTATGCATTGTTAATGAAAAAATTGAAATTTCATTGAATAAATAAATTAAATTTAATTTTCGCAATGATCCTAATAGCAAGCACCTAAGTGCGACACATGTTTTCGGCATGCTTTTGGTCATATAAACACGATTTCATTAAAATAGATTTGACTTTATGCATTGTTAAAGAAAGAATTGAAATTTCATTTAATAAATAAATTAAATTTAATTTTCGCAATGATCCTAATGGCCAGCACGTAAGTGCGACACATGTTTCCGGCATACTATTGGTCATATAAACACTTTTTCATAAAAATAGATTTGACTTTATGCATTGTTAATGAAAAAATTGGAATTTCATTAAAAAAATTATATTAATTTAATTTTCGCAGTGATCCTAACGGCCATCACCTAAGTGCAACACATGTTTTCGGCATGCCTTTGGTCATATAAACACGAATTTATTAAAATAGATTTGTCTTTATGCATTGTTAATGAAAAAATTGAAATTTCATTCAATAAATAAATTAAATTTAATTTTCGCAAAGATCCTAATAGCTAGCACCTAAGTGCGACACATGTTTCGGCATTCTTTTGGTCATATAAACACTATTTCATTAAAACAGATTTAACTTTATGCATTGTTAATGAAAAATTGAAATTTCATTTAAAAACTAAATTAAATTTAATTTTCGAAATGATCCTAATAGCCAGCACCTAAGTGCGACACATATTTTCGGCATGCTTTTGACCATATAAACCCTATTTTTAAAATAGATTTGACTTTATGAATTGGTAATGAAAAAATTGAAATTTCATTTAATAAATAAATTAAATTTAATTTTCGCAAAGATCCTAATAGCTAGCACCTAAGTGCGACACATGTTTTCAGCATACTTTTGGTCATATAAACACGATTTCATTAAAATAGATTTGACTTTATGCATTGTTAATGAAAAAATAGAAATTTTATATAATAAATTAATTTAATTTAATTTTCGCAATGATCCTGATAGCTAGCACCTAAGTGCGACATATGATTTCGACATGCTTTTGGTCATATAAACAATATTTTATTAAAAAAGATTTGACTTCATGCATTGTTAATGAAAAAATTGAAATTTCATTTAATAAATAAATTAAATTTATATTCTCGCAATGATCCTAATAGCTAGCACCTAAGTTCGACTCATGTTTTCGGCATGCTTTTGGTCATATAAACACTATTTCACAAAAATAGATTTGACTTTATGCATTCTTAATGAAAAAATTTAAATTTCATTTAATAAACAAATTAAATTTATATTCTCGCAATGATCCTAATGGCCAGCACCTTAGTGCGATAAATGTTTTCGGCATGCTTTTGGTCATATAAACACTATTTTATTAAAATAGATTTGACTTTATGCATTGTTAATGAAAAAATAGAAATTTTATATAATAAATTAATTTAATTTAATTTTCGCAATGATCCTGATAGCTAGCACCTAAGTGCGACATATGATTTCGACATGCTTTTGGTCATATAAATAATATTTTATTAAAAAAGATTTGACTTCATGCATTGTTAATGAAAAAATTGAAATTTCATTTAATAAATAAATTAAATTTATATTCTCGCAATGATCCTAATAGCTAGCACCTAAGTTCGACTCATGTTTTCGGCATGCTTTTGGTCATATAAACACGATTTCAATAAAATAGATTTGACTTTATGCATTGGTTATGAAAAAATTGAAATTTCATTCAATAAATAAATTTAATTTAATTTTCGCAATGATCCTAATAGCTAGCACCTAAGTGCGACACATGTTTTCCGCAAGCTTTTAGTCATATAAACACGATTTCAAAAAAATAGATTTGACTTTATGCATTGTTAATGAAAAAATTTAAATTTAATTTAATTAATAAATTAAATTTAATTTTCGCAATGATCCTAATAACCAGCACCTAAGTGCCACACACGTTTTCGGCATGCTTTCGATCATATAAACACTGTTCTATTAAAATAGATTTGACTTTATGCATTGTTAATGAAAAAATAGAAATTTCATTTAATAAACAATTAAAATTAATTTTCGCAATGATCCTAATAGCTAGCACCTAAGTGCGACACATGTTTTCGGCATGCTTTTGGTCATATAAAAACGATTTAATCAGAAAATATTTGACTTTATGCATTGTTAATGCAAAAATAGAAATTTAATTTAGTAAACAAATAAAATTTAATTTTCGCAATGATCCTAATGGCTAGCACCTAAGTGCGACACATGTTTTCCGCATGCTTTTGGTCATATAAACACGATTTCATTAAAATTGATTTGACTTTATGCATTGTTAATGAAAAAATTGAAATTTCATTTAATAAATAAATTAAATTTAATTTTCGCAATGATCCTAATAGCTAGCACATAAGTGCGACACATGTTTTCGGCATGCTTTTGGTCATATAAACACTATTTTATTAAAATAGATTTGACTTTATGCATTGTTAATTAAAAATTGAAATTTCATTCAATAAATAAATTAAATTTAATTTTCTCAATGATCCTAACAGCTAGCAGCTAAGTGCGACACATGTTTTCGGCATGCTTTTGGTCATATAAACACTATTTTATTAAAATAGGTATGACTTTATGCTTTGTTAATGAAAAAATTGAAATTTCATTTAATAAATAAATTAAATTTTATTTTCTCAATGATCCTAATAACTAGCACTTAAGTGCGACACATGTTTTCGGCATGCTTTTGGTCATATAAACACTATTTTATTAAAATAGGTATGACTTTATGCTTTGTTAATGAAAAAATTGAAATTTCATTTAATAAATAAATTAAATTTTATTTTCTCAATGATCCTAATAACTAGCACTTAAGTGCGACACATGTTTTCGGCATGCCTTTTGGTCATATAAACACGATTTCATTAAAATAGATTTGACTTTATGCATTGTTAATGAAAAAATTGAAATTTCATTTAATAAATAAATTAAATTTAATTTTCGCAAAGATCCTAATAGCTAGCACCTAAGTGCGACATATGATTACGGCTTTCTTCTGGTCATATAAACACCATTTCATTAAAATAGATTTGACTTTATGCATTGTTAATGAAAAAATTGAAATTTCATTTCATAAATAAATTAAATTTAATTTTCGCAATGATCCTAATAGCTAGCACCTAAGTGCGACACATGTTTACGGCATTCTTTCGGTCAACTAAACACTATTTCATTAAAATAGATTTGACTTAATGCATTGTTAATGAAAAAATTGAAATTTCATTTAATAAATAAATTAAATTTAATTTTCGCAAGGATCCTAATAGCTAGCACCCAAGCGCGACACATGTTTTCGGCATGCTTTTGGTCAAATGAACACGATTTTATTAAAATCAATTTGACTTTATGCATTGTTAATAAAAAAATAGAAATTTCATTTAATAAATAAGATAAATTTTATTTTCGCAATGATCCTAATAGCTAGCACCTAAGTGCGACACATGTTTTCGGCATGCTTATGGTCGTATAAACACGATTTTAATCAAATAAATTCGACTTTATGCATTGTTGATGAAAAAATTGAAATTTCATTTAATAAATGAATTTTATTTAATTTTCGCAATGATCCTAATAGCTAGCATCTAAGTGCGACACATGTTTTCGGCATGCTTTTGGTCATATAAACACGATTACATTAAAATGGATTTGACTTCATTCATTGTTAATTAAAAAATTGAAATTTAATTTAATAAATGAATTAAATTTAATTTTCGCAATGATCCCAATTGCCAGCACCTGAGTGCGACACATGTTTTTGGCATGCTTTTGGTCGTATAAACACTATTTTATTAAAATAGATTCGACTTTATGCATTGTTAATGAAAAAATTGAAATTTCATTTAATAAATAAATTAAAGTTAATTTTCGCAATGATCCTAATGGCTAGCACCTAAGTGCGACACATGTTTCCGGCATGCTTTTGGTCAAATAAACACTTTTTCATAAAAATAGATTTGACTTTATGCATTGTTAATGAAAAAATTGAAATTTCATTTAATAAATTAATTTAATTTAATTTTCGCAATGATTCTAACGGCTATCACCTAAGTGCAACACATGTTTTCGGCATGCTTTTGGTCATATAAACACTATTTTATTAAAACAAATTTAACTTTATGCATTGGTAATGAAAAAATTGAAATTTCATTTAATAAATAAAATAAATTTAATTTTCGCAATGATTCTAATTGCCAGCACCTAAGTGCGACACATGTTTTCGCATTCTTTTGGTCATATAAACACTATTTTATTAAAATAGATTTGACTTTATGCATTGTTAATGAAAAAATTGAAATTTCATTTAATAAATAAATTAAATTTAATTTTCGCAAAGATCCTAATAGCTAGCACCTAAGCGCGACACATGTTTTCGGTATTCTTTTGGTCATATAAACACTATTTTAATAGAATAGATTTGACTTTATGCATTGTTAATGAAAAAATTGAAATTTTATTAAATAAATAAATTAAATTTAATTTTCGCAAAGATCCTAATAGCTAGCACCTAAGTGCGACACATGTTTTCAGCATGCTTTTGGTCATATAAACACTATTTCATTAAAATAGATTTGACTTTGTGCATTGTTAATGAAAAAATGGAAATTTCAATTAATAAATAAATTTAATTTAATTTTCGCAATGATCCTTATGGCTAGCACGTAAGTGCGACACATGTTTTCGGCATGCTTTTGGTCATATAAACACTATTTTATTAAAATGGATTTGACTTTATGCATTGTTATTGAAAAAATTGTAATTTCATTTAATAAATAAATTAAATTTTATTTTCGCAATGATCCTAATAGCCAGCACCTGAGTGCGACACATGTTTTCCGCATGCTTTTGGTCATATAAAAAGAATTTCATTAAAATAGATTTGACTTTATGCATTGGTAATGAAAATATTGAAACTTCATTTAATAAATAAATTAAATTTAATTTTCGCAATGATCCTGATAGCTAGCACCTAAGTGCGACACATGTTTTCGGCATGCTTTTGGTCATATAAACACGATTTTATTTAAATAGATTTGACTTTATGCATTGTTAATGAAAAAATTGAAATTTCATTTAATAAATAAATTAAATTTAATTTTCGCAAAGATCCTAATAGCTAGCACCTAAGTGCGACACATGATTACGGCTTTCTTCTGGTCATAAAAACACCATTTCATTAAAATAGAATTGACTTTATGCATTGTTAATGAAAAAATTGAAATTTCATTTAATAAATAAATTAAATTTAATTTTCGCAATGATCCTAATAGCTAGCACCTAAGTGCGACACATGTTTACGGCATTCTTTTGGTCAAATAAACACCATTTCATTAAAATAGATTTGACTAAATGCATTATTAATGAAAAAATTGAAATTTCATTTAATAAATAAATTAAATTTAATTTTCGCAAAGATCCTAATAGCTAGCACCCAAGTGCGACACATGTTTTCGGCATGCTTTTGGTCAAATGAACACGATTTTATTAAAATCAATTTGACTTTATGCATTGTTAACAAAAAAATAGAAATTTAATTTAATAAATAAGATAAATTTTATTTTCGCAATGATCCTAATAGCTAGCACCTGAGTGCGACACTAGTTTTCGGCATGCTTATGGTCGTATAAATACGATTTTAATCAAATAAATTCGACTTTATCCATTGTTGATGAAAAAATTTAAATTTCATTTAATAAATGAATTTAATTTAATTTTCGCAATGATCCTAATTGCCAGCACCTGAGTGCGACACATGTTTTCGGCATGCTTTTGGTCATATAAACACCATTTCATTAAAATAGATTTGACTTTGTGCATTGTCAATGAAAAAATTGAAATTTCAATTAATAAATAAATTTAATTTAATTTTCGCAATGATCCTTATGGCTAGCACGTAAGTGCGACACATGTTTTCGGCATGCTTTTGGTCATATAAACACTATTTTTATAAAATGGATTTGACTTTATGCATTGTTATTGAAAAAATTGTAATTTCATTTAATAAATAAATTAAATTTTATTTTCGCAATGATCCTGATGGCTAGCACGTAAGTGCGACACATGTTTTCGGCATGCTTTTGGTCGTATAAACACCATTTCATGAAAATAAATTTGACTTTATGCATTGTTAATGAAAAAATTGAAATTTCATTTATTAAATAAATTAAATTTAATTTTCGCAAAGATCCTAATAGCTAGCACCCAAGCGCGACACATGTTTTCGGCATGCTTTTGGTCAAATGAACACGATTTTATTGAAATCAATTTGACTTTATGCATTGTTAATAAAAAAATAGAAATTTCATTTATTAAATAAGATAAATAAGACTTTAAGCATTGTTAATGAAAAAATTGAAACTTCATTTAATAAATAAATTAAATTTAATTTTCGCAATGATCCTAATAGCCAGCACCTGGGTGCGACACATGTTTTCCGCATGCTTTTGGTCATATAAACACCATTTCATTAAAATAGATTTGACTTTGTGCATTGTCAATGAAAAAATTGAAATTTCAATTAATAAATAAATTTAATTTAATTTTCGCAATGATCCTTATGGCTAGCACGTAAGTGCGACACATGTTTTCGGCATGCTTTTGGTCATATAAACACTATTTTTATAAAATGGATTTGACTTTATGCATTGTTATTGAAAAAATTGTAATTTCATTTAATAAATAAATTAAATTTTATTTTCGCAATGATCCTGATGGCTAGCACGTAAGTGCGACACATGTTTTCGGCATGCTTTTGGTCGTATAAACACCATTTCATGAAAATAAATTTGACTTTATGCATTGTTAATGAAAAAATTGAAATTTCATTTAATAAATAAATTAAATTTAATTTTCGCAAAGATCCTAATAGCTAGCACCCAAGCGCGACACATGTTTTCGGCATGCTTTTGGTCAAATGAACACGATTTTATTGAAATCAATTTGACTTTATGCATTGTTAATAAAAAAATAGAAATTTCATTTATTAAATAAGATAAATAAGACTTTAAGCATTGTTAATGAAAAAATTGAAACTTCATTTAATAAATAAATTAAATTTAATTTTCGCAATGATCCTAATAGCCAGCACCTGGGTGCGACACATGTTTTCCGCATGCTTTTGGTCATATAAACACCATTTCATTAAAATAGATTTGACTTTGTGCATTGTCAATGAAAAAATTGAAATTTCAATTAATAAATAAATTTAATTTAATTTTCGCAATGATCCTTATGGCTAGCACGTAAGTGCGACACATGTTTTCGGCATGCTTTTGGTCATATAAACACTATTTTTATAAAATGGATTTGACTTTATGCATTGTTATTGAAAAAATTGTAATTTCATTTAATAAATAAATTAAATTTTATTTTCGCAATGATCCTGATGGCTAGCACGTAAGTGCGACACATGTTTTCGGCATGCTTTTGGTCGTATAAACACCATTTCATGAAAATAAATTTGACTTTATGCATTGTTAATGAAAAAATTGAAATTTCATTTATTAAATAAATTAAATTTAATTTTCGCAATGATCCTAATAGCAAGCACCTAAGTGCGACACATGTTTTCGGCATGCTTTTGGTCATATAAACACGATTACTTTAAAATAGATTTGATTTTATGCATTGTTAATGAGAAAATTAAAATTTCATTTAATAAATGAATTTAATTTAATTTTCGCAATGATCCTAATAGCTAGCACCTGAGTGCGACACATGTTTTCGGCATGTTTTTGGTCATATAAACACGATTACTTTAAAATAGATTTGACTTTATGCATTGGTAATGAAAAAATTGAAATTTCATTTAATAAATGAATTTAATTTAATTTTCGCAATGATCCTAATAGCAAACACCTAAGTGCGACACATGTTTTCGGCATGCTTTTGGTCATATAAACACTATTTTAATAAAATAGATTCGACTTTATGCATTGTTAATGAAAAAATTGAAATTTTATTTAATAAATAAATTAAATTTAATTTTCGCAATGATCCTAATGGCCAGCACCTAAGTGCGACACATGTTTTCGCCATGCTTTTGGTCATATAAACACTATTTTATTAAAATGGATTTGACTTTATGCATTGTTATTGAAAAAATTGAAATTTCATTTAATAAATAAATTAAATTTAATTTTCGCAATGATCCTAATAGCTAGCACCTAAGTGCGACACATGTTTTCGGCATGCTTTTGGTCATATAAACACGATTTCATTAAAATAGATTATACTTTATGCATTGTTAATGAAAAAATTGAAGCTTCATTTAATAAATAAATTAAATTTAATTTTCGCAATGATCCTAACAGCCAGCACCTGAGTGCGACACATGTTTTCCGCATGCTTTTGGTCATATAAACAGAATTTCATTAAAATAGATTTGACTTTATGCATTGGTAATGAAAAAATTGAAACTTCATTTAATAAATAAATTAAATTTAATTTTCGCAATGATCCTGATAGCTAGCACCTAAGTGCGACACATGTTTTCGGCATGCTTCTGGTCATATAAACACGATTTCATTAAAATTGATTTGACTTTATGCATTGTTAATGGAAAAATTGAAACTTCATTTAATAAATAAATTAAATTTAATTTTCGCAATGATCTTGATAGATAGCACCTAAGTGCGACACAGGTTTTCGGCATGCTTTTGGTCATTTAAACACGATTTCAATAAAACAGATTTGACTTTATGCATTGTTAATGAAAAAATTGATACTTCATTTAATAAATAAATTAAATTTAATTTTCGCAATGATCCTGATAGCTAGCACCCAAGTGCGGCACATGTTTTCGGCATGCTTTTGGTCATATAAATACGATTTTATTAAAATAGATTTGACTTTATGCATTGTTAATGAAAACATTGAGACTTCATTTAATAAATAAATTAAATTTAATTTTCGCAATGATCCTGATAGCTAGCACCTAAGTGCGACACATGTTTTCGGCATGCTTTTGGTCATATAAACACGATTTTATTTAAATAGATTTGACTTTATGCATTGTTAATGAAAAAATTGAAATTTCATTTAATAAATAAATTAAATTTAATTTTAGCAAAGATCCTAATAGCTAGCACCTAAGTGCGACACATGATTACGGTTTTCTTCTGGTCATAAAAACACCATTTCATTAAAATAGATTTGACTTTATGCATTGTTAATGAAAAAATTGAAATTTCATTTAATAAATAAATTAAATTTAATTTTCGCAATGATCCTAATAGCTAGCACCCAAGTGCGACACATGTTCACGGCATTCTTTTGGTCAAATAAACACTATTTCATTAAAATAGATTTGACTAAATGCATTATTAATGAAAAAATTGAAATTTCATTGAATAAATAAATTAAATTTAATTTTCGCAAAGATCCTAATAGCTAGCACCCAAGTGCGACACATGTTTTCGGCATGCTTTTGGACAAATGAACACGATTTTATTAAAATCAATTTGACTTTATGCATTGTTAACAAAAAAATAGAAATTTCATTTAATAAATAAGATAAATTTTATTTTCGCAATGATCCTCATAGCTAGCACCTCAGTGCGACACATGTTTTCGGCATGCTTATGGTCATATAAACACGATTTTAATCAAATAAATTCGACTTTATCCATTGTTGATGAAAAAATTTAAATTTCATTTAATAAATGAATTTAATTTAATTTTCGCAATGATCCTAATTGCCAGCACCTGAGTGCGACACATGTTTTCGGCATGCTTTTGGTCATATAAACACTATTTTATTAAAATATATTTGACTTTATGCATTGTTAATGAAAAAATTGAAATTTCATTTAATAAATAAATTAAATTTAATTTTCGCAAAGATCCTAATAGCTAGCACCTAAGTGCGACACATGTTTACGGCATTCTTTCGGTCAAATAAACACTATTTCATTAAAATAGATTTGACTTAATGCATTGTTAATGAAAAAATTGAAATTTCATTTAAAAAATAAATTAAATTTAATTTTCGCAAAGATCCTAATAGCTAGCACCCAAGCGCGACACATGTTTTCGGCATGCTTTTGGTCAAATGAACACGATTTTATTGAAATCAATTTGACTTTATGCATTGTTAATAAAAAAATAGAAATTTCATTTAATAAATAAGATAAATTTTATTTTCGCAATGATCCTAATAGCTAGCACCTAAGTGCGACACATGTTTTCGGCATGCTTATGGTCGTATAAACACGATTTTAATCAAATAAATTCGACTTTATGCATTGTTGATGAAAAAATTGAAATTTCATTTAATAAATGAATTTTATTTAATTTTCGCAATGATCCTAATAGCTAGCATCTAAGTGCGACACATGTTTTCGGCATGCTTTTGGTCATATAAACACGATTACATTAAAATGGATTTGACTTCATTCATTGTTAATTAAAAAATTGAAATTTAATTTATAAATGAATTTAATTTAATTTTCGCAATGATCCCAATTGCCAGCACCTGAGTGCGACACATGTTTTCGGCATGCTTTTGGTCGTATAAACACTATTTTATTAAAATAGATTCGACTTTATGCATTGTTAATGAAAAAATTGAAATTTCATATAATAAATAAATTAAAGTTCATTTTCGCAATGATCCTAATGGCTAGCACCTAAGTGCGACACATGTTTCCGGCATGCTTTTGGTCAAATAAACACTTTTTCATAAAAATAGAGTTTGACTTTATGCATTGTTAATGAAAAAATTGAAATTTCATTTAATAAATTAATTTAATTTAATTTTCGCAATGATTCTAACGGCTATCACCTAAGTGCAACACATGTTTTCGGCATGCTTTTGGTCATATAAACACTATTTTATTAAAACAGATTTAACTTTATGCATTGGTAATGAAAAAATTGAAATTTCATTTAATAAATAAAATAAATTTAATTTTCGCAATGATTCTAATTGCCAGCACCTAAGTGCGACACATGTTTTCGCATTCTTTTGGTCATATAAACACTATTTTATTAAAATAGATTTGACTTTATGCATTGTTAATGAAAAAATTGAAATTTCATTTAATAAATAAATTAAATTTAATTTTCGCAAAGATCCTAATAGCTAGCACCTAAGTGCGACACATGTTTTCGGTATTCTTTTGGTCATATAAACACTATTTCATTAAAATAGATTTGACTTTATGCATTGTATATGAAAAAATTGAAATTTTATTATATAAATAAATTAAATTTAATTTTCGCAAAGATCCTAATAGCTAGCACCTAAGTGCGACACATGTTTTCAGCATGCTTTTGGTCATATAAACACTATTTCATTAAAATAGATTTGACTTTGTGCATTGTTAATGAAAAAATTGAAATTTCAATTAATAAATAAATATAATTTAATTTTCGCAGTGATCCTTATGGCTAGCACGTAAGTGCGACACATGTTTTCGGCATGCTTTTGGTCATATAAACACTATTTTATTAAAATGGATTTGACTTTATGCATTGTTATTGAAAAAATTGTAATTTCATTTAATAAATAAATTAAATTTTATTTTCGCAATGATCCTAATGGCTAGCACGTAAGTGCGACACATGTTTTCGGCATGCTTTTGGTCGTATAAACACCATTTCATGAAAATAAATTTGACTTTATGCATTGTTAATGAAAAAATTGAAATTTCATTTATTAAATAAATTAAATTTAATTTTCGCAATGATCCTAATAGCAAGCACCTTAGTGCGACACATGTTTTCGGCATGCTTTTGGTCATATAAACACGATTACTTTAAAATAGATTTGATTTTATGCATTGTTAATGAGAAAATTAAAATTTCATTTAATAAATGAATTTAATTTAATTTTCGCAATGATCCTAATAGCTAGCACCTGAGTGCGACACATGTTTTCGGCATGTTTTTGGTCATATAAACACGATTACTTTAAAATAGATTTGACTTTATGCATTGGTAATGAAAAAATTGAAATTTCATTTAATAAATGAATTTAATTTAATTTTCGCAATGATCCTAATAGCAAACACCTAAGTGCGACACATGTTTTCGGCATGCTTTTGGTCATATAAATACGATTTTATTAAAATAGATTTGACTTTATGCATTGTTAATGAAAAAATTGAGACTTCATTTAATAAATAAATTAAATTTAATTTTCGCAATGATCCTGATAGCCAGCACCTAAGTGCGACACATGTTTTCCGCATGCTTTTGGTCATATAAACAGAATTTCATTAAAATAGATTTGACTTTATGCATTGGTAATGAAAAAATTGAAACTTCATTTAATAAATAAATTAAATTTAATTTTCGCAATGATCCTGATAGCTAGCACCTACGTGCGACACATGTTTTCGGCATGCTTCTGGTCATATATACACGATTTCATTAAAATTGATTTGACTTTATGCATTGTTAATGGAAAAATTGAAACTTCATTTAATAAATAAATTACATTTAATTTTCGCAATGATCTTGATAGATAGCACCTAAGTGCGACACATGTTTTCGGCATGCTTTTGGTCATTTAAACACGATTTCAGTTCGAGTCTAGCAGCCGTACAGTGTGTATCGTTGTCGCAGCTCTCGAGTTTTGTATCGATAAGTACCCGTTAAACTAATTATAACTTATTATTTATCACTCAATTAAGGTAGGCTCAGTCTCTGAGGGCTTGCTACTCTTTTGGGTTTGTTTCTCCTAGTATAATACACTAGAATTGGTCTTGGTTAAATTTATTCTCCAGCGGCGTGAGCCGCCACGGAGATCACGCTATGGACGTATCCGCGCCCGAGCCCGGGTCGTCCGATACAGTAGATAAGTTTTTGCGGAAGGATTCCAGCGAAATAAAATCGATAGACATCACTTTAAAATACAATAATTTAAATGAGGGCCCATTCATTATATTTATTGAAAGTATTTCCACAGACATAAGTAAATTGCATCCCATGAAAGTGGGGAAAATATTGCATTCTGTAAATAAATTTAAGGATAGTCTTTTAAAAGTGAATACGATTGGTCGTAATAGAATTAAGGCAGAATTTAAAGATTATCGCGCGGCGAATGAATTAATCGATCATACTATCATTAAGGCAAATAAGTTGGTCGCATATGTGCCCCGGCATGTGGTAGAAAGAAAAGGCGTGATAAAAGGAGTAGACACCACTCTGGATATTGACCTTTTGGTTGATGACTTTGTAAGCGAAATCCCTATTGTAAATTTAAGACGAATCATGCGCAAGAAAAACAACGACGACGGATCTTTTAATTTAATCAAAAGAGAGGCAGTTGTTGTGACATTTAAAGGTAATAAGTTACCGTCGCACATATACATATATAGTTGTAGGTTTGAAGTTTCCACCTTTGTTCAACCTGTTCTTCAATGCTTCAATTGTTTACTATATGGTCACACTAGCAGACAGTGTAAGGGTAAGCGTAGGTGTAGGCAATGTGCAGATAGTCACGAGGGGGACTGCACTAGCAATATTTTGTGCATCTTTTGTAAATCTTCAGAGCATAACTCTACTTACAGGGGGTGCCCTATGTATCAGAAGCAAAAGTCAATTAAGGATATTATGGCCAAGCATAATGTAGCATTTAAAGAGGCAGAACAAATATTTAACAATCCGTCTTTTGCTAATAGTCTTAAATCAAGTACCAATTATCCAAACAGGTTTTCAGTCCTAGAAAACCTGAATGAATTCCCGCTATTAGCTGAAAAAAATCCCAAAAAAATAAATAAGGACTTCCCTAAAAGGAATATAGCAGTTCACGCTAGTGCTAACAAAAAGAGAAAACCCTCCTCTCCCATTCAGCCACTTATCAGATTTAATTGGTCATCTGGTTCAAGCCCTGCCGCTCAACCTATAATCCCTAACCCATTTAGGGATGAATTTATAGCCTTGAAACAATCTGTGATGGAAGACATTAATTCATTTAAGAAATTGTTAGAAAATCCTACAGGCGCTTCTAAAGAGTATGATGGTCCGATCAGAAACTTCATCGCATCTATTACCGAAAAGCTTAATATGGAGTACTCGAAATCCAACATTAATCAGAATAATTCTGTAATCTGCAATAAAAATGGCGAATCACAATAGTATTAAAGTTGTCCAGTGGAATGCTCGTTCTCTCATTGCTAATAAGCAAAGCTTTCTGCATTTCATAATGAATAACCAATTCGACGTTGCATTAATCGTTGAAACATGGTTAAAACCTAGTTTTAACTTTGATATTCCAGGATTCACTAGTATTAGGAAAGATCGAGAGAAAGGACACGGAGGCGTGTTAATTCTTATCTCAAATATGTACAGTTTTAAGGAGATAGATATGTCATATAATCCAAATAATAAATTGGAGACCTTAGGAGTCAGGCTCCTATTAAACAACTCAGGTATCAATCTGATCAATATCTATAGACCGCCTAATGTAAAAGTTAATAAATCAGAGTGGAATGTTTTGTTCTCCAACATACCTAGTAACTCAGTTATCTGTGGTGATTTCAATTATCACCACCCATTGTGGGGCTCTAGTTTTTGCGATAGTGAGAGTTCAGATTTTGTTGACACTATAGACAATTTTAATTATTGCGCTATTAATGATGGCAATCCCACTAGAATCTCTCATGGTAATAGTCCGTCTATTTTGGATCTTACTCTGGTTCCCGGTAACTTAGTTCCCAAATGTACTTGGAATGTTTATGATGATACCCTGGGTTCTGACCATTTCCCGGTTATAACTGAATGGGCTATCAGTAAACCTGTAAGGTATGATTCTATGGACAAGATAGGTTGGTACGAAACAAACGTCGATTGGTCAGAATTCCAAGCAATAATAAATCAGGAACTTGAAGTCACTTGTGGAAACCCAAATCTAATTTCCTTTATAGCAGCTCTAACCAATGCTGCAGATTTATGCATGAAACGCAAAGATAAGTCCAATCGGTGCAAGAGACTTCCAGTATGGTGGGATAGCGAATGTCATGAATTAACTAAAAACCGACAAAAATGTTTACTAGAATACAAAATTAATCCCACATATAATAACTTCTTACATTATAAGAATATAGCGGCTTCCACAAAACGTAGGTTCAAGGAAAAGGCTAGATTATCTTGGATGACTTTTTGTTCAAACATAAACGCAGGGTGTCCTGTGTCCGATATCTGGAAGTCTATTAAAAAAATAACTAATTGCGGCGTACACAACAAACCGCTTTCCTCGGAATTGATAGCCGAAGTCGAAAATACCCTAGCTCCGCCTTCAAATAGTATCGACCCTGACACATTCCGCAATTCAGATCCTTGCCCATCTTCAGGACTTAATCTGGATGAACCTTTTAACTTGACTGAATTCAATAATGCCATCAAACACTCGACAAATACATCCCCCGGTCTGGATGGAATAACATATAATATGCTTAGGCAACTGCCTGCTAAAGGTGTAGAGTATTTACTCAACATATTTAATAATTGGTGGGTTCTTTCAAAGCGAGAGGACTTATTAAACCCAGTTATTATAGTCCTTCTGAGAAAGATTGGTAAAGATTGTTCCTTGGTCTCTTCATACAGACCGATATCACTCGCTTCTTGTATCCTGAAAACATACGAGCGCCTAATTAAAACCCGTTTGAACTGGTTTCTAGAACACATCTCTAAGTTAAATCCCAGCGTCTATGGTTTTAGAAGCGGGAGGGGCACTACGGACGCTTTAACGGACCTGATCGCTAACATTCATAACACATTCTCGAGTAACGCATATCATGCTTCTATCTTTATCGATTTTACCAAAGCCTATGACTCGGTCAACTTGTTAATTCTCAGAGACAAACTGGTTGCGATTGGCCTTTCTCAAAAGGTATCTAACAATATTGTTGCTATTTTCATGGACAGGCATATATACATAAGGGATGGCTTTAAGCTGCATGGACCTCGGAAAACTTCCTCGGGATTAATGCAAGGATCTGTCTTAGCCCCTATTTTATTTAATATATACACCCATGATCTCCACCAGATTACTAATAATAGGCTCAAATGCATCCAATACGCTGATGATTTTTGTTTCCACATTTCGTGTAACAATCTTGGTGAATCGCTGAATAGATGCGCAATGATAATAGATAAAGTTAGTGATTGGTCTGTATTGAACGGTTTTCAATTGTCACTAAGTAAATCATCTGTAATGATCTTTAGTAGGCACAGGGATCGGCTACCTGATTGTGTTAATACGGTACCCGGCTCCATCCCCATTGTTAGCTCGTACAAATATTTGGGTGTCGTTCTGGATAAGAAACTACTTTGGAAGCCGCATATCCTGCATATCCAAAATAAATGCGCAAAAGGCATAAACATCATTAAAGCAGTTACTAAAATTAAATGGGGCAGTGACGTCAGTTGTACTCTTCTGTTCTATCGGGCATATATCCGTTCAATCCTTGATTATGGATGTATGTTCTATGGGCAAGCATCTAAAACACTCCTTAAGAGTGTAGACAGGATTCAATACAAGTCACTTCGTATCTGTTTGGGTGCAATGAATTCCACCCCTTGCGAAACTCTTTTAGCTGAAGTAGGGGAATTGCCTCTAGAGTTGAGAAGAAGAGTAATATCATATAAATTTGTATTAAAGATGCGATCAAATAATTGTCAGTATTCTTTAAATACAGTATGTACAGCGTCAGTATCAGGATTAACTAGTAGCTATTGGAGAAATAAGACAACACCATTAATATACCAATCATTCCTAGACACGGCCCATGTAAATTTGATTACTGATAGTACCAGTATCTCCTCAAATTTAGGATATGGGTGCCTTAGTATGGTACCGGACATAATTATTCCACAATATTCAACGGTTCCTTCACAAAATAATCAAATACTTGAGAGGGTAGTAGATCAAATCCCATCAGCCACGCACATTTTTACTGATGGCTCAAAAACTAGACAGGGGGCAGCATATGCATGTGTCATTCCAGCCAATAAATTACATTTTTGTAAACGTTTGCCGGAAATAGCTACAGTATTTACGGCGGAAGCACTAGCCGTTCTTGAAGCCCTTGAATGGGCCATTATGAACACTAAAGATGCTATTATATTCTCAGACAGTCTCTCTGTTCTTAAAGCTATAAAAAATTATCGACCAGGTAAGGTTTGCAACTCAATTATTTATAAAATAATAATCTCATTGGAGAAGCTAAATAATCTCCACTGTGTCGTAAAAATAGTATGGGTAAAAGCCCATAGCAATATTAAAGGCAATGAAGATGCCGACTCGTTGGCAAAAGCTAGCATCGATGATAAAAACATTCCACTCCATGTTCGATTACCATATTCCGATTTTGTTGCGGAATTTAAAAAATCCATCTTTAGGGAGTGGGAGAAGCAATGGTTAAGTTATGGTTCTGGTAAAACAAACTACAAAAGAATCCATAATACCCTTCCTAAAAATATAGCGTACATTCAAAAATATTCACCTAAACTTCTCTCGTCGACCATCTTTCGTCTGAAAACTACCCATTGTCTAACCCCTTGTCACCTACATTTTATCCGGATAAACTCAGATCCACTATGTACTTGTGGTGGGTTTGGAGATATAAACCATATTTTATTTGAATGTCCTCTAAATCTTGGAAATATTAATCAGTTAAACTACGACCTTAAATATTTTAAATTGGAATACCCAATTAACGCCAACTATCTACTTAGTTTGAATAATTTAGATATTTTCAATTACCTGGTAAATTTCTTTATAAGGTCTAAGATTAAAATTTAGAATTGTTATCCTTTGTTTATGTACCTCAGTAATGTAACCCATTAACCGTGGTATACCTGTTTGTTTAAAAGTCGCCTTGAACTACCCCTTGGTGTGAAGAGTATCCCTTGTTAATCCTATCGTCTACGTATTGGTCGCTTAGGTCCATTAAGTGGAAACATCCTTTTAATTTTCGTTAGTGGCTGAACGGCAAAAAGCCTACGCCAAAAAAAAAAAAAAAAAAAAAAAAAAAAAAAAAAAAAAAAAAAAAAACACGATTTCAATAAAATAGATTTGACTTTATGCATTGTTAATGAAAAAATTGATACTTCATTTAATAAATAAATTAAATTTAATTTTCGCAATGATCCTGATAGCTAGCACCCAAGTGCGACACATGTTTTCGGCATGCTTTTGGTCATATAAATACGATTTTATTAAAATAGATTTGACTTTATGCATTGTTAATGAAAACATTGAGACTTCATTTAATAAATAAATTAAATTTAATTTTCGCAATGATCCTGATAGCTAGCACCTAAGTGCGACACATGTTTTCGGCATGCTTTTGGTCATATAAACACGATTTTATTTAAATAGATTTGACTTTATGCATTGTTAATGAAAAAATTGAAATTTCATTTAATAAATAAATTAAATTTAATTTTCGCAAAGATCCTAATAGCTAGCACCTAAGTGCGACACATGATTACGGCTTTCTTCTGGTCATAAAAACACCATTTCATTAAAATAGATTTGACTTTATGCATTGTTAATGAAAAAATTGAAATTTCATTTAATAAATAAATTAAATTTAATTTTCGCAATGATCCTAATAGCTAGCACCTAAGTGCGACACATGTTTACGGCATTCTTTTGGTCAAATAAACACTATTTCATTAAAATAGATTTGACTAAATGCATTATTAATGAAAAAATTGAAATTTCATTGAATAAATAAATTAAATTTAATTTTCGCAAAAAATCCTAACAGCTAGCACCCAAGTGCGACACATGTTTTCGGCATGCTTTTGGTCAAATGAACACGATTTTATTAAAATCAATTTGACTTTATGCATTGTTAACAAAAAAATAGAAATTTCATTTAATAAATAAGATAAATTTTATTTTCGCAATGATCCTCATAGCTAGCACCTAAGTGCGACACATGTTTTCGGCATGCTTATGGTCGTATAAACACGATTTTAATCAAATAAATTCGACTTTATCCATTGTTGATGAAAAAATTTAAATTTCATTTAATAAATGAATTTAATTTAATTTTCGCAATGATCCTAATTGCCAGCACCTGAGTGCGACACATGTTTTCGGCATGCTTTTGGTCATATACACACTATTTTATTAAAATATATTTGACTTTATGCATTGTTAATGAAAAAATTGAAATTTCATTTAATAAATAAATTAAATTTAATTTTCGCAAAGATCCTAATAGCTAGCACCTAAGTGCGACACATGATTACGGCTTTCTTCAGGTCATATAAACACCATTTCATTAAAATAGATTTGACTTTATGCATTGTTAATGAAAAAATTGAAATTTCATTTAATAAATAAATTAAATTTAATTTTCGCAATGATCCTAATAGCTAGCACCTAAGATCGACACATGTTTACGGCATTCTTTCGGTCAAATAAACACTATTTCATTAAAATAGATTTGACTTAATGCATTGTTAATGAAAAAATTGAAATTTCATTTAATAAAAAATTAAATTTAATTTTTGCAAAGATCCTAATAGCTAGCACCCAAGTGCGACACATGTTTTCGGCATGCTTTTGGTCAAATGAACACGATTTTATTGAAATCAATTTGACTTTATGCATTGTTAATAAAAAAATAGAAATTTCATTTAATAAATAAGATAAATTTTATTTTCGCAATGATCCTAATAGCTAGCACCTAAGTGCGACACATGTTTTCGGCATGCTTATGGTCGTATAAACACGATTTTAATCAAATAAATTCAACTTTATACATTGTTGATGAAAAAATTTAAATTTCATTTAATAAATGAATTTAATTTAATTTTCGCAATGATCCTAATGGCTTGCACCTAAGTGCGACACATGTTTTCGGCATGCTTTTGGTCATTTAAACACTATTTTATTAAAATAGATTCGACTTTATGCATTGTTAATGAAAAAATTGAAATTTCATTTAATAAATAAATTAAATTTAATTTTCGCAATGATCCTAATGGCTAGCACCTAAGTGCGACACATGTTTTCGGCATGCTTTTGGTCATATAAACACTATTTTATTAAAATAGATTTGACTTTATGCATTGTTAATAAAAAAATTGAAATTTCATTCAATAAATAAATTAAATTTAATTTTCGCAATGATCCTAATAGCTAGCACCTAAGTGCGACACATCTTTTTGGCATGCTTTTGGTCATACAAACACTATTTTATTAAAATAGATTTGACTTTATGCATTGTTAATAAAAAAATTGAAATTTCATTCAATAAATAAATTAAATTTAATTTTCTCAACGATCCTAACAGCTAGCAGCTTAATGCGACACATGTTTACGGCATGCTTTTGGTCATATAAACACTATATTATTAAAATATATTTGACTTTATGCATTGTTAATGAAAAAATTGAAATTTCATTTAATAAATAAATTAAATTTAATTTTTGCAATGATCCTTATAGCTAGCACCTAAGTGCGACACATGTTTTCGGCATGCTTTTGGTCATATAAAAACTATTTTATTAAAATAGATTTGACTTTATGCATTGTTAATAAAAAAATTGAAATTTAATTCAATAAATAAATTAAATTTAATTTTCTCAATGATCCTAACAGCTAGCAGCTAAGTGCGACACATGTTTTCGGCATGCTTTTGGTCATATAAACACTATTTTATTAAAATAGATTTGACTTTATGCATTGTTAATGAAAAAATTGAAATTTCATTTAATAAATAAATTAAATTTTATTTTCGCAATGATCCTAATAGCTAGCACTTAAGTGCGACACATGTTTTCAGCATGCCTTTTGGTCATATAAACACGATTTCATTAAAATAGATCTGACTTTATGCATTGTTAATGAAAAAATTGAAATTTCATTTAATAAATAAATTAAATTTAATTTTCGCAATGATCCTAATGGCTAGCACCTAAGTGCGACACATATTTACGGCATTCTTTCGGTCAAATAAACACTATTTTATTAAAATAGATTTGACTTAATGCATTTTTAATGAAAAAATTGAAATTTCATTTAATAAATAAATTAAATTTAATTTTCGCAAATATCCTAACAGCTAGCACCCAAGTGCGACACATATTTTCGGCATGCTTTTGGTCAAATGAACACGATTTTATTGAAATCAATTTGACTTTACGCATTGTTAATAAAAAAAATAGAAATTTCATTTAATAAATAAGATAAATTTTATTTTCGCAATGATCCTAATAACTAGCACCTAAGTGCGACACATGTTTTCGGCATGCTTATGGTCGTATAAACACGATTTTAATCAAATAAATTCGACTTTATCCATTGTTGATGAAGAAATTGAAATTTCATTTAATAAATAAATTAAATTTAATTTTCGCAAAGATCCTAACAGCTAGCACCCAAGTGCGACACATGTTTTCGGCATGCTTTTGGTCAAATGAACACGATTTTATTGAAATCAATTTGACCTTACGCATTGTTAATAAAAAAAATAGAAATTTCATTTAATAAATAAGATAAATTTTATTTTCGCAATGATCCTAATAGCTAGCACCTAAGTGCGACACATGTTTTCGGCATGCTTATGGTCGTATAAACACGATTTTAATCAAATAAATTCGACTTTATCCATTGTTGATGAAAAAATTTAAATTTCATTTAATAAATGAATTTAATTTAATTTTCGCAATGATCCTAATAGCTAGCACCTGTGTGCGACACATGTTTTCGGCATGCTTTTGGTCATATAAACACGATTACATTAAAATGGATTTGACTTCATTCATTGGTAATTAAAAAATTGAAATTTAATTTAATAAATGAATTTAATTCAATTTTTGCAATGATCCCAATTGCCAGCACCTGAGTGCGACACATGTTTTCGGCATGTTTTGGGTAATATAAACACTATTTTATTAAAATAGATTAGACTTTATGCATTGTTATTGAAAAAATTGAAATTTCATTTTATAAATAAATTAAATTTAATTTTCGCAATGATCCTAATGGCTAGCACCTAAGTGCGACACATGTTTTCGGCATGCTTTTGGTCATTTAAACACTATTTTATTAAAATAGATTCGACTTTATGCATTGTTAATGAAAAAATTGAAATTTCATTTAATAAATAAATTTAATTTAATTTTCGCAATGATCCTAATGGCTAGCACCTAAGTGCGACACATGTTTTCGGCATGCTTTTGGTCATATAAACACTATTTTATTAAAATAGATTTGACTTTATGCATTGTTAATAAAAAAATTGAAATTTCATACAATAAATAAATTAAATTTAATTTTCGCAATGATCCTAATAGCTAGCACCTAATTGCGACACATGTTTTCGGCATGCTTTTGGTCATATAAACACTATTTTATTAAAATAGATTTGACTTTATGCATTGTTAATAAAAAAATTGAAATTTCATTCAATAAATAAATTAAATTTAATTTTCTCAATGATCCTAACAGCTAGCCGCTATGTGCGACACATGTTTTCGGCATGCTTTTGGTCATATAAACACTATTTTATTAAAATAGATTTGACTTTATGCATTGTTAATGAAAAAATTGAAATTTCATTTAATAAATAAATTTAATTTAATTTTCGCAATGATCCTAATAGCTAGCACCTAAGTGCGACACATGTTTTCGGCATGCTTTTGGTTATATAAACACTATTTTATTAAAATAGATTTGACTTTATGCATTGTTAATAAAAAAATTGAAATTTCATTCAATAAATAAATTAAATTTAATTTTCTCAATGATCCTAACAGCTAGCAGCTAAGTGCGACACATGTTTTCGGCATGCTTTTGGTCATATAAACACTATTTTATTAAAATAGATTTGACTTTATGCATTGTTAATGAAAAAATTGAAATTTCATTTAATAAATAAATTAAATTTTATTTTCGCAATGATCCTAATAGCTAGCACTTAAGTGCGACACATGTTTTCGGCATGCCTTTTGGTCATATAAACACGATTTCATTAAAATAGATTTGACTTTATGCATTGTTAATGAAAAAATTGAAATTTCATTTAATAAATAAATTTAATTTAATTTTCGCAAAGATCCTAATAGCTAGCACCTAAGTGCGACACATGATTACGGCTTTCTTCTGGTCATATAAATACCATTTTATTAAAATAGATTTGACTTTATGCATTGTTAATGAAAAAATTGAAATTTCATTTAATAAATAAATTAAATTTAATTTTCGCAATGATCCTAATAGCTAGCACCTAAGTGCGACACATGTTTACGGCATTCTTTCGGTCAAATAAACACTATTTCATTAAAATAGATTTGACTTAATGCATTGTTAATGAAAAAATTGAAATTTCATTTAATAAATAAATTAAATTTAATTTTCGCAAAGATCCTAATAGCTAGCACCCAAGTGCGACACATGTTTTCGGCATGCTTTTGGTCAAATGAACACGATTTTATTGAAATCAATTTGACTTTATGCATTGTTAATAAAAAAATAGAAATTTCATTTAATAAATAAGATAAATTTTATTTTCGCAATGATCCTGATAGCTAGCACCTAAGTGCGACACATGTTTTCGGCATGCTTATGGTCGTATAAACACGATTTTAATCAAATAAATTCGACTTTATGCATTGTTGATGAAAAAATTGAAATTTCATTTAATAAATGAATTTAATTTAATTTTCGCAATGATCCTAATGGCTTGCACCTAAGTGCGACACATGTTTCCGGCATGCTTTTTGTCAAATAAACACTTTTTCATAAAAATAGATTTGACTTTATGCATTGTTAATGAAAAAATTGAAATTTCATTTAATAAATTAATTTAATTTAATTTTCGCAATGATTGTAACGGCTATCACCTAAGTGCAACACATGTTTTCGGCATGCTTTTGGTCATATAAACACTATTTCATTAAAACAGATTTAACTTTATGCATTGGTAATGAAAAAATTGAAATTTCATTTAATAAATAAACTAAATTTAATTTTCGCAATGATTCTAATTGCCAGCACCTAAGTGCGACACATGTTTTCGGCATTCTTTTGGTCATATAAACACTATTTTATTAAAATGGATTTGACTTTATGCATTGTTAATGAAAAAATTGAAATTTCATTTAATAAATAAATTAAATTAAATTTTCGCAAAGATCCTAATAGCTAGCACCTAAGTGCGACACATGTTTACGGCATACTTTTGGTCAAATAAACACTATTTCATTAAAATAGATTTGACTTAATGCATTGTTAATGAAAAAATTGAAATTTCATTTAATATCTAAATTAAATTTAATTTTCGCAAAGATCCTAATAGCTAGCACCTAAGTGCGACACATGTTTTCGGCATACTTTTGGTCATATAAACACGATTTCATTAAAATATATTTGACTTTATGCTTTCTTAATGAAAAAATGGAAATTTCATTTAATAAAAATATTAAATTAAATTTTCGCAATGATCCTAATAGCCAGCGCTTAAGTGCGACACATGTTTTCCGCATGCTTTTGGTCATATAAACACGATTTCATTAAAATAGATTTGAATTTATGCATTGTTAATGAAAAAATAAAAATTTCATTTAATTAATAAATTAAATTTAATTTTCGCAAAGATCCTAATGGCTAGCACCTAAGTGCGACACATGTTTACGGCATGCTTTTGGTCATATAAACACTATTTCATTAAAATATTTTTGACTTTATGCATTGTTTATGAAAAAATTAAAATTTCATTTAAATAATAAATTTAATTTAATTTTCGCAATGATCCTAATGGCTAGCACCTGAGTGCGACACATATTTTCGGCATGCTTTAGGTCTT
Source organism: Ocypus olens (assembly GCA_910593695.2). Taxonomy (NCBI): domain Eukaryota; kingdom Metazoa; phylum Arthropoda; class Insecta; order Coleoptera; family Staphylinidae; genus Ocypus; species Ocypus olens. The sequence continues at coordinate 38,475,539 of OU343060.1, forward strand.
ATAAACACTATTTCATTAAAATAGATTTGACTTGATGCATTGTTAATGAAAAAATTAAAATCTCATTTAATTAATAAATTAAATTTAATTTTCGCAATGATCCTAATAGCTAGCACCTAAGTGCGACACATGATTACGGCTTTCTTCTGGTCAGATAAACACTATTTCATTAAAATAGATTTGACTTTATGAATTGTTAATGAAAAAATTAAAATTTCGTTCAATTAATAAATTAAATTTAATTTTCGCAATGATTCTAATGGCTAGCACCTAAGTGCGACACATGTTTTCGGCATGCTCTTTGTAATGTAAACACTATTTCATAAAAATTAGATTTGACTTTATGCATTGTTAATGAAAAAACTGAAATTTCATTTAATAAATAAATTAAATTTAATTTTCGCAATGATCCTAATAGCTAGCACCTAAGTGCGACACATGTTTTCGGCATGCTTTTGGTCAAATGACCACGATTTTATTGAAATGGGTTTGACTTTATGCATTGGTAATAAAAAAATAGAAATTTCATTTAATAAATAAATAAATTTATATTTTCGCAATGATCCTAATAGCTAGCACCTAAGTGCGACACATGTTTACGGCATTCTTTTGGTCAAATAAAAACTATTTCATTAAAATAGATTTGACTTAATGCATTGTTGATGAAAAAATTGAAATTTCATTTAAGAAATAAATTAAATTTAATTTTCGCAATGATCCTAATAGCTAGCACCTAAGTGCGACACATGTTTTCGGCATGCTTTTGGTCATATAAACACTATTTCATTAAAATAGATTTGACTTTGTGCATTGTTAATGAAAAAATTGAAATTTCAATTAATTAATAAATTTAATTTAATTTTCGCAATGATCCTGTGATGGAATAATTATGTCCTAAATAATAAAGTGTTGTAATGTATGTGCTGAGTCGGAATTGTGTAAGAATGTGTGCTGACTCCAGATTGCAATGCAATGGCAATTAATGGGGTCAGAGAATGAATGGCTGAATGATTGATATTAAGCTAGTTAGTTCTTAGTAGAGAGTCGAAGAAGAGGCATGTATTCTAGTAATTCAATAAAATGAGTAAAATGAATAAGTGAAGCGTTTCCATGAAGTTCCCGAGCGGCCCGAGGAAGAAACATCACATGGCGATCCTGCCAGGATTTTATCCTTAAACACAAAGCACAACTCGATTTTGAAAAATTTAAGTTTTCCTTTTGGCATAATTCGTTGAAAATTGTGTTAGACATAGAATCTGACTACAATGAGGTTAGTAGCATTCCACCCCGGTGTGAAGTTGTTAAATATTTCTCGGTGGATGAATTAGATGATTGTGTTGTGATGCCATTAGAAATTGCAGACGGTGTATTTACAGCAAGCATCATAGCTCGCCCAGACTCGCATAAAATTCCAGTGCGTATTCTTAATACAACCGACCGCGAAGTACAAATTAGAAATTTTCAACCAAAGATTAGCAAGCTGACAGAGTTTGAATTATATAAATTTGAGACGGCTGACATGACAGTGGATAGGATTGATAAATTACTGGATTTGGTTAACGTAAAACACTTAAATAAAGAAGAAATAACAACGATACACAAAATTTGTGCGAAATATGCCGACACATTCCTTTTGGAAGGTGATAAGTTGACAGTGACAAATATTATTAAAGAAAGTATTCGAGTAAAAAAAGATTCACATCCTGCTTATGTAAAACCATTTAGACTACCACAAGCTCACCAAACTGAAATTGATACTCAAATAAATAAAATGCTTAAAGAGGGTATAATTGAGGAAACAAGATCAAATTGGTCGTCACCTTTGCTGATTGTTCCAAAGAAAAGTGATACAGGTGGCAACAAGTGGAGAGTGGTAATCGATTATAGACAATTGAACAAAAATATTGAAGATGACCGATTTCCTTTACCTAATGTTACGGAAATTTTAGATTCGTTGTCAGGAGCGATTTACTTTTCTCATTTAGATCTATCACAAGGTTATTATCAAGTTGAATTAGAGCACAACAGTAGGAAATATACAGCATTTACTACAAGAAAGGGTCAGTTTCAAATGACAAGGTTACCGATGGGTCTAAAAACCAGCCCTAGTTCATTTTCAAGAGTAATGACTATAGCAATGTCAGGATTAAATTACGATTCATGTTTTGTATATCTCGATGATTTAATCGTTTTCGGAAATAGCTTACAACAGCATAATCAAAATTTAGTTAAAGTATTAGATAGACTTCGAAATGTAAATTTGAAATTAAATCCTTCGAAATGTCAATTTCTTAAAAAAGAAATATTATATTTAGGTCATGTAATTTCATCAGAGGGTATATCACCAGATCCAAGTAAAATTAGTTCTATTCTTAACTACCCTGTTCCACAAAATGCTGATGAATGTAGACGATTTGTAGCTTTTGCAAACTATTACAGAAAATTTATTCCAAATTTCGCGCAAATTGCAAATCCGTTAAATAAATTAAGTAGAAAGGCAGCAATATTTAACTGGGATGATATCTGTCAAATGTCGTTTAAAACTTTACAAAATTGTTTAGTTAATCCACCAATCTTACAGTATCCTAATTTTGCTTCAGAAAATGAATTTATTTTAACAACAGATGCCTCTGGCTATGCAATAGGCGCTGTGTTATCGAATTCAGATAATAAACCAGTTGCTTATGCTAGTAGAGCGTTAAATAAAGCGGAAATAAATTATGCAACAATAGAAAAAGAATTGTTGGCCATCGTATGGTCAGTAAAACATTTTAGACCGTATTTGTATGGACGAAAATTTAGAATCCTTACTGACCATAGACCGTTAATATATCTTTTTGGAATGAACAACCCATCTTCACGATTGACTAAATTTAGATTAGTGTTAGAGGAATTTGATTTCTCTGTGCATTATGTTAAAGGTAAAGAAAACACAACTGCAGATGCACTATCTAGAATTAAAATCGAATTGAATGATCTTAGAGATATGTCGAAAAATATTAATGTAAACATAATAACAAGGTCAAGGGAGTATAAAAAAGTCGACAACGAAATTCTGACGGATTTAAGTCAAACTAACAATAATCGGACAGGCCATCCGGGACTTGTTGAGTTACTAAAGCCACCAGAAAACGCAATTGAATTAAAACATATGTCACAACCAAGATTGAAAACTTCTTGCAATGAACAAGTAGGAAATTCGGGAAATATTATATATAATAAAAGATTGAAGGTAATTTATATGAAACTAGGTACTCGATCAACGCCAGCCCTAGACGCGGAGTTGAGAGACTTAGAAAGAATTTGTAGAGATAATGGGATTGCGCAATTATATATAGAAAAAAGTCCGGCAAATTATCAATTAATAACCCGATTATCAAAACAACTTGGAAGGATCAGAGATTTAAAAATTAAAGTATGTATTATAAACAAAGCAAATAGAATTGAATGCAAACAGACGCGGCAAGTGATACTCAATGACTTCCATCTCCTTCATACTGGAGGCCATGCAGGTATAAACCGTATGTATGCAAATATAAAACGTTACTATTTTTGGGAGAATCTAAAAGAAGATGTTAGCAAATTTGTTCAAAAATGTGATGACTGTCAGAGGTACAAACATTCGAGATCTCACTTTGAACCCTTAACAGTTACCACTACCGCCTCTTCGGCGTTTGAGAAAATTTATTTAGACCTCGTGGGTCCATTGCCTCAAGACCAGGAAGATAATAGGTATATCATGACAATTCAATGCGAATTAACCAAATTTGTTGAATGTTATCCGATAGAGAATAAGGAAGCTCTAACTGTAGCAAAATCGTTTGTCAATAACTTCGTATTAAGGTTTGGGATACCCGAAGTGATTGTTACTGATCAGGGTACTGAGTTCTTAGCAAAAACGTTTAAAGAAGCTTCAAAACTGTTGGGAATTTCACAATTAACTTCTACAGCGTATCATCATGAAACCTTAGGAGCATTAGAAAACACACACAAACATTTAACAGCATATTTAAGAATTCAAACTTCAAAATTTCCTGATACGTGGAGTTCTTGGGTACCGTTTTGGTGCTTTTCATTCAATAATAGTGTGCATTCAGAAACAAAATATACGCCTTATGAATTAGTATTTGGAAAAAAGAGTATATTACCAAGTAATATTGTTAGCAACCTACAACCTATCTATAACTTTGATAATTACTCTAACGAATTAAAGTTTAGATTAAAATCAGCATGGGACGATGCAAAAATGAAATTAATCGAATCTAAGCTAAAAAGAAAAAGTAAATTAGATGTAAAAGCCAAATGTGTTAGTTATAAGTTTAATGATAAGGTATTACTAAGGAATGAAGCGGGTAATAAACTTGATGAAGTGTATAAAGGTCCGTTTAAAGTTATAAGGGAAGATAATACGAATGTGACGTTAAAAATTAATAACAAGCTAGTGACGGTACATAAAAACAGAGTGAAAAGTTACGGTGTTAAAAAAAAAAAAAAAAAAAAAAAAAAAAAGTGAACGGTAGATATGTAAGAATGTAATAAGTATGTATTAGGGTAATGTAGAAAAATTTAATCATTGTAATAATTAAATTTTATTCTGTTAGGATGAAGGTGTGATGGAATAATTATGTCCTAAATAATAAAGTGTTGTAATGTATGTGCTGAGTCGGAATTGTGTAAGAATGTGTGCTGACTCCAGATTGCAATGCAATGGCAATTAATGGGGTCAGAGAATGAATGGGTGAATGATTGATATTAAGCTAGTTAGTTCTTAGTAGAGAGTCGAAGAAGAGGCATGTATTCTAGTAATTCAATAAAATGAGTAAAATGAATAAGTGAAGCGTTTCCATGAAGTTCCCGAGCGGCCCGAGGAAGAAACATCACAATCCTAAAAGCTAGCACCTAAGTGCGACACATGTTTACGGCATTCTTTTGGTCAAATAAACACTATTTCATTAAAATAGATTTGACTTAATGCATTGTTAATGAAAAAATTGAAATTTCATTTAATAAATAAATTAAATTTAATTTTCGCTAAGATCCTAATAGCTAGCACCCAAGTGCGACACATGTTTTTGGCATGCTTTTGGTCAAATGACCACGATTTTATTGAAATGGATTTGACTTTATGCATTGTTAATAAAAAAATAGAAATTTCATTTAATAAATAAATAAAATTATATTTTCGCAATGATCCTAATAGCTAGTACCTAAGTGCGACACATGTTTACGGCATTCTTTTGGTCAAATAAAAACTATTTCATTAAAATAGATTTGACTTAATGCATTGTTGATGAAAAAATTGAAATTTCATTTAATGAAAGAATTTAATTTAATTTTCGCAATGATCCTAATAGCTAGCACCTAAGTGCGACACATGTTTTCGGCATGCTTTTGGTCATATAAACACGATTACATTAAAATGGATTTGACTTCAATCATTGTTAATTAAAAAATTGAAATTTCATTTAATAAATGAATTTAATTTAATTTTCGCAATGATCCTAATAGCTAGCACCTCAGTGCGACACATGTTTTCGGCATGCTTTTGGTTATTTAAACACGATTACTTTAAAATAGATTTGATTTTATGCATTGTTAATGAAAAAATTAAAATTTCATTTAATAAATGAATTTAATTTAATTTTCGCAATGATCCTAATAGCTAGCACCTGAGTGCGACACATGTTTTCGGCATGTTTTTGGTCATATAAACACGATTACTTTAAAATAGATTTGACTTTATGCATTGGTAATGAAAAAATTGAAATTTCATTTAATAAATGAATTTAATTTAATTTTCGCAATGATCCTAATAGCAAACACCTAAGTGCGACACATGTTTTCGGCATGCTTTTGGTCATATAAACACTATTTTAATAAAATAGATTCGACTTTATGCATTGTTAATGAAAAAATTGAAATTTTATTGAATAAATAAATTAAATTTAATTTTCGCAATGATCCTAATGGCTAGCACGTAAGTGCGACACATGTTTCCGGCATGCTTTTGGTCATATAAACACTTTTTCATAAAAATAGATTTGACTTTATGCATTGTTAATGAAAAAATTGGAATTTCATTTAATAAATAAATTAATTTAATTTTCGCAATGATCCTAATAGCAAGCACCTAAGTGCGGCACATGTTTTCGGCATGCTTTTGGTTATATAAACACGAATTTATTAAAATAGATTTGTCTTTGTGCATTACTAATGAAAAAATTGAAATTTCATTCAATAAATAAATTAAATTTAATTTTCGCAAAGATCCTAATAGCCAGCACCTAAGTGCGACACATGTTTCGGCATTCTTTTGGTCATATAAACACTATTTCATTAAAACAGATTCAACTTTATGCATTGTTAATGAAAAAATTGAAATTTCATTTAAAAACTAAATTAAATTTAATTTTCGAAATGATCCTAATAGCCAGCACCTAAGTGCGACACATATTTTCGGCATGCTTTTGACCATATAAATCCTATTTTTAAAATAGATTTGACTTTATGAATTGTTAATGAAAAAATTTCAATTTCATTTAATAAATAAATTAAATTTAATTTTCGCAATGATCCTAATAGCTAGCACCTAAGTGCGACACATGTTTTCAGCATACTTTTGGTCATATAAACACGATTTCATTAAATTAGATTTGACTTTATGCATTGTTAATGAAAAAATTGAAACTTCATTTAATAAATAAATTAAATTTAATTTTCGCAATGATCCTAATGGCTAGCACCTAAGTGCGACATATGTTTTCGGCATGCTTTTGGTCATATAAACACTATTTTACTAAAATAGATTTGACTTTATGCATTCTTAATAAAAAAATTTAAATTTCATTTAATAAACAAATTAAATTTATATTCTCGCAATGATCCTAATGGCCAGCACCTTAGTGCGATAAATGTTTTCGGCATGCTTTTGGTCATATAAACACTATTTGATTAAAATAGATTTAACTTTATGCATTGTTAATGAAAAAATAGAAATTTCATATAATAAATTAATTTAATTTAATTTTCGCAATGATCCTGATAGCTAGCACCTAAGTGCGACACATGATTTCGGCATGCTTTTGGTCATATAAACAATATTTTATTAAAAAAGATTTGACTTCATGCATTGTTAATGAAAAAATTGAAATTTCATTTAATAAATAAATTGAATTTATATTCTCGCAATGATCCTAATAGCTAGCACCTAAGTTCGACTCATGTTTTGGCTTGCTTTTGGTCATATAAACACGATTTCAATAAAATAAATTTGACTTTATGCATTGGTTATGAAAAAATTGAAATTTCATTCAATAAATAAATTTAATTTAATTTTCGCAATGATCCTAATAGCTAGCACCTAAGTGCGACACATGTTTTCCGCAAGCTTTTAGTCATATAAACACGATTTCACAAAAATAGATTTGACTTTATGCATTGTTAATGAAAAAATTTAAATTTCATTTAATTAATAAATTAAATTTAATTTTCGCAATGATCCTAATAACCAGCACCTAAGTGCCACACACGTTTTCGGCATGCTTTCGGTCATATAAACACTGTTCTATTAAAATAGATTTGACTTTATGCATTGTTAATGAAAAAATAGAAATTTCATTTAATAAACAATTAAAATTAATTTTCGCAATGATCCTAATAGCTAGCACCTAAGTGCGACACATGTTTTCGGCATGCGTTTGGTCATATAAACACGATTTAATCAGAAAAGATTTGACTTTATGCATTGTTAATGCAAAAATAGAAATTTAATTTAGTAAACAAATAAAATTTAATTTTCGCAATGATCCTAATGGCTAGCACCTAAGTGCGACACATGTTTTCCGCATGCTTTTGGTCATATAAACACGATTTCATTAAAATTGATTTGACTTTATGCATTGTTAATGAAAAAATAGAAATTTCATGTAATAAATAAATTTAATTTAATTTTCGCAATGATCCTAATAGCTAGCACCTAAGTGCGACACATGTTTTCGGCATGCTTTTGGTCATATAAACACGATTTAATTAAAATAGAATTGACTTTATCCATTGTTAATGAAAAAAATAGAAATTTCATTTAAAAAATAAATTAAATTTAATTTTCGCAATGATCCTAATAGCTAGTACCTAAGTGCGACACATGTTTTCGGCATGATTTTGGTTGCACACACACAATTTCATGACAATGGATTTGACTTTATGCATTTTTAATGAAAAAATAGAAATTTCATATAATAAAAAAATTAAATTTAATTTTCGCAAAGATCCTAATAGCTAGCACCTGAGTGCGACACATGTTTTCGGCATGCTTTTGGTCATATAAACACTATTTTATTAAAATGGATTTGACTTTATGCATTGTTAATGAAAAAATTGAAATTTCATTTTATAAATAAATTTAATTTAATTTTCGCAATGATCCTAATAGCTAGCACCTGAGTGCGACACATGTTTTCGGCATGCTTTTGGTCATATAAACACTATTTCACTAAAATAGATTTGACTTTATGCATTCTTAATGAAAAAAAATAAATTTCATTTAATAAACAAATTAAATTTATATTCTCGCAATGATCCTAATGGCCAACACCTTAGTGCGATAAATGTTTTCGGCATGCTTTTGGTCATATAAAAAATATTTTATTGAAAAAGATTTGACTTCATGCATTGTTAATGAAAAAATTTAAATTTCATTTAATTAATAAATTAAATTTAATTTTCGCAATGATCCTAATAACCAGCACCTAAGTGCCACACACGTTTTCGGCATGCTTTCGGTCATATAAACACTGTTCTATTAAAATAGATTTGACTTTATGCATTGTTAATAAAAAAATAGAAATTTCATTTAATAAACAATTAAAATTAATTTTCGCAATGATCCTAATAGCTAGCACCTAAGTGCGACACATGTTTTCGGCATGCGTTTGGTCATATAAACACGATTTAATCAGAAAAGATTTGACTTTATGCATTGTTAATGCAAAAATAGAAATTTAATTTAGTAAACAAATAAAATTTAATTTTCGCAATGATCCTAATGGCTAGCACCTAAGTGCGACACATGTTTTCCGCATGCTTTTGGTCATATAAACACGATTTCATTAAAATTGATTTGACTTTATGCATTGTTAATGAAAAAATAGAAATTTCATTTAATAAATAAATTAAATTTAATTTTCGCAATGATCCTAATAGCTAGCACATGAGTGCGACACATGTTTTCGGCATGCTTTTGGTCATATAAACACTATTTTATTAAAATAGATTTGACTTTATGCATTGTTAATTAAAAATTGAAATTTCATTCAATAAATAAATTAAATTTAATTTTCTCAATGATCCTAACAGCTAGCAGCTAAGTGCGACACATGTTTTCGGCATGCTTTTGGTCATATAAACACTATTTTAATAAAATAGGTATGACTTTATGCTTTGTTAATGAAAAAATTGAAATTTCATTTAATAAATAAATTAAATTTTATTTTCGCAATGATCCTAATAGCTAGCACTTAAGTGCGACACATGTTTTCGGCATGCCTTTTGGTCATATAAACACGATTTTATTAAAATAGATTTGACTTTATGCATTGTTAATGAAAAAATTAAAATTTCATTTAATAAATAAATTAAATTTAATTTTCGCAAAGATCCTAATAGCTAGCACCTAAGTGCGACACATGATTACGGCTTTCTTCTGGTCATATAAACACCATTTCATTAAAATAGATTTGACTTTATGCATTGTTAATGAAAAAATTGAAATTTCATTTCATAAATAAATTTAATTTAATTTTCGCAATGATCCTAATAGCTAGCACCTAAGTGCGACACAAGTTTACGGCATTCTTTCGGTCAAATAAACACTATTTCATTAAAATAGATTTGACTTAATGCAATGTTAATGAAAAAATTGAAATTTCATTTAATAAATAAATTAAATTTAATTTTCGCAAAGATCCTAATAGCTAGCACCCAAGTGCGACACATGTTTTCGGCATGCTTTTGGTCAAATGAACACGATTTTATTGAAATCAATTTGATTTTATGCTTTCTTAATGAAAAAATGGAAATTTCATTTAAAAAATAAGATAAATTTTATTTTCGCAATGATCCTAATAGCTAGCACCTAAGTGCGACACATGTTTTCGGCATGCTTATGGTCATATAAACACGATTACATTAAAATGGATTTGACTTCATTCATTGTTAATTAAAAAATTGAAATTTAATTTAATAAATGAATTTAATTTAATTTTCGCAATGATCCCAATTGCCAGCACCTGAGTGCGACACATGTTTTCGGCATGCTTTTGGTCGTATAAACACTATTTTATTAAAATAAATTCGACTTTATGCATTGTTAATGAAAAAATTGAAATTTCATTTAATAAATAAATTAAAGTTAATTTTCGCAATGATCCTAATGGCTAGCACCTAAGTGCGACACATGTTTTCGGCATGCTTTTGGTCATATAAACACGATTTCATTAAAATGGATTTGACTTCATTCATTGTTAATTAAAAAATTGAAATTTAATTTAATAAATGAATTTAATTTAATTTTCGCAGTGATCCCAATTGCCAGCACCTGAGTGCGACACATGTTTTCGGCATGCTTTTGGTCGTATAAACACTATTTTATTAAAATAAATTCGACTTTATGCATTGTTAATGAAAAAATTGAAATTTCATTTAATAAATAAATTAAAGTTAATTTTCGCAATGATCCTAATGGCTAGCACCTAAGTGCGACACATGTTTTCGGCATGCTTTTGGTCATTTATACACTATTTTATTAAAATAGATTCGACTTTATGCATTGTTAATGAAAAAATTGAAATTTCATTTAATAAATAAATTAAATTTAATTTTCGCAATGATCCTAATGGCTAGCACCTAAGTGCGACACATGTTTTCAGCATGCTTTTGGTCATATAAACACAATTTTATTAAAATGGATTTGACTTTATGCCTTGTTAATGAAAAAATAGAAATTTCATTTAATAAATAAATTAAATATTATTTTCGCAATGATCCTAATGGCTAGCACCTAAGTGCGACACATGTTTCCGGCATGATTTTGGTCAAATAAACACTTTTTCATAATAATAGATTTGACTTTATGCATTGTTAATGAAAAAATTGAAATTTCATTTAATAAATTAATTTAATTTAATGTTCGCAATGATTCTAACGGCTATCACCTAAGTGCAACACACGTTTTCGGCATGCTTTTGGTCATATAAACACTATTTCATTAAAACAGATTTAACTTTATGCATTGGTAATGAAAAAATTGAAATTTCATTTAATAAATAAACTAAATTTAATTTTCGCAATGATTCTAATTGCCAGCACCTAAGTGCGACACATGTTTTCGCATTTTTTTTTGGTCATATAAACACTATTTTATTAAAATAGATTTGACTTTATGCATTGTTAATTAAAAATTGAAATTTCATTCAATAAATAAATTAAATTAAATTTTCTCAATGATCCTAACAGCTAGCAGCTAAGTGCGACACATGTTTTCGGCATGCTTTTGGTCATATAAACACTATTTTATTAAAATAGGTATGACTTTATGCTTTGTTAATGAAAAAATTGAAATTTCATTTAATAAATAAATTAAATTTAATTTTCGCAAAGATCCTAATAGCTAGCACCTAAGTGCGACACATGATTACGGCTTTCTTCTGGTCATATAAACACCATTTCATTAAAATAGATTTGACTTTATGCATTGTTAATGAAAAAATTGAAATTTCATTTCATAAATAAATTTAATTTAATTTTCGCAATGATCCTAATAGCTAGCACCTAAGTGCGACACATGTTTACGGCATTCTTTCGGTCAAATAAACACTATTTCATTAAAATAGATTTGACTTAATGCAATGTTAATGAAAAAATTGAAATTTCATTTAATAAATAAATTAAATTTAATTTTCGCAATGATCCTAATGGCTAGCACCTAAGTGCGACACATGTTTTCAGCATGCTTTTGGTCATATAAACACAATTTTATTAAAATGGATTTGACTTTATGCATTGTTAATGAAAAAATAGAAATTTCATTTAATAAATAAATTAAATATTGTTTTCGCAATGATCCTAATGGCTAGCACCTAAGTGCGACACATGTTTCCGGCATGATTTTGGTCAAATAAACACTTTTTCATAATAATAGATTTGACTTTATGCATTGTTAATGAAAAAATTGAAATTTCATTTAATAAATTAATTTAATTTAATTTTCGCAATGATTCTAACGGCTATCACCTAAGTGCAACACATGTTTTCGGCATGCTTTTGGTCATATAAACACTATTTCATTAAAACAGATTTAATTTTATGCATTGGTAATGAAAAAATTGAAATTTCATTTAATAAATAAACTAAATTTAATTTTCGCAATGATTCTAATTGCCAGCACCTTAGTGCGACACATGTTTTCGCATTTTTTTGGTCATATAAACACTATTTTATTAAAATAGATTTGACTTTATGCATTGTTAATGAAAAAATTGAAATTTCATTTAATAAATAAATTAAATTTAATTTTCGCAAAGATCCTAATAGCTAGCACCTAAGTGCGACACATGTTTTCGGTATTCTTTTGGTCATATAAACACTATTTCATTAAAATAGATTTGACTTTATGCATTGTTAATGAAAAAATTGAAATTTTATTAAATAAATAAATTAAATTTAATTTTCGCAAAGATCCTAATAGCTAGCACCTAAGTGCGACACATGTTTTCAGCATGCTTTTAGTCATATAAACACTATTTCATTAAAATATATTTGACTTAATGCATTGTTAATGAAAAAATTGAAATTTCAATTAATAAATAAATTTAATTTTATTTTCGCAATGATCCTAATAGCTAGCACCTAAGTGCGACACATGTTTACGGCATTCTTTTGGTCAAATAAACACTATTTCATTAAAATAGATTTGACTTAATGCATTGTTAATGAAAAAATTGAAATTTCATTTAATAACTAAATTAAATTTAATTTTCGCAAAGATCCTAATAGCTAGCACCTAAGTGCGACACATGTTTTCGGCATACTTTTGGTCATATAAACACGATTTCATTAAAATATATTTGACTTTATGCTTTCTTAATGAAAAAATGGAAATTTCATTTAATAAAAAAATTAAATTTAATTTTCGCAATGATCCTAATAGCTAGCACTTAAGTGCGACACATGTTTTCCGCATGCTTTTGGTCATATAAACACGATTTCATTAAAATAGATTTGAATTTATGCATTCTTAATGAAAAAATGAAAATTTCATATTATTAATAAATTAAATTTAATTTTCGCAAAGATCCTAATGGCTAGCACCTAAGTGCGACACATGTTTACGGCATGCTTTTGGTCATATAAACACTATTTCATTAATATATATTAGACTTTATGCATTGTTAATGAAAAAATTAAAATTTCATTTAAATAATAAATTTAATTTAATTTTCGCAATGATCCCAATTGCCAGCACCTGAGTGCGACACATGTTTTCGGCATGCTTTTGGTCATATAAACACGATTACATTAAAATGGATTTGACTTCATTCATTGTTAATTAAAAAATTGAAATTTAATTTAATAAATGAATTTAATTTAATTTTCGCAATGATCCCAATTGCCAGCACCCGAGTGCGACACATGTTTTCGGCATGCTTTTGGTCGTATAAACACTATTTTATTAAAATAAATTCGACTTTATGCATTGTTAATGAAAAAATTGAAATTTAATTTAATAAATAAATTAAAGTTAATTTTCGCAATGATCCTAATGGCTAGCACCTAAGTGCGACACATGTTTTCGGCATGCTTTTGGTCATTTATACACTATTTTATTAAAATAGATTCGACTTTATGCATTGTTAATGAAAAAATTGAAATTTCATTTAATAAATGAATTTTATTTAATTTTCGCAATGATCCTAATGGCTAGCACCTAAGTGCGACACATGTTTTCGGCATGCTTTTGGTCGTATAAACACTATTTTATTAAAATAAATTCGACTTTATGCATTGTTAATGAAAAAATTGAAATTTAATTTAATAAATAAATTAAAGTTAATTTTCGCAATGATCCTAATGGCTAGCACCTAAGTGCGACACAGGTTTTCGGCATGCTTTTGGTCATATAAACACGATTACATTAAAATGGATTTGACTTCATTCATTGTTAATTAAAAAATTGAAATTTAATTTAATAAATGAATTTAATTTAATTTTCGCAATGATCCCAATTGCCAGCACCTGAGTGCGACACATGTTTTCGGCATGCTTTTGGTCATTTATACACTATTTTATTAAAATAGATTCGACTTTATGCATTGTTAATGAAAAAATTGAAATTTCATTTAATAAATAAATTAAATTTAATTTTCGCAATGATCCTAATGGCTAGCACCTAAGTGCGACACATGTTTTCAGCATGCTTTTGGTCATATAAACACAATTTTATTAAAATGGATTTGACTTTATGCATTGTTAATGAAAAAATAGAAATTTCATTTAATAAATAAATTAAATATTATTTTCGCAGTGATCCTAATGGCTAGCACCTAAGTGCGACACATGTTTCCGGCATGATTTTGGTCAAATAAACACTTTTTCATAATAATAGATTTGACTTTATGCATTGTTAATGAAAAAATTGAAATTTCATTTAATAAATTAATTTAATTTAATTTTCGCAATGATTCTAACAGCTATCACCTAAGTGCAACACATGTTTTCGGCATGCTTTTGGTCATATAAACACTATTTCATTAAAACAGATTTAACTTTATGCATTGGTAATGAAAAAATTGAAATTTCATTTAATAAATAAACTAAATTTAATTTTCGCAATGATTCTAATTGCCAGCACCTAAGTGCGACACATGTTTTCGCATTTTTTTGGTCATATAAACACTATTTTATTAAAATAGATTTGACTTTATGCATTGTTAATGAAAAAATTGAAATTTCATTTAATAAATAAATTAAATTTAATTTTCGCAAAGATCCTAATAGCTAGCACCTAAGTGCGACACATGTTTTCGGTATTCTTTTGGTCATATAAACACTATTTCATTAAAATTGATTTGACTTTATGCATTGTTAATGAAAAAATTGAAATTTTATTAAATAAATAAATTAAATTTAATTTTCGCAAAGATCCTAATAGCTAGCACCTAAGTGCGACACATGTTTACGGCATTGTTTTGGTCACATAAACACTATTTCATTAAAATAGATTTGACTTATTGCATTGTTAATGAAAAAATTGAAATTTCATTTAATAACTAAATTAAATTTAATTTTCGCAAAGATCCTAATAGCTAGCACCTAAGTGCGACACATGTTTTCGGCATACTTTTGGTCATATAAACACGATTTCATTAAAATATATTTGACTTTATGCTTTCTTAATGAAAAAATGGAAATTTCATTTAATAAAAAAATTAAATTTAATTTTCGCAATGATCCTAATAGCTAGCACTTAAGTGCGACACATGTTTTCCGCATGCTTTTGGTCATATAAACACGATTTCATTAAAATAGATTTGAATTTATGCATTCTTAATGAAAAAATAAAAATTTCATATTATTAATAAATTAAATTTAATTTTCGCAAAGATCCTAATGGCTAGCACCTAAGTGCGACACATGTTTACGGCATGCTTTTGGTCATATAAACACTATTTCATTAAAATATATTTGACTTTATGCATTGTTAATGAAAAAATTAAAATTTCATTTAAATAATAAATTAAATTTAATTTTCGCAATGATCCTAAAGGCTAGCACCTGAGTGCGACACATATTTTCGGCATGCTTTAGGTCTTATAAACACTATTTTATTAAAATAGATTTGACTTGATGCATTGTTAATGAAAAAATTAAAATCTCATTTAATTAATAAATTAAATTTAATTTTCGCAATGATCCTAATAGCTAGCACCTAAGTGCGACACATGATTACGGCTTTCTTCTGGTCATATAAACACTATTTCATTAAAATAGATTTGACTTTATGAATTGTTAATGAGAAAATTAAAATTTCGTTCAATTAATAAATTAAATTTAATTTTCGCAATGATTGTAATGGCTAGCACCTAAGTGCGACACATGTTTTCGGCATGTTTTTTGTAATGTAAACACTATTTCATAAAAATAGATTTGATTTTATGCATTGTTAATGAAAAAATTGAAATTTCATTTAATAAATAATATAAATTTAATTTTCGCAATGATCCTAATAGCTAGCACCCAAGTGCGACACATGTTTTTTGCATGCTTTTGGTCAAATGACCACAATTTTATTGAAATGGATTTGACTTTATGCATTGTTAATAAAAAAACAGAAATTTCATTTAATAAATAAATAAAATTATATTTTCGCAATGATCCTAATAGCTAGCACCTAAGTGCGACACATGTTTACGGCATTCTTTTGGTAAAATAAAAACTATTTCATTAAAATAGATTTGACTTAATGCATTGTTGATGAAAAAATTGAAATTTCATTTAATAAAAGAATTTAATTTAATTTTCCTAACAGCTAGCACCTAAGTGCGACACATGTTTTCGGCATGCTTTTGGTCATATAAACACGATTACTTTAAAATAGATTTGATTTTATGCATTGTTAATAAAAAAATTAAAATTTCATTTAATAAATGAATTTAATTTAATTTTCGCAATGATCCTAATAGCTGGCACCTGAGTGCGACACATGTTTTCGGCATGTTTTTGGTCATATAAACACGATTACTTTAAAATAAATTTGACTTTATGCATTGGTAATGAAAAAATTGAAATTTCATTGAATAAATGAATTTAATTTAATTTTCGCAATGATCCTAATAGCAAACACCTAAGTGCGACACACGTTTTCGGCATGCTTTTGGTCATATAAACACTATTTTATTAAAATGGATTTGACTTTATGCATTGTTATTGAAAAAATTGAAATTTCATTTAATTAATAAATTAAATTTTATTTTCGCAATGATCCTAATGGCTAGCACGTAAGTGCGACACATGTTTCCGGCATGCTTTTGGTCATATAAACACTTTTTCATAAAAATAGATTTGACTTTATGCATTGTTAATGAAAAAATTGGAATTTCATTTAATAAATAAATTAAATTTAATTTTCGCAATGATCCTAATAGCAAGCACCTAAGTGCGACACATGTTTTCGGCATGCTTTTGGTCATATAAACACTATTTTATTAAAATGGATTTGACTTTATGCATTGTTATTGAAAAAATTGTAATTTCATTTAATAAATAATTAAATTTTATTTTCGCAATGATCCTAATGGCTAGCACGTAAGTGCGACACATGTTTTCGGCATGCTTTTGGTCATATAAACACCATTTCATGAAAATAGATTTGACTTTATGCATTGTTAATGAAAAAATTGAAATTTCATTTAATAAATAAATTAAATTTAATTTTCGCAATGATCCTAATAGCAAGCACCTGAGTGCGACACCTGTTTTCGGCATGCTTTTGGTCATATAAACACGATTTCATTAAAATAGATTTGACTTTATGCATTGTTAAAGAAATAATTGAAATTTCATTTAATAAATAAATTAAATTTAATTTTCGCAATGATCCTAATGGCCAGCACGTAAGTGCGACACATGTTTCCGGCATACTTTTGGTCATATAAACACTTTTTCATAAAAATAGATTTGACTTTATGCATTGTTAATGAAAAAAATGGAATTTCATTAAATAAATTATATTAATTTAATTTTCGCAATGATCCTAACGGCCATCACCTAAGTGCAACACATGTTTTCGGCATTCTTTTGGTCATATAAACACGAATTTATTAAAATAGATTTGTCTTTATGAATTGTTAATGAAATAATTGAAATTTCATTTAATAAATAAATTAAATTTAATTTTCGCAATGATCCTAATAGCAAGCACCTAAGTGCGACACCTGTTTTCGGCATGCTTTTGGTCATATAAACATGATTTCATTAAAATAGATTTGACTTTATGCATTGTTAATGAAAAAATTGAAATTTTATTTAATAAATAAATTAAATTTAATTTTCGCAATGATCCTAAAAGCCAGCACCTAAGTGCGACACACGTTTTCGGCATGCTTTTGGTCATATAAACACTATTTTATTAAAATGGATTTGACTTTATGCATTGTTATTGAAAAAATTGAAATTTCATTTAATTAATAAATTAAATTTTATTTTCGCAATGATTCTAAATGCTAGCACCTAAGTGCGACACATATTTTTGGCATGCTTTTGGTCTTTTAAACACTATTTCATTAAATTAGATTTGACTTTATGCATTGTTAAAGAAATAATTGAAATTTCATTTAATAAATAAATTAAATTTAATTTTCGCAATGATCCTAATGGCCAGCACGTAAGTGCGACACATGTTTCCGGCATACTTTTGGTCATATAAACACTTTTTCATAAAAATAGATTTGACTTTATGCATTGTTAATGAAAAAAATGGAATTTCATTAAATAAATTATATTAATTTAATTTTCGCAATGATCCTAACGGCCATCACCTAAGTGCAACACATGTTTTCGGCATGCTTTTGGTCATATAAACACGAATTTATTAAAATAGATTTGTCTTTATGAATTGTTAATGAAATAATTGAAATTTCATTTAATAAATAAATTAAATTTAATTTTCGCAATGATCCTAATAGCAAGCACCTAAGTGCGACACCTGTTTTCGGCATGCTTTTGGTCATATAAACATGATTTCATTAAAATAGATTTGACTTTATGCATTGTTAATGAAAAAATTGAAATTTTATTTAATAAATAAATTTAATTTAATTTTCGCAATAATCCTAATAGCCAGCACCTAAGTGCGACACACGTTTTCGGCATGCTTTTGGTCATATAAACACTATTTTATTAAAATGGATTTGACTTTATGCATTGTTATTGAAAAAATTGAAATTTCATTTAATTAATAAATTAAATTTTATTTTCGCAATGATCCTAAAGGCTAGCACCTAAGTGCGACACATATTTTTGGCATGCTTTTGGTCTTATAAACACTATTTCAATAAATTAGATTTGACTTTATGCATTGTTAATGAAAAAATTGAAATTTCATTTAATAAATAAATTTAATTTAATTTTCGCAATGATCCTAAAAGCTAGCACCTAAGTGCGACACATGTTTTCAGCAAGATTTTTGTCATATAAACACTATTTCATTAAAACAGATTTAACTTTATGCATTGTTAATGAAAAAATAGAAGTTTCATATAATAAATGAATTTAATTTAATTTTCGCAATGATCCTAATAGCTAGCACCTAAGTGCGACACATATTTTCGGCCTACTTTTGGTCATATAAACACGATTTCATTACAATAGATTTGACTTTATGCATTGTTAATGAAAAAATTGAAATTTCATTTAATAAATAAATTAAATTTAATTTTCGCAATGATCCTAATAACTAGCACGTAAGTGCCACACACGTTTTCGGCATGCTTTCGGTCACGTAAACACTGTTCTATTAAAATAGATTTGACTTTAT
Organism: Ocypus olens; assembly: GCA_910593695.2. NCBI lineage: Eukaryota > Metazoa > Arthropoda > Insecta > Coleoptera > Staphylinidae > Ocypus > Ocypus olens. The sequence goes on from OU343060.1 coordinate 38,495,127, forward strand.
GCATTGTTAATGAAAAAATAGAAATTTCATTTAATAAACAATTAAAATTAATTTTCGCAATGATCCTAAAAGCTAGCACCTAAGTGCGAAACATGTTTTCGGCATGCTTTTGGTTGTATACACACGATTTCATAAAAATGAATTTGACTTTATGCATTGTTAATGAAAAAATAGAAATTTCATATAATAAATAAATAAAAATTAATTTTCGCAATGATCCTAATAGCTAGCACCTAAGTGCGACACATGTTTTCAGCATGATTTTGGTCATATAAACACGATTTTACAAAAATAGATTTGACTTTATGCATTGTTAATGAAAAAATTTAAATTTCATTTAATTAATAAATTAAATTTAATTTTCGCAATGATCCTAAAGGCTAGCACCTAAGTGCGACACATATTTTCGGCATGCTTTTGGTCTTATAAACACTATTTCATTAAAATAGATTTGACTTTATGCATTGTTAATGAAAAAATTGAAATTTCATTTAATAAATAAATTTAATTTAATTTTCGCAAAGATCCTAATAGCTAGCACCTAAGTGCGACACATGATTACGGCTTTCTTCTGGTCATATAAATACCATTTTATTAAAATAGATTTGACTTTATGCATTGTTAATGAAAAAATTGAAATTTCATTTAATAAATAAATTAAATTTAATTTTCGCAATGATCCTAATAGCTAGCACCTAAGTGCGACACATGTTTACGGCATTCTTTCGGTCAAATAAACACTATTTCATTAAAATAGATTTGACTTAATGCATTGTTAATGAAAAAATTGAAATTTCATTTAATAAATAAATTAAATTTAATTTTCGCAAAGATCCTAATAGCTAGCACCCAAGTGCGACACATGTTTTCGGCATGCTTTTGGTCAAATGAACACGATTTTATTGAAATCAATTTGACTTTATGCATTGTTAATAAAAAAATAGAAATTTCATTTAATAAATAAGATAAATTTTATTTTCGCAATGATCCTGATAGCTAGCACCTAAGTGCGACACATGTTTTCGGCATGCTTATGGTCGTATAAACACGATTTTAATCAAATAAATTCGACTTTATGCATTGTTGATGAAAAAATTGAAATTTCATTTAATAAATGAATTTAATTTATATTTCGCAATGATCCTAATGGCTTGCACCTAAGTGCGACACATGTTTCCGGCATGCTTTTTGTCAAATAAACACTTTTTCATAAAAATAGATTTGACTTTATGCATTGTTAATGAAAAAATTGAAATTTCATTTAATAAATTAATTTAATTTAATTTTCGCAATGATTGTAACGGCTATCACCTAAGTGCAACACATGTTTTCGGCATGCTTTTGGTCATATAAACACTATTTCATTAAAACAGATTTAACTTTATGCATTGGTAATGAAAAAATTGAAATTTCATTTAATAAATAAACTAAATTTAATTTTCGCAATGATTCTAATTGCCAGCACCTAAGTGCGACACATGTTTTCGGCATTCTTTTGGTTATATAAACACTATTTTATTAAAATGGATTTGACTTTATGCATTGTTAATGAAAAAATTGAAATTTCATTTAATAAATAAATTAAATTAAATTTTCGCAAAGATCCTAATAGCTAGCACCTAAGTGCGACACATGTTTACGGCATACTTTTGGTCAAATAAACACTATTTCATTAAAATAGATTTGACTTAATGCATTGTTAATGAAAAAATTGAAATTTCATTTAATATCTAAATTAAATTTAATTTTCGCAAAGATCCTAATAGCTAGCACCTAAGTGCGACACATGTTTTCGGCATACTTTTGGTCATATAAACACGATTTCATTAAAATATATTTGACTTTATGCTTTCTTAATGAAAAAATGGAAATTTCATTTAATAAAAATATTAAATTAAATTTTCGCAATGATCCTAATAGCCAGCGCTTAAGTGCGACACATGTTTTCCGCATGCTTTTGGTCATATAAACACGATTTCATTAAAATAGATTTGAATTTATGCATTGTTAATGAAAAAATAAAAATTTCATTTAATTAATAAATTAAATTTAATTTTCGCAAAGATCCTAATGGCTAGCACCTAAGTGCGACACATGTTTACGGCATGCTTTTGGTCATATAAACACTATTTCATTAAAATATTTTTGACTTTATGCATTGTTTATGAAAAAATTAAAATTTCATTTAAATAATAAATTTAATTTAATTTTCGCAATGATCCTAATGGCTAGCACCTGAGTGCGACACATATTTTCGGCATGCTTTAGGTCTTATAAACACTATTTCATTAAAATAGATTTGACTTGATGCATTGTTAATGAAAAAATTAAAATCTCATTTAATTAATAAATTAAATTTAATTTTCGCAATGATCCTAATAGCTAGCACCTAAGTGCGACACATGATTACGGCTTTCTTCTGGTCAGATAAACACTATTTCATTAAAATAGATTTGACTTTATGAATTGTTAATGAAAAAATTAAAATTTCGTTCAATTAATAAATTAAATTTAATTTTCGCAATGATTCTAATGGCTAGCACCTAAGTGCGACACATGTTTTCGGCATGCTCTTTGTAATGTAAACACTATTTCATAAAAATTAGATTTGACTTTATGCATTGTTAATGAAAAAACTGAAATTTCATTTAATAAATAAATTAAATTTAATTTTCGCAATGATCCTAATAGCTAGCACCTAAGTGCGACACATGTTTTCGGCATGCTTTTGGTCAAATGACCACGATTTTATTGAAATGGATTTGACTTTATGCATTGGTAATAAAAAAATAGAAATTTCATTTAATAAATAAATAAATTTATATTTTCGCAATGATCCTAATAGCTAGCACCTAAGTGCGACACATGTTTACGGCATTCTTTTGGTCAAATAAAAACTATTTCATTAAAATAGATTTGACTTAATGCATTGTTGATGAAAAAATTGAAATTTCATTTAAGAAATAAATTAAATTTAATTTTCGCAATGATCCTAATAGCTAGCACCTAAGTGCGACACATGTTTTCGGCATGCTTTTGGTCATATAAACACTATTTCATTAAAATAGATTTGACTTTGTGCATTGTTAATGAAAAAATTGAAATTTCAATTAATTAATAAATTTAATTTAATTTTCGCAATGATCCTGTGATGGAATAATTATGTCCTAAATAATAAAGTGTTGTAATGTATGTGCTGAGTCGGAATTGTGTAAGAATGTGTGCTGACTCCAGATTGCAATGCAATGGCAATTAATGGGGTCAGAGAATGAATGGCTGAATGATTGATATTAAGCTAGTTAGTTCTTAGTAGAGAGTCGAAGAAGAGGCATGTATTCTAGTAATTCAATAAAATGAGTAAAATGAATAAGTGAAGCGTTTCCATGAAGTTCCCGAGCGGCCCGAGGAAGAAACATCACATGGCGATCCTGCCAGGATTTTATCCTTAAACACAAAGCACAACTCGATTTTGAAAAATTTAAGTTTTCCTTTTGGCATAATTCGTTGAAAATTGTGTTAGACATAGAATCTGACTACAATGAGGTTAGTAGCATTCCACCCCGGTGTGAAGTTGTTAAATATTTCTCGGTGGATGAATTAGATGATTGTGTTGTGATGCCATTAGAAATTGCAGACGGTGTATTTACAGCAAGCATCATAGCTCGCCCAGACTCGCATAAAATTCCAGTGCGTATTCTTAATACAACCGACCGCGAAGTACAAATTAGAAATTTTCAACCAAAGATTAGCAAGCTGACAGAGTTTGAATTATATAAATTTGAGACGGCTGACATGACAGTGGATAGGATTGATAAATTACTGGATTTGGTTAACGTAAAACACTTAAATAAAGAAGAAATAACAACGATACACAAAATTTGTGCGAAATATGCCGACACATTCCTTTTGGAAGGTGATAAGTTGACAGTGACAAATATTATTAAAGAAAGTATTCGAGTAAAAAAAGATTCACATCCTGCTTATGTAAAACCATTTAGACTACCACAAGCTCACCAAACTGAAATTGATACTCAAATAAATAAAATGCTTAAAGAGGGTATAATTGAGGAAACAAGATCAAATTGGTCGTCACCTTTGCTGATTGTTCCAAAGAAAAGTGATACAGGTGGCAACAAGTGGAGAGTGGTAATCGATTATAGACAATTGAACAAAAATATTGAAGATGACCGATTTCCTTTACCTAATGTTACGGAAATTTTAGATTCGTTGTCAGGAGCGATTTACTTTTCTCATTTAGATCTATCACAAGGTTATTATCAAGTTGAATTAGAGCACAACAGTAGGAAATATACAGCATTTACTACAAGAAAGGGTCAGTTTCAAATGACAAGGTTACCGATGGGTCTAAAAACCAGCCCTAGTTCATTTTCAAGAGTAATGACTATAGCAATGTCAGGATTAAATTACGATTCATGTTTTGTATATCTCGATGATTTAATCGTTTTCGGAAATAGCTTACAACAGCATAATCAAAATTTAGTTAAAGTATTAGATAGACTTCGAAATGTAAATTTGAAATTAAATCCTTCGAAATGTCAATTTCTTAAAAAAGAAATATTATATTTAGGTCATGTAATTTCATCAGAGGGTATATCACCAGATCCAAGTAAAATTAGTTCTATTCTTAACTACCCTGTTCCACAAAATGCTGATGAATGTAGACGATTTGTAGCTTTTGCAAACTATTACAGAAAATTTATTCCAAATTTCGCGCAAATTGCAAATCCGTTAAATAAATTAAGTAGAAAGGCAGCAATATTTAACTGGGATGATATCTGTCAAATGTCGTTTAAAACTTTACAAAATTGTTTAGTTAATCCACCAATCTTACAGTATCCTAATTTTGCTTCAGAAAATGAATTTATTTTAACAACAGATGCCTCTGGCTATGCAATAGGCGCTGTGTTATCGAATTCAGATAATAAACCAGTTGCTTATGCTAGTAGAGCGTTAAATAAAGCGGAAATAAATTATGCAACAATAGAAAAAGAATTGTTGGCCATCGTATGGTCAGTAAAACATTTTAGACCGTATTTGTATGGACGAAAATTTAGAATCCTTACTGACCATAGACCGTTAATATATCTTTTTGGAATGAACAACCCATCTTCACGATTGACTAAATTTAGATTAGTGTTAGAGGAATTTGATTTCTCTGTGCATTATGTTAAAGGTAAAGAAAACACAACTGCAGATGCACTATCTAGAATTAAAATCGAATTGAATGATCTTAGAGATATGTCGAAAAATATTAATGTAAACATAATAACAAGGTCAAGGGAGTATAAAAAAGTCGACAACGAAATTCTGACGGATTTAAGTCAAACTAACAATAATCGGACAGGCCATCCGGGACTTGTTGAGTTACTAAAGCCACCAGAAAACGCAATTGAATTAAAACATATGTCACAACCAAGATTGAAAACTTCTTGCAATGAACAAGTAGGAAATTCGGGAAATATTATATATAATAAAAGATTGAAGGTAATTTATATGAAACTAGGTACTCGATCAACGCCAGCCCTAGACGCGGAGTTGAGAGACTTAGAAAGAATTTGTAGAGATAATGGGATTGCGCAATTATATATAGAAAAAAGTCCGGCAAATTATCAATTAATAACCCGATTATCAAAACAACTTGGAAGGATCAGAGATTTAAAAATTAAAGTATGTATTATAAACAAAGCAAATAGAATTGAATGCAAACAGACGCGGCAAGTGATACTCAATGACTTCCATCTCCTTCATACTGGAGGCCATGCAGGTATAAACCGTATGTATGCAAATATAAAACGTTACTATTTTTGGGAGAATCTAAAAGAAGATGTTAGCAAATTTGTTCAAAAATGTGATGACTGTCAGAGGTACAAACATTCGAGATCTCACTTTGAACCCTTAACAGTTACCACTACCGCCTCTTCGGCGTTTGAGAAAATTTATTTAGACCTCGTGGGTCCATTGCCTCAAGACCAGGAAGATAATAGGTATATCATGACAATTCAATGCGAATTAACCAAATTTGTTGAATGTTATCCGATAGAGAATAAGGAAGCTCTAACTGTAGCAAAATCGTTTGTCAATAACTTCGTATTAAGGTTTGGGATACCCGAAGTGATTGTTACTGATCAGGGTACTGAGTTCTTAGCAAAAACGTTTAAAGAAGCTTCAAAACTGTTGGGAATTTCACAATTAACTTCTACAGCGTATCATCATGAAACCTTAGGAGCATTAGAAAACACACACAAACATTTAACAGCATATTTAAGAATTCAAACTTCAAAATTTCCTGATACGTGGAGTTCTTGGGTACCGTTTTGGTGCTTTTCATTCAATAATAGTGTGCATTCAGAAACAAAATATACGCCTTATGAATTAGTATTTGGAAAAAAGAGTATATTACCAAGTAATATTGTTAGCAACCTACAACCTATCTATAACTTTGATAATTACTCTAACGAATTAAAGTTTAGATTAAAATCAGCATGGGACGATGCAAAAATGAAATTAATCGAATCTAAGCTAAAAAGAAAAAGTAAATTAGATGTAAAAGCCAAATGTGTTAGTTATAAGTTTAATGATAAGGTATTACTAAGGAATGAAGCGGGTAATAAACTTGATGAAGTGTATAAAGGTCCGTTTAAAGTTATAAGGGAAGATAATACGAATGTGACGTTAAAAATTAATAACAAGCTAGTGACGGTACATAAAAACAGAGTGAAAAGTTACGGTGTTAAAAAAAAAAAAAAAAAAAAAAAAAAAAAGTGAACGGTAGATATGTAAGAATGTAATAAGTATGTATTAGGGTAATGTAGAAAAATTTAATCATTGTAATAAATAAATTTTATTCTGTTAGGATGAAGGTGTGATGGAATAATTATGTCCTAAATAATAAAGTGTTGTAATGTATGTGCTGAGTCGGAATTGTGTAAGAATGTGTGCTGACTCCAGATTGCAATGCAATGGCAATTAATGGGGTCAGAGAATGAATGGGTGAATGATTGATATTAAGCTAGTTAGTTCTTAGTAGAGAGTCGAAGAAGAGGCATGTATTCTAGTAATTCAATAAAATGAGTAAAATGAATAAGTGAAGCGTTTCCATGAAGTTCCCGAGCGGCCCGAGGAAGAAACATCACAATCCTAAAAGCTAGCACCTAAGTGCGACACATGTTTACGGCATTCTTTTGGTCAAATAAACACTATTTCATTAAAATAGATTTGACTTAATGCATTGTTAATGAAAAAATTGAAATTTCATTTAATAAATAAATTAAATTTAATTTTCGCTAAGATCCTAATAGCTAGCACCCAAGTGCGACACATGTTTTTGGCATGCTTTTGGTCAAATGACCACGATTTTATTGAAATGGATTTGACTTTATGCATTGTTAATAAAAAAATAGAAATTTCATTTAATAAATAAATAAAATTATATTTTCGCAATGATCCTAATAGCTAGTACCTAAGTGCGACACATGTTTACGGCATTCTTTTGGTCAAATAAAAACTATTTCATTAAAATAGATTTGACTTAATGCATTGTTGATGAAAAAATTGAAATTTCATTTAATGAAAGAATTTAATTTAATTTTCGCAATGATCCTAATAGCTAGCACCTAAGTGCGACACATGTTTTCGGCATGCTTTTGGTCATATAAACACGATTACATTAAAATGGATTTGACTTCAATCATTGTTAATTAAAAAATTGAAATTTCATTTAATAAATGAATTTAATTTAATTTTCGCAATGATCCTAATAGCTAGCACCTCAGTGCGACACATGTTTTCGGCATGCTTTTGGTTATTTAAACACGATTACTTTAAAATAGATTTGATTTTATGCATTGTTAATGAAAAAATTAAAATTTCATTTAATAAATGAATTTAATTTAATTTTCGCAATGATCCTAATAGCTAGCACCTGAGTGCGACACATGTTTTCGGCATGTTTTTGGTCATATAAACACGATTACTTTAAAATAGATTTGACTTTATGCATTGGTAATGAAAAAATTGAAATTTTATTGAATAAATAAATTAAATTTAATTTTCGCAATGATCCTAATGGCTAGCACGTAAGTGCGACACATGTTTCCGGCATGCTTTTGGTCATATAAACACTTTTTCATAAAAATAGATTTGACTTTATGCATTGTTAATGAAAAAATTGGAATTTCATTTAATAAATAAATTAATTTAATTTTCGCAATGATCCTAATAGCAAGCACCTAAGTGCGGCACATGTTTTCGGCATGCTTTTGGTCATATAAACACTATTTTATTAAAATGGATTTGACTTTATGCATTGTTATTGAAAAAATTGTAATTTCATTTAATAAATAAATTAAATTTTATTTTCGCAATGATCCTAATGGCTAGCACGTAAGTGCGACACATGTTTTCGGCATGCTTTTGGTCATATAAACACGATTTCATTAAAATAGACTTGACTTTATGCATTGTTAAAGAAAGAATTGAAATTTCGTTTAATAAATAAATTAAATTTAATTTTCGCAATGATCCTAATGGCCAGCACGTAAGTGCGACACATGTTTCCGGCATACTTTTGGTCATATAAACACTTTTTCATAAAACGAGATTTGACTTTATGCATTGTTAATGAAAAAATTGGAATTTCATTAAATAAATTATATTAATTTAATTTTCGCAATGATCCTAACGGCCATCACCTAAGTGCAACACATGTTTTCGGCATGCTTTTGGTTATATAAACACGAATTTATTAAAATAGATTTGTCTTTGTGCATTACTAATGAAAAAATTGAAATTTCATTCAATAAATAAATTAAATTTAATTTTCGCAAAGATCCTAATAGCCAGCACCTAAGTGCGACACATGTTTCGGCATTCTTTTGGTCATATAAACACTATTTCATTAAAACAGATTCAACTTTATGCATTGTTAATGAAAAAATTGAAATTTCATTTAAAAACTAAATTAAATTTAATTTTCGAAATGATCCTAATAGCCAGCACCTAAGTGCGACACATATTTTCGGCATGCTTTTGACCATATAAATCCTATTTTTAAAATAGATTTGACTTTATGAATTGTTAATGAAAAAATTGAAATTTCATTTAATAAATAAATTAAATTTAATTTTCGCAATGATCCTAATAGCTAGCACCTAAGTGCGACACATGTTTTCAGCATACTTTTGGTCATATAAACACGATTTCATTAAATTAGCTTTGACTTTATGCATTGTTAATGAAAAAATTGAAACTTCATTTAATAAATAAATTAAATTTAATTTTCGCAATGATCCTAATGGCTAGCACCTAAGTGCGACATATGTTTTCGGCATGCTTTTGGTCATATAAACACTATTTTACTAAAATAGATTTGACTTTATGCATTCTTAATAAAAAAATTTAAATTTCATTTAATAAACAAATTAAATTTATATTCTCGCAATGATCCTAATGGCCAGCACCTTAGTGCGATAAATGTTTTCGGCATGCTTTTGGTCATATAAACACTATTTGATTAAAATAGATTTAACTTTATGCATTGTTAATGAAAAAATAGAAATTTCATATAATAAATTAATTTAATTTAATTTTCGCAATGATCCTGATAGCTAGCACCTAAGTGCGACACATGATTTCGGCATGCTTTTGGTCATATAAACAATATTTTATTAAAAAAGATTTGACTTCATGCATTGTTAATGAAAAAATTGAAATTTCATTTAATAAATAAATTGAATTTATATTCTCGCAATGATCCTAATAGCTAGCACCTAAGTGCGACACATGTTTTCCGCAAGCTTTTAGTCATATAAACACGATTTCACAAAAATAGATTTGACTTTATGCATTGTTAATGAAAAAATTTAAATTTCATTTAATTAATAAATTAAATTTAATTTTCGCAATGATCCTAATAACCAGCACCTAAGTGCCACACACGTTTTCGGCATGCTTTCGGTCATATAAACACTGTTCTATTAAAATAGATTTGACTTTATGCATTGTTAATGAAAAAATAGAAATTTCATTTAATAAACAATTAAAATTAATTTTCGCAATGATCCTAATAGCTAGCACCTAAGTGCGACACATGTTTTCGGCATGCGTTTGGTCATATAAACACGATTTAATCAGAAAAGATTTGACTTTATGCATTGTTAATGCAAAAATAGAAATTTAATTTAGTAAACAAATAAAATTTAATTTTCGCAATGATCCTAATGGCTAGCACCTAAGTGCGACACATGTTTTCCGCATGCTTTTGGTCATATAAACACGATTTCATTAAAATTGATTTGACTTTATGCATTGTTAATGAAAAAATAGAAATTTCATGTAATAAATAAATTTAATTTAATTTTCGCAATGATCCTAATAGCTAGCACCTAAGTGCGACACATGTTTTCGGCATGCTTTTGGTCATATAAACACGATTTAATTAAAATATAATTGACTTTATCCATTGTTAATGAAAAAACTAGAAATTTCATTTAAAAAATAAATTAAATTTAATTTTCGCAATGATCCTAATAGCTAGTACCTAAGTGCGACACATGTTTTCGGCATGATTTTGGTTGCACACACACAATTTCATGACAATGGATTTGACTTTATGCATTTTTAATGAAAAAATAGAAATTTCATATAATAAAAAAATTAAATTTAATTTTCGCAAAGATCCTAATAGCTAGCACCTGAGTGCGACACATGTTTTCGGCATGCTTTTGGTCATATAAACACTATTTTATTAAAATGGATTTGACTTTATGCATTGTTAATGAAAAAATTGAAATTTCATTTTATAAATAAATTTAATTTAATTTTCGCAATGATCCTAATAGCTAGCACCTGAGTGCGACACATGTTTTCGGCATGCTTTTGGTCATATAAACACTATTTCACTAAAATAGATTTGACTTTATGCATTCTTAATGAAAAAAATTAAATTTCATTTAATAAACAAATTAAATTTATATTCTCGCAATGATCCTAATGGCCAGCACCTTAGTGCGATAAATGTTTTCGGCATGCTTTTGGTCATATAAAAAATATTTTATTGAAAAAGATTTGACTTCATGCATTGTAATGAAAAAATTTAAATTTCATTTAATTAATAAATTAAATTTAATTTTCGCAATGATCCTAATAACCAGCACCTAAGTGCCACACACGTTTTCGGCATGCTTTCGGTCATATAAACACTGTTCTATTAAAATAGATTTGACTTTATGCATTGTTAATGAAAAAATAGAAATTTCATTTAATAAACAATTAAAATTAATTTTCGCAATGATCCTAATAGCTAGCACCTAAGTGCGACACATGTTTTCGGCATGCGTTTGGTCATATAAACACGATTTAATCAGAAAAGATTTGACTTTATGCATTGTTAATGCAAAAATAGAAATTTAATTTAGTAAACAAATAAAATTTAATTTTCGCAATGATCCTAATGGCTAGCACCTAAGTGCGACACATGTTTTCCGCATGCTTTTGGTCATATAAACACGATTTCATTAAAATTGATTTGACTTTATGCATTGTTAATGAAAAAATAGAAATTTCATTTAATAAATAAATTAAATTTAATTTTCGCAATGATCCTAATAGCTAGCACATAAGTGCGACACATGTTTTCGGCATGCTTTTGGTCAAATAAACACTATTTTATTAAAATAGATTTGACTTTATGCATTGTTAATTAAAAATTGAAATTTCATTCAATAAATAAATTAAATTTAATTTTCTCAATGATCCTAACAGCTAGCAGCTAAGTGCGACACATGTTTTCGGCATGCTTTTGGTCATATAAACACTATTTTATTAAAATAGGTATGACTTTATGCTTTGTTAATGAAAAAATTGAAATTTCATTTAATAAATAAATTAAATTTTATTTTCGCAATGATCCTAATAGCTAGCACTTAAGTGCGACACATGTTTTCGGCATGCCTTTTGATCATATAAACACGATTTTATTAAAATAGATTTGACTTTATGCATTGTTAATGAAAAAATTAAAATTTCATTTAATAAATAAATTAAATTTAATTTTCGCAAAGATCCTAATAGCTAGCACCTAAGTGCGACACATGATTACGGCTTTCTTCTGGTCATATAAACACCATTTCATTAAAATAGATTTGACTTTATGCATTGTTAATGAAAAAATTGAAATTTCATTTCATAAATAAATTTAATTTAATTTTCGCAATGATCCTAATAGCTAGCACCTAAGTGCGACACAAGTTTACGGCATTCTTTCGGTCAAATAAACACTATTTCATTAAAATAGATTTGACTTAATGCAATGTTAATGAAAAAATTGAAATTTCATTTAATAAATAAATTAAATTTAATTTTCGCAAAGATCCTAATAGCTAGCACCCAAGTGCGACACATGTTTTCGGCATGCTTTTGGTCAAATGAACACGATTTTATTGAAATCAATTTGATTTTATGCTTTCTTAATGAAAAAATGGAAATTTCATTTAAAAAATAAGATAAATTTTATTTTCGCAATGATCCTAATAGCTAGCACCTAAGTGCGACACATATTTTCGGCATGCTTATGGTCATATAAACACGATTACATTAAAATGGATTTGACTTCATTCATTGTTAATTAAAAAATTGAAATTTAATTTAATAAATGAATTTGATTTAATTTTCGCAATGATCCCAATTGCCAGCACCTGAGTGCGACACATGTTTTCGGCATGCTTTTGGTCGTATAAACACTATTTTATTAAAATAAATTCGACTTTATGCATTGTTAATGAAAAAATTGAAATTTCATTTAATAAATAAATTAAAGTTAATTTTCGCAATGATCCTAATGGCTAGCACCTAAGTGCGACACATGTTTTCGGCATGCTTTTGGTCATATAAACACGATTACATTAAAATGGATTTGACTTCATTCATTGTTAATTAAAAAATTGAAATTTAATTTAATAAATGAATTTAATTTAATTTTCGCAGTGATCCCAATTGCCAGCACCTGAGTGCGACACATGTTTTCGGCATGCTTTTGGTCGTATAAACACTATTTTATTAAAATAAATTCGACTTTATGCATTGTTAATGAAAAAATTGAAATTTCATTTAATAAATAAATTAAAGTTAATTTTCGCAATGATCCTAATGGCTAGCACCTAAGTGCGACACATGTTTTCGGCATGCTTTTGGTCATTTATACACTATTTTATTAAAATAGATTCGACTTTATGCATTGTTAATGAAAAAATTGAAATTTCATTTAATAAATAAATTAAATTTAATTTTCGCAATGATCCTAATGGCTAGCACCTAAGTGCGACACATGTTTTCAGCATGCTTTTGGTCATATAAACACAATTTTATTAAAATGGATTTGACTTTATGCCTTGTTAATGGAAAAATAGAAATTTCATTTAATAAATAAATTAAATATTATTTTCGCAATGATCCTAATGGCTAGCACCTAAGTGCGACACATGTTTCCGGCATGATTTTGGTCAAATAAACACTTTTTCATAATAATAGATTTGACTTTATGCATTGTTAATGAAAAAATTGAAATTTCATTTAATAAATTAATTTAATTTAATGTTCGCAATGATTCTAACGGCTATCACCTAAGTGCAACACACGTTTTCGGCATGCTTTTGGTCATATAAACACTATTTCATTAAAACAGATTTAACTTTATGCATTGGTAATGAAAAAATTGAAATTTCATTTAATAAATAAACTAAATTTAATTTTCGCAATGATTCTAATTGCCAGCACCTAAGTGCGACACATGTTTTCGCATTTTTTTTTGGTCATATAAACACTATTTTATTAAAATAGATTTGACTTTATGCATTGTTAATTAAAAATTGAAATTTCATTCAATAAATAAATTAAATTTAATTTTCTCAATGATCCTAACAGCTAGCAGCTAAGTGCGACACATGTTTTCGGCATGCTTTTGGTCATATAAACACTATTTTATTAAAATAGGTATGACTTTATGCTTTGTTAATGAAAAAATTGAAATTTCATTTAATAAATAAATTAAATTTTATTTTCGCAATGATCCTAATAGCTAGCACTTAAGTGCGACACATGTTTTCGGCATGCCTTTTGGTCATATAAACACGATTTTATTAAAATAGATTTGACTTTATGCATTGTTAATGAAAAAATTAAAATTTCATTTAATAAATAAATTAAATTTAATTTTCGCAAAGATCCTAATAGCTAGCACCTAAGTGCGACACATGATTACGGCTTTCTTCTGGTCATATAAACACCATTTCATTAAAATAGATTTGACTTTATGCATTGTTAATGAAAAAATTGAAATTTCATTTCATAAATAAATTTAATTTATGTTGTGTTGTCGTATTAAGGTTTTTTAATATTATGGTTATTGAAAAGTGTGTACTTCCTTAATAAAATATTTATTTATATTGCAACTAGTTTCGGCCTATTATGGCCATCATCAGGCAAAACTGAAATTATAAATTAACATTTATTTGAAATTATGTTTTTTATGTTTATGGGTAAAATAATAAATAATCTTATTTATATATGGTACATTTTTGGTGATTATGTATGTTGTGTATAAGTGTGTGTGTGTGTGTATGTGTTAATTTTTTTGATGTGTGTGTGTGTTAAATTATTTGTGGATGTGTGTGTGTATGTGTATTAGTGTTAGTGTTTGTGTATGTTTGTGAGTGTTAGTGTTTGTGTTCGTTGTTTTGTGTGTTGTGTGTGTGTTATTATTTAATATTGTTATTGTAGGTTAGGTGGTATGTTTTGTATTATGTATGTTGTGTATTATCTTTATTGTGTTACTTACTTGTCCGAGTTTGGTATTATCGTTTGTAGGGGGGTGGGTGATTATATTTATGAATTTCCACGTTTTATACGATTTTCTATGGGCTTTTCTGTTAAGCATGTGGTTTTTAATTTACGTTCTGTTTTTTGTGTTATAGTGAAGTATGGCGTTGTCGTGTATGTGTGGTTGCCTGTGTTACAAATGGTTTGAGTTTTTTGAATATTGGTTCGGTTTCAAGGAATAATTGTTCGTTGAGGGAAATTGTATCTGTATCAAATTTTAGTTTTTCTATTTCATAATTTTCTAAGAGATTTAGTTTATATGATTTGGGTGCGTGGTGTAGGAGTTTGATGTTTTCGGGGTTATTGCAGTGGTGGTTGTTAAATTTCAAATGACGTCCAAAGTTTGAACTGGTGACGTTCCTTTTATGTTCTTTAATTCTACTTGATAGATTTCTCCCGGTTTCTCCGATATATGTTGCATTGCATTCATCGCATTTTAATTTGTATACACCGCTTTTTTGTAGTATGTCGATATTTTCTGTATGGGTTGGGAGGATGTTAATGAGTGTTTTATGTGTTTTGAATGCTGCAGTTATATTGTATTTGTGTAGTGTTCTTGCTATTTTATGACTGATTATTCCGTTGTAGGGTAGTTTTCGGTATATATTGTTTTTGGGTTGGATGTTGTTGTTAATAGGTGTGAGTGTTGTGTGGTGGTTTGGTTGTGTTTTTTGAATTATTTTATGGATAAGTTGTATAGGATATTTATGTTCTTTTGCTAGTTGTATGATTGTATTTTTTTCTCGTTCGTAATTATCTTTGTTCATTGGTATGGTGTTCATTCTGTATATTAGGCTGTGGAAACTTGCTAATTTGTGTTTTATATGGTGGTTTGAGTCATATGGTATTATTGTGGCACTGTGTGTTGGTTTTCTGTATATTTTGTATTCAATGTTGGTTTTTTTTCTAAGGATGGTGAGGTCCAAATAGTTTAATTCTTTATTATTTTCTATTTCTGATGTGAATTTTATTTGATTGTGTAGGTTGTTTAAGTGGTTTGTAAAATCTGTTATTTTATCTTTTGGTCCATCCCAGATGCATATAATGTCGTATGTAGACGACATTATATGCATCTGGGATGGACCAAAAGATAAAATAACAGATTTTACAAACCACTTAAACAACCTACACAATCAAATAAAATTCACATCAGAAATAGAAAATAATAAAGAATTAAACTATTTGGACCTCACCATCCTTAGAAAAAAACACCAACATTGAATACAAAATATACAGAAAACCAACACACAGCGCCACAATAATACCATATGACTCAAACCACCATATAAAACACAAATTAGCAAGTTTCCACAGCCTAATATACAGAATGAACACCATACCAATGAACAAAGATAATTACGAACGAGAAAAAAATACAATCATACAACTAGCAAAAGAACATAAATATCCTATACAACTTATCCATAAAATAATTCAAAAAACACAACCAAACCACCACACAACACTCACACCTATTAACAACAACATCCAACCCAAAAACAATATATACCGAAAACTACCCTACAACGGAATAATCAGTCATAAAATAGCAAGAACACTACACAAATACAATATAACTGCAGCATTCAAAACACATAAAACACTCATTAACATCCTCCCAACCCATACAGAAAATATCGACATACTACAAAAAAGCGGTGTATACAAATTAAAATGCGATGAATGCAATGCAACATATATCGGAGAAACCGGGAGAAATCTATCAAGTAGAATTAAAGAACATAAAAGGAACGTCACCAGTTCAAACTTTGGACGTCATTTGAAATTTAACAACCACCACTGCAATAACCCCGAAAACATCAAACTCCTACACCACGCACCCAAATCATATAAACTAAATCTCTTAGAAAATTATGAAATAGAAAAACTAAAATTTGATACAGATACAATTTCCCTCAACGAACAATTATTCCTTGAAACCGAACCAATATTCAAAAAACTCAAACCATTTGTAACACAGGCAACCACACATACACGACAACGCCATACTTCACTATAACACAAAAAACAGAACGTAAATTAAAAACCACATGCTTAACAGAAAAGCCCATAGAAAATCGTATAAAACGTGGAAATTCATAAATATAATCACCCACCCCCCTACAAACGATAATACCAAACTCGGACAAGTAAGTAACACAATAAAGATAATACACAACATACATAATACAAAACATACCACCTAACCTACAATAACAATATTAAATAATAACACACACACAACACACAAAACAACGAACACAAACACTAACACTCACAAACATACACAAACACTAACACTAATACACATACACACACACATCCACAAATAATTTAACACACACACACATCAAAAAAATTAACACATACACACACACACACTTATACACAACATACATAATCACCAAAAATGTACCATATATAAATAAGATTATTTATTATTTTACCCATAAACATAAAAAACATAATTTCAAATAAATGTTAATTTATAATTTCAGTTTTGCCTGATGATGGCCATTATAGGCCGAAACTAGTTGCAATATAAATAAATATTTTATTAAGGAAGTACACACTTTTCAATAACCATAAAATTTAATTTAATTTTCGCAATGATCCTAATAGCTAGCACCTAAGTGCGACACATGTTTACGGCATTCTTTCGGTCAAATAAACACTATTTCATTAAAATAGATTTGACTTAATGCAATGTTAATGAAAAAATTGAAATTTCATTTAATAAATAAATTAAATTTAATTTTCGCAAAGATCCTAATAGCTAGCACCCAAGTGCGACACATGTTTTCGGCATGCTTTTGGTCAAATGAACACGATTTTATTGAAATCAATTTGACTTTATGCTTTCTTAATGAAAAAATGGAAATTTCATTTAAAAAATAATATAAATTTTATTTTCGCAATGATCCTAATAGCTAGCACCTAAGTGCGACACAAGTTTTCGGCATGCTTATGGTCATATAAACACGATTACATTAAAATGGATTTGACTTCATTCATTGTTAATTAAAAAATTGAAATTTAATTTAATAAATGAATTTAATTTAATTTTCGCAATGATCCCAATTGCCAGCACCTGAGTGCGACACATGTTTTCGGCATGCTTTTGGTCGTATAAACACTATTTTATTAAAATAAATTCGACTTTATGCATTGTTAATGAAAAAATTGAAATTTCATTTAATAAATAAATTAAAGTTAATTTTCGCAATGATCCTAATGGCTAGCACCTAAGTGCGACACATGTTTTCGGCATGCTTTTGGTCATTTATACACTATTTTATTAAAATAGATTCGACTTTATGCATTGTTAATGAAAAAATTGAAATTTCATTTAATAAATGAATTTTATTTAATTTTCGCAATGATCCTAATAGCAAGCACCTAAGTGCGACACAGGTTTTCGGCATGCTTTTGGTCATATAAACACGATTACATTAAAATGGATTTGACTTCATTCATTGTTAATTAAAAAATTGAAATTTAATTTAATAAATGAATTTAATTTAATTTTCGCAATGATCCCAATTGCCAGCACCTGAGTGCGACACATGTTTTCGGCATGCTTTTGGTCGTATAAACACTATTTTATTAAAATAAATTCGACTTTATCCATTGTTAATGAAAAAATTGAAATTTCATTTAATAAATAAATTAAAGTTAATTTTCGCAATGATCCTAATGGCTAGCACCTAAGTGCGACACATGTTTTCGGCTTGCTTTTGGTCATTTATACACTATTTTATTAAAATAGATTCGACTTTATGCATTGTTAATGAAAAAATTGAAATTTCATTTAATAAATAAATTAAATTTAATTTTCGCAATGATCCTAATGGCTAGCACCTAAGTGCGACACATGTTTTCAGCATGCTTTTGGTCATATAAACACAATTTTATTAAAATGGATTTGACTTTATGCATTGTTAATGAAAAAATAGAAATTTCATTTAATAAATAAATTAAATATTATTTTCGCAATGATCCTAATGGCTAGCACCTAAGTGCGACACATGTTTCCGGCATGATTTTGGTCAAATAAACACTTTTTCATAATAATAGATTTGACTTTATGCATTGTTAATGAAAAAATTGAAATTTCATTTAATAAATTAATTTAATTTAATTTTCGCAATGATTCTAACGGCTATCACCTAAGTGCAACACATGTTTTCGGCATGCTTTTGGTCATATAAACACTATTTCATTAAAACAGATTTAATTTTATGCATTGGTAATGAAAAAATTGAAATTTCATTTAATAAATAAACTAAATTTAATTTTCGCAATGATTCTAATTGCCAGCACCTAAGTGCGACACATGTTTTCGCATTTTTTTGGTCATATAAACACTATTTTATTAAAATAGATTTGACTTTATGCATTGTTAATGAAAAAATTGAAATTTCATTTAATAAATAAATTAAATTTAATTTTCGCAAAGATCCTAATAGCTAGCACCTAAGTGCGACACATGTTTTCGGTATTCTTTTGGTCATATAAACACTATTTCATTAAAATAGATTTGACTTTATGCATTGTTAATGAAAAAATTGAAATTTTATTAAATAAATAAATTAAATTTAATTTTCGCAAAGATCCTAATAGCTAGCACCTAAGTGCGACACATGTTTTCAGCATGCTTTTAGTCACATAAACACTATTTCATTAAAATATATTTGACTTAATGCATTGTTAATGAAAAAATTGAAATTTCAATTAATAAATAAATTTAATTTTATTTTCGCAATGATCCTAATAGCTAGCACCTAAGTGCGACACATGTTTACGGCATTCTTTTGGTCAAATAAACACTATTTCATTAAAATAGATTTGACTTAATGCATTTTTAATGAAAAAATTGAAATTTCATTTAATAACTAAATTAAATTTAATTTTCGCAAAGATCCTAATAGCTAGCACCTAAGTGCGACACATGTTTTCGGCATACTTTTGGTCATATAAACACGATTTCATTAAAATATATTTGACTTTATGCTTTCTTAATGAAAAAATGGAAATTTCATTTAATAAAAAAATTAAATTTAATTTTCGCAATGATCCTAATAGCTAGCACTTAAGTGCGACACATGTTTTCCGCATGCTTTTGGTCATATAAACACGATTTCATTAAAATAGATTTGAATTTATGCATTCTTAATGAAAAAATGAAAATTTCATATTATTAATAAATTAAATTTAATTTTCGCAAAGATCCTAATGGCTAGCACCTAAGTGCGACACATGTTTACGGCATGCTTTTGGTCATATAAACACTATTTCATTAAAATATATTTGACTTTATGCATTGTTAATGAAAAAATTAAAATTTCATTTAAATAATAAATTTAATTTAATTTTCGCAATGATCCCAATTGCCAGCACCTGAGTGCGACACATGTTTTCGGCATGCTTTTGGTCATATAAACACGATTACATTAAAATGGATTTGACTTCATTCATTGTTAATTAAAAAATTGAAATTTAATTTAATAAATGAATTTAATTTAATTTTCGCAATGATCCCAATTGCCAGCACCCGAGTGCGACACATGTTTTCGGCATGCTTTTGGTCGTATAAACACTATTTTATTAAAATAAATTCGACTTTATGCATTGTTAATGAAAAAATTGAAATTTAATTTAATAAATAAATTAAAGTTAATTTTCGCAATGATCCTAATGGCTAGCACCTAAGTGCGACACATGTTTTCGGCATGCTTTTGGTCATTTATACACTATTTTATTAAAATAGATTCGACTTTATGCATTGTTAATGAAAAAATTGAAATTTCATTTAATAAATGAATTTTATTTAATTTTCGCAATGATCCTAATGGCTAGCACCTAAGTGCGACACATGTTTTCGGCATGCTTTTGGTCGTATAAACACTATTTTATTAAAATAAATTCGACTTTATGCATTGTTAATGAAAAAATTGAAATTTAATTTAATAAATAAATTAAAGTTAATTTTCGCAATGATCCTAATGGCTAGCACCTAAGTGCGACACAGGTTTTCGGCATGCTTTTGGTCATATAAACACGATTACATTAAAATGGATTTGACTTCATTCATTGTTAATTAAAAAATTGAAATTTAATTTAATAAATGAATTTAATTTAATTTTCGCAATGATCCCAATTGCCAGCACCTGAGTGCGACACATGTTTTCGGCATGCTTTTGGTCATTTATACACTATTTTATTAAAATAGATTCGACTTTATGCATTGTTAATGAAAAAATTGAAATTTCATTTAATAAATAAATTAAATTTAATTTTCGCAATGATCCTAATGGCTAGCACCTAAGTGCGACACATGTTTTCAGCATGCTTTTGGTCATATAAACACAATTTTATTAAAATGGATTTGACTTTATGCATTGTTAATGAAAAAATAGAAATTTCATTTAATAAATAAATTAAATATTATTTTCGCAATGATCCTAATGGCTAGCACCTAAGTGCGACACATGTTTCCGGCATGATTTTGGTCAAATAAACACTTTTTCATAATAATAGATTTGACTTTATGCATTGTTAATGAAAAAATTGAAATTTCATTTAATAAATTAATTTAATTTAATTTTCGCAATGATTCTAACAGCTATCACCTAAGTGCAACACATGTTTTCGGCATGCTTTTGGTCATATAAACACTATTTCATTAAAACAGATTTAACTTTATGCATTGGTAATGAAAAAATTGAAATTTCATTTAATAAATAAATTAAATTTAATTTTCGCAAAGATCCTAATGGCTAGCACCTAAGTGCGACACATGTTTTCGGTATTCTTTTGGTCATATAAACACTATTTCATTAAAATAGATTTGACTTTATGCATTGTTAATGAAAAAATTGAAATTTTATTAAATAAATAAATTAAATTTAATTTTCGCAAAGATCCTAATAGCTAGCACCTAAGTGCGACACATGTTTTCAGCATGCTTTTAATCATATAAACACTATTTCATTACAATAGATTTGACTTAATGCATTGTTAATGAAAAAATTGAAATTTCAATTAATAAATAAATTTAATTTTATTTTCGCAATGATCCTAATAGCTAGCACCTAAGTGCGACACATGTTTTCGGCATACTTTTGGTCATATAAACACGATTTCATTAAAATATATTTGACTTTATGCTTTCTTAATGAAAAAATGGAAATTTCATTTAATAAAAAAATTAAATTTAATTTTCGCAATGATCCTAATAGCTAGCACTTAAGTGCGACACATGTTTTCCGCATGCTTTTGGTCATATAAACACGATTTCATTAAAATAGATTTGAATTTATGCATTCTTAATGAAAAAATAAAAATTTCATATTATTAATAAATTAAATTTAATTTTCGCAAAGATCCTAATGGCTAGCACCTAAGTGCGACACATGTTTACGGCATGCTTTTGGTCATATAAACACTATTTCATTAAAATATATTTGACTTTATGCATTGTTAATGAAAAAATTAAAATTTCATTTAAATAATAAATTAAATTTAATTTTCGCAATGATCCTAAAGGCTAGCACCTGAGTGCGACACATATTTTCGGCATGCTTTAGGTCTTATAAACACTATTTTATTAAAATAGATTTGACTTGATGCATTGTTAATGAAAAAATTAAAATCTCATTTAATTAATAAATTAAATTTAATTTTCGCAATGATCCTAATAGCTAGCACCTAAGTGCGACACATGATTACGGCTTTCTTCTGGTCATATAAACACTATTTCATTAAAATAGATTTGACTTTATGAATTGTTAATGAGAAAATTAAAATTTCGTTCAATTAATAAATTAAATTTAATTTTCGCAATGATTGTAATGGCTAGCACCTAAGTGCGACACATGTTTTCGGCATGTTTTTTGTAATGTAAACACTATTTCATAAAAATAGATTTGATTTTATGCATTGATAATGAAAAAATTGAAATTTCATTTAATAAATAATATAAATTTAATTTTCGCAATGATCCTAATGGCCAGCACGTAAGTGCGACACATGTTTACGGCATTCTTTTGGTCAAATAAACACTATTTCATTAAAATAGATTTGACTTAATGCATTGTTAATGAAAAAATTGAAATTTCATTTAATAAATAAATTAAATTTAATTTTCGCAAAGATCCTAATAGCTAGCACCCAAGTGCGACACATGTTTTTTGCATGCTTTTGGTCAAATGACCACAATTTTATTGAAATGGATTTGACTTTATGCATTGTTAATAAAAAAACAGAAATTTCATTTAATAAATAAATAAAATTATATTTTCGCAATGATCCTAATAGCTAGCACCTAAGTGCGACACATGTTTACGGCATTCTTTTGGTAAAATAAAAACTATTTCATTAAAATAGATTTGACTTAATGCATTGTTGATGAAAAAATTGAAATTTCATTTAATAAAAGAATTTAATTTAATTTTCCTAACAGCTAGCACCTAAGTGCGACACATGTTTTCGGCATGCTTTTGGTCATATAAACACGATTACTTTAAAATAGATTTGATTTTATGCATTGTTAATAAAAAAATTAAAATTTCATTTAATAAATGAATTTAATTTAATTTTCGCAATGATCCTAATAGCTGGCACCTGAGTGCGACACATGTTTTCGGCATGTTTTTGGTCATATAAACACGATTACTTTAAAATAGATTTGACTTTATGCATTGGTAATGAAAAAATTGAAATTTCATTGAATAAATGAATTTAATTTAATTTTCGCAATGATCCTAATAGCAAACACCTAAGTGCGACACACGTTTTCGGCATGCTTTTGGTCATATAAACACTATTTTATTAAAATGGATTTGACTTTATGCATTGTTATTGAAAAAATTGAAATTTCATTTAATTAATAAATTAAATTTTATTTTCGCAATGATCCTAATGGCTAGCACGTAAGTGCGACACATGTTTCCGGCATGCTTTTGGTCATATAAACACTTTTTCATAAAAATAGATTTGACTTTATGCATTGTTAATGAAAAAATTGGAATTTCATTTAATAAATAAATTAAATTTAATTTTCGCAATGATCCTAATAGCAAGCACCTAAGTGCGACACATGTTTTCGGCATGCTTTTGGTCATATAAACAACATTTTATTAAAATGGATTTGACTTTATGCATTGTTATTGAAAAAATTGTAATTTCATTTAATAAATAATTAAATTTTATTTTCGCAATGATCCTAATGGCTAGCACGTAAGTGCGACACATGTTTTCGGCATGCTTTTGGTCATATAAACACCATTTCATGAAAATAGATTTGACTTTATGCATTGTTAATGAAAAAATTGAAATTTCATTTAATAAATAAATTAAATTTAATTTTCGCAATGATCCTAATAGCAAGCACCTGAGTGCGACACCTGTTTTCGGCATGCTTTTGGTCATATAAACACGATTTCATTAAAATAGATTTGACTTTATGCATTGTTAAAGAAATAATTGAAATTTCATTTAATAAATAAATTAAATTTAATTTTCGCAATGATCCTAATGGCCAGCACGTAAGTGCGACACATGTTTCCGGCATACTTTTGGTCATATAAACACTTTTTCATAAAAATAGATATGACTTTATGCATTGTTAATGAAAAAAATGGAATTTCATTAAATAAATTATATTAATTTAATTTTCGCAATGATCCTAACGGCCATCACCTAAGTGCAACACATGTTTTCGGCATGCTTTTGGTCATATAAACACGAATTTATTAAAATAGATTTGTCTTTATGAATTGTTAATGAAATAATTGAAATTTCATTTAATAAATAAATTAAATTTAATTTTCGCAATGATCCTAATAGCAAGCACCTAAGTGCAACACCTGTTTTCGGCATGCTTTTGGTCATATAAACATGATTTCATTAAAATAGATTTGACTTTATGCATTGTTAATGAAAAAATTGAAATTTTATTTAATAAATAAATTAAATTTAATTTTCGCAATGATCCTAAAAGCCAGCACCTAAGTGCGACACACGTTTTCGGCATGCTTTTGGTCATATAAACACTATTTTATTAAAATGGATTTGACTTTATGCATGGTTATTGAAAAAATTGAAATTTCATTTAATTAATAAATTAAATTTTATTTTCGCAATGATTCTAAATGCTAGCACCTAAGTGCGACACATATTTTTGGCATGCTTTTGGTCTTTTAAACACTATTTCATTAAATTAGATTTGACTTTATGCATTGTTAAAGAAATAATTGAAATTTCATTTAATAAATAAATTAAATTTAATTTTCGCAATGATCCTAATGGCCAGCACGTAAGTGCGACACATGTTTCCGGCATACTTTTGGTCATATAAACACTTTTTCATAAAAATAGATTTGACTTTATGCATTGTTAATGAAAAAAATGGAATTTCATTAAATAAATTATATTAATTTAATTTTCGCAATGATCCTAACGGCCATCACCTAAGTGCAACACATGTTTTCGGCATGCTTTTGGTCATATAAACACGAATTTATTAAAATAGATTTGTCTTTATGAATTGTTAATGAAAAAATTGAAATTTCATTTAATAAATAAATTAAATTTAATTTTCGCAATGATCCTAATAGCAAGCACCTAAGTGCGACACCTGTTTTCGGCATGCTTTTGGTCATATAAACACGATTTCATTAAAATAGATTTGACTTTATGCATTGTTAATGAAAAAATTGAAATTTTATTTAATAAATAAATTAAATTTAATTTTCGCAATGATCCTAATAGCCAGCACCTAAGTGCGACACACGTTTTCGGCATGCTTTTGGTCATATAAACACTATTTTATTAAAATGGATTTGACTTTATGCATTGTTATTGAAAAAATTGAAATTTCATTTAATTAATAAATTAAATTTTATTTTCGCAATGATTCTAAATGCTAGCACCTAAGTGCGACACATATTTTTGGCATGCTTTTGGTCTTATAAACACTATTTCAATAAATTAGATTTGACTTTATGCATTGTTAATGAAAAAATTGAAATTTCATTTAATAAATAAATTTAATTTAATTTTCGCAATGATCCTAAAAGCTAGCACCTAAGTGCGACACATGTTTTCAGCAAGATTTTTGTCATATAAACACTATTTCATTAAAACAGATTTGACTTTATGCATTGTTAATGAAAAAATTGAAATTTCATTTAATAAATAAATTTAATTTAATTTTCGCAAAGATCCTAATAACCAGCACCTAAGTGCCACACTCGTTTTCGGCATGCTTTCGGTCACATAAACACTGTTCTATTAAAATAGATTTGACTTTATGCATTGTTAATGAAAAAATAGAAATTTCATTTAATAAACAATTAAAATTAATTTTCGCAATGATCCTAATAGCTAGCACCTAAGTGCGAAAAAGGTTTTCGGCATGCTTTTCGTTGTATACGCACAATTTCATAAAATTTGACTTTATGCATTGTTAATGAAAAAATAGAAGTTTCATATAATAAATGAATTTAATTTAATTTTCGCAATGATCCTAATAGCTAGCACCTAAGTGCGACACATATTTTCGGCCTACTTTTGGTCATATAAACACGATTTCATTACAATAGATTTGACTTTATGCATTGTTAATGAAAAAATTGAAATTTCATTTAATAAATAAATTAAATTTAATTTTCGCAATGATCCTAATAACTAGCACGTAAGTGCCACACACGTTTTCGGCATGCTTTCGGTCACGTAAACACTGTTCTATTAAAATAGATTTGACTTTATGCATTGTTAATGAAAAAATAGAAATTTCATTTAATAAACAATTAAAATTAATTTTCGCAATGATCCTAAAAGCTAGCACCTAAGTGCGAAACATGTTTTCGGCATGCTTTTGGTTGTATACACACGATTTCATAAAAATGAATTTGACTTTATGCATTGTTAATGAAAAAATAGAAATTTCATATAATAAATAAATAAAAATTAATTTTCGCAATGATCCTAATAGCTAGCACCTAAGTGCGACACATGTTTTCGGCATGATTTTGGTCATATAAACACGATTTTACAAAAATAGATTTGACTTTATGCATTGTTAATGAAAAAATTTAAATTTCATTTAATTAATAAATTAAATTTAATTTTCGCAATGATCCTAAAGGCTAGCACCTAAGTGCGACACATATTTTCGGCATGCTTTTGGTCTTATAAACACTATTTCATTAAAATAGATTTGACTTTATGCATTGTTAATGAAAAAATTGAAATTTCATTTAATAAATAAATTTAATTTAATTTTCGCAATGATCCTAAGAGCTAGCACCTAAGTGCGACACATGTTTTCAGCAAGAATTTTGTCATATAAACACTATTTCATTAAAACAGATTTGACTTTATGCATTGTTAATGAAAAAATTGAAATTTCATTTAATAAATAAATTAAAATTAATTTTCGCAATGATCCTAATAACCGGCACCTAAGTGCCACACACGTTTTCGGCATGCTTTCGGTCACGTAAACACTGTTCTATTAAAATAGATTTGACTTTATGCATTGTTAATGAAAAAATAGAAATTTCATTTAATAAACAATTAAAATTAATTTTCGCTATGATCCTAAAAGCTAGCACCTAAGTGCGAAACATGTTTTTGGCATGCTTTTGGTTGTATACATACGATTTCATAAAAATGAATTTGACTTTATGCATTGTTAATGAAAAAATAGAAATTTCATATAATAAATAAATTTAATTTAATTTTCGCAATGATCCTAATAGCTAGCACCTAAGTGCGACACATGTTTTCGGCATGATTTTTGTCATATAAACACTATTTCATTAAAACCGATTTGACTTAATGCATTGGTAATGAAAAAATTGAAATTTCATTTAATAAATAAATTTAATTTAATTTTCGCAATGATCCTTACATCTAGCACCTAAGTGCGACACATGTTTTCGGCATGCTTTTGGTCATATAAACACTATTTTATTAAAATGGATTTGACTTTATGCATTGTTAATGAAAAAATAGAAATTTCATATAATAAATAAATTTAATTTAATTTTCGCAAAGATCCTAAAAGCTAGCACCTAAGTGCGACAAATATTTTCGGCATGCTTTTGGTCATATAAACACGATTACTTTAAAATAGATTTGACTTTATGCATTGTTAATGAAAAAATTGAAATTTCATGTAATAAATAAATTTAATTTAATTTTCGCAATGATCCTAATAGCTAGCACCTAAGTGCGACAAATATTTTCGGCATGCTTTTGGCCATATAAACACGATTACATTAAAATGGATTTGACTTTATGCATTGTTAATGAAAAAATTGAAATTTCATTTAATAAATGAATTTAATTTAATTTTCGCAATGATCCTAATAGCAAGCACCTAAGTGTGACACATGTTTTTGGCATTCTTTTGGTCATATAAACACTATTTCATGAAAATAGATTTGACTTTATGAATTGTTAATGAAAAAATTGAAATTTCATTTAAAAATTAATTAAATTTAATTTTCGAAATGAACCCAATTGCTAGCACCCAAGTGCGACACATGTTTTCGGCATGCTTTCGGTCATATAAACCCTATTTTTTAAAATAGATTTGACTTTATGCATAGTTAATGAAAAAATTGAAATTTCATTTAATAAATAAATTTAATTTAATTTTCGCAATGATCCTTACATCTAGCACCTAAGTGCGACACATGTTTTCGGCATGCTTTTGGACATATAAACACTATTTTATTAAAATAGATATGACTTTATGCATTGTTAATGAAAAAATTGAAATTTCATTTAATAAATAAATTAAATTTTATTTTCGCAATGATCCTAATTGCTAGCACCTAAGTGCGACACATGTTTTCGGCATACTTTTTGTCATATAAACACGATTTCATTAAAATAGATTTGATTTTATGGTTGTTAATGAAAAAATTTAAATTTCATTTAGTAAATAAATTAAATTTAATTTTCGCAAAGATCGTAATAGCTTGCACCTAAGTGCGACACATGTTTTCGGCATGATTTTAGTCATATAATCACTATTTCATCAAAATAGATTTGACTTTATGCATTGTAAATGAAAAAATTGAAATTTCATTTAATAAATAAATTAAATTTAATTTTCGCATGGATCCAAATAGCTAGCACCTAAGTGCGACACATGTTTTCGGCATGCTTTTGGTCATATAAACACTGTTTTATTAAAATAGATATGACTTTATGCATTGTTAATGAAAAAATTAAAATTTCATTTAATAAATAAATTAAATTTTATTTTCGCAATGATCCTAATAGCTAGCACCTAAGTGCGACACATGTTTTCGGCATGCCTTTGGTCATTTTAACACGATTTCATTAAAATAGATTTGACTTTATGCATTGTTGATGAGAAAATTGAAATTTCATTTAATAAATGAATTTAATTTAATTTTCGCAATGATCCTAATAGCTAGCACCTGAGTGCGACACATGTTTTCGGCATGCTTTTGGTCATATAAACACGATTACTTTCAAATAGATTTGACTTTATGCATTGTTAATGAAAAAATTAAAATTTCATTTAATAAATGAATTTAATTTAATTTTCGCAATGATCCTAATAGCCAGCACCTGAGTGCGACACATGTTTTCGGCATGCTTTTGGTCATATAAACACTATTTTATTAAAATAGATTTGACTTTATGCATTGTTAATGAACAAATTAAAATTTCATTTAATAAATAAATTAAATTAAATTTTCGCAAAGATCCTAATAGCCAGCACCTAGGTGCGACACATGTTTACGGCATTCCTTTGGTCAGATAAACACTATTTTATTAAAACAGATTTGACTTTATGCATTCTTAATGAAAAATTTGAAATTTCATTTAATAAAAAACTAAATTTAATTTTCGCAATGATTCTAATTGCTAGCACCTAAGTGCGACACATGTTTTCGGCATTCTTTTGGTCATATAAACACGATTTTAATAAAATAGATTTGACATTATGCATTGTTAATGTAAAAATTGAAATTTCATTTAATAAATAAATTAAATTTAATTTTCGCAAAGATCCTAATAGCTAGCACCTAAGTGCGACACATGTTTTCGGCATTCTCTTGGTCGTATAAACACTAATTAATAAAATAGATTTGACTTTATGCATTGTTAATGAAAAATTTGAAATTTCATTTAATAAATAAATTAAATTAAATTTTCGCAAAGATCCTAATAGCTAGCACCTAAGTGCGACACATGTTTTCGGCATTCTTTTGGTCATATAAACACGATTTTAATCAAATAGATTTGACATTATGCATTGTTAATGAAAAAATTGAAATTTCATTTAATAAATAAATTAAATTTAATTTTCGCAAAGATCCTAATAGCTAGCACCTAAGTGCGACACATGTTTTCGGCATTCTCTTGGTCGTATAAACACTAATTAATAAAATAGATTTGACTTTATGCATTGTTAATGAAAAATTTGAAATTTCATTTAATAAATAAATTAAATTAAATTTTCGCAAAGATCCTAATAGCTAGCACCTAAGTGCGACACATGTTTTCGGCATTCTTTTGGTCTTATAAACACTATTTCATGAAAATTGATTTGACTTTATGCATTGTTAATGAAAAAATTGAAATTTCATTTAATAAATAAATTAAATTTAATTTCCGCAATGATCCTAATAGCTAGCACCTAAGTGCGACACATGTTTACGGCATTCTTATGGTCATATAAACACTATTTCATTAAAATAGATTTGACTTTATGCATTGGTAATGAAAAAATTAAAATTTCGTTTAATTAATAAATTAAATTTAATTTTCGCAATGATCCTAATGGCTAGCACCTAAGTGCGACACATGTTTTTGGCATGCTCTTGGTAATATAAACACTATTTCATAAAAATAGATTTGACTTTATGCATTGTTAATGAAAAAATTGAAATTTTATTTAATAAATAAATTAAATTTAATTTTCGCAATGATCCTAAAAGCTAGCATCTAAGTGCGACACATGTTTTCGGCATGCTTTTGGTCATATAAACACGATTTCATCAGAAAAGATTTGACTTTATGCATTGTTAATGCAAATATAGAAATATAAACACTATTTCATTAAAATAGATTTGACTTTATGCATTGCTAATGAAAAAATTGAAATTTCATTTAATAAATTAATTTAATTTAATTTTCGCAATGATCCTAATGGCTATCACCTAAGTGCGACACATGTTTTCAGCATGATTTTGGTCATATAAACACTATTTCATTAAAATAGATTTGACTTTTTGAATTGTTAATGAAAAAATTGAAATTTCATTTAATAAATAAATTAAACTTAATTTTCGCAAAGATCCTAATAGCTAGCACCTAAGTGCAACACATGTTTTCGGCATTTTTTGGTAATATAAACACTATTTCATTAAAATAGATTTGACTTTATGCATTGTTAATGAAAAAATTGAAATTTCATTTAAAAAATAAATTACATTTAATTTTCGCAATGATCCTAATAGCTAGCACCTAAGTGCGACACATGTTTTCGGCATTCTTTTGGTCATATAAACACTATTTTAATAAAATAGATTTGACTTTATGCATTGTTAATGAAAAAATTGAAATTTCATTTAATAAATAAATTAAATTTAATTTTCGCAAAGATCCTAATAGCTAGCACCTAAGTGCGTCACATGTTTTCGGCATGCTTTTGGTCATATAAACACGATTTCATCAGAAAAGATTTGACTTTATGCATTGTTAATGCAAATATAGAAATATAAACACTATTTCATTAAAATAGATTTGACTTTATGCATTGTTAATGAAAAAATTGAAATTTCATTTAATCAATAAATTTAATTTAATTTTCGCAATGATCCTAATAGCTAGCATCTAAGTGCGACACATGTTTTTGGCATGCTCTTGGTAATATAAACACTATTTCATAAAAATAGATTTGACTTTATGCATTGTTAATGAAAAAATTGAAATTTCATTTAATAAATAAATTAAATTTAATTTTCGCAATGATCCTAAAAGCTAGCATCTAAGTGCGACACATGTTTTCAGCATGCTTTTGGTCATATAAACACTATTTCATTAAAATAGATTTGACTTTAAGCATTGTTCATAAAAAAATTAAAATTTCATTTAATAAATAAATTTAATTTAATTTTCGCAATGATCCTAAAAGCTGGAATCTAAGTGCGACACATGTTTTTTGCATGCTTTTGGTCATATAAACACTATTTTATTAAAAGAGATTTGACTTTATGCATTGTTAATGAAAAAATTGAAATTTCTTTTAATAAATAAATTAAATTTAATTTTCCCAATGATCCTAATGACAAGCACCTAAGTGCGACACATGTTTTCGGAATGCTTTTGGTCGAATAAACACCATTTCATGAAAATAGATTTGACTTTATGCATTGCTAATGAAAAAATTGAAATTTCATTTAATAAATTATTTTAATTTAATTTTCGCAATGATCCTAATGGCTATCACCTAAGTGCGACACATGTTTTTAGCATGCTTTAGGTCATATAAACACGATTTCTTCAGAAAAGATTTGACTTTATGCATTGTTAATGCAAAAATAGAAATTTCATTTAGTAAATAAATTAAATTTAATTTTCGCAATGATCCTAATGGCTAGCACCTAAGTGCGACATATGTTTTCGGCGTGCTTTTGGCCATATAAACAATATTTCTTTAAAAAAGATTTGACGTTATGCATTGTTAATGAAAAATTTGAAATTTCATTTAGTAAATAAATTAAATTTAATTTTCGCAATGATCCTAATAGCTTGCACCTAAGAGCGACACATGTTTTCCGCATGCTTTTGGTCGTATAAACAAGCTTTTAATAAAATAGATTAGACTTTATGCATTGTTAATAAAAAATTTGAAATTTCATTAAATAAATAAATTAAATTAAATTTTCGCAAAGATCCTTATGGCTGGCACCTAAGTGCTACACATGTTTAAGGCATGCTTTTGGTCATATAAACACTATTTCATTAAAATATATTTGACTTTATGCATTGTTAATGAAAAAAATTGAAATTTCATTTAATTAATGAATTAAATTTAATTTTCGCAATGATCCTAATGGCTAGCACCTAAGTGCGACACATATTTTCGGCCTACTTTTGGTCATATAAACACGATTTCATTAAAACAGATTTGACTTTATGCATTGTTAATGAAAAAATTGAAATTTCATTTAATAAATAAATTAAATTTAATTTTCGCAATGATCCTAATTGCCAGCACCTGAGTGCGACACATGTTTTCGGCATGCTTTTGGTCATATACACACTATTTTATTAAAATATATTTGACTTTATGCATTGTTAATGAAAAAATTGAAATTTCATTTAATAAATAAATTAAATTTAATTTTCGCAATGATCCTAATAGCTAGCACCTAAGATCGACACATGTTTACGGCATTCTTTCGGTCAAATAAACACTATTTCATTAAAATAGATTTGACTTAATGCATTGTTAATGAAAAAATTGAAATTTCATTTAATAAATAAATTAAATTTAATTTTTGCAAAGATCCTAATAGCTAGCACCCAAGTGCGACACATGTTTTCGGCATGCTTTTGGTCAAATAAACACGATTTTATTGAAATCAATTTGACTTTATGCATTGGTAATAAAAAAATAGAAATTTCATTTAATAAATAAGATAAATTTTATTTTCGCAATGATCCTAATAGCTAGCACCTAAGTGCGACACATGTTTTCGGCATGCTTATGGTCGTATAAACACGATTTTAATCAAATAAATTCAACTTTATCCATTGTTGATGAAAAAATTTAAATTTCATTTAATAAATGAATTTATTTTAATTTTCGCAATGATCCTAATAGCTAGCACCTGAGTGCGACACATGTTTTCGGCATGCTTTTGGTCATATAAACACGATTACATTAAAATGGATTTGACTTCATTCATTGTTAATTAAAAAATTGAAATTTAATTTAATAAATGAATTTAATTTAATTTTCGCAATGATCCCTATTGCCAGCACCTGAGTGCGACACATGTTTTCGGCATGCTTTTGGTCATATAAACACTATTTTATTAAAATAGATTCGACTTTATGCATTGTTAATGAAAAAATTGAAATTTCATTTAATAAATAAATTAAATTTAATTTTCGCAATGATCCTAATGGCTTGCACCTAAATGCGACACATGTTTTCGGCATGCTTTTGGTCATTTAAACACTATTTTATTAAAATAGATTCGACTTTATGCATTGTTAATGAAAAAATTGAAATTTCATTTAATAAATAAATTAAATTTAATTTTCGCAATGATCCTAATGGCTTGCACCTAAGTGCGACACATGTTTTCGGCATGCTTTTGGTCATATAAACACTATTTTATTAAAATAGATTTGACTTTATGCATTGTTAATAAAAAAATTGAAATTTCATTCAATAAATAAATTAAATTTAATTTTCGCAATGATCCTAATAGCTAGCACCTAAGTGCGACACATGTTTTTGGCATGCTTTTGGTCATACAAACACTATTTTATTAAAATAGATTTGACTTTATGCATTGTTAATAAAAAAATTGAAATTTCATTCAATAAATAAATTAAATTTAATTTTCTCAACGATCCTAACAGCTAGCAGCTTAATGCGACACATGTTTACGGCATGCTTTTGGTCATATAAACACTATATTATTAAAATATATTTGACTTTATGCATTGTTAATGAAAAAATTGAAATTTCATTTAATAAATAAATTAAATTTAATTTTTGCAATGATCCTTATAGCTAGCACCTAAGTGCGACACATGTTTTCGGCATGCTTTTGGGCATATAAAAACTATTTTATTAAAATAGATTTGACTTTATGCATTGTTAATAAAAAAATTGAAATTTAATTCAATAAATAAATTAAATTTAATTTTCTCAATGATCCTAACAGCTAGCAGCTAAGTGCGACACATGTTTTCGGCATGCTTTTGGTCATATAAACACTATTTTATTAAAATAGGTATGACTTTATGCTTTGTTAATGAAAAAATTGAAATTTCATTTAATAAATAAATTAAATTTTATTTTCGCAATGATCCTAATAGCTAGCACTTAAGTGCGACACATGTTTTCGGCATGCTTTTGGTCATATAAACACGATTACATTAAAATGGATTTGACTTCATTCATTGGTAATTAAAAAATTGAAATTTAATTTAATAAATGAATTTAATTCAATTTTTGCAATGATCCCAATTGCCAGCACCTGAGTGCGACACATGTTTTCGGCATGTTTTGGGTAATATAAACACTATTTTATTAAAATAGATTCGACTTTATGCATTGTTAATGAAAAAATTGAAATTTCATTTAATAAATAAATTAAATTTAATTTTCGCAATGATCCTAATGGCTAGCACCTAAGTGCGACACATGTTTTCGGCATGCTTTTGGTCATTTAAACACTATTTTATTAAAATAGATTCGACTTTATGCATTGTTAATGAAAAAATTGAAATTTCATTTAATAAATTAATTTAATTTAATTTTCGCAATGATCCTAATGGCTAGCACCTAAGTGCGACACATGTTTTCGGCATGCTTTTGGTCATATAAACACTATTTTATTAAAATAGATTTGACTTTATGCATTGTTAATAAAAAAATTGAAATTTCATACAATAAATAAATTAAATTAAATTTTCGCAATGATCCTAATAGCTAGCACCTAAGTGCGACACATGTTTTCGGCATGCTTTTGGTCATATAAACACTATTTTATTAAAATAGATTTGACTTTATGCATTGTTAATAAAAAAATTGAAATTTCATTCAATAAATAAATTAAATTTAATTTTCTCAATGATCCTAACAGCTAGCCGCTATGTGCGACACATGTTTTCGGCATGCTTTTGGTCATATAAACACTATTTTATTAAAATAGATTTGACTTTATGCATTGTTAATGAAAAAATTGAAATTTCATTTAATAAATAAATTTAATTTAATTTTCGCAATGATCCTAATAGCTAGCACCTAAGTGCGACACATGTTTTCGGCATGCTTTTGGTTATATAAACACTATTTTATTAAAATAGATTTGACTTTATGCATTGTTAATAAAAAAATTGAAATTTCATTCAATAAATAAATTAAATTTAATTTTCTCAATGATCCTAACAGCTAGCAGCTAAGTGCGACACATGTTTTCGGCATGCTTTTGGTCATATAAACACTATTTTATTAAAATAGGTATGACTTTATGCTTTGTTAATGAAAAAATTGAAATTTCATTTAATAAATAAATTAAATTTTATTTTCGCAATGATCCTAATAGCTAGCACTTAAGTGCGACACATGTTTTCGGCATGCCTTTTGGTCATATAAACACGATTTCATTAAAATAGATTTGACTTTATGCATTGTTAATGAAAAAATTGAAATTTCATTTAATAAATAAATTAAATTTAATTTTCGCAAAGATCCTAATAGCTAGCACCTAAGTGCGACACATGATTACGGCTTTCTTCTGGTCATATAAATACCATTTTATTAAAATAGATTTGACTTTATGCATTGTTAATGAAAAAATTGAAATTTCATTTAATAAATAAATTAAATTTAATTTTCGCAATGATCCTAATAGCTAGCACCTAAGTGCGACACATGTTTACGGCATTCTTTCGGTCAAATAAACACTATTTCATTAAAATAGATTTGACTTAATGCATTGTTAATGAAAAAATTGAAATTTCATTTAATAAATAAATTAAATTTAATTTTCGCAAAGATCCTAATAGCTAGCACCCAAGTGCGACACATGTTTTCGGCATGCTTTTGGTCAAATGAACACGATTTTATTGAAATCAATTTGACTTTATGCATTGTTAATAAAAAAATAGAAATTTCATTTAATAAATAAGATAAATTTTATTTTCGCAATGATCCTAATAGCTAGCACCTAAGTGCGACACATGTTTTCGGCATGCTTATGGTCGTATAAACACGATTTTAATCAAATAAATTCGACTTTATGCATTGTTGATGAAAAAATTGAAATTTCATTTAATAAATAAATTAAACTTAATTTTCGCAATGATCCTAATGGCTAGCACCTAAGTGCGACACATGTTTTCGGCTTGCTTTTGGTCATATAAACACAATTTTATTAAAATGGATTTGACTTTATGCATTGTAAATCAAAAAATTGAAATTTCATTTAATAAATAAATTAAATATTATTTTCGCAATGATCCTAATGGCTAGCACCTAAGTGCGACACATGTTTCCGGCATGCTTTTTGTCAAATAAACACTTTTTCATAAAAATAGATTTGACTTTATGCATTGTTAATGAAAAAATTGAAATTTCATTTAATAAATTAATTTAATTTAATTTTCGCAATGATTGTAACGGCTATCACCTAAGTGCAACACATGTTTTCGGCATGCTTTTGGTCATATAAACACTATTTCATTAAAACAGATTTAACTTTATGCATTGGTAATGAAAAAATTGAAATTTCATTTAATAAATAAACTAAATTTAATTTTCGCAATGATTCTAATTGCCAGCACCTAAGTGCGACACATGTTTTCGGCATTCTTTTGGTCATATAAACACTATTTTATTAAAATGGATTTGACTTTATGCATTGTTAATGAAAAAATTGAAATTTCATTTAATAAATAAATTAAATTAAATTTTCGCAAAGATCCTAATAGCTAGCACCTAAGTGCGACACATGTTTACGGCATACTTTTGGTCAAATAAATACTATTTCATTAAAATAGATTTGACTTAATGCATTGTTAATGAAAAAATTGAAATTTCATTTAATATCTAAATTAAATTTAATTTTCGCAAAGATCCTAATAGCTAGCACCTAAGTGCGACACATGTTTTAGGCATACTTTTGGTCATATAAACACGATTTCATTAAAATATATTTGACTTTATGCTTTCTTAATGAAAAAATGGAAATTTCATTTAATAAAAATATTAAATTAAATTTTCGCAATGATCCTAATAGCCAGCGCTTAAGTGCGACACATGTTTTCCGCATGCTTTTGGTCATATAAACACGATTTCATTAAAATAGATTTGAATTTATGCATTGTTAATGAAAAAATAAAAATTTCATTTAATTAATAAATTAAATTTAATTTTCGCAAAGATCCTAATGGCTAGCACCTAAGTGCGACACATGTTTACGGCATGCTTTTGGTCATATAAACACTATTTCATTAAAATATTTTTGACTTTATGCATTGTTTATGAAAAAATTAAAATTTCATTTAAATAATAAATTTAATTTAATTTTCGCAATGATCCTAATGGCTAGCACCTGAGTGCGACACATATTTTCGGCATGCTTTAGGTCTTATAAACACTATTTCATTAAAATAGATTTGACTTGATGCATTGTTAATGAAAAAATTAAAATCTCATTTAATTAATAAATTAAATTTAATTTTCGCAATGATCCTAATAGCTAGCACCTAAGTGCGACACATGATTACGGCTTTCTTCTGGTCAGATAAACACTATTTCATTAAAATAGATTTGACTTTATGAATTGTTAATGAAAAAATTAAAATTTCGTTCAATTAATAAATTAAATTTAATTTTCGCAATGATTCTAATGGCTAGCACCTAAGTGCGACACATGTTTTCGGCATGCTATTTGTAATGTAAACACTATTTTATAAAAATTAGATTTGACTTTATGCATTGTTAATGAAAAAACTGAAATTTCATTTAATAAATAAATTAAATTTAATTTTCGCAATGATCCTAATAGCTAGCACCTAAATGCGACACATGTTTTCGGCATGCTTTTGGTCAAATGACCACGATTTTATTGAAATGGATTTGACTTTATGCATTGGTAATAAAAAAATAGAAATTTCATTTAATAAATAAATAAATTTATATTTTCGCAATGATCCTAATAGCTAGCACCTAAGTGCGACACATGTTTACGGCATTCTTTTGGTAAAATAAAAACTATTTCATTAAAATAGATTTGACTTAATGCATTGTTGATGAAAAAATTGAAATTTCATTTAAGAAATAAATTAAATTTAATTTTCGCAATGATCCTAATAGCTAGCACCTAAGTGCGACACATGTTTTCGGCATGCTTTTGGTCATATAAACACTATTTCATTAAAATAGATTTGACTTTGTGCATTGTTAATGAAAAAATTGAAATTTCAATTAATTAATAAATTTAATTTAATTTTCGCAATGATCCTGTGATGGAATAATTATGTCCTAAATAATAAAGTGTTGTAATGTATGTGCTGAGTCGGAATTGTGTAAGAATGTGTGCTGACTCCAGATTGCAATGCAATGGCAATTAATGGGGTCAGAGAATGAATGGCTGAATGATTGATATTAAGCTAGTTAGTTCTTAGTAGAGAGTCGAAGAAGAGGCATGTATTCTAGTAATTCAATAAAATGAGTAAAATGAATAAGTGAAGCGTTTCCATGAAGTTCCCGAGCGGCCCGAGGAAGAAACATCACATGGCGATCCTGCCAGGATTTTATCCTTAAACACAAAGCACAACTCGATTTTGAAAAATTTAAGTTTTCCTTTTGGCATAATTCGTTGAAAATTGTGTTAGACATAGAATCTGACTACAATGAGGTTAGTAGCATTCCACCCCGGTGTGAAGTTGTTAAATATTTCTCGGTGGATGAATTAGATGATTGTGTTGTGATGCCATTAGAAATTGCAGACGGTGTATTTACAGCAAGCATCATAGCTCGCCCAGACTCGCATAAAATTCCAGTGCGTATTCTTAATACAACCGACCGCGAAGTACAAATTAGAAATTTTCAACCAAAGATTAGCAAGCTGACAGAGTTTGAATTATATAAATTTGAGACGGCTGACATGACAGTGGATAGGATTGATAAATTACTGGATTTGGTTAACGTAAAACACTTAAATAAAGAAGAAATAACAACGATACACAAAATTTGTGCGAAATATGCCGACACATTCCTTTTGGAAGGTGATAAGTTGACAGTGACAAATATTATTAAAGAAAGTATTCGAGTAAAAAAAGATTCACATCCTGCTTATGTAAAACCATTTAGACTACCACAAGCTCACCAAACTGAAATTGATACTCAAATAAATAAAATGCTTAAAGAGGGTATAATTGAGGAAACAAGATCAAATTGGTCGTCACCTTTGCTGATTGTTCCAAAGAAAAGTGATACAGGTGGCAACAAGTGGAGAGTGGTAATCGATTATAGACAATTGAACAAAAATATTGAAGATGACCGATTTCCTTTACCTAATGTTACGGAAATTTTAGATTTGTTGTCAGGAGCGATTTACTTTTCTCATTTAGATCTATCACAAGGTTATTATCAAGTTGAATTAGAGCACAACAGTAGGAAATATACAGCATTTACTACAAGAAAGGGTCAGTTTCAAATGACAAGGTTACCGATGGGTCTAAAAACCAGCCCTAGTTCATTTTCAAGAGTAATGACTATAGCAATGTCAGGATTAAATTACGATTCATGTTTTGTATATCTCGATGATTTAATCGTTTTCGGAAATAGCTTACAACAGCATAATCAAAATTTAGTTAAAGTATTAGATAGACTTCGAAATGTAAATTTGAAATTAAATCCTTCGAAATGTCAATTTCTTAAAAAAGAAATATTATATTTAGGTCATGTAATTTCATCAGAGGGTATATCACCAGATCCAAGTAAAATTAGTTCTATTCTTAACTACCCTGTTCCACAAAATGCTGATGAATGTAGACGATTTGTAGCTTTTGCAAACTATTACAGAAAATTTATTCCAAATTTCGCGCAAATTGCAAATCCGTTAAATAAATTAAGTAGAAAGGCAGCAATATTTAACTGGGATGATATCTGTCAAATGTCGTTTAAAACTTTACAAAATTGTTTAGTTAATCCACCAATCTTACAGTATCCTAATTTTGCTTCAGAAAATGAATTTATTTTAACAACAGATGCCTCTGGCTATGCAATAGGCGCTGTGTTATCGAATTCAGATAATAAACCAGTTGCTTATGCTAGTAGAGCGTTAAATAAAGCGGAAATAAATTATGCAACAATAGAAAAAGAATTGTTGGCCATCGTATGGTCAGTAAAACATTTTAGACCGTATTTGTATGGACGAAAATTTAGAATCCTTACTGACCATAGACCGTTAATATATCTTTTTGGAATGAACAACCCATCTTCACGATTGACTAAATTTAGATTAGTGTTAGAGGAATTTG
Organism: Ocypus olens; assembly: GCA_910593695.2. Classification (NCBI taxonomy): domain Eukaryota; kingdom Metazoa; phylum Arthropoda; class Insecta; order Coleoptera; family Staphylinidae; genus Ocypus; species Ocypus olens. Next base: position 38,536,317 of record OU343060.1, read on the forward strand.
ATTTCTCTGTGCATTATGTTAAAGGTAAAGAAAACACAACTGCAGATGCACTATCTAGAATTAAAATCGAATTGAATGATCTTAGAGATATGTCGAAAAATATTAATGTAAACATAATAACAAGGTCAAGGGAGTATAAAAAAGTCGACAACGAAATTCTGACGGATTTAAGTCAAACTAACAATAATCGGACAGGCCATCCGGGACTTGTTGAGTTACTAAAGCCACCAGAAAACGCAATTGAATTAAAACATATGTCACAACCAAGATTGAAAACTTCTTGCAATGAACAAGTAGGAAATTCGGGAAATATTATATATAATAAAAGATTGAAGGTAATTTATATGAAACTAGGTACTCGATCAACGCCAGCCCTAGACGCGGAGTTGAGAGACTTAGAAAGAATTTGTAGAGATAATGGGATTGCGCAATTATATATAGAAAAAAGTCCGGCAAATTATCAATTAATAACCCGATTATCAAAACAACTTGGAAGGATCAGAGATTTAAAAATTAAAGTATGTATTATAAACAAAGCAAATAGAATTGAATGCAAACAGACGCGGCAAGTGATACTCAATGACTTCCATCTCCTTCATACTGGAGGCCATGCAGGTATAAACCGTATGTATGCAAATATAAAACGTTACTATTTTTGGGAGAATCTAAAAGAAGATGTTAGCAAATTTGTTCAAAAATGTGATGACTGTCAGAGGTACAAACATTCGAGATCTCACTTTGAACCCTTAACAGTTACCACTACCGCCTCTTCGGCGTTTGAGAAAATTTATTTAGACCTCGTGGGTCCATTGCCTCAAGACCAGGAAGATAATAGGTATATCATGACAATTCAATGCGAATTAACCAAATTTGTTGAATGTTATCCGATAGAGAATAAGGAAGCTCTAACTGTAGCAAAATCGTTTGTCAATAACTTCGTATTAAGGTTTGGGATACCCGAAGTGATTGTTACTGATCAGGGTACTGAGTTCTTAGCAAAAACGTTTAAAGAAGCTTCAAAACTGTTGGGAATTTCACAATTAACTTCTACAGCGTATCATCATGAAACCTTAGGAGCATTAGAAAACACACACAAACATTTAACAGCATATTTAAGAATTCAAACTTCAAAATTTCCTGATACGTGGAGTTCTTGGGTACCGTTTTGGTGCTTTTCATTCAATAATAGTGTGCATTCAGAAACAAAATATACGCCTTATGAATTAGTATTTGGAAAAAAGAGTATATTACCAAGTAATATTGTTAGCAACCTACAACCTATCTATAACTTTGATAATTACTCTAACGAATTAAAGTTTAGATTAAAATCAGCATGGGACGATGCAAAAATGAAATTAATCGAATCTAAGCTAAAAAGAAAAAGTAAATTAGATGTAAAAGCCAAATGTGTTAGTTATAAGTTTAATGATAAGGTATTACTAAGGAATGAAGCGGGTAATAAACTTGATGAAGTGTATAAAGGTCCGTTTAAAGTTATAAGGGAAGATAATACGAATGTGACGTTAAAAATTAATAACAAGCTAGTGACGGTACATAAAAACAGAGTGAAAAGTTACGGTGTTAAAAAAAAAAAAAAAAAAAAAAAAAAAAAAGTGAACGGTAGATATGTAAGAATGTAATAAGTATGTATTAGGGTAATGTAGAAAAATTTAATCATTGTAATAATTAAATTTTATTCTGTTAGGATGAAGGTGTGATGGAATAATTATGTCCTAAATAATAAAGTGTTGTAATGTATGTGCTGAGTCGGAATTGTGTAAGAATGTGTGCTGACTCCAGATTGCAATGCAATGGCAATTAATGGGGTCAGAGAATGAATGGGTGAATGATTGATATTAAGCTAGTTAGTTCTTAGTAGAGAGTCGAAGAAGAGGCATGTATTCTAGTAATTCAATAAAATGAGTAAAATGAATAAGTGAAGCGTTTCCATGAAGTTCCCGAGCGGCCCGAGGAAGAAACATCACAATCCTAAAAGCTAGCACCTAAGTGCGACACATGTTTACGGCATTCTTTTGGTCAAATAAACACTATTTCATTAAAATAGATTTGACTTAATGCATTGTTAATGAAAAAATTGAAATTTCATTTAATAAATAAATTAAATTTAATTTTCGCTAAGATCCTAATAGCTAGCACCCAAGTGCGACACATGTTTTTGGCATACTTTTGGTCAAATGACCACGATTTTATTGAAATGGATTTGACTTTATGCATTGTTAATAAAAAAATAGAAATTTCATTTAATAAATAAATAAAATTATATTTTCGCAATGATCCTAATAGCTAGTACCTAAGTGCGACACATGTTTACGGCATTCTTTTGGTCAAATAAAAACTATTTCATTAAAATAGATTTGACTTAATGCATTGTTGATGAAAAAATTGAAATTTCATTTAATGAAAGAATTTAATTTAATTTTCGCAATGATCCTAATAGCTAGCACCTAAGTGCGACACATGTTTTCGGCATGCTTTTGGTCATATAAACACGATTACATTAAAATGGATTTGACTTCAATCATTGTTAATTAAAAAATTGAAATTTCATTTAATAAATGAATTTAATTTAATTTTCGCAATGATCCTAATAGCTAGCACCTCAGTGCGACACATGTTTTCGGCATGCTTTTGGTTATTTAAACACGATTACTTTAAAATAGATTTGATTTTATGCATTGTTAATGAAAAAATTAAAATTTCATTTAATAAATGAATTTAATTTAATTTTCGCAATGATCCTAATAGCTAGCACCTGAGTGCGACACATGTTTCGGCATTCTTTTGGTCATATAAACACTATTTCATTAAAACAGATTTAACTTTATGCATTGTTAATGAAAAAATTGAAATTTCATTTAAAAACTAAATTAAATTTAATTTTCGAAATGATCCTAATAGCCAGCACCTAAGTGCGACACATATTTTCGGCATGCTTTTGACCATATAAATCCTATTTTTAAAATAGATTTGACTTTATGAATTGTTAATGAAAAAATTGAAATTTCATTTAATAAATAAATTAAATTTAATTTTCGCAATGATCCTAATAGCTAGCACCTAAGTGCGACACATGTTTTCAGCATACTTTTGGTCATATAAACACGATTTCATTAAATTAGATTTGACTTTATGCATTGTTAATGAAAAAATTGAAACTTCATTTAATAAATAAATTAAATTTAATTTTCGCAATGATCCTAATGGCTAGCACCTAAGTGCGACATATGTTTTCGGTATGCTTTTGGTCATATAAACACTATTTTACTAAAATAGATTTGACTTTATGCATTCTTAATAAAAAAAATTAAATTTCATTTAATAAACAAATTAAATTTATATTCTCGCAATGATCCTAATGGCCAGCACCTTAGTGCGATAAATGTTTTCGGCATGCTTTTGGTCATATAAACACTATTTGATTAAAATAGATTTAACTTTATGCATTGTTAATGAAAAAATTGAAATTTCATTTAATAAATAAATTGAATTTATATTCTCGCAATGATCCTAATAGCTAGCACCTAAGTTCGACTCATGTTTTGGCTTGCTTTTGGTCATATAAACACGATTTCAATAAAATAAATTTGACTTTATGCATTGGTTATGAAAAAATTGAAATTTCATTCAATAAATAAATTTAATTTAATTTTCGCAATGATCCTAATAGCTAGCACCTAAGTGCGACACATGTTTTCCGCAAGCTTTTAGTCATATAAACACGATTTCACAAAAATAGATTTGACTTTATGCATTGTTAATGAAAAAATTTAAATTTCATTTAATTAATAAATTAAATTTAATTTTCGCAATGATCCTAATAACCAGCACCTAAGTGCCACACACGTTTTCGGCATGCTTTCGGTCATATAAACACTGTTCTATTAAAATAGATTTGACTTTATGCATTGTTAATGAAAAAATAGAAATTTCATTTAATAAACAATTAAAATTAATTTTCGCAATAATCCTAATAGCTAGCACCTAAGTGCGAAACATGTTTTCGGCATGCTTTTGGTTGTATACACACGATTTCATAAAAATGGATTTGACTTTATGCATTGTTAATGAAAAAATAGAAATTTCATGTAATAAATAAATTTAATTTAATTTTCGCAATGATCCTAATAGCTAGCACCTAAGTGCGACATATGTTTTCGGCATGCTTTTGGTCATATAAACACTATTTTATTAAAATAGATTTGACTTTATGCATTGTTAATTAAAAATTGAAATTTCATTCAATAAATAAATTAAATTTATTTTTCTCAATGATCCTAACAGCTAGCAGCTAAGTGCGACACATGTTATCGGCATGCTTTTGGTCATATAAACACTATTTTATTAAAATAGGTATGACTTTATGCTTTGTTAATGAAAAAATTGAAATTTCATTTACTAAATAAATTAAATTTTATTTTCGCAATGATCCTAATAGCTAGCACTTAAGTGCGACACATGTTTTCGGCATGCCTTTTGGTCATATAAACACGATTTAATTAAAATAGAATTGACTTTATCCATTGTTAATGAAAAAAATAGAAATTTCATTTAAAAAATAAATTAAATTTAATTTTCGCAATGATCCTAATAGCTAGTACCTAAGTGCGACACATGTTTTCGGCATGATTTTGGTTGCACACACACAATTTCATGACAATGGATTTGACTTTATGCATTTTTAATGAAAAAATAGAAATTTCATATAATAAAAAAATTAAATTTAATTTTCGCAAAGATCCTAATAGCTAGCACCTGAGTGCGACACATGTTTTCGGCATGCTTTTGGTCATATAAACACTATTTTATTAAAATGGATTTGACTTTATGCATTGTTAATGAAAAAATTGAAATTTCATTTTATAAATAAATTTAATTTAATTTTCGCAATGATCCTAATAGCTAGCACCTGAGTGCGACACATGTTTTCGGCATGCTTTTGGTCATATAAACACTATTTCACTAAAATAGATTTGGCATGCTTTCGGTCTTATAAACACTGTTCTATTAAAATAGATTTGACTTTATGCATTGTTAATGAAAAAACAGAAATTTCATTTAATAAACAATTAAAATTAATTTTCGCAATGATCCTAATAGCTAGCACCTAAGTGCGACACATGTTTTTGGCATGCGTTTGGTCATATAAACACGATTTAATCAGAAAAGATTTTACTTTATGCATTGTTAATGCAAAAATAGAAATTTAATTTAGTAAACAAATAAAATTTAATTTTCGCAATGATCCTAATGGCTAGCACCTAAGTGCGACACATGTTTTCCGCATGCTTTTGGTCATATAAACACGATTTCATTAAAAGTGATTTGACTTTATTCATTGTTAATGAAAAAATAGAAATTTCATTTAATAAATAAATTAAATTTAATTTTCGCAATGATCCTAATAGCTAGCACATAAGTGCGACACATGTTTTCGGCATGCTTTTGGTCATATAAACACTATTTTATTAAAATAGATTTGACTTTATGCATTGTTAATTAAAAATTGAAATTTCATTCAATAAATAAATTAAATTTAATTTTCTCAATGATCCTAACAGCTAGCAGCTAAGTGCGACACATGTTTTCGGCATGGTTTTGGTCATATAAACACTATTTTATTAAAATAGGTATGACTTTATGCTTTGTTAATGAAAAAATTGAAATTTCATTTAATAAATAAATTAAATTTTATTTTCGCAATGATCCTAATAGCTAGCACTTAAGTGCGACACATGTTTTCGGCATGCCTTTTGGTCATATAAACACGATTTTATTAAAATAGATTTGACTTTATGCATTGTTAATGAAAAAATTTAAATTTCATTTAATAAATAAATTAAATTTAATTTTCGCAAAGATCCTAATAGCTAGCACCCAAGTGCGACACATGATTACGGCTTTCTTCTGGTCATATAAACACCATTTCATTAAAATAGATTTGACTTTATGCATTGTTAATGAAAAAATTGAAATTTCATTTCATAAATAAATTTAATTTAATTTTCGCAATGATCCTAATAGCTAGCACCTAAGTGCGACACATGTTTACGGCATTTTTTCGGTCAAATAAACACTATTTCATTAAAATAGATTTGACTTAATGCAATGTTAATGAAAAAAATGAAATTTCATTTAATAAATAAATTAAATTTAATTTTCGCAAAGATCCTAATAGCTAGCACCCAAGTGCGACACATGTTTTCGGCATGCTTTTGGTAAAATGAACACGATTTTATTGAAATCAATTTGATTTTATGCTTTCTTAATGAAAAAATGGAAATTTCATTTAAAAAATAAGATAAATTTCATTTTCGCAATGATCCTAATAGCTAGCACCTAAGTGCGACACATGTTTTCGGCATGCTTATGGTCATATAAACACGATTACATTAAAATGGATTTGACTTCATTCATTGTTAATTAAAAAGTTGAAATTTAATTTAATAAATGAATTTAATTTAATTTTCGCAATGATCCCAATTGCCAGCACCTGAGTGCGACACATGTTTTCGGCATGCTTTTGGTCGTATAAACACTATTTTATTAAAATAAATTCGACTTTATGCATTGTTAATGAAAAAATTGAAATTTCATTTAATAAATAAATTAAAGTTAATTTTCGCAATGATCCTAATGGCTAGCACCTAAGTGCGACACATGTTTTCGGCATGCTTTTGGTCATTTATACACTATTTTATTAAAATAGATTCGACTTTATGCATTGTTAATGAAAAAATTGAAATTTAATTTAATAAATAAATTAAAGTTAATTTTCGCAATGATCCTAATGGCTAGCACCTAAGTGCGACACATGTTTTCGGCATGCTTTTGGTCATATAAACACGATTACATTAAAATGGATTTGACTTCATTCATTGTTAATTAAAAAATTGAAATTTAATTTAATAAATGAATTTAATTTAATTTTCGCAATGATCCCAATTGCCAGCACCTGAGTGCGACACATGTTTTCGGCATGCTTTTGGTCGTATAAACACTATTTTATTAAAATAAATTCGACTTTATGCATTGTTAATGAAAAAATTGAAATTTCATTTAATAAATAAATTAAAGTTAATTTTCGCAATGATCCTAATGGCTAGCACCTAAGTGGGACACATGTTTTCGGCATGCTTTTGGTCATTTATACACTATTTTATTAAAATAGATTCGACTTTATGCATTGTTAATGAAAAAATTAAAATTTCATTTAATAAATAAATAAAATTTAATTTTCGCAATGATCCTAATGGCTAGCACCTAAGTGCGACACATGTTTTCAGCATGCTTTTGGTCATATAAACACAATTTTATTAAAATGGATTTGACTTTATGCCTTGTTAATGAAAAAATAGAAATTTCATTTAATAAATAAATTAAATATTATTTTCGCAATGATCCTAATGGCTAGCACCTAAGTGCGACACATGTTTCCGGCATGATTTTGGTCAAATAAACACTTTTTCATAATAATAGATTTGACTTTATGCATTGTTAATGAAAAAATTGAAATTTCATTTAATAAATTAATTTAATTTAATGTTCGCAATGATTCTAACGGCTATCACCTAAGTGCAACACACGTTTTCGGCATGCTTTTGGTCATATAAACACTATTTCATTAAAACAGATTTAACTTTATGCATTGGTAATGAAAAAATTGAAATTTCATTTAATAAATAAACTAAATTTAATTTTCGCAATGATTCTAATTGCCAGCACCTAAGTGCCACACATATTTTCGCATTTTTTTTGGTCATATAAACACTATTTTATTAAAATAGATTTGACTTTATGCATTGTTAATTAAAAATTGAAATTTCATTCAATAAATAAATTAAATTTAATTTTCTCAATGATCCTAACAGCTAGCAGCTAAGTGCGACACATGTTTTCGGCATGCTTTTGGTCATATAAACACTATTTTATTAAAATAGGTATGACTTTATGCTTTGTTAATGAAAAAATTGAAATTTCATTTAATAAATAAATTAAATTTTATTTTCGCAATGATCCTAATAGCCAGCACTTAAGTGCGACACATGTTTTCGGCATGCCTTTTGGTCATATAAACACGATTTTATTAAAATAGATTTGACTTTATGCATTGTTAATGAAAAAATTAAAATTTCATTTAATAAATAAATTAAATTTAATTTTCGCAAAGATCCTAATAGCTAGCACCTAAGTGCGACACATGATTACGGCTTTCTTCTGGTCATATAAACACCATTTCATTAAAATAGATTTGACTTTATGCATTGTTAATGAAAAAATTGAAATTTCATTTCATAAATAAATTTAATTTAATTTTCGCAATGATCCTAATAGCTAGCACCTAAGTGCGACACATGTTTACGGCATTCTTTCGGTCAAATAAACACTATTTCATTAAAATAGATTTGACTTAATGCAATGTTAATGAAAAAATTGAAATTTCATTTAATAAATAAATTAAATTTAATTTTCGCAAAGATCCTAATAGCTAGCACCCAAGTGCGACACATGTTTTCGGCATGCTTTTGGTCAAATGAACACGATTTTATTGAAATCAATTTGACTTTATGCTTTCTTAATGAAAAAATGGAAATTTCATTTAAAAAATAAGATAAATTTTATTTTCGCAATGATCCTAATAGCTAGCACCTAAGTGCGACACAAGTTTTCGGCATGCTTATGGTCATATAAACACGATTACATTAAAATGGATTTGACTTCATTCATTGTTAATTAAAAAATTGAAATTTAATTTAATAATTGAATTTAATTTAATTTTCGCAATGATCCCAATTGCCAGCACCTGAGTGCGACACATGTTTTCGGCATGCTTTTGGTCGTATAAACACTATTTTATTAAAATAAATTCGACTTTATGCATTGTTAATGAAAAAATTGAAATTTCATTTAATAAATAAATTAAAGTTAATTTTCGCAATGATCCTAATGGCTAGCACCTAAGTGCGACACATGTTTTCGGCATGCTTTTGGTCATTTATACACTATTTTATTAAAATAGATTCGACTTTATGCATTGTTAATGAAAAAATTGAAATTTCATTTAATAAATGAATTTTATTTAATTTTCGCAATGATCCTAATAGCTAGCACCTAAGTGCGACACAGGTTTTCGGCATGCTTTTGGTCATATAAACACGATTACATTAAAATGGATTTGACTTCATTCATTGTTAATTAAAAAATTGAAATTTAATTTAATAAATGAATTTAATTTAATTTTCGCAATGATCCCAATTGCCATCACCTGAGTGCGACACATGTTTTCGGCATGCTTTTGATCGTATAAACACTATTTTATTAAAATAAATTCGACTTTATGCATCGTTAATGAAAAAATTGAAATTTCATTTAATAAATAAATTAAAGTTAATTTTCGCAATGATCCTAATGGCTAGCACCTAAGTGCGACACATGTTTTCGGCATGCTTTTGGTCATTTATACACTATTTTATTAAAATAGATTCGACTTTATGCATTGTTAATGAAAAAATTGAAATTTCATTTAATAAATAAATTAAATTTAATTTTCGCAATGATCCTAATGGCTAGCACCTAAGTGCGACACATGTTTTCAGCATGCTTTTGGTCATATAAACACAATTTTATTAAAATGGATTTGACTTTATGCATTGTTAATGAAAAAATAGAAATTTCATTTAATAAATAAATTAAATATTATTTTCGCAATGATCCTAATGGCTAGCACCTAAGTGCGACACATGTTTCCGGCATGATTTTGGTCAAATAAACACTTTTTCATAATATAAGATTTGACTTTATGCATTGTTAATGAAAAAATTGAAATTTCATTTAATAAATTAATTTAATTTAATTTTCGCAATGATTCTAACAGCTATCACCTAAGTGCAACACATGTTTTCGGCATGCTTTTGGTCATATAAACACTATTTCATTAAAACAGATTTAACTTTATGCATTGGTAATGAAAAAATTGAAATTTCATTTAATAAATAAACTAAATTTAATTTTCGCAATGATTCTAATTGCCAGCACCTAAGTGCGACACATGTTTTCGCATTTTTTTGGTCATATAAACACTATTTTATTAAAATAGATTTGACTTTATGCATTGTTAATGAAAAAATTGAAATTTCATTTAATAAATAAATTAAATTTAATTTTCGCAAAGATCCTAATAGCTAGCACCTAAGTGCGACACATGTTTTCGGTATTCTTTTGGTCATATAAACACTATTTCATTAAAATAGATTTGACTTTATGCATTGTTAATGAAAAAATTGAAATTTTATTAAATAAATAAATTAAATTTAATTTTCGCCAAGATCCTAATAGCTAGCACCTAAGTGCGACACATGTTTTCAGCATGCTTTTGGTCATATAAACACTATTTCATTAAAATAGATTTGACTTAATGCATTGTTAATGAAAAAATTGAAATTTAAATTAATAAATAAATTTAATTTTATTTTCGCAATGATCCTAATAGCTAGCACCTAAGTGCGACACATGTTTACGGCATTCTTTTGGTCACATAAACACTATTTCATTAAAATAGATTTGACTTATTGCATTGTTAATGAAAAAATTGAAATTTCATTTAATAACTAAATTAAATTTAATTTTCGCAAAGATCCTAATAGCTAGCACCTAAGTGCGACACATGTTTTCGGCATACTTTTGGTCATATAAACACGATTTCATTAAAATATATTTGACTTTATGCTTTCTTAATGAAAAAATGGAAATTTCATTTAATAAAAAAATTAAATTTAATTTTCGCAATGATCCTAATAGCTAGCACTTAAGTGCGACACATGTTTTCCGCATGCTTTTGGTCATATAAACACGATTTCATTAAAATAGATTTGAATTTATGCATTCCAAATGAAAAAATAAAAATTTCATATTATTAATAAATTAAATTTAATTTTCGCAAAGATCCTAATGGCTAGCACCTAAGTGCGACACATGTTTACGGCATGCTTTTGGTCATATAAACACTATTTCATTAAAATATATTTGACTTTATGCATTGTTAATGAAAAAATTAAAATTTCATTTAAATAATAAATTAAATTTAATTTTCGCAATGATCCTAAAGGCTAGCACCTGAGTGCGACACATATTTTCGGCATGCTTTAGGTCTTATAAACACTATTTTATTAAAATAGATTTGACTTGATGCATTGTTAATGAAAAAATTAAAATCTCATTTAATTAATAAATTAAATTTAATTTTCGCAATGATCCTAATAGCTAGCACCTAAGTGCGACACATGATTACGGCTTTCTTCTGGTCATATAAACACTATTTCATTAAAATAGATTTGACTTTATGAATTGTTAATGAGAAAATTAAAATTTCGTTCAATTAATAAATTAAATTTAATTTTCGCAATGATTGTAATGGCTAGCACCTAAGTGCGACACATGTTTTCGGCATGTTTTTTGTAATGTAAACACTATTTCATAAAAAAAGATTTGATTTTATGCATTGTTAATGAAAAAATTGAAATTTCATTTAATAAATAATATAAATTTAATTTTCGCAATGATCCTAATGGCCAGCACGTAAGTGCGACACATGTTTACGGCATTCTTTTGATCGAATAAACACTATTTCATTAAAATAGATTTGACTTAATGCATTGTTAATGAAAAAATTGAAATTTCATTTAATAAATAAATTAAATTTAATTTTCGCAAAGATCCTAATAGCTAGCACCCAAGTGCGACACATGTTTTTTGCATGCTTTTGGTCAAATGACCACGATTTTATTGAAATGGATTTGACTTTATGCATTGTTAATAAAAAAACAGAAATTTCATTTAATAAATAAATAAAATTATATTTTCGCAATGATCCTAATAGCTAGCACCTAAGTGCGACACATGTTTACGGCATTCTTTTGGTAAAATAAAAACTATTTCATTAAAATAGATTTGACTTAATGCATTGTTGATGAAGAAATTGACATTTCATTTAATAAAAGAATTTAATTTAATTTTCCTAACAGCTAGCACCTAAGTGCGACACTTATTTTCGGCATGCTTTTGGTCATATAAACACGATTACATTAAAATGGATTTGACTTCATTCATTGTTAATTAGAAAATTGAAATTTCATTTAATAAATGAATTTAATTTAATTTTCGCAATGATCCTAATAGCTGGCACCTGAGTGCGACACATGTTTTCGGCATGTTTTTGGTCATATAAACACGATTACTTTAAAATAGATTTGACTTTATGCATTGGTAATGAAAAAATTGAAATTTCATTGAATAAATGAATTTAATTTAATTTTCGCAATGATCCTAATAGCAAACACCTAAGTGCGAAACATGTTTTCGGCAAACTTTTGGTCATATAAACACTATTTTATTAAAATGGATTTGACTTTATGCATTGTTATTGAAAAAATTGAAATTTCATTTAATTAATAAATTAAATTTTATTTTCGCAATGATCCTAAATGCTAGCACCTAAGTGCGACACATATTTTTGGCATGCTTTTGGTCTTATAAACACTATTTCATTAAATTAGATTTGACTTTATGCATTGTTAAAGAAATAATTGAAATTTCATTTAATAAATAAATTAAATTTAATTTTCGCAATGATCCTAATGGCCAGCACGTAAGTGCGACACGTGTTTCCGGCATACTTTTGGTCATATAAACACTTTTTCATAAAAATAGATTTGACTTTATGCATTGTTAATGAAAAAAATGGAATTTCATTAAATAAATTATATTAATTTAATTTTCGCAATGATCCTAACGGCCATTACCTAAGTGCAACACATGTTTTCGGCATGCTTTTGGTCATATAAACACGAATTTATTAAAATAGATTTGTCTTTATGAATTGTTAATGAAAAAATTGAAATTTCATTTAATAAATAAATTTAATTTAATTTTCGCAATGATCCTAATAGCAAGCACCTAAGTGCGACACCTGTTTTCGGCATGCTTTTGGTCATATAAACACGATTTCATTAAAATAGATTTGACTTTATGCATTCTTAATGAAAAAATTGAAATTTTATTTAATTAATAAATTAAATTTTATTTTCGCAATGATCCTAAAGGCTAGCACCTAAGTGCGACACATATTTTTGGCATGCTTTTGGTCTTATAAACACTATTTCAATAAATTAGATTTGACTTTATGCATTGTTATTGAAAAAATTGAAATTTCATTTAATTAATAAATTAAATTTTATTTTCGCAATGATCCTAAAGGCTAGCACCTAAGTGCGACACATATTTTTGGCATGCTTTTGGTCTTATAAACACTATTTCAATAAATTAGATTTGACTTTATGCATTGTTAATGAAAAAATAGAAGTTTCATATAATAAATGAATTTAATTTAATTTTCGCAATGATCCTAATAGCTAGCACCTAAGTGCGACACATATTTTCGGCCTACTTTTGGTCATATAAACACGATTTCATTACAATAGATTTGACTTTATGCATTGTTAATGAAAAAATTGAAATTTCATTTAATAAATAAATTAAATTTAATTTTCGCAATGATCCTAATAACTAGCACGTAAGTGCCACACACGTTTTCGGCATGCTTTCGGTCACGTAAATACTGTTCTATTAAAATAGATTTGACTTTATGCATTGTTAATGAAAAAATAGAAATTTCATTTAATAAACAATTAAAATTAATTTTCGCAATGATCCTAAAAGCTAGCACCTAAGTGCGAAACATGTTTTCGGCATGCTTTTGGTTGTATACACACGATTTCATAAAAATGAATTTGACTTTATGCATTGTTAATGAAAAAATAGAAATTTCATATAATATATAAATAAAAATTAATTTTCGCAATGATCCTAATAGCTAGCACCTAAGTGCGACACATGTTTTCGGCATGATTTTGGTCATATAAACACGATTTTACAAAAATAGATTTGACTTTATGCATTGTTAATGAAAAAATTTAAATTTCATTTAATTAATAAATTAAATTTAATTTTCGCAATGATCCTAAAGGCTAGCACCTAAGTGCGACACATATTTTCGGCATGCTTTTGGTCTTATAAACACTATTTCATTAAAATAGATTTGACTTTATGCATTGTTAATGAAAAAATTGAAATTTCATTTAATAAATAAATTTAATTTAATTTTCGCAATGATCCTAAGAGCTAGCACCCAAGTGCGACACATGTTTTCAGCAAGAATTTTGTCATATAAACACTATTTCATTAAAACAGATTTGACTTTATGCATTGTTAATGAAAAAATTGAAATTTCATTTAATAAATAAATTAAAATTAATTTTCGCCATGATCCTAATAACCAGCACCTAAGTGCCACACACGTTTTCGGCATGCTTTCGGTCACGTAAACACTGTTCTATTAAATTAGATTTGACTTTATGAATTGTTAATGAAAAAATAGAAATTTCATTTAATAAACAATTAAAATTAATTTTCGCAATGATCCTAAAAGCTAGCACCTAAGTGCGAAACATGTTTTCGGCATGCTTTTGGTTGTATACACACGATTTTATAAAAATGAATTTGACTTTATGCATTGTTAATGAAAAAATAGAAATTTCATATAATAAATAAATTTAATTTAATTTTCGCAATGATCCTAATAGCTAGCACCTAAGTGCGACACATGTTTTCGGCATGATTTTTGTCATGTAAACACTATTTCATTAAAACCGATTTGACTTAATGCATTGGTAATGAAAAAATTGAAATTTCATTTAATAAATAAATTTCATTTAATTTTCGCAATGATCCTTACATCTAGCACCTAAGTGCGACACATGTTTTCGGCATGCTTTTGGTCATATAAACACTATTTTATTAAAATGGATTTGACTTTATGCATTGTTAATGAAAAAATAGAAATTTCATATAATAAATAAATTTAATTTAATTTTCGCAAAGATCCTAAAAGCTAGCACCTAAGTGCGACAAATATTTTCGGCATGCTTTTGGTCATATAAACACGATTACTTTAAAATAGATTTGACTTTATGCATTGTTAATGAAAAAATTGAAATTTCATGTAATAAATAAATTTAATTTAATTTTCGCAATGATCCTAATAGCTAGCACCTAAGTGCGACAAATATTTTCGGCATGCTTTTGGCCACATAAACACGATTACATTAAAATGGATTTGACTTTATGCATTGTTAATGAAAAAATTGAAATTTCATTTAATAAATGAATTTAATTTAATTTTCACAATGATCCTAATAGCAAGCACCTAAGTGTGACACATGTTTTTGGCATTCTTTTGGTCATATAAACACTATTTCATGAAAATAGATTTGACTTTATGAATTGTTAATGAAAAAATTGAAATTTCATTTAAAAATTAATTAAATTTAATTTTCGAAATGAACCCAATTGCTAGCACCCAAGTGCGACACATGTTTTCGGCATGCTTTCGGTCATATAAACCCTATTTTTTAAAATAGATTTGACTTTATGCATAGTTAATGAAAAAATTGAAATTTCATTTAATAAATAAATTTAATTTAATTTTCGCAATGATCCTAATTGCTAGCACCTAAGTGCGACACATGTTTTCGGCATACTTTTTGTCATATAAACACGATTTCATTAAAATAGATTTGATTTTATGGTTGTTAATGAAAAAATTGAAATTTCATTTAGTAAATAAATTAAATTTAATTTTCGCAAAGATCGTAATAGCTTGCACCTAAGTGCGACACATGTTTTCGGCATGATTTTAGTCATATAATCACTATTTCATCAAAATAGATTTGACTTTATGCATTGTA
Organism: Ocypus olens; assembly: GCA_910593695.2. NCBI lineage: Eukaryota > Metazoa > Arthropoda > Insecta > Coleoptera > Staphylinidae > Ocypus > Ocypus olens. Next base: position 38,552,135 of record OU343060.1, read on the forward strand.
AATGAAAAAATTGAAATTTCATTTAATAAATAAATTAAATTTAATTTTCGCATGGATCCAAATAGCTAGCACCTAAGTGCGACACATGTTTTCGGCATGCTTTTGGTCATATAAACACTGTTTTATTAAAATAGATATGACTTTATGCATTGTTAATGAAAAAATTAAAATTTCATTTAATAAATAAATTAAATTTTATTTTCGCAATGATCCTAATAGCTAGCACCTAAGTGCGACACATTTTTTCGGCATGCCTTTGGTCATTTTAACACGATTTCATTAAAATAGATTTGACTTTATGCATTGTTGATGAGAAAATTGAAATTTCATTTAATAAATGAATTTAATTTAATTTTCGAAATGATCCTAATAGCTAGCACCTGAGTGCGACACATGTTTTCGGCATGCTTTTGGTCATATAAACACGATTACTTTCAAATAGATTTGACTTTATGCATTGTTAATGAAAAAATTAAAATTTCATTTAATAAATGAATTTAATTTAATTTTCGCAATGATCCTAATAGCCAGCACCTGAGTGCGACACATGTTTTCGGCATGCTTTTGGTCATATAAACACGATTACTTTAAAATAAATTTGACTTTATGCATTGTTAATGAAAAAATTGAAATTTCATTTAATAAATGAATTTAATTTAATTTTCGCAATGATCCTAATAGCTAGCACCTAAGTGCGACACATGTTTTCGGCATGTTTTTGGTCATATAAACACGATTACTTTAAAATAGATTTGACTTTAACCATTGTTAATGAAAAAATTGAAATTTCATTTAATATATGAATTTAATTTAATTTTCGCAATGATCCTAATAGCTAGCACCTAAGTGCGACACATGTTTTCGGCATGCTTTTGGTCATATAAACACTATTTTATTAAAATAGATTTGACTTTATGCATTGTTAATGAACAAATTAAAATTTTATTTAATAAATAAATTAAATTAAATTTTCGCAAAGATCCTAATAGCCAGCACCTAAGTGCGACACATGTTTACGGCATTCCTTTGGTCAGATAAACACTATTTCATTAAAACAGATTTGACTTTATGCATTCTTAATGAAAAATTTGAAATTTCATTTAATAAATAAACTAAATTTAATTTTCGCAATGATTCTAATTGCTAGCACCTAAGTGCGACACATGTTTTCGGCATTCTTTTGGTCATATAAACACGATTTTAATAAAATAGATTTGACATTATGCATTGTTAATGAAAAAATTGAAATTTCATTTAATAAATAAATTAAATTTAATTTTCGCAAAGATCCTAATAGCTAGCACCTAAGTGCGACACATGTTTTCGGCATTGTTTTGGTCTTATAAACACTATTTCATGAAAATTGATTTGACTTTATGCATTGTTAATGAAAAAAATGAAATTTCATTTAATAAATAAAATAAATTTAATTTTCGCAATGATCCTAACGGCTAGCACCTAAGTGCGACACATCTTTTTGGCATGCTTCTGGTCATATAAACACTATTTCATTAAAATAGATTTGACTTTATGTATTGTTAATGAAAAAAATGAAATTTCATTTAATAAATAAATTAAATTTAATTTTCGCTATGATCCTAATGGCCAGCACCTAAGTGCGACACATGTTTTCGGCATGCTTATGGTCATATAAACGCTACTTCATTAAAATAGATTTGACTTAATGCGTTGTTAATTAAAAAATAGAAATTTCATTTAATTAATAAATTAATTTAATTTTCGCAATGATCCTAACAGCTAGCACCTAAGTGCGTCACATGTTTTCGGCATGCTTTTGGTCGTGTAAACACGTTTTTAATAAAATAGATTTGACTTTATGCATTGTTAATGAAAAAATAGAAATTTCACATTATAAATAAATTCAATTTAATTTTCGCAATGATCCTTATGACTAGCACCTAAGTGCTACACATGTTTTCGGCATGCTTTTGGTCATATAAACACTATTTTGTGAAAATAGATTTGACTTTATGCATTGTTAATGAAAAAATAGAAATTTCATTTAATACATAAATTAAATTTAATTTTCGCAATGATCCTAATAGCTAGCACCTAAGTGCGACACATGTTTTCGGCATGCTTTTAATCATATAATCACTATTTTATTAAAATAGATTTGACTTTATGCATTGTTAATGAAAAAAATTAAATTTCATTTTATAAATAAATTAAATTTTTTTTTCGCAATGATCCTAATGGCTAGCACCTAAGTGCAACACATGTTTTCGGCATTCTTTTGGTCATATAAACACTATTTTATAAAAATAGATTTGACTTTATGTATTGTTAATGAAAAAATTGAAATTTCATTTAATAAATAAATTAAATTTAATTTTCGCAATGATCCTAATAGCTGGCACCTAAGTGCGACACATGTTTACGGCATTCTTTTGGTCATATAAACACCATTTCATTAAAACAGAGTTGACTTTATGCATTGTTAATGAAAAAATTAAAATTTCGTTTAATTAATAAATTAAATTTAATTTTCGCAATGATCCTTATGGCTAGCACCTAAGTGCGACACATGTTTTCGACATGCTCTTGGTCATATAAACACTATTTTATAAAAATAGATTTAACTTAATGCATTGTTAAAGAAAAAGTTGAATTTTCATTTAATAAATAAATTAAATTTAAGTTTCGCAAAGATCCTAATAGCTAGCACCCAAGTGCGACACATGTTTTCGGCATGTTTTTGGTCAAATGAACACGATTTTATTGAAATAGATTTGACTTTATGCATTGTTAATAAAAAAATAGAAATTTCATTTAATATTTAAATTAAATTAAATTTTCGCAATGATCCTAATAGCTAGCACCTAGGTGCGACACATGATTTCGCATGCTTATGGTCGTACAAACACGATTTTAATCAAATGAATTTGACTTTATGCATTGTTGATAAAAAAATTGAAATTTTATTTAATAAATAAATTTAATTTAATTTTCGCAATGATCCTAATAGCAAGCACCTAAGTGCGACACATGTTTTCGGCATGCTTTTGGTCATATAAACACTATTTTATGAAAATAGATTTGACTTTATGTATTGTTAATGAAAAAATTGAAATTTCATTTAATAAATAAATTAAATTTAATTTTCGCAATGATCCTAATGGCTAGCACCTAAGTGCGACACATGATTTCGCATGCTTATGGTCGTATAAACACGATTTTAATCAAATGAATTTGACTTTATGCATTGTTGATAAAAAAATTGAAATTTTATTTAATAAATAAATTTAATTTAATTTTCGCAATGATCCTAATGGCTAGCACCTAAGTGCGACACATGTTTTCGGCATGCTTTTGGCCATATAAACACTATTTCATAAAAATAGATTTAACTTAATGCATTGTTAAAGAAAAAGTTGAATTTTCATTTAATAAATAAATTAAATTTAAGTTTCGCAAAGATCCTAATAGCTAGCACCCAGGTGCGTCACATGTTTTCGGCATGCTTTTGGTTAAATGAACACGATTTTATTGAAATAGATTTGACTTTATGCATTGTTAATGAAAAAATTGAAATTTCATTTAATAAATAAATTAAATTTAATTTTCGCAATGATCCTAATGGCTAGCACCTAAGTGCGACACATGATTTCGCATGCTTATGGTCGTACAAACACGATTTTAATCAAATGAATTTGACTTTATGCATTGTTGATAAAAAAATTGAAATTTTATTTAATAAATAAATTTAATTTAATTTTCGCAATGATCCTAATAGCAAGCACCTAAGTGCGACACATGTTTTCGGCATGCTTTTGGTCATATAAACACTATTTTATGAAAATAGATTTGACTTTATGTATTGTTAATGAAAAAATTGAAATTTCATTTAATAAATAAATTAAATTTAATTTTCGCAACGATCCTAATGGCTAGCAACTAAGTGCGACACATGTTTTTCGCATTCTTTTGGTCATACTAACACTATTGATATGACCTTATGCATTGTTAATGAAAAAAATTGAAATTTCATTTAATGAATAAATGAAATTTTATTTTCGCAATGATCCTAATAGCTAGCACCTCAGTGCGATACATGTTTTCGGCATGCTTTTGGTCGTATAAACACGATTATAATCAAATAAACTCGACTTTATGTGTTGTTGATGAAAAAATTTGAATTTCATTTAATAAATAAATTAAATTAAATATTCGCAATGATCCTAATAGCTAGCACCCAAGTGCGACACATGTTTTCGGCATGATTTTGGTCATATAAACACGATTTTACAAAAATAGATTTGACTTTATGCATTGTTAATGAAAAAATTTAAATTTCATTTAATTAATAAATTAAATTTAATTTTCGCAATGATCCTAAAGGCTAGCACCTAAGTGCGACACATATTTTCGGCATGCTTTTGGTCTTATAAACACTATTTCATTAAAATAGATTTGACTTTATGCATTGTTAATGAAAAAATTGAAATTTCATTTAATAAATAAATTTAATTTAATTTTCGCAATGATCCTAAGAGCTAGCACCTAAGTGCGACACATGTTTTCAGCAAGAATTTTGTCATATAAACACTATTTCATTAAAACAGATTTGACTTTATGCATTGTTAATGAAAAAATTGAAATTTCATTTAATAAATAAATTAAAATTAATTTTCGCAATGATCCTAATAACCAGCACCTAAGTGCCACACACGTTTTCGGCATGCTTTCGGTCACGTAAACACTGTTCTATTAAAATAGATTTGACTTTATGAATTGTTAATGAAAAAATAGAAATTTCATTTAATAAACAATTAAAATTAATTTTCGCAATGATCCTAAAAGCTAGCACCTAAGTGCGAAACATGTTTTCGGCATGCTTTTGGTTGTATACACACGATTTCATAAAAATGAATTTGACTTTATGCATTGTTAATGAAAAAATAGAAATTTCATATAATAAATAAATTTAATTTAATTTTCGCAATGATCCTGATAGCAAGCACCTAAGTGCGACACATGTTTTCGGCATGATTTTTGTCATATAAACACTATTTCATTAAAACCGATTTGACTTAATGCATTGGTAATGAAAAAATTGAAATTTCATTTAATAAATAAATTTAATTTAATTTTCGCAATGATCCTTACATCTAGCACCTAAGTGCGACACATGTTTTCGGCATGCTTTTGGTCATATAAACACTATTTTATTAAAATGAATTTGACTTTATTCATTGTTAATGAAAAAATTGAAATTTCATTTAATAAATAAATTTAATTTAATTTTCGCAAAGATCCTAAAAGCTAGCACCTAAGTGCGACAAATATTTTCGGCATGCTTTTGGTCATATAAACACGATTACTTTAAAATAGATTTGACTTTATGCATTGTTAATGAAAAAATTGAAATTTCATGTAATAAATAAATTTAATTTAATTTTCGCAATGATCCTAATAGCTAGCACCTAAGTGCGACAAATATTTTCGGCATGCTTTTGGCCATATAAACACGATTACATTAAAATGGATTTGACTTTATGCATTGTTAATGAAAAAATTGAAATTTCATTTAATAAATGAATTTAATTTAATTTTCGCAATGATCCTAATAGCAAGCACCTAAGTGTGACACATGTTTTTGGCATTCTTTTGGTCATATAAATACTATTTCATGAAAATAGATTTGACTTTATGAATTGTTAATGAAAAAATTGAAATTTCATTTAAAAATTAATTAAATTTAATTTTCGAAATGAACCCAATTGCTAGCACCCAAGTGCGACACATGTTTTCGGCATGCTTTCGGTCATATAAACCCTATTTTTTAAAATAGATTTGACTTTATGCATAGTTAATGAAAAAATTGAAATTTCATTTAATAAATAAATTTAATTTAATTTTCGCAATGATCCTAATTGCTAGCACCTAAGTGCGACACATGTTTTCGGCATACTTTTTGTCATATAAACACGATTTCATTAAAATAGATTTGATTTTATGGTTGTTAATGAAAAAATTGAAATTTCATTTAGTAAATAAATTAAATTTAATTTTCGCAAAGATCGTAATAGCTTGCACCTAAGTGCGACACATGTTTTCGGCATGATTTTAGTCATATAATCACTATTTCATCAAAATAGATTTGACTTTATGCATTGTAAATGAAAAAATTGAAATTTCATTTAATAAATAAATTAAATTTAATTTTCGCATGGATCCAAATAGCTAGCACCTAAGTGCGACACATGTTTTCGGCATGCTTTTGGTCATATAAACACTGTTTTATTAAAATAGATATAACTTTATGCATTGTTAATGAAAAAATTAAAATTTCATTTAATAAATAAATTAAATTTTATTTTCGCAATGATCCTAATAGCTAGCACCTGAGTGCGACACATGTTTTCGGCATGCTTTTGGTTATATAAACACGATTACTTTCAAATAGATTTGACTTTATGCATTGTTAATGAAAAAATTAAAATTTCATTTAATAAATGAATTTAATTTAATTTTCGCAATGATCCTAATAGCTAGCACCTAAGTGCGACACATGTTTTCGGCATGCTTTTGGTCATATAAACACTATTTTATTAAAATAGATTTGACTTTATGCATTGTTAATGAACAAATTAAAATTTCATTTAATAAATAAATTAAATTAAATTTTCGCAAAGATCCTAATAGCCAGCACCTAAGTGCGACACATGTTTACGGCATTCCTTTGGTCAGATAAACACTATTTCATTAAAACAGATTTGACTTTATGCATTCTTAATGAAAAATTTGAAATTTCATTTAATAAATAAACTAAATTTAATTTTCGCAATGATTCTAATTGCTAGCACCTAAGTGCGACACATGTTTTCGGCATTCTTTTGGTCATATAAACACGATTTTAATAAAATAGATTTGACATTATGCATTGTTAATGAAAAAATTGAAATTTCATTTAATAAATAAATTAAATTTAATTTTCGCAAAGATCCTAATAGCTAGCACCTAAGTGCGACACATGTTTTCGGCATTCTCTTGGTCGTATAAACACTAATTAATAAAATAGATTTGACTTTATGCATTGTTAATGAAAAATTTGAAATTTCATTTAATAAATAAATTAAATTAAATTTTCGCAAAGATCCTAATAGCTAGCACCTAAGTGCGACACATGTTTTCGGCATTCTTTTGGTCATATAAACACGATTTTAATCAAATAGATTTGACATTATGCATTGTTAATGAAAAAATTGAAATTTCATTTAATAAATAAATTAAATTTAATTTTCGCAAAGATCCTAATAGCTAGCACCTTAGTGCGACACATGTTTTCGGCATTCTCTTGGTCGTATAAACACTAATTAATAAAATAGATTTGACTTTATGCATTGTTAATGAAAAATTTGAAATTTCATTTAATAAATAAATTAAATTAAATTTTCGCAAAGATCCTAATAGCTAGCACCTAAGTGCGACACATGTTTTCGGCATTGTTTTGGTCTTATAAACACTATTTCATGAAAATTGATTTGACTTTATGCATTGTTAATGAAAAAATAGAAATTTCATTTAATAAATAAATTAAATTTAATTTTCGCAATGATCCTAATGGCTAGCACCTAAGTGCGACACATGTTTTCCGCATGCTTTTAGTCATATAAACACTATTTCAATAAACTAGATTTAACTTTATGCATTGTTAATGAAAAAATTGTAATTTCATTCAAAAAATAAATTAGATTTAATTTTCGCAATGATCCTAATAGCTAGCACCTAAGTGCGACACATGTTTTAGGCATACTTTTGGTCATATAAACACTATTTTAATAAACTAGATTTAACTTTATGCATTGTTAATGAAAAAATTGTAATTTCATTCAAAAAATAAATTAGATTTAATTTTCGCAATGATCCTAATAACTAGCTCCTAAGTGCCACACACGTTTTCGGCATGCTTTTGCTCATATAAACACGATTTATTTAAAATAGAATTGACTTTATGCATTGTTAATGAAAAAATAGAAATTTCATTTAATAAATAAATTAAATTTAATTTTCGCAAAGATCCTAACAGCTAGCGGCTAAGTGCGACACATGTTTTCGGCATGCTTTTGGTCATATAAACACAATTTTATTAAAAGAGATTTGACTTTATGCATTGTTAATGAGAAAATTGAAATTTCATTTAATAAATAAATTATTTTAATTTTCGCAATGATCCTAATAGCTAGCACCTAAGTGCGACACATGTTTTCGGCATGCTTTTGGTCATATAAATACAATTTTATATAAATGGATTTGACTTTATGCGTTGTTAATGAAAAAATAGAAATTTCATATAATAAATAAAATAAATTTAATTTTCGCAATGATCCTAACAGCTTGCACCTAAGTGCGACTCATGTTTTCGGCATGCTTTTGCTCATATAAACACGATTTATTTAAAATAGAATTGACTTTATGCATTGTTAATGAAAAAATAGAAATTTCATTTAATAAATAAATTAAATTTAATTTTCGCAATGATCCTAACAGCTAGCGGCTAAGTGCGACACATGTTTTCGGCATGCTTTTGGTCATATAAACACAATTTTATTAAAAGAGATTTGACTTTATGCATTGTTAATGAGAAAATTGAAATTTCATTTAATAAATAAATTATTTTAATTTTCGCAATGATCCTTATAGCTAGCACCTAAGTGCGACACATGTTTTCGGCATGCTTTTGCTCATATAAACGCAATTTTTTTAAATAGATTTGACTTTATGCATTGCTAATGAAACTATTGAAATTTCATTTAATAAATAAATTAAATTTAATTTTCGCAATGATCCTAATAGCTAGCTCCTAAGTGCGACATAAGTGTTTTCGGCATGCCTTTGGTCATATAAATATGATTTTATTAAAATAGATATGACTTTATGCATTGTTAATGAAAAAATTGAAATTTCAATTAATAAATAAATTAAATTTAATTTTCGCAAAGATCCTAACAGCTAGCACCTAAGTGCGACACATGTTTTCGGCATGCCTTTGGTCATATAAACACGATTTCATTAAAATAGATTTGACTTTATGCATTGTTAATGAAAAAATTGAAATTTCAATTAATAAATAAATTTAATTTAATTTTCGCAATGATCCTAATAGCTAGCACCTAAGTGCGACACATGTTTACGACATTCTTTTGGTCAAATAAACACTATTTCATTCAAATAGATTTGACTTAACGCATTGTTAATGAAAAAATTGAAATTTCATTTAATAAATAAATTAAATTTTATTTTCGCAAAGATCCTAATAGCTAGCACCCAAGTGCGACACATGTTTTTGGCATGCTTTTGGTAAAATCAACACGATTTTATTAAAATGGATTTGACTTTATGCATTGTTAATAAAAAAATAGAAAGTTCATGTAATAAATAAATAAAATTAAATTTTCGCAATGATCCTAACAGCTAGCACCTAAGTGCGACACATGTTTTCGGCATGCTTTTGGTCATATAAACACGATTACATTAAATTGGATTTGACTTTATGCATTGTTAATAAAAAAATTGAAATTTCATTTAATAAATGAATTTAATTTAATTTTCGCAATGATCCTAATAGCTATCACCTAAGTGCGACACATGTTTTCGGCATGCTTTTGGTCATATAAACACTATTTTATTAGAAGAGATTTGACTTTATGCATTGTTAATGAAAAAATTGAAATTTCAATTAATAAATAAATTACATTTAATTTTCGCAATGATCCTAATAGCTAGCACCTAAGTGCGACACATGTTTTCGGCATGCTTTTGGTCATATAAACACGATTACATTAAATTGGATTTGACTTTATGCATTGTTATTAAAAAAATTTAAATTTCATTTAATAAATGAATTTAATTTAATTTTCGCAATGATCCTAATAGCTATCACCAAAGTGCGACACATGTTTTCGGCATGCTTTTGGTCATATAGACACCATTTCATTAAAATAGATTTGACTTTTTGAATTGTTAATGAAAAAATTGAAATTTCATTTAATAAATAAATTAAATTTAATTTTCGCAAAGATCCTAATAGCTCGCACCTAAGTGCGACACATGTTTTCGGCATTCTTTTGGTAATATGAACACTATTTCATTAAAATAGATTTGACTTTATGCATTGTTAATGAAAAAATTGAAATTTCATTTAATAAATAAATTAAATTTAATTTTCGCAAAGATCCTAATAGCTAGCACCTAAGTGCGACACATGTTTTCGGCATTCTTTAGGTCATATAAACTCTTTTTCATTAAAACAGATTTAACTTTATGCATTGTTAATGAAAAAATTGAAATTTCATTTAATAAATAAACTAAATTTAATTTTCGCAATGATTCTAATTGCCAGCACCTTAGTGCGACACATGTTGACGGCAATATTTTGGTCATTTAAACACTATTTCATGAAAAGAGATTAGACTTTATGCATTGTTTATGAAAAAATTGAAATTTCATTTAATAAATAAATTAAATTTAATTTTCGCAAAGATCCTAATAGCTAGCACCTAAGTGCGACACATGTTTTCGGCATTCTTTTGGTCATATAAACACTATTTTAATAAAATAGATTTTACTTTATGCATTGTTAATGAAAAAATTTAAATTTCATTTAATAAATAAATTAAATCTAATTTTCGCAAAGATCCCAATAGCTAGCACCTAAGTGCGACACATGTTTTCGGCATTCTCTTGGTCATATAAACACTATTTCATTAAAATAGATTTGACTTTATGCATTGTTAATGAAAAAATTGAAATTTCATTTAATAAATAAATTTAATTTAATTTTCGCAAAGATCCTAATAGCTAGCACCTAAGTGCGACACATGTTTTCGGAATTCTTTTAGTCATATAAACACTATTTTATGAAAATAGATTTAACTTTATGCATTGTTAATGAAAAAATAGAAATTTCATTAAATAAATAAATTTAATTTAATTTTCGCAAAGATCCTAATAGCTAGCACCTAAGTGCGCCTCATGTTTTCGGCATGATATAGGTCATATAAACACCATTTCATTGAAATAGATTTGACTTTATGCATTGTTAATGAAAAACTTGAAATTTCATTTAATAAATAAATTAAATTTAATTTTCGCAATGATCCTAATGGCTAGCACCTAAGTGCGACACATGTTTTCGGCATGCTTTTGGTCCAATAAACACTATTTCGTTAAAACAGATTTGAATTTATGCATTATTAATGAAAAAATTGAAATTTCATTTAATAAATAAATAAAATTTAATTTTCGCAATGATCCTAATAGCAAGCACCTAAGTGCGACACATGTTTTCGGCATGCTTTTGGTCATATAAACACTATTTTATGAAAATAGATTTGACTTTATGTATTGTTAATGAAAAAATTGAAATTTCATTTAATAAATAAATTAAATTTAATTTTCGCAATGATCCTAAAATAGCTAGCACCTAAGTGCGACACATGATTTCGCATGCTTATGGTCGTATAAACACGATTTTAATCAAATGAATTTGACTTTATGCATTGTTGATAAAAAAATTGAAATTTTATTTAATAAATAAATTTAATTTAATTTTCGCAATGATCCTAATGGCTAGCACCTAAGTGCGACACATGTTTTCGGCATGCTCTTGGCCATATAAACACTATTTCATAAAAATAGATTTAACTTAATGCATTGTTAAAGAAAAAGTTGAATTTTCATTTAATAAATAAATTAAATTTAAGTTTCGCAAAGATCCTAATACCTAGCACCCAGGTGCGTCACATGTTTTCGGCATGCTTTTGGTTAAATGAACACGATTTTATTGAAATAGATTTGACTTTATGCATTGTTAATGAAAAAATTGAAATTTCATTTAATAAATAAATTAAATTTAATTTTCGCAATGATCCTAATGGCTAGCACCTAAGTGCGACACATGATTTCGCATGCTTATGGTCGTACAAACACGATTTTAATCAAATGAATTTGACTTTATGCATTGTTGATAAAAAAATTGAAATTTTATTTAATAAATAAATTTAATTTAATTTTCGCAATGATCCTAATAGCAAGCACCTAAGTGCGACACATGTTTTCGGCATGCTTTTGGTCATATAAACACTATTTTATGAAAATAGATGTGACTTTATGTATTGTTAATGAAAAAATTGAAATTTCATTTAATAAATAAATTAAATTTAATTTTCGCAACGATCCTAATGGCTAGCAACTAAGTGCGACACATGTTTTTCGCATTCTTTTGGTCATACTAACACTATTGATATGACCTTATGCATTGTTAATGAAAAAAATTGAAATTTCATTTAATGAATAAATGAAATTTTATTTTCGCAATGATCCTAATAGCTAGCACCTCAGTGCGATACATGTTTTCGGCATGCTTTTGGTCGTATAAACACTATTATAATCAAATAAACTCGACTTTATGTGTTGTTGATGAAAAAATTTGAATTTCATTTAATAAATAAATTAAATTAAATATTCGCAATGATCCTAATAGCTAGCACCTAAGTGCGACACATGTTTTCGGAATGCTTTTGGTCATATAAACACGATTTCATTAAAATAGATTTGACTTTATGCATTGTTAATGAAAAAATTGAAATTTCATTTAATAAATAATTAAATTTAATTTTCGCAATGATCCTAATAGCTAGCACCTAAGTGCGACACATGGTTTCGGCATGCTTTTGGTCATATAAACACTATTTTATTAAAATAGATTTGACTTTATGCATTGGTAATGAAAAAATTGAAATTTCATTTAATAAATAATTAAATTTAATTTTCGCAATGATCCTAATAGCTAGCACCTAAGTGCGACACATGTTTTCAGCATGCTTTTGGTCATATAAACCCTATTTTTTAAAACAGATTTGACTTTATGCATTGGTAATGAAAAAATTGAAATTTCATTTAATAAATAATTAAATTTAATTTTCGCAATGATCCTAATAGCCAGCATCTAAGTGCGACACATGTTTTCGGCATGCTTTTGGTCATATAAACACTATTTCATTAAAATAGATTTGAATTTTTGAATTGTTAATGAAAAAAGTGAAATTTAATTTAATAAATAAATTTAATTTAAATTTCGCAATGATCCTGATAGCTAGCACTTAAGTGCGACACATGTTTTCGGCATGCTTTTGGTCATATAAATACTATTTCATTCAAATAGATTTGACTTTATGCATTGTTAATGAAAAAAATGAAATTTCATTTAATAAATAAATTAAATTTAATTTTCGCAATGATCCTAACAGCTTGCACCTAAGTGCAATACATCTTTTCGGCATGCTTTTGGTCATATAAACACTATTTCATTAAAATAGATTTGACTTTATGCATTGTTAATGAAAAAAATGAAATTTCATTTAATAAATAAATTAAATTTAATTTTCGCAATGATCCTAATGGCCAGCACATAAGTGCGACACATGTTTTCGGCATGCTTTTGGTCACATAAACACGATTTCATTAAAATAGATTTGACTTAATGCATTGTTAATTAAAAAATAGAAATTTTATTTAATAAATAAATTAAATTTAATTTTCGCAAAAATCCTAAAAGCTAGCACCCAAGTGCGACACATGTTTTCGGCATGCTTATGGTCATATAAACGCTATTTCATTAAAATAGATTTGACTTTATGCATTGTTAATTAAAAAATAGAAATTTCATTTAATTAATAAATTAATTTAATTTTCGCAATGATCCTAACAGCTAGCACCTAAGTGCGTCACATGTTTTCGGCATGCTTTTGGTCGTATAAACACGATTTCAATAAAATAGATTTAACTTTATGCATTGTTAATGAAAAAATAGAAATTTCACATTATAAATAAATTCAATTTAATTTTCGCAATGATCCTAATGGCTAGCACCTAAGTGCTACATATGTTTTCAGCATGCTCTTAGTCATATAATCACTATTTTATTAAAATAGATTTGACTTTGTGCATTGTTAATGAAAAAAAATTAAATTTCATTTAATAAATAAATTAAATTTATTTTTCGCAATGATCCTAATGGCTAGCACCTAAGTGCGACACATGTTTTCGGCATGCTTTTGGTCAAATAAACACTATTCTTTTAAAATAGATTTGACTTTATGCATTGTTAATGAAAAAATTGAAATTTCAGTTAATAAATAAATTTAATTTTATTTTCGCAATGATCCTAATAGCTAGCATCTAAGTGCGACACATGTTTTCGGCATGCTTTTGGTAATATAAACACTGTTTTACTAATATAGATTTGATTTTATGAATTGTTAATGAAAAAATTGAAATTTCATTTAATAAATAAATTAAATTTAATTTTCGCAATGTTCCTAACAGCTTGCACCTAAGTGCGGCACATCTTTTCGGCATGCTTTTGGTCATATAAACACTATTTCATTAAAATAGATTTGACTTTATGCATTGTTAATGAAAAAAATGAAATTTCATTTAATAAATAAATTAAATTTAATTTTCGCAATGATCCTAATGGCCAGCACATAAGTGCGACACATGTTTTCGGCATGCTTTTGGTCACATAAACACGATTTCATTAAAATAGATTTGACTTAATGCATTGTTAATTAAAAAATAGAAATTTCATTTAATTAATAAATTAATTTAATTTTCGAAATGATCCTAAAAGCTAGCACCTAAGTGCGACACATGTTTTCGGTATGCTTTTGGTCATATAAATACTATTTCATTCAAATAGATTTGACTTTATGCATTGTTAATGAAAAAAATGAAATTTCATTTAATAAATAAATTAAATTTAATTTTCGCAATGATCCTAACAGCTTGCACCTAAGTGCAATACATCTTTTCGGCATGCTTTTGGTCATATAAACACTATTTCATTAAAATAGATTTGACTTTATGCATTGTTAATGAAAAAAATGAAATTTCATTTAATAAATAAATTAAATTTAATTTTCGCAATGATCCTAATGGCCAGCACATAAGTGCGACACATGTTTTCGGCATGCTTTTGGTCACATAAACACGATTTCATTAAAATAGATTTGACTTAATGCATTGTTAATTAAAAAATAGAAATTTCATTTAATTAATAAATTAATTTAATTTTCGAAATGATCCTAAAAGCTAGCACCTAAGTGCGACACATGTTTTCGGTATGCTTTTGGTCATATAAATCCTACGTTTTAAAATAGATTTGACTTTATGCATTGTTAATGAAAAAATTGAAATTTCATTTAATAAATAAATTAAATTTAATTTTCGCAATGATCCTAATACATAGCACCTAAGTGCGACACATGTTTATGGCATTCTTCTGATCATATAAACACTATTTCATTAAAATAGATTTGACTTTATGCATTGGTAATGAAAAAATTGAAATTTCATTTAATAAATAATTAAATTTAATTTTCGCAATGATCCTAATAGCTAGCACCTAAGTGCGACACATGTTTTCAGCATGCTTTTGGTCATATAAACCCTATTTTTTAAAACAGATTTGACTTTATGCATTGGTAATGAAAAAATTGAAATTTCATTTAATAAATAATTAAATTTAATTTTCGCAATGATCCTAATAGCTAGCACCTAAGTGCGACACATGTTTTCAGCATGCTTTTGGTCATATAAACCCTATTTTTTAAAACAGATTTGACTTTATGCATTGGTAATGAAAAAATTGAAATTTCATTTAATAAATAATTAAATTTAATTTTCGCAATGATCCTAATAGCTAGCACCTAAGTGCGACACATGTTTTCAGCATGCTTTTGGTCATATAAACCCTATTTTTTAAAACAGATTTGACTTTATGCATTGGTAATGAAAAAATTGAAATTTCATTTAATAAATAATTAAATTTAATTTTCGCAATGATCCTAATAGCCAGCATCTAAGTGCGACACATGTTTTCGGCATGCTTTTGGTCATATAAACCCTATTTTTTAAAATAGATTTAATATAATGCATTGTTAATGAAAAATTTGAAATTTCATTTAATATATAAATTAAATTTAATTTTCGCAATGATCCTAATAGCTAGCACCTAAGTGCGACACATGTTTTCAGCATGCTTTTGGTCATATAAACCCTATTTTTTAAAACAGATTTGACTTTATGCATTGGTAATGAAAAAATTGAAATTTCATTTAATAAATAATTAAATTTAATTTTCGCAATGATCCTAATAGCTAGCATCTAAGTGCGACACATGTTTTCGGCATGCTTTTGGTCATATAAACCCTATTTTTTAAAATAGATTTAATATAATGCATTGTTAATGAAAAATTTGAAATTTCATTTAATATATAAATTAAATTTAATTTTCGCAATGATCCTAATAGCTAGCACCTAAGTGCGACACATGTTTACGGCATTCTTCTGATTATATAAACACTATTTCATTAAAATAGATTTGACTTTATGCATTGGTAATGAAAAAATTGAAATTTCATTTAATAAATAATTAAATTTAATTTTCGCAATGATCCTAATAGCTAGCACCTAAGTGCGACACATGTTTTCAGCATGCTTTTGGTCATATAAACCCTATTTTTTAAAACAGATTTGACTTTATGCATTGGTAATGAAAAAATTGAAATTTCATTTAATAAATAATTAAATTTAATTTTCGCAATGATCCTAATAGCCAGCATCTAAGTGCGACACATGTTTTCGGCATGCTTTTGGTCATATAAACACTATTTCATTAAAATAGATTTGAATTTTTGAATTGTTAATGAAAAAAGTGAAATTTAATTTAATAAATAAATTTAATTTAAATTTCGCAATGATCCTGATAGCTAGCACTTAAGTGCGACACATGTTTTCGGCATGCTTTTGGTCATATAAATACTATTTCATTCAAATATATTTGACTTTATGCATTGTTAATGAAAAAAATGAAATTTCATTTAATAAATAAATTAAATTTAATTTTCGCAATGATCCTAACAGCTTGCACCTAAGTGCAATACATCTTTTCGGCATGCTTTTGGTCATATAAACACTATTTCATTAAAATAGATTTGACTTTATGCATTGTTAATGAAAAAAATGAAATTTCATTTAATAAATAAATTAAATTTAATTTTCGCAATGATCCTAATGGCCAGCACATAAGTGCGACACATGTTTTCGGCATGCTTTTGGTCACATAAACACGATTTCATTAAAATAGATTTGACTTAATGCATTGTTAATTAAAAAATAGAAATTTTATTTAATAAATAAATTAAATTTAATTTTCGCAAAGATCCTAAAAGCTAGCACCCAAGTGCGACACATGTTTTCGGCATGCTAATGGTCATATAAACGCGATTTCATTAAAATAGATTTGACTTAATGCATTGTTAATTAAAAAATAGAAATTTCATTTAATTAATAAATTAATTTAATTTTCGCAATGATCCTAACAGCTAGCACCTAAGTGCGTCATAAGTTTTCGGCATGCTTTTGGTCGTATAAACACGATTTCAATAAAATAGATTTGACTTTATGCATTGTTAATGAAAAAATAGAAATTTCACATTATAAATAAATTCAATTTAATTTTCGCAATGATCCTAATGGCTAGCACCTAAGTGCTACATATGTTTTCGGCATGCTCTTAGTCATATAATCACTATTTTATTAAAATAGATTTGACTTTGTGCATTGTTAATGAAAAAAAATTAAATTTCATTTAATAAATAAATTAAATTTATTTTTCGCAATGATCCTAATGGCTAGCACCTAAGTGCGACACATGTTTTCGGCATGCTTTTGGTCAAATAAACACTATTCTTTTAAAATAGATTTGACTTTATGCATTGTTAATGAAAAAATTGAAATTTCAGTTAATAAATAAATTTAATTTTATTTTCGCAATGATCCTAATAGCTAGCATCTAAGTGCGACACATGTTTTCGGCATGCTTTTGGTAATATAAACACTATTTTACTAATATAGATTTGATTTTATGAATTGTTAATGAAAAAATTGAAATTTCATTTAATAAATAAATTAAATTTAATTTTCGCAAAGATCCTAATAGCTGGCACCTAAGTGCGACACATGTTTCCGGCATTCTTTTGGTCATATAAACACTATTTCATTAAAATAGATTTGACTTTATGCATTGTTAATGAAAAAATTAAAATTTCATTTAACTAATAAATTAAATTTATTTTTCGCAATGATCCTAATGGCTAGCACCTAAGTGCGACACCTGTTTTTGGCATGCTTTTGGTCATATAAACACGATTTCATTAAAATAGATTTGACTTAATGCATTGTTAATGAAAAAATTTAAACTTCATTTAATAAATAAATTAGATTTAATTTTCGCAAAGACCCTAATATCTAGCACCTAAGTGCGACACATGTTTACGGCATTCTTATGGTCATATGAACCCTATTTCATTAAAATGGATTTGACTTTATCCGTTGTTAATGAAAAAATTGAAATTTCATTTAATAAATAAATTAAAATTAATTTTCGCAATGATCCTAATAGATAGCACCTAAGTGCGACACATAATTTCGGCATGCTTTTGGTCATATAAACAATATTTCATTAAAAAAGATTTGACTTTATGCATTGTTAATGCAAAAATTGAAATTTCATTTAATAAATAAATAAAATTTAATTTTCGCAATGATCCTAATGGCTAGCAACTAAGTGCGACACATGTTTTCCGCATGCTTTGGGTCATATAAACACGATTTTATTAAAATAGATTTGACTTTATGCATTGTTAATGAAAAAATTGAAATTTCATTGAATGAATAAATTAAATTTAATTTTCGCAATGATCCTAATGGCCAGCACCTAAGTGCGACACATGTTTCCAGCATTCTTTTGGTCATATACACACTATGTCATTAAAATAGATTTGACTTTAAGCATTGTAAATGAAAAAATTAAAATTTCATTTGACTAATAAATTAAATTTAATTTTCGCAATGATCCTAATAGCCAGCATCTAAGTGCGACACATGTTTTCGGCATGCTTTTGGTCATATAAACACTATTTCATTAAAATAGATTTGACTTTTTGAATTGTTAATGAAAAAAGTGAAATTTAATTTAATAAATAAATTTAATTTAATTTTCGCAATGATCCTGATAGCTAGCACTTAAGTGCGACACATGTTTTCGGCATGCTTTTGGTCATATAAATACTATTTCATTCAAATGGATTTGACTTTATGCATTGTTAATGAAAAAAATGAAATTTCATTTAATAAATAAATTAAATTAAATTTTCGCAATGATCCTAACAGCTTGCACCTAAGTGCGACACATCTTTTCGGCATGCTTTTGGTCATATAAACACTATTTTATTAAAATAGATTTGACTTTATGCATTGTTAATGAAAAAAATGAAATTTCATTTAATAAATAAATTAAATTTAATTTTCGCAATGATCCTAATGGCCAGCACATAAGTGCGACACATGTTTTCGGCATGCTTTTGGTCACATAAACACGATTTCATTAAAATAGATTTGACTTAATGCATTGTTAATTAAAAAATAGAAATTTTATTTAATAAATAAATTAAATTTAATTTTCGCAAAGATCCTAAAAGCTAGCACCCAAGTGCGACACATGTTTTCGGCATGCTTATGGTCATATAAACGCTATTTCATTAAAATAGATTTGACTTAATGCATTGTTAATTAAAAAATAGAAATTTCATTTAATTAATAAATTAATTTAATTTTCGCAATGATCCTAACAGCTAGCACCTAAGTGCGTCACATGTTTTCGGCATGCTTTTGGTCGTATAAACACGATTTCAATAAAATAGATTTGACTTTATGCATTGTTAATGAAAAAATAGAAATTTCACATTATAAATAAATTCAATTTAATTTTCGCAATTATCCTAATGGCTAGCACCTAAGTGCTACATATGTTTTCGGCATGCTCTTAGTGATATAATCACTATTTTATTAAAATAGATTTGACTTTGTGCATTGTTAATGAAAAAAAATAAATTTCATTTAATAAATAAATTAAATTTATTTTTCGCAATGATCCTAATGGCTAGCACCTAAGTGCGACACATGTTTTCGGCATGCTTTTAGTCAAATAAACACTATTCTTTTAAAATAGATTTGACTTTATGCATTGTTAATGAAAAAATTGAAATTTCAGTTAATAAATAAATTTAAATTTATTTTCGCAATGATCCTAATAGCTAGCATCTAAGTGCGACACAAGTTTTCCGCATGCTTTTGGTCATATTAACACTATTTCACTAAAATAGATTTGACTTTATGCATTGTTAATGAAAAAATTGAAACTTCATTTAATAAATAAATTAAATTTAATTTTCGCAATGATCCTAATGGCTAGCACCTAAGTGCGACACATGTTTTCTGCATGCTTTTGGTCATATAAACATGATTTCTTTAAAATAGATTTGACTTTATGCATTGTTAATGCAAAAATAGGAATTTCTTTTAATAAATAAATTAAATTTAATTTTCGCAATGATCCTGATAGCTAGCACCTAAGTGCGAAACATGTTTTCCGCATGCTTTCGGTCATATAAATACTATTTTATTAAAATAGATTTGACTTTATGCATTGGTAATGAAAAAATTGAAACTTCATTTAATAAATAAATTTAATTTAATTTTCGCAATGATCCTAACAGCTTGCACCTAAGTGCGACTCATGTTTTCGGCATGCTTTTGCTCATATAAACACGATTTATTTAAAATAGAATTGACTTTATGCATTGTTAATGAAAAAATAGAAATTTCATTTAATAAATAAATTAAATTTAATTTTCGCAATGATCCCAACAGCTAGCGGCTAAGTGCGACACATGTTTTCGGCATGCTTTTGGTCATATAAACACAATTTTATTAAAAGAGATTTGACTTTATGCATTGTTAATGAGAAAATTGAAATTTCATTTAATAAATAAATTAAATTTAATTTTCGCAATGATCCTAATAGCTAGCACCTAAGTGCGACACATGTTTTCGGCATGCTTTTGCTCATATAAACCCTATTTTTATAATAGATTTGACTTTATGCATTGTTAATGAAACAATTGAAATTTCATTTAATAAATAAATTAAATTTAATTTTCGCAATGATCCTAATAGCTAGCACCGAAGTGCGACATAAGTTTTCGGCATGCCTTTGGTCATATAAACACGATTTTATTAAAATAGATATGACTTTATGCATTGTTAAAGAAAAAATTGAAATTTCAATTAATAAATAAATTAAATTTAATTTTCGCAAAGATCCCAACAGCTAGCACCTAAGTGCGACACATGTTTTCGGCATGCCTTTGGTCATATAAACACGATTTCATTAAAATAGATTTGACTTTATGCATTGTTAATGAAAAAATTGTAATTTAAGTTAATAAATAAATTTAATTTAATTTTCGCAATGATCCTAATAGCTAGCACCTAAGTGCGACACATGTTTTCGGATTGGTGTTTGAGTTCTCGTAGCGTGAACATCGAATTTTAACGCGGAGCGATCGACAGTAATTAAATCTATTTATAGTGTCCAAATTTATTTACAAAAGTACAGTTATAGTTATAGTTTAAGTGAAGTGTTGTTACAAACGAGAAGGGACTGAGTAGCAGAGACAATGGATCCGGAAGCTGGGTTTCCCTCGGGAAACCCAGTAACAGATAAGACAAATTCTTTATTAATTCCCGCTGGGGTTATATTTGAGTCGATGGAAGTGATAAATAGCCCTACATATGAATTAAATACCCAGATATTAAACCCCAATTTTAATTCACAAAGTGCTGACCACGTGTTAAATGTACCCAAGGTCAATCCATCCACGAGCAATAGAGAGAATAATGCGGTAAAAAGTGGAGACGCGCTCATCTCCAATACAATGAAAAATGATAACAAGAGTATAAATAGCCCGACTAAACAACGAATTCAATATCGTTATGATCTTAAGGATACAGGTCCTTTTCAAATATATTTGGAGGGAGATAATAGCAGTAATAATTCGTCCCTTGGTAAATTACATCCAATGTCTATCGGTAAACAAATTTTTACAAACCATAAAGATGTAGACAATCAAATAATTGAGATTGCATCATTGGGTAAAAATAGAGTAAAAATAGTTTTGCGCACCTACCTTTCCGCTAATAAATTACTAGAGTCGGATATTCTCAAAAACAAGAATATTGTGTCTTATATACCCCAATTTATGATTCGCAGATTGGGGGTTATTAAAGGTGTAGATACTAGTATATCAGAGAACGAAATTAGTAATTTAATTAAACCGTTGTTTGGGGAGTCATTTTCAATACTGGAGACAAAACGTCTAAATAGACGTGTACACATTGACGATAAAGTAACGTACAAGCCCACACAATCAATTCTAGTAACTTTTAAAGGGAAAATATTACCTACAGCGGTTGAAATTTTTCGGGTAATCTGTCGTGTTGAGCCTTATATTCAACGCGTAATTCAATGTTTGAGATGTTTGAGATACGGTCATATAAGTACGCAATGTAAAGCGCAAAAACGTTGTGTTCTTTGTTTGGGGGATCACGAATCGAACGAATGTTCAAATCCAGTGCCTATAAAATGCATTCATTGCGGGGGAGGACATATTTCAACGAATCACAAAGAGTGTCCTGAATTTAAAAAACAAAAATCAATAAAAAACATAATGAGTATAGAAAACATATCATATAGGGATGCGGTTAAGAAACAAGAATTTTCATTTTCGGGAGTGGTTGCAGGAGGCAGTAATATTGATAATTTAAATAATAGGGAATTTCCTACATTACACCAGTCTGTCAATTTAAATAAACGAAAACGTAAAGAAATTGATTATTCTCAGAAAGAGTTGTTTATTCAAGAGCAACATAGAAACATTATTTCTCCAGTACGATTGGAAAACAGCAATGGAGCGTGCTTAAATAATAATGTAGAATCCCATATCCAAAATAATGAATCTTTATCTGGTTTAATCCAGGAAATTTCTACTAAGATCATTGATATAATTAGAAGCAAAGAAACAAACCTTAACCTAGAATCAGTTATTAAAAATCAAATAGAGATAGTTTTAAAATCTAAATCGTTGCAATGGCTGAGTTAAATATAATTCAATGGAATGCTAGATCCATGAAAAATAAAAAGGAAGCTCTACAGTACTTAATTTTTAAACAAAAGAGTAATGTATGTTTGATAAGTGAATCATGGTTAAATCCTCACACACCTTTTGTTTTTTCTGGATTTAATATATTTAGAGACGATAATCCGAATGGCAAAACGGGAGCATGTATCTTATTAAAAAATAACATTCCGTACGACCCTAGTGTTTCTTTTTACAAGATTCCCGGGGTTAATGCAATTGGAATTTCAATAGCTCTTAAACATAATAAAACAATAACATTTATTTCTATTTATTGTAGTCCTAGTGTAACGGTGAGTAGACAACAGTGGAGTCGATTTTTAAAAATTATTAAAGGGCCGTTTTTGATTGGCGGTGATTTTAACTGTCACCATAGTGCTTGGGGAGATTCAAGAACTGACAATAAAGGAGTTAATCTTTTAGAAGCCATAGAAGAATGTAATTTATGCTTTATTAATGACGGCTCCGCTACATTACTTAAGGGGCCAAATTTACCTTTATCTGCTATAGACATAACTATCTGCACCCCAGATATAGCTGGGGTTGCAAATTGGAATACTTTAGACAATACATTGGGATCAGACCACTTTCTGATTAATATTATAATTAAACACCAACCAAACTCAAGTAATTTTAATGCAAATAAGAAATGGAACGTGGGCAAAGCAAATTGGGAAATATTCAAGCAGAAATTGGAAATACTAACTGAAATTTCTGGTGCAAATGATAGTAATTATTCGTCTTTTATAAAAAATCTTAACAATGCATCCGAAACAGCCATTCCTGTATATAAGTCTAATAACTCTCATCGTACAACGCGGTTTTCAAAACCATGGTGGAATGATAATTGTAAAAGGGCAATTGAAGAGCAATCAAATGCAATGAAAAGATATAATTCTAACCCTAATATCTCCAATTTAATAGAATATAAAAAGTGTGTGGCTATTGTCAAAAGAACAATATCTAAAAGTAAAAAAGAATCTTTTAGGAAATTTTGTGCTAATTTAAATCACAGTACACCAATAAAAAATATTTGGAGCGAAATAAGGAAAATCAAAAACACTTCGTATGTAAATAAACAGCCCATCGTAGACGGCGAGTGGTGTGAAGAATTTCTAAACAAATTGGCGCCACCTTCAGTTCAAAATTATGGTGCAACAGAGATGCCATCTCAAAATAATCAACACTTTTTAAATAAAGAAATTACGTACAAGGAATTAAACTTAAACATTAAAAAAAAACGTTGAAAGTGCTCCGGGTCTCGATAATATTAGTTACAGAATGTTGGATAATATGCCTTTAAATGCAAAACAACATCTAGTGCGTATTTTTAATAATATATTGTCAGACGGCAAAATTCCATTAGAATGGAAGGAATATAAAGTGATTGCCTTATTAAAAGCAGGAAAGGACCCATGGCTGGCTATCTCTTATAGAGCGATAGCACTTTCATCATGTGTGTTAAAAACATTCGAAAGAATCTTAAAAACCGGGATAGAATGGTGGATAGAATCACAAAATAAATTCCCAAGTACTCAGACTGGCTTTCGTAGATTTAATTCAACTTATAACACATTGGGGGCACTTATAACTGATATACAAATTGCTTTCTCGAATAATGAATCCATATCTGGGTTTTTCATCGACATACAAGGTGCATATGGCAGTGTAAACCTTTCATTATTGGCGGAGAAGCTGTTTCAATTGGACTTTCCTGAATCTATTGTGACACTAATAACAAATTTATTTTCCGAGCGTAAAATATCTCTACATGTTAACGACAAGGTATTCGGTCCGCAAACTACAAGCATAGGTTTACCCCAGGGTAGTATCCTAAGCCCTATTTTGTATGCATTATTCTTGTACGATTTAGAATTAATATTTGATGACAACATTAAAATAATCCAATATGCGGACGACTTTTGTATTTATACAAAACATAAAAATATAAAAAATTGTTTCTCAGTATTGAGCACAACTATCAATAAAGTAAAATTATACCTATCGGATAAGGGGTTATCCATGTCTGAAGAAAAATCAAAAATTTGTACATTTACTCGGAGTAGATTCGAAACGGATCAAGTTCTATTGGATGGAAAATGGTATAACCACACTAAAATTGTTAAATTTTTAGGAATGTATTTGGACAGCAAATTATTATGGAATTCACATATAGCGTATATTACATCAAGAGTTGAGAAAGGCATAAATATTTTAAGGGTTTTGTCATCCAATAATTGGGGTGCCGATCCTGCCATCTCTTTATTGATATATAGATCATTTGTTCGCGCTGTTATTGATTATGGTAGTATTTTTTACGGTAATGCCAGTAAATGCCATCTGAAGAAAATTGACATAGTACAAAATAAATGTCTTAGATTATGTATCGGAGCATTACGCAGCACACCTATTAACTTCCTATATGCTGAATGTAATGAGAAACCTCTTTATATGCGACGTAAATTTCTAGGACTGAAATTCTTGTTGTCACTTACATCTCAGAATTCTAAATTATTAAGTAAAATATTTGATCTTTCGATCTTGGATTTATCAACTCGTTATTGGATTATTAAGAAATCCCCAATACTTGTTGAATGTTATCGACTAATACAACCATACGAAACGAAACTACACAAACCTACTTTAAATCTTTTATATTCAATACCATATGAAGGATTGATTCAGTCTATGAGGACTTATTATTACGGTTATCATTATTATGGTGCATTACCACCGGAAAGTATAAGTCAGTCTTTTCATGAATATATTTCATCGAAATGGCCAAATTCTTACAGGATCTATACTGATGGATCCAGTTCTGAAGGATTATATGGAGGTGCGTTTTTTGACCCGGTCAGAAATATCAAAACATCGTTTTCCTTAGATACCATAATGTCAGTATATTCTGCAGAAACTATAGCCATACTTGAAGCCCTTAAATACCTCAAGAATTTAAATATACCAAGGACTACCGACTTAATAATATTTACAGATTGCAAGAGTATAGTCGATTTTTTCAAGTCATTCAACATTTCATCCAAATTAAACTACATCACTGCAGAAATTTTAAAATATTCATTGGCTTTGAAAAATAAAATTTTTCTAATCTGGGTAAAGGGTCATGCAGGCATATCAGGCAATGAAACAGCAGACAGGCTAGCAAAAGAAGGTCTGTATACTGAATCAACATTGAATTACCCTATCATACCAAAGGATCTACTGAACATATTCAAAAAACAACTTAAAAATGAATTCAAACTATACTTCGAGACAAGTAATTATGGTATGTTCTATAAGGGTCTAGGTCCAAAAATTCCTGCAACTCCTTGGTTTTTGGAATTGGAAATTTCTGCAAAAAAGTCAGTAAAGACAATTTGTCGTTTAAGAAGTAACCATGGTTTATGCCCATTTTATTTATATAAAATAAATCAAACAGATAACCCGTTTTGTGAGTGTGGGGAGTCCGGTACTCTCTAACATTTTATAATGATTTGCCCCAGATTTTGTAATGAGAGGAAGATCCTGTTTGAAGCAATTTCTCCTAAATTAGCTCTGCCGTTAAGTTATAAGTGTATGCTAGGATCGAGAAATAAATTCATTTACGAAAAACTTATAGCATATATTAATGAAATAAAAATTATGGTATAATAAATACAGTGTAATTTTATAGATGTAAGTGTGTAAATGAGTTTCCTTTGTTTTATCCCCTTGTGGCCCACCCATAAACCGTGGCTTAGTTTAGTATGTACCATAAAAATGCCTTGACGAGCCCCCAGGCGAGAAGACTTTGTGACCCCGTTTAATCCTCGGACTAAATGAATGTGAATTTAGAATTAGTTATTTCCAATACCTCTCTGATGGCTAATGGTTTAATTACCAAAGCCAAAAAAAAAAAAAAAAAACATGTTTTCGGCATGCGTTTGGTCATAAAAACACTATTTTATTAGAAGAGATTTGACTTTATGCATTGTTAATGAAAAAATTGAAATTTCATTTAATAAATAAATTAAATTTTATTTTCGCAAAGATCCTAATAGCTAGCACCCAAGTGCGACACATGTTTTTGGCATGCTTTTGGTAAAATCAACACGATTTTATTGAAATGGATTTGACTTTATGCATTGTTAATAAAAAAATAGAAATTTCATGTAATAAATAAATAAAATTAAATTTTCGCAATGATCCTAACAGCCAGCACCTAAGTGCGACACATGTTTTCGGCATGCTTATGGTTGTATAAACACGATTTTAATCAAATAAATTCGACTTTATGCATTGTTGATGAAAAAATTGAAATTTCATTTATTAATTGAATTTAATTTAATTTTCGCAATGGTCCCAATAGCTAGCACCTAAGTGCGACACATGTTTTTGGCATGGTTTTGGTCATATAAACACGATTACATTAAATTGGATTTGACTTTATGCATTGTTAATGAAAAAATTGAAATTTCATTTAATAAATGAATTTAATTTAATTTTCGCAATGATCCTAATAGCTATCACCTAAGTGCGACACATGTTTTCGGCATGCGTTTGGTCATATAAACACTATTTTATTAGAAGAGATTTGACTTTATGCATTGTTAATGAAAAAATTGAAATTTCATTTAATAAATAAATTACATTTACTTTTCGCAATGATCCTAATAGCTAGCACCTAAGTGCGACACATGTTTTCGGCATTCTTTTGGTAATATAAAGACTATTTCTTTAAAATAGATTTGACTTTATGCATTGTTAATGAAAAAATTTAAATTTCATTTAATAAATGAATTTAATTTAATTTTCGCAATGATCCTAATAGCTATCACCCTAGTGCGACACATGTTTCGGCATGCTTTTGGTTATATAAACACGATTACATTAAATTGGATTTGACTTTATGCATTGTTAATAAAAAAATTGAAATTTCATTTAATAAATGAATTTAATTTAATTTTCGCAATGATCCTAATAGCTATCACCTAAGTGCGACACATGTTTTCGGCATGCTTTTGGTCATATAAACACTATTTCATTAAAATAGATTTGACTTTTTGAATTGTTAATGAAAAAATTGAAATTTCATTTAATAAATAAATTACATTTAATTTTCGCAATGATCCTAATAGCTAGCACCTAAGTGCGACACATGTTTTCGGCATTCTTTAGGTCATATAAACACTATTTCATTAAAACAGATTTAACTTTATGCATTGTTAATGAAAAAATTGAAATTTCATTTAATGAATAAACTAAATTTAATTTTCGCAATGATTCTAATTGCCAGCACCTTAGTGCGACACATGTTGACGGTAATATTTTGGTCATTTAAACACTATTTCATGAAAAGAGATTAGACTTTATGCATTGTTTATGAAAAAATTGAAATTTCATTTAATAAATAAATTAAATTTAATTTTTGCAAAGATCCTAATAGCTAGCACCTAAGTGCGACACATGTTTTCGGCATTCTTTTGGTCATATAAACACTATTTTAATAAAATAGATTTGACTTTATGCATTGTTAATGAAAAAATTTAAATTTCATTTAATAAATAAATTAAATTTAATTTTCGCAATGATCCTAATGGCTAGCACCTAAGTGCGACACATGTTTTCGGCATGCTCTTGGCCATATAAACACTATTTCATAAAAATAGATTTAACTTAATGCATTGTTAAGAAAAAGTTGAATTTTCATTTAATAAATAAATTAAATTTAAGTTTCGCAAAGATCCTAATAGCCAGCACCCAGGTGCGTCACATGTTTTCGGCATGCTTTTGGTTAAATGAACACGATTTTATTGAAATAGATTTGACTTTATGCATTGTTAATAAAAAAATAGAAATGTCATTTAATAAATCAATTAAATTAAATTTTCGCAATGATCCTAATGGCTAGCACCTAAGTGCGACACATGTTTTCGCATGCTTATGGTCGTATAAACACGATTTTAATCAAATAAATTTGACTTTATGCATTGTTGATGAAAAAATTTAAATTTCATTTAATAAATAAATTAAATTTAATTTTCGCAATGATCCTAATAGCAAGCACCTAAGTGCGACACATGTTTTCGGCATGCTTTCGGTCTTATAAACACTATTTCATTAAAATATATTTGACTTTATGTATTGTTAATGAAAAAATTGAAATTTCAATTAATAAATAAATTAAATTTAATTTTCGCAATGATCCTAATAGCCAGCACCTAAGTGCGACACATGTTTACGGCATTCTTCTGATCATATAAACACTATTTCATTAAAATAGATTTGACTTTATGCATTGTTAATGAAAAAATTAAAATTTCAATTAATAAATAAATTAAATTTAATTTTCTCAACGATCCTAATGGCTAGCAACTAAGTGCGACACAAGTTTTCCGCATTCTTTTGGTCATATAAACACTATTTTATTAAAATAGATATGACCTAATGCATTGTTAATGAAAAAATTGAAATTTCATTTAATGAATAAATGAAATTTTATTTTCGCAATGATCCTAATAGCTAGCACCTCAGTGCGATACATGTTTTCGGCATGCTTTTGGTCGTATAAACACAATTTTATTAAAATAGAGTTGACTTTATGCATTGTTAATGAGAAAATTGAAATTTCATTTAATAAATAAATTTAATTTAATTTTCGCAATGATCCTAATAGCTAGCACCTAAGTGCGACACATGTTTTAGGCATGCTTTTGGTCATATAAATACTATTTTATTAAAATGGATTTGACTTTATGCGTTGTTAATGAAAAAATAGAAATTTCATATAATAAATAAATTAAATTTAATTTTCGCTATGATCCTAACAGCTTGCACCTAAGTGCGACTCATGTTTTCGGCATGCTTTTGCTTATATAAACACGATTGATTTAAAATAGAATTAACTTTATGCATTGTTAATG
The DNA here is from genome assembly GCA_910593695.2 of Ocypus olens. NCBI lineage: Eukaryota > Metazoa > Arthropoda > Insecta > Coleoptera > Staphylinidae > Ocypus > Ocypus olens. The sequence goes on from OU343060.1 coordinate 38,582,163, forward strand.
AAAAAATAGAAATTTCATTTAATAAATAAATTAAATTTAATTTTCGCAATGATCCTAATAGCTAGCGGCTAAGTGCGACACATGTTTTCGGCATGCTTTTGGTCATATAAACACAATTTTATTAAAATAGATTTGACTTTATGCATTGTTAATGAAAAAATTGAAATTTCATTTAATAAATAAATTAAATTTAATTTTCGCAATGATCCTAATAGCTAGCACCTAAGTGCGACACATGTTTACGGCATTCTTCTGATCATATAAACACTATTTCATTAAAATAGATTTGACTTTATGCATTGTTAATGAAAAAATTAAAATTTCAATTAATAAATAAATTAAATTTAATTTTCGCAATGATCCTAATAGCTAGCACCTAAGTGCGACATAAATTTTCGGCATGCCTTTGGTCATATAAACACGATTTTATTAAAATAGATTTGACTTTATGCATTGTTAATAAAAAAATAGAAATTTCATTTAATAAATAAATTTAATTTAATTTTCGAAATGATCCAAATAGCTAGCACCTAAGTGCGACACATATTTTCGGCATGCTTTTGGTCATATAAACTCGATTTCATTAAAATAGATTTGTCTTTATGCATTGTTAATAAAAAAATGGAAATTTTATTTAATAAATACATTTAATTAAATTTTCGCAATGATCCTAATGGGCAGTACCTAAGAGCGACACATGTTTTCCGCATGCTTTTAGTCATTTAAACAGGATTTCATTAAAATAGATTAGACTTTATGCATTGTTAATGAAAAAATTAAAATTTCATTTAATTAATAAATCAAAATTAATTTTCGCAAAGATCCTAATGGCTTGCACCTAAGTGCGACAAATGTTTACGGCATGCTTTTGGTCATATAAACACTATTTTGTTAAAATACATTTGACTTTATGCTTTGTTAATGAAAAATTAAAATTTCATTTAATTAATAAATTTAATTTAATTTTCGCAATGATCCTAAAGGCTAGCACCTAAGTGCGACACATATTTTCGGCATGCTTTCGGTCTTATAAACACTATTTCATTAAAATATATTTGACTTTATGTATTGTTAATGAAAAAATTGAAATTTCATTTAATAAATAAATTAAATTTAACTTTCGCAATGATCCTAATAACTAGCACCTAAGTGCCACACACGTTTTCGGCAAGCTTTCGCTCATATAAACACTGTTCTATTAAAATAGATTTGACTTTCTGCATTGTTAATGAAAAAATAGAAATTTCATTTAATAAATAAATTAAAATTAATTTTCGCAATGATCCTAATAGCTAGCACCTAAGTGCGACACATGTTTTCGGCATGCTTTTGGTCATATAAATACTATTTTATTAAAATAGATTTGACTTTATGCATTGTTAATGAAAAAATTGAAATTTCATTAAATAAATAAATTAAAATTAATTTTTGCAATGATCCTAATAACTAGCACCTAAGTGCCACACACGTTTTCGGCAAGCTTTCGCTCATATAAACACTGTTCTATTAAAATAGATTTGACTTTCTGCATTGTTAATGAAAAAATAAAAATTTCATTTAATGAATAAATTAAAATTAATTTTCGCAATGATCCTAAAAGCTAGCACATAAGTGCGACACATGTTTTCGGCATGCTTTTGGTCATATAAACACTATTTTATTAAAATAGATTTGACTTTATGCATTGTTAATGAAAAAATTGAAATTTCATTTAATAAATAAATTAAATTTAACTTTCGCAATGATCCTAATAACTAGCACCTAAGTGCCACACACGTTTTCGGCAAGCTTTCGCTCATATAAACACTGTTCTATTAAAATAGATTTGACTTTCTGCATTGTTAATGAAAAAATAGAAATTTTATTTAATAAATAAATTAAATTTAATTTTCGAAATGATCCTAATAGCTAGCGGCTAAGTGCGACACATGTTTTCGGCATGCTTTTGGTGATATAAACACAATTTTATTAAAATAGATTTGACTTTCTGCATTGTTAATGAAAAAATAGAAATTTCATGTAATAAATAAATTAAAATTAATTTTCGCAATGATCCTAATAGCTAGCACCTAAGTGCGACACATGTTTACGGCATGCTATTGGACAAATAAACACTATTTTATTAAAACGGATTTGACTTTCTGCATTGTTAATGAAAAAATAGAAATTTCTTTTAATAAATAAATTTAATTTAATTTTCGAAATGATCCTAATAGCTAGCACCCAAGCGCGACACATGTTTTTGGCATGCTTTTGGTAAAATCAACTCGATTTTATTAAAATGGATTTGACTTTATGCATTGTTAATGAAAAAATAGAAATTTCATTTAATAAATAAATTAAATTAAATTTTCGCAATGATCCTAACAGCTAGCACCTAAGTGCGACACATGTTTTCGGCATGCTTATGGTCGTATAAACACGATTTTAATCAAATAAATTCGACTTTATGCATTGTTGATGAAAAAATTGAAATTTCATTTAATAAATGAATTTAATTTAATTTTCGCAATGATCCTAATAGCTATCACCTAAGTGCAACACATGTTTTCGGCATGCTTTTGATCATATAAACACTATTTTATTAAAAGAGATTTGACTTTATGCATTGTTAATGAAAAAAATTGAAATTTGATTTAATAAATAAATTACATTTAATTTTCGCAATGATCCTAATAGCTAGCACCTAAGTGCGACACATGTTTTAGGCATTCTTTTGGATATAAGAACACTATTTCAATAAAATAGATTTGACTTTATGCATTGTTAATGAAAAAATTGAAATTTCATTTAATAAATAAATTAAATTTAATTTTCGCAAAGATCCTAACAGCTAGCACCTAAGTGCGACACATGTTTTCGGCATGCTTTTGGTCATATATACACGATTACATTAAATTGGATTTGACTTTATGCATTGTTATTGAACAAATTGAAATTTCATTAAATAAATGAATTTAATTTAATTTTCGCAATGATCCTAATAGCTATCACCTAAGTGCGACACATGTTTTCGGCATGCTTCTGGTCATATAAACACGATTACATTAAATTGGATTTAACTTTATGCATTGTTAATGAAAAAATTGAAATTTCATTTAATAAATAAATTAAATTTAATTTTCGCAATGATTCTAATTGCCAGCACCTTAGTGCGACACAAGTTAACGTTATTCTTTTGGTCATTTAAACACTATTTCATGAAAAGAGATTAGACTTTAAGCATTGTTAATCAAAAAATTGAAATTTCATTTAATAAATAAATTAAATTTAATTTTCGCAAAGATCCTAATAGCTGGCACCTAAGTGCGACACATGTTTTCGGCATTCTTTTGGTCATATAAACACCATTTTATTAAAATAGATTTGACTTTATGCATTGTTGATGAAAAAATAGAAATTTCATTTAATAAATGAATTTAATTTAATTTTCGCAATGATCCTAACAGCTATCACCTAAGTGCGACACATGTTTTCGGCATGCTTTTGGTCATATAAACACTATTTTATTAAAAGAGATTTGACTTTATGCATTGTTAATGAAAAAATTGAAATTTCATTTAATAAAAAAATTACATTTAATATTCGCAATGATCCTAATAGCTAGCACCTAAGTGCGACACATGTTTTCGGCAATCTTTTGCTAATATGAACACTATTTCAATAAAATAGATTTGACTTTATGCATTGTTAATGAACAAATTGAAATTTCATTAAATAAATGAATTTAATTTAATTTTCGCAATGATCCTAATAGCTATCACCTAAGTGCGACACATGTTTTCGGCATGCTTTTGGTCATATAAACACGATTACATTAAATTGGATTTGACTTTATGCATTGTTCAAGAAAAAATTGTAATTTCATTTAATAAATAAATTAAATTTAATTTTCGCAATGATCCTAACAGCTATCACCTAAGTGCGACACATGTTTTCGGCATGCTTTTGGTCATATAAACACGACTACATTAAATTGGATTTGACTTTATGCATTGTTCATGAAAAAATTGAAATTTCATTTAATAAATGAATTTAATTTAATTTTCGCAATGATCCTAACAGCTATCACCTAAGTGCGACACATGTTTTCGGCATGCTTTTGGTCATATAAACACTATTTTATTAAAAGAGATTTGACTTTATGCATTGTTAATGAAAAAATTGAAATTTCATTTAATAAAAAAATTACATTTAATATTCGCAATGATCCTAATAGCTAGCACCTAAGTGCGACACATGTTTTCGGCAATCTTTTGCTAATATGAACACTATTTCAATAAAATAGATTTGACTTTATGCATTGTTAATGAACAAATTGAAATTTCATTAAATAAATGAATTTAATTTAATTTTCGCAATGATCCTAATAGCTATCACCTAAGTGCGACACATGTTTTCGGCATGCTTTTGGTCATATAAACACTATTTTATTAAAAGAGATTTGACTTTATACATTGTTAATGAAAAAATTGAAATTTCATTTAATAAATAAATTACATTTAATTTTCGCAATGATCCTAATAGCTAGCACCTAAGTGCGACACATGTTTTCGGCATTCTTTTAGTCATTTGAACACTATTTCATTGAAACAAATTTAACTTTATGCATTGTTAATGAAAAAAATGAAATTTCATTTAATAAATAAACTAAATTTAATTTTCGCAATGATTCTAATTGCCAGCACCTTAGTGCGACACAAGTTAACGGCATTCTTTTGGTCATTTAAACACTATTTCATGAAAAGAGATTAGACTTTATGCATTGTTAATCAAAAAATTGAAATTTCATTTAATAAATAAATTAAATTTAATTTTCGCAAAGATCCTAATAGCTGGCACCTAAGTGCGACACATGTTTTCGGCATTCTTTTGGTCATATAAACACTATTTTATTAAAATAGATTTGACTTTATGCATTGTAAATGAAAAAAATTAAATTTCATTTAATAAATAAATTAAATTTAATTTTCGCAAAGATCCTAATAGCTAGCACCTAAGTGCGACACATGTTTTCGGCATTCTTTTGGTCATATAAACACTATTTCATTAAAATAGATTTGACATTATGCATTGTTAATGAAAAAATTGAAATTTCATTTAATAAATAAATTAAATTTAATTTTCGCAAAGATCCTTATAGCTAGCACCCAAGTGCGACACATGTTTTTGGAATGCTTTTGGTAAAATCAACACGATTTTAATAAAATGGATTTGACTTTATGCATTGTTAATGAAAAAATTGAAATTTCATTTAATAAATAAATTAAATTAAATTTTCGCAATGATCCTAACAGCTATCACCTAAGTGCGACACATGTTTTCGGCATGCTTATGGTCGTTTAAACACGATTTTAATCAAATAAATTCAACTTTATGCATTGTTGATGAAAAAAATGAAATTTCATTTAATAAATGAATTTAATTTAATTTTCGCAATGATCCTAATAGCTAGCACCTAAGTGCGACACATGTTTTCGGCATGCTTTTGGTCATATAAACACGATTACATTAAATTGGATTTGACTTTATGCATTGTTCATGAAAAAATTGAAATTTCATTTAATAAATAAATTAAATTTAATTTTCGCAATGATCCTAACAGCTATCACCTAAGTGCGACACATGTTTTCGGCATGCTTTTGGTCATATAAATACGATTACATTAAATTGGATTTGACTTTATGCATTGTTCATGAAAAAATTGAAATTTCATTTAATAAATGAATTTAATTTAATTTTCGCAATGATCCTAACAGCTATCACCTAAGTGCGACACATGTTTTCGGCATGCTTTTGGTCATATAAACACTATTTTACTAAAAGAGATTTGACTTTATGCATTGTTAATGAAAAAATTGAAATTTCATTTAATAAATAAATTACATTTAATTTTCGCAATGATCCTAAAAGCTAGCACCTAAGTGCGACACATGTTTTCGGCAATCTTTTGGTAATATGAACACTATTTCAATAAAATAGATTTGACTTTATGCATTGTTAATGAACAAATTGAAATTTCATTAAATAAATGAATTTAATTTAATTTTCGCAATGATCCTAATAGCTATCACCTAAGTGCGACACATGTTTTCGGCATGCTTTTGGTCATATAAATACGATTACATTAAATTGGATTTGACTTTATGCATTGTTAATGAAAAAATTGAAATTTCATTTAATAAATAAATTAAATTTAATTTTCGCAAAGATCCTATCAGCTAGCACCTAAGTGCGACACATGTTTTCGGCATGCCTTTGGTCATATAAATACGATTTCATTAAAATAGATTTGACTTTATGCATTGTTAATGAAAAAATTGAAATTTCATTTAATAAATAAATTAAATTTAATTTTCGCAATGATCCTAACAGCTATCACCTAAGTGCGACACATGTTTTCGGCATGCTTTTGGTCATATAAATACGATTACATTAAATTGGATTTGACTTTATGCATTGTTCATGAAAAAATTGAAATTTCATTTAATAAATGAATTTAATTTAATTTTCGCAATGATCCTAACAGCTATCACCTAAGTGCGACACATGTTTTCGGCATGCTTTTGGTCATATAAACACTATTTTACTAAAAGAGATTTGACTTTATGCATTGTTAATGAAAAAATTGAAATTTCATTTAATAAATAAATTACATTTAATTTTCGCAATGATCCTAAAAGCTAGCACCTAAGTGCGACACATGTTTTCGGCAATCTTTTGGTAATATGAACACTATTTCAATAAAATAGATTTGACTTTATGCATTGTTAATGAACAAATTGAAATTTCATTAAATAAATGAATTTAATTTAATTTTCGCAATGATCCTAATAGCTATCACCTAAGTGCGACACATGTTTTCGGCATGCTTTTGGTCATATAAATACGATTACATTAAATTGGATTTGACTTTATGCATTGTTAATGAAAAAATTGAAATTTCATTTAATAAATAAATTAAATTTAATTTTCGCAAAGATCCTATCAGCTAGCACCTAAGTGCGACACATGTTTTCGGCATGCCTTTGGTCATATAAATACGATTTCATTAAAATAGATTTGACTTTATGCATTGTTAATGAAAAAATTGAAATTTCATTTAATAAATAAATTACATTTAATTTTCGCAATGATCCTAATAGCTAGCACCTAAGTGCGACACATGTTTTCGGCATTCTTTTGATCATTTGAATACTATTTCATTGAAACAGATTTAACTTTATGCATTGTTAATGAAAAAAATGAAATTTCATTTAATAAATAAACTAAATTTAATTTTCGCAATTATTCTAATTGCCAGCACCTTAGTACGACACAAGTTAACGGCATTCTTTTGGTCATTTAAACACTATTTCATGAAAAGAGATTAGACTTTATGCATTGTTAATAAAAAAATTGAAATTTCATTTAATAAATAAATTAAATTTAATTTTCGCAAAGATCCTAATAGCTAGCGCCTAAGTGCGACACATGTTTACGGCATTCTTTTGGTCAAATAAACACTATTTCATTAAAATAGATTTGACTTAATGCACTGTTAATGAAAAAATTGAAATTTCATTTAATAAATAAATTAAATTTTATTTTCGCAAAGATCCTAATAGCTAGCACCCAAGTGCGACACATGTTTTTGGCATGCTTTTGGTAAAATCAACACGATTTGAATAAAATGGATTTGACTTTATGCATTGTTAATAAAAAAATAGAAATTTCATTTAATAAATAAATTAAATTAAATTTTCGCAATGATCCTAACAGCTAGCACCTAAGTGCGACACATGTTTTCGGCATGCTTATGGTCGTATAAACACGATTTTAATCAAAAAAATTCGAATTTATGCATCGTTGATGAAAAAATTGAAATTTCATTTAATAAATGAATTTAATTTAATTTTCGCAATGAACCTGATAGCTAGCACCTAAGTGCGAAACATGTTTTCGGCATTCTTTTGGTCATATAAACACTGTTTCATTAAAACAGATTTAACTTTATGCATTGTTAAAGAAAAATTTGAAATTTCATTTAATAAATAAACTAAATTTAATTTTCCCAAAGATCCTAATAGCTAGCACCTAAGTGCGACACATGTTTTCGGCACTCTTTTGGTCATATAAACACTATTTCATTAAAACAGATTCTGCTTTATGCATTGTTAATGAAAAATTTGAAATTTCATTTAATAAATAAACTAAATTTAATTTTTGCAATGATTCTAATTGCTAGCACCTAAGTGCGACACATGTTTACGGCATTCTTTTGGTCATTTAAACACTATTTCATGAAAATAAATTTGACTTTATGCATTGGTAATGAAAAAATTGAAATTTCATTTAATAAATAAATTAAATTTAATTTTCGCAAAGATCCTAATAGCAAGTACCTAAGTGCGACACATGTTTTCGGCATTCTTTTGGTCATGTAAACACTATTTTTATAAAAAAGATTTGACTTTATGCATTGTTAATGAAAAAATTGAAATTTCGTTTAATAAATAAATTAATTTTAATTTTCGCAAAGATCCTAACAGCCAGCACCTAAGTGCGACACATGTTTTCGGCATTCTTTTGGTCATATAAACACTATTTACTTAAAATAAATTTGACTTTATGCATTGTTAATGAAAAAATTGAAATTTCATTTAATAAATAAATTAAATTTAATTTTCGCAAAGATCCTAATAGCTAGCACCTTAGTGCGACACATGTTTTCGGCATTCTTTTGGTCATATAAACACTATTTCATGAAAATAGATTTGACATTATGCATTGTTAATGAAAAAATTGAAATTTCATAATAAATAAAATTTAATTTTCGCAATGATCCTAATAGCTAGCATCTAAATGCGACACTTGTTTTCGGCATGCTTTAGGTCATATAAACACTATTTTATTAAAAGAGATTTGACTTTATGCATTGTTAATGAAAAAAATGAAATTTCATTTAATAAATAAACTAATTTTAATTTTCGCAATGATTCTAATTGCCAGCACCTTAGTGCGACACAAGTTAACGGCATTCTTTTGGTCATTTAAACACTATTTCATGAAAAGAGATTAGACTTTATGCATTGTTAATCAAAAAATTTCCAAATATAAACACCCAGTAAAAACTATTTACGAAGAAATAACCGCTACTAAAAATAACGATTAATATAGAAAGCGATACCTTGATGTTATCGGGTGGGGTTGGAGCTTCTTGTGTTTTTTTTTTTTTTTTAACTTCTGTAGACATAATTTTTTGTTATATGTGGCTGAAAGACTTCGGTCGATGGCCTTTTGAGCTCATGCTTGTGTGCATGTATGTATGTATATATGTATTACATTTAATTTTCGCAATGATCCTAATAGCTAGCACCTAAGTGCGATACATGTTTTCAGCATGATATAGGTCATATAAACACCATTTCATTGAAATGGATTTGACTTTATGCATTGTTAATGAAAAAATTGAAATTTCATTTAATAAATAAATTACATTTAATTTTCGCAAAGATCCTAATAGCTAGCACCTAAGTGCGATACATGTTTTCAGCATGATATAGGTCATATAAACACCATTTCATTGAAATGGATTTGACTTTATGCATTGTTAATGAAAAAATTGAAATTTCATTTAATAAATAAATTACATTTAATTTTCGCAAAGATCCTAATAGCTAGCACCTAAGTGCGATACATGTTTTCAGCATGATATAGGTCATATAAACACCATTTCATTGAAATGGATTTGACTTTATGCATTGTTAATGAAAAAATTGAAATTTCATTTAATAAATAAATTACATTTAATTTTCGCAAAGATCCTAATAGCTAGCACCTAAGTGCGATACATGTTTTCGGCATGATATAGGTCATATAAACACCATTTCTTTGAAATAGATTTGACTTTATGCATTGTTAATGAAAAAATTGAAATTTCATTTAATAAATAAATTAAATTTAATTTTTGCAGTGATCCTAATAGCTGGCACCTAAGTGGGACACATGTTTACGGCATTCTTTTGGTCATATAAACACTGTTTCATTAAAACAGATTTGACTTTATGCATTGTTAATGAAAAAATTAAAATTTCGTTCAATTAATAAATTAAATTTAATTTTCGCAAAGATCCTTTTGGCTAGCACCTAAGTGCGACACATGTTTTCGGCATGCTTTTGGTCATATAAACACTATTTCATTAAAATATTTTTGACTTTATACATTGTTAATGAAAAAATTAAAATTTCATTTAATTAATAAATTAAATTTAATTTTCGCAAAGATTTATAATGCCCAGCACCTAAGTGCGACACATGTTTACGGCATGCTTTTGGTCATATAAACACTATTTCATTAAAATATATTTGACTTTATACATTGTTAATGAAAAAATTAAAATTTCATTTAATTTATAAATTAAATTTAATTTTGGCAATTATCCTAATGGCTAGCACCTAAGTGCGACACATATTTTCGGCATACTTTTGGTCATATAGACACGATTTCATTAAAATAGATTTGACTTTATGCATTGTTAATAAAAAAATAGAAATTTTATTTAATAAATAAATTTAATTTAATTTTCGCAATGATCCTAATAGGCAGCACCTAAGAGCGACACATGTTTTTCGCATGCTTTTGGTCATATAAACACGATTTTATTAAAATAGATTAGACTTTATGCATTGTTAATGAAAAAATTAAAATTTCATTTAATTAATAAATTAAATTTAATTTTCGCAAAGATCCTAATGGCTTGCACCTAAGTACGACAAATGTTTACGGCATGCTTTTGGTCATATAAACACAATTTTGTTAAAATATATTTGACTTTATGCATTGTTAATGAAAAAGTAGAAATTTCATTTAATAAATAAATTAAAATTAATTTTCGCAATGATCCTAATAGCTAGCACCTAAGTGCGAAACATGTTTTCGGCATGCTTTTGGTTATATAAACACTATTTTATTAAAATAGATTTGACTTTATGCATTGTTAATGAAAAAATTGAAATTTCATTAAATAAATAAATTAAAATTAATTTTTGCAATGATCCTAATAACTAGCACCTAAGTGCCACACACGTTTTCGGCAAGCTTTCGCTCATTTAAACACTGTTCTATTAAAATAGATTTGACTTTCTGCACTGTTAATGAAAAAATAGAAATTTCATATAATAAATAAATTAAAATTAATTTTCGCAATGATCCTAATAGCTAGCACCTAAGTGCGACACATATTTTCGGCATGCTTTTGGTCATATAAACACTATTTTATTAAAATAGATTTGACTTTATGCATTGTTAATGAAAAAATAGAAATTTCATTTAATAAATAAATTAAATTTAATTTTCGCAATGATCCTAATAGCTAGCGGCTAAGTGCGACACATGTTTTCGGCATGCTTTTGGTCATATAAAAACAATTTTATTAAAACAGATTTGACTTTATGCATTGTTAATGAGAAAATTGAAATTTCATTTAATTAATAAATAAAATTTAATTTTCGCAATGATCCTAATAGCTAGCACCTAAGTGCAACACATGTTTTCAGCATGCTTTTGGTCAGATAAACACTATTTTATTAAAATAGATTTGACTTTATGCATTGTTAATGAAAAAATAGAAATTTCATTTAATAAATAAATTAAATTTAATTTTCGCAATGATCCTAATAGCTGGCACCTAAGTGCGACATAAGTTTTCGGCATGCCTTTGGTCATATAAACACGATTTTATTGAAATAGATTTGACTTTATGCATTGTTAATGAAGAAATTGAAATTTCATTTAATAAATAAATTAAATTTAATTTTCGCAAAGATCCTAACAGCTAGCACCAAAGTGCGACACATGTTTTTGGCATGCCTTTGGTCATATAAACACGATTTCATTAAAATAGATTTGACTTTATGCATTGTTAATGAAAAAATTGAAATTTCATTTAATAAATAAATTAAATTTAATTTTCGCAATGATCCTAATAGCTAGCACCTAAGTGCGACACATGTTTACGGCATTCTTTTGGTCATATAAACATTATTTCATTAAAATAGATTTGACTTTATGCATTGTAAATGAAAAAATTGAAATTTCAATTTATAAATGAATTAAATTTAATTTTCGCAATGATCCTAATAGCTGGCACCTAAGTGCGACATAAGTTTTCGGCATGCCTTTGGTCAAATAAACACTATTTTATTAAAATAGATTTGACTTAATGCATTGTTAATGAACAAATTGAAATTTCATATAATAAATAAATTAAATTTTATTTTCGCAAAGATCCTTATAGCTAGCACCCAAGTGCGACACATGTTTTTGGCATGCTTTTGGTAAAATCAACACGATTTTATTAAAATGGATTTGACTTAATGCATTGTTAATGAAAAAATTGAAATTTCATTTAATAAATAAATTAAATTTAATTTTTGCAATGATCCTAACAGCTAGCACCTAAGTGCGACACATGTTTTTAGCATGCTTATGGTCGTATAAACACGATTTTTATCAATAAAATTCGACTTTATGCATTGTTGATGAAAAAATTGAAATTTCATTTAATAAATGAATTTAATTTAATTTTCGCAATGATCCTAATAGCTAGCACCTAAGTGCGATACATGTTTTCGGCATGCTTTTCGTCATATAAACACGATTACATTAAATTGGATTTGACTTTAAGCATTGTTAATGAAAAAATTGAAATTTCATTTAATAAATGAATTTAATTTAATTTTCGCAATGATCCTAATAGCTATCACCTAAGTGCGACACATGTTTTCGGCATGTTTTTGGTCATATAAACACTATTTTATTAAAAGAGATTTGACTTTATGCATTGTTAATGAAAAAATTGAAATTTCATTTAATAAATAAATTACATTTAATTTTCGCAATGATCCTAATAGCTAGCACCTAAGTGCGACACATGTTTTCGGCATGCTTTTGGTCATATAAACACTATTTTATTAAAAGAGATTTGACTTTATGCATTGTTAATGAAGAAATTGAAATTTCATATAATAAATAAATTACATTGAATTTTTGCAATGATCCTAATAGCTGGCACCTAAGTGCAACACTTGTTTTCGGCATTATTTTGGTAATTTGAACACTATTTCAATAAAATAGATTTGACTTTATGCATTGTTAATGAACAAATTGAAATTTCATTAAATAAATGAATTTAATTTAATTTTCGCAATGATCCTAATAGCTAGCACCTAAGTGCGATACATGTTTTCGGCATGCTTTTCGTCATATAAACACGATTACATTAAATTGGATTTGACTTTAAGCATTGTTAATGAAAAAATTGAAATTTCATTTAATAAATGAATTTAATTTAATTTTCGCAATGATCCTAATAGCTATCACCTAAGTGCGACACATGTTTTCGGCATGTTTTTGGTCATATAAACACTATTTTATTAAAAGAGATTTGACTTTATGCATTGTTAATGAAAAAATTGAAATTTCATTTAATAAATAAATTACATTTAATTTTCGCAATGATCCTAATAGCTAGCACCTTAGTGCGTTACATGTTTTCGGCATGATATAGGTCATATAAACACTATTTCATTGAAATAGATTTGACTTTATGCATTGTTAATGAAAAAATTGAAATTTCATTTAATAAATAAATTAAATTTAATTTTCGCAGTGATCCTAATAGCTGGCACCTAAGTGCGACACATGTTTACGGCATTATTTTGGTTATATAAACACTATTTTAGTAAAATAGATTTGACTTTATGCATTTGTAATGAAAAAATTGAAATTTCAATTTATAAATAAATTAAATTTAATTTTCGCAATGATCCTAATAGCTAGCACCTAAGTGCGACACATGTTTACAGTATTCTTTTGGTCAAATAAACACTATTTTATTAAAATAGATTTGACTTAATGCATTGTTAATGAACAAATTGAAATTTCATTTAATAAATAAATTAAATTTTATTTTCGCAAAGATCCTTATAGCTAGCACCCAAGTGCGACACATGTTTTTGGCATGCTTTTGGTAGAATCAACACGATTTTATTAAAATGGATTTGACTTAATGCATTGTTAATGAAAAAATTGAAATTTCATTTAATAAATAAATTAAATTTAATTTTCGCAATGATCCTAACAGCTAGCACCTAAGTGCGACACATGTTTTCGGCATGCTTATGGTCGTATAAAAACGATTTTTATCAATAAAATTCGACTTTATGCATTGTTGATGAAAAAATTGAAATTTCATTTAATAAATGAATTTAATTTAATTTTCGCAATGATCCTAATAGCTAGCACCTAAGTGCGATACATGTTTTCGGCATGCTTTTGATCATATAAACACGATTACATTAAATTTGATTTGACTTTAAGCATTGTTAATGAAAAAATTGAAATTTCATTTAATAAATGAATTTAATTTAATTTTCGCAATGATCCTAATAGCTATCACCTAAGTGCGACACATGTTTTCGGCATGCTTTTGGTCATATAAACACTATTTTATTAAAAGAGATTTGACTTTATGCATTGTTAATGAAAAAATTGAAATTTCATTTAATAAATAAATTACATTTAATTTTCGCAATGATCCTAATAGCTAGCACCTAAGTGCGACACATGTTTTCGGCATTCTTTTGGTAATATGAACACTATTTCAATAAAATAGATTTGACTTTATGCATTGTTAATGAAAAAATTGAAATTTCATTTAATAAATAAATTAAATTAAATTTTCGCAATGATCCTAACAACTAGCACCTAAGTGCGACACATGTTTTCGGCATGCTTATGGTCGAATAAACACGATTTTAATCAAATAAATTTGACTTTATGCATTGTTGATGAAAAAATTGAAATTTCATTTAATAAATGAATTTAATTTAATTTTCGCAATGATCCTAATAGCTATCACCTAAGTGCGACACATGTTTTCGGCACGCTTTTGGTCATATAAACACTATTTTATTAAAAGAGATTTGACTTTATGCATTGTTAATGAAGAAATTGAAATTTAATTTAATAAATAAATTACATTTAATTTTCCCAAAGATCCTAATAGCTGGCACCTAAGTGCGACACATGTTTTCGGCATTCTTTTGGTCACATAAACACCATTTTATTAAAATAGATTTGACTTTATGCATTGTTAATGAAAAAATTTAAATTTCATTTAATAAATAAATTAAATTTAAACATTAAATATTGTTCCCCCATCAGAACACCTACAGACCGGTTTCGACCTTTCAGGTCTCATCAGTGTAGTTAGTTGCTGATGGGGAGACGGAGATTACTATTGGAATATAAATATTCCAAACACCGTTAAAGGTCGAAACCGGTCTGTAGGTGTTCTGATGGGGGAACAATATTTAATGTTCACATTTATATTGTTATATTTGCCGCCGCTGGCAATGTCCATATCTTGTCGGTGTTAAAGCCACCTGGATTTGGTTCAAGTACAGCATTCAGGCAATAGATTCCGCCACTTTGGCGTTTCTACTAAAATTAAATTTAATTTTCGCAACGATCCTAATAGCTAGCACCTAAGTGCGACACATGTTTTCGGCATTCTTTTGGTCATATAAACACTATTTCATTAAAATAGATTTAACTTTATGCATTGTTAATGAAAAAATTGAAATTTCATTAAATAAATAAATTTAATTTAATTTTCGCAAAGATCCTAATAGCTAGCACCTAAGTGCGATACATGTTTTCGGCATGATATAGGTCATATAAACACTAGTTCATTGAAATAGATCTGACTTTATGCATTGTTAATGAAAAAATTTAAATTTCATTTAATAAATAAATTAAATTTAATTTTCGCAGTGATCCTAATAGCTGGCACCTAAGTGCGACACATGTTTACGGCATTCTTTTGGTCATATAAACACTGTTTCATTAAAACAGATTTGACTTTATGCATTGTTAATGAAAAAATTAAAATTTCGTTTAATTAATAAATAAAATTTAATTTTCGCAATGATCCTTATGGCTAGCACCTATGTGCGACACATGTTTTCGGCATGCTTTTGGTCAAATAAACACTATTTCATTGAAACAGATTTAACTTTATGCATTGTTAATGAAAAAAATGAAATTTCATTTAATAAATAAACCAAATTTAATTTTCGCAATGATTCGAATTGCCAGCTCCTTAGTGCGACACAAGTTAACGGCATTCTTTTGGTCATTTAAACACTATTTCATGAAGAGAGATTAGATTTTATGCATTGTTAATGAAAAAATTGAAATTTCATTTAATAAATAAATTAAATTTAATTTTCGCAAAGATCCTAATAGCTAGCACCTAAGTGCGACACATGTTTTCGGCATTCTTTTGGTCATATAAACACTATTTTATTAAAATAGATTTGACGTTATGCATTGTTAATGAAAAAATTGAAATTTCATTTAATAAATAAATTAAATTTAATTTTCGCAAATATCCTAATAGCTAGCACCTAAGTGCGACACATGTTTTCGGCATTTTTTTGGTCATATAAACACTATTTCATGAAAATAGATTTAACTTTATGCATTATTAATGAAAAAATTGAAATTTCATTAAATAAATAAATTTAATTTAATTTTCGCAAAGATCCTAATAGCTAGCACCTAAGTGTGATACATGTTTTCGGCATGATATAGGTCATATAAACACTATTTCATTGAAATAGATTTGACTTTATGGATTGTTAATGAAAAAATTGAAATTTCATTTAATAAATAAATTTAATTTAATTTTCGCAGTGATCCTAATAGCTGGCACCTAAGTGCGACACATGTTTACGGCATTCTTTTGGTCATATAAACACTGTTTCATTAAAACAGATTTGACTTTATGCTTTGTTAATGAAAAAATTAAAATTTCGTTCAATTAATAAATTAAATTTAATTTTCGCAATGATCCTTATGGCTAGCACCTAAGTGCGACACATGTTTTCGGCATGCTTTTGGTCATATAAACACGATTACATTAAATCGGTATTGACATGCATATGCAATGTTAATGAAAAAATTGAAATTTCATTTAATAAATGAATTTAATTTAATTTTCGCTATGATCCTAATAGCTATCACCTAAGTGCGACACATGTTTTCGGCATGCTTTTGGTCATATAAACACGATTACATTAAATTGGATTTGACTTTATGCATTGTTAATGAAAAAATTAAAATTTCATTTAATAAATAAGTTAAATTTAATTTTCGCAATGATCCTAATAGCTAGCACCTAAGTGCAACATAAGTTTTCGGCATGCCTTTGGTCATATAAACACGATTTTATTAAAATAGATTTGACTTTATGCATTGTTAATGAAAAAATTGAAATTTCATTTAATAAATAAATTTAATTTAATTTTCGCAAAGATCCTAACAGCTAGCACCTAAGTGCGACACATGTTTTCGGCATGCCTTTGGTCATATAAACACGATTTCATTAAAATAGATTTGATTTTATGCATTGTTAATGAAAAAATTGAAATTTCATTTAATAAATAAATTAAATTTAATTTTCGCAATGATCCTAATAGCTAGCACCTAAGTGCGACACATGTTTACGGCATTCTTCTGGTCATATAAACACTATTTCATTAAAATAGATTTGACTTTATGCATTGTTAATGAAAAAATTGTAACTTCATTTAATAAATAAATTAAATTTAATTTTCGCAAAGATCCTAATAGCTAGCACCCAAGTGCGACACATGTTTTCGGCATGCTTATGGTCGTATAAACACGATTTTAATCAAATAAATTCGACTTTATGCATTGTTGATGAAAAAAGTGAAATTTCATTTAATAAATAAATTAAATTTAATTTTCGCAATGATCCTAATAGCTAGCACCTAAGTGCGACACATGTTTTCGGCATGCTTTTGGTCATATGAACACAATTTTATTAAAATAGATTTGACTTTATGCATTGTTAATGAGAAAATTGAAATTTCATTTAATAAATAAATTAAATTTAATTTTCGCAATGATTCTAATTGCTAGCACCTAAGTGCGACACATGTTTTCGGCATGTTTTTGGTCATATAAACACTATTTTATCAAAATAGATTTGACTTTATGCATTCTTAATAAAAAAATAGAAATTTCATTTAATAAATAAATTAAATTCAATTTTCGAAATGATCCCAATAGCTAGCACCTAAGTGCGACACATGTTTTCGGCATGCTTTTGGTCATTTAAACCCTATATTTTAAAATAGCTTTGACATTATGCATTGTTAATAAAAAAATTGAAATTTCATTTAATAAATAAATTAAATTTAATTTTCGCAACGATCCTAATAGCTAGCGCCTAAGTGCGACACATGTTTACGGCATTCTTTTGGTCAAATAAACACTATTTCATTAAAATAGATTTGACTTAATGCACTGTTAATGAAAAAATTGAAATTTCATTTAATAAATAAATTAAATTTTATTTTCGCAAAGATCCTAATAGCTAGCACCCAAGTGCGACACATGTTTTTGGCATGCTTATGGTAAAATCAACACGATTTGAATAAAATGGATTTGACTTTATGCATTGTTAATAAAAAAATAGAAATTTCATTTAATAAATAAATTAAATTAAATTTTCGCAATGATCCTAACAGCTAGCACCTAAGTGCGACACATGTTTTCGGCATGCTTATGGTCGTATAAACACGATTTTAATCAAAAAAATTCGAATTTATGCATCGTTGATGAAAAAATTGAAATTTCATTTAATAAATGAATTTAATTTAATTTTCGCAATGAACCTGATAGCTAGCACCTAAGTGCGAAACATGTTTTCGGCATTCTTTTGGTCATATAAACACTGTTTCATTAAAACAGATTTAACTTTATGCATTGTTAAAGAAAAATTTGAAATTTCATTTAATAAATAAACTAAATTTAATTTTCCCAAAGATCCTAATAGCTAGCACCTAAGTGCGACACATGTTTTCGGCACTCTTTTGGTCATATAAACACTATTTCATTAAAACAGATTCTGCTTTATGCATTGTTAATGAAAAATTTGAAATTTCATTTAATAAATAAACTAAATTTAATTTTTGCAATGATTCTAATTGCTAGCACCTAAGTGCGACACATGTTTACGGCATTCTTTTGGTCATTTAAACACTATTTCATGAAAATAAATTTGACTTTATGCATTGGTAATGAAAAAATTGAAATTTCATTTAATAAATAAATTAAATTTAATTTTCGCAAAGATCCTAATAGCAAGCACCTAAGTGCGACACATGTTTTCGGCATTCTTTTGGTCATGTAAACACTATTTTTATAAAATAGATTTGACTTTATGCATTGTTAATGAAAAAATTGAAATTTCGTTTAATAAATAAATTAATTTTAATTTTCGCAAAGATCCTAACAGCCAGCACCTAAGTGCGACACATGTTTTCGGCATTCTTTTGGTCATATAAACACTATTTACTTAAAATAAATTTGACTTTATGCATTGTTAATGAAAAAATTGAAATTTCATTTAATAAATAAATTAAATATAATTTTCGCAAAGATCCTAATAGCTAGCACCTTAGTGCGACACATGTTTTCGGCATTCTTTTGGTCATATAAACACTATTTCATGAAAATAGATTTGACATTATGCATTGTTAATGAAAAAATTGAAATTTCATAATAAATAAAATTTAATTTTCGCAATGATCCTAATAGCTAGCATCTAAATGCGACACTTGTTTTCGGCATGCTTTAGGTCATATAAACACTATTTTATTAAAAGAGATTTGACTTTATGCATTGTTAATGAAAAAAATGAAATTTCATTTAATAAATAAACTAATTTTAATTTTCGCAATGATTCTAATTGCCAGCACCTTAGTGCGACACAAGTTAACGGCATTCTTTTGGTCATTTAAACACTATTTCATGAAAAGAGATTAGACTTTATGCATTGTTAATCAAAAAATTGAAATTTCATTTAATAAATAAATTAAATTTAATTTTCGCAAAGATCCTAATAGCTGGCACCTAAGTGCGACACATGTTTTCGGCATTCTTTTGGTCATATAAACACTATTTTATTAAAATAGATTTGACTTTATGCATTGTTAATGAAAAAATTTAAATTTCATTTAATAAAAAATTTAATTTAATTTTCGCAAAGATCCTAATAGCTAGCACCTAAGTGCGACACATGTTTTCGGCATTCTTTTGGTCATATAAACACTATTTCATTAAAACAGATTCTGCTTTATGCATTGTTAATGAAAAATTTGAAATTTCATTTAATAAATAAATTAAATTAAATTTTCGCAATGATCCTAACAACTAGCACCTAAGTGGACACATGTTTTCGGCATGCTTATGGTCGTATAAACACGATTTTAATCAAATAAATTCGACTTTATGCATTGTTGATGAAAAAATTGAAATTTCATTTAATAAATGAATTTAATTTAATTTTCGCAATGATCCTAATAGCTATCACCTAAGTGCGACACATGTTTTCGGCATTCTTTCGGTCATATAAACACTATTTCATTAAAACAGATTCTGCTTTATGCATTGATAATGAAAAATTTGAAATTTCATTTAATAAATAAACTAAATTTAATTTTTGCAATGATTCTAATTGCTAGCACCTAAGTGCGACACATGTTTACGGCATTCTTTTGGTCATTTAAACACTATTTCATGAAAATAAATTTGACTTTATGCATTGGTAATGAAAAAATTGAAATTTCATTTAATAAATAAATTAAATTTAATTTTCGCAAACATCCTAATAGCAAGCACCTAAGTGCAACACATGTTTTCGGCATTCTTTTGGTCATGTAAACACTATTTTAATAAAATAGATTTGACTTTATGAATTGTTAATGAAAAAATTGAAATTTCGTTTAATAAATAAATTAAATTTAATTTTCGCAAAGAACCTAATAGCCAGCAACTCAGTGCGACACATGTTTTCGGCATTTTTTTGGGCATATAAACACCATTTACTTAAAATAAATTTAACTTTATGCATTGTTAATGAAAAAATTGAAATTTCATTTAATAAATAAATTAAATTTAATTTTCGCAAAGATCCTAATAGCTAGCACCTTAGTGCGACACATGTTTTCGGCATTCTTTTGGTCATATAAACACAATTTCATGAAAATAGATTTGACTTTATGCATTATTAATGAATAAATTGAAATTGCATTTAATAAATAAATTTAATTTAATTTTCGCAATGATCCTAATGGCTAGCACCTAAGTGCGACACATGTTTACGGCATTCTTTTGGTCATATGAACACTTTTTCATTGAAATAGATATAACTTATGCATTGTTAATGAATAAATTAAAATTTCATTTAATTATTAAACCCTGAAAACCCCATTTTTAACCCTTCAAACGACTACCTATACGATATCCTAAAACTTCCTCCATTTCAAATGCGGCTACAAAAATTAACGATTAAGTATTGTAACAAACAATCTACCCTAACTGCAATACAAAATCTAGTTATAACCAGAGAAACAACAATTTCCAAATATAAACACCCAGTAAAAACTATTTACGAAGAAATAACCGCTACTAAAAATAACGATTAATATAGAAAGCGATACCTTGATGTTATCGGGTGGGGTTGGAGCTTCTTGTGTTTTTTTTTTTTTTTTTAACTTCTGTAGACATAATTTTTTGTTATATGTGGCTGAAAGACTTCGGTCGATGGCCTTTTGAGCTCATGCTTGTGTGCATGTATGTATGTATATATGTATTACATTTAATTTTCGCAATGATCCTAATAGCTAGCACCTAAGTGCGATACATGTTTTCAGCATGATATAGGTCATATAAACACCATTTCATTGAAATGGATTTGACTTTATGCATTGTTAATGAAAAAATTGAAATTTCATTTAATAAATAAATTACATTTAATTTTCGCAAAGATCCTAATAGCTAGCACCTAAGTGCGATACATGTTTTCAGCATGATATAGGTCATATAAACACCATTTCATTGAAATGGATTTGACTTTATGCATTGTTAATGAAAAAATTGAAATTTCATTTAATAAATAAATTACATTTAATTTTCGCAAAGATCCTAATAGCTAGCACCTAAGTGCGATACATGTTTTCAGCATGATATAGGTCATATAAACACCATTTCATTGAAATGGATTTGACTTTATGCATTGTTAATGAAAAAATTGAAATTTCATTTAATAAATAAATTACATTTAATTTTCGCAAAGATCCTAATAGCTAGCACCTAAGTGCGATACATGTTTTCGGCATGATATAGGTCATATAAACACCATTTCATTGAAATAGATTTGACTTTATGCATTGTTAATGAAAAAATTGAAATTTCATTTAATAAATAAATTAAATTTAATTTTTGCAGTGATCCTAATAGCTGGCACCTAAGTGGGACACATGGTTACGGCATTCTTTTGGTCATATAAACACTGTTTCATTAAAACAGATTTGACTTTATGCATTGTTAATGAAAAAATTAAAATTTCGTTCAATTAATAAATTAAATTTAATTTTCGCAAAGATCCTTTTGGCTGGCACCTAAGTGCGACACATGTTTTCGGCATGCTTTTGGTCATATAAACACTATTTCATTAAAATATATTTGACTTTATACATTGTTAATGAAAAAATTAAAATTTCATTTAATTTATAAATTAAATTTAATTTTGGCAATGATCCTAATGGCTAGCACCTAAGTGCGACACATATTTTCGGCATACTTTTGGTCATATAGACACGATTTCATTAAAATAGATTTGACTTTATGCATTGTTAATAAAAAAATAGAAATTTTATTTAATAAATAAATTTAATTTAATTTTCGCAATGATCCTAATAGGCAGCACCTAAGAGCGACACATGTTTTTCGCATGCTTTTGGTCATATAAACACGATTTTATTAAAATAGATTAGACTTTATGCATTGTTAATGAAAAAATTAAAATTTCATTTAATTAATAAATTAAATTTAATTTTCGCAAAGATCCTAATGGCTTGCACCTAAGTACGACAAATGTTTACGGCATGCTTTTGGTCATATAAACACAATTTTGTTAAAATATATTTGACTTTATGC
The DNA here is from genome assembly GCA_910593695.2 of Ocypus olens. NCBI lineage: Eukaryota > Metazoa > Arthropoda > Insecta > Coleoptera > Staphylinidae > Ocypus > Ocypus olens. The sequence continues at coordinate 38,605,243 of OU343060.1, forward strand.
ATTGTTAATGAAAAATTAAAATTTCATTTAATTAATAAATTTAATTTAATTTTCGCAATGATCCTAAAGGCTAGCACTTAAGTGCGACACATATTTTCGGCATGCTTTCGGTCTTATAAACACTATTTCATTAGAATAGATTTGACTTTATGCATTGTTAATGAAAAAATTGAAATTTCATTTAATAAATAAATTAAATTTAACTTTCGCAATGATCCTAATAACTAGCACCTAAGTACGACACATGTTTTCGGCATGCTTTTGGTCATATAAACACGATTTTATTAAAATAGATTTGACTTTATGCATTGTTAATGAAAAAATTGAAATTTCATTAAATAAATAAATTAAAATTAATTTTTGCAATGATCCTAATAACTAGCACCTAAGCGCCACACACGTTTTCGGCAAGCTTTCGCTCATTTAAACACTGTTCTATTAAAATAGATTTGACTTTCTGCATTGTTAATGAAAAAATAGAAATTTCATATAATAAATAAATTAAAATTAATTTTCGCAATGATCCTAATGGCCAGCACCTAAGTACGACACATGTTTTCGGCATGATTTTCGTCATATAAACACTATTTCAATAAAATAGATTTGACTTTATGCATTGTCAATGAAAAAATTGAAATTTCATTAAATAAATAAATTAAAATTAATTTTTGCAATGATCCTAACAACTAGCACCTAAGTGCCACACACGTTTTCGGCAAGCTTTCGCTCATTTAAACACTGTTCTATTAAAATAGATTTGACTTTCTGCACTGTTAATGAAAAAATAGAAATTTCATATAATAAATAAATTAAAATTAATTTTCGCAATGATCCTAATAGCTAGCACCTAAGTGCGACACATATTTTCGGCATGCTTTTGGTCATATAAACACTATTTTATTAAAATAGATTTGACTTTATGCATTGTTAATGAAAAAATAGAAATTTCATTTAATAAATAAATTAAATTTAATTTTCGCAATGATCCTAATAGCTAGCGGCTAAGTGCGACACATGTTTTCGGCATGCTTTTGGTCATATAAAAACAATTTTATTAAAACAGATTTGACTTTATGCATTGTTAATGAGAAAATTGAAATTTCATTTAATTAATAAATAAAATTTAATTATCGCAATGATCCTAATAGCTAGCACCTAAGTGCAACACATGTTTTCAGCATGCTTTTGGTCAGATAAACACTATTTTATTAAAATAGATTTGACTTTATGCATTGTTAATGAAAAAATAGAAATTTCATTTAATAAATAAATTAAATTTAATTTTCGCAATGATCGTAATAGCTGGCACCTAAGTGCGACATAAGTTTTCGGCATGCCTTTGGTCATATAAACACGATTTTATTGAAATAGATTTGACTTTATGCATTGTTAATGAAGAAATTGAAATTTCATTTAATAAATAAATTAAATTTAATTTTCGCAAAGATCCTAACAGCTAGCACCAAAGTGCGACACATGTTTTTGGCATGCCTTTGGTCATATAAACACGATTTCATTAAAATAGATTTGACTTTATGCATTGTTAATGAAAAAATTGAAATTTCATTTAATAAATAAATTAAATTTAATTTTCGCAATGATCCTAATAGCTAGCACCTAAGTGCGACACATGTTTACGGCATTCTTTTGGTCATATAAACATTATTTCATTAAAATAGATTTGACTTTATGCATTGTAAATGAAAAAATTGAAATTTCAATTTATAAATGAATTAAATTTAATTTTCGCAATGATCCTAATAGCTGGCACCTAAGTGCGACATAAGTTTTCGGCATGCCTTTGGTCAAATAAACACTATTTTATTAAAATAGATTTGACTTAATGCATTGTTAATGAACAAATTGAAATTTCATATAATAAATAAATTAAATTTTATTTTCGCAAAGATCCTTATAGCTAGCACCCAAGTGCGACACATGTTTTTGGCATGCTTTTGGTAAAATCAACACGATTTTATTAAAATGGATTTGACTTAATGCATTGTTAATGAAAAAATTGAAATTTCATTTAATAAATAAATTAAATTTAATTTTTGCAATGATCCTAACAGCTAGCACCTAAGTGCGACACATGTTTTCAGCATGCTTATGGTCGTATAAACACGATTTTTATCAATAAAATTCGACTTTATGCATTGTTGATGAAAAAATTGAAATTTCATTTAATAAATGAATTTAATTTAATTTTCGCAATGATCCTAATAGCTAGCACCTAAGTGCGATACATGTTTTCGGCATGCTTTTCGTCATATAAACACGATTACATTAAATTGGATTTGACTTTAAGCATTGTTAATGAAAAAATTGAAATTTCATTTAATAAATGAATTTAATTTAATTTTCGCAATGATCCTAATAGCTATCACCTAAGTGCGACACATGTTTTCGGCATGTTTTTGGTCATATAAACACTATTTTATTAAAAGAGATTTGACTTTATGCATTGTTAATGAAAAAATTGAAATTTCATTTAATAAATAAATTACATTTAATTTTCGCAATGATCCTAATAGCTAGCACCTGAGTGCGACACATGTTTTCGGCTTTCTTTTGGTAATATGAACACTATTCCAATAAAATAGATTTGACTTTATGCATTGTTAATGAAAAAATTGAAATTTCATTTAATAAATAAATTAAATTAAATTTTCGCAATGATCCTAACAACTAGCACCTAAGTGCGACACATGTTTTCGGCATGCTTATGGTCGAGTAAGCACGATTTTAATCAAATAAATTTTACTTTATGCATTGTTGATGAAAAAATTGAAATTTCATTTAATATATGAATTTAATTTAATTTTCGCAATGATCCTAATAGCTATCACCTAAGTGCGACACATGTTTTCGGCATGCTTTTGGTCATATAAACACTATTTTATTAAAAGAGATTTGACTTTATGCATTGTTAATGAAGAAATTGAAATTTCATATAATAAATAAATTACATTGAATTTTTGCAATGATCCTAATAGCTGGCACCTAAGTGCGACACATGTTTTCGGCATTATTTTGGTAATATGAACACTATTTCAATAAAATAGATTTGACTTTATGCATTGTTAATGAACAAATTGAAATTTCATTAAATAAATGAATTTAATTTAATTTTCGCAATGATCCTAATAGCTATCACCTAAGTGCGACACATGTTTTCGGCATGCTTTTGGTCATATAAACACGATTACGTTAAATTGGATTTGACTTTATGCATTGTTAATGAAAAAATTGAAATTTCATTTAATAAATAAATTACATTTAATTTTCGCAATGATCCTAATAGCTAGCACCTTAGTGCGTTACATGTTTTCGGCATGTTTTTGGTCATATAAACACTATTTCATTGAAATAGATTTGACTTTATGCATTGTTAATGAAAAAATTGAAATTTCATTTAATAAATAAATTAAATTTAATTTTCGCAGTGATCCTAATAGCTGGCACCTAAGTGCGACACATGTTTACGGCATTATTTTGGTTATATAAACACTATTTTAGTAAAATAGATTTGACTTTATGCATTTGTAATGAAAAAATTGAAATTTCAATTTATAAATAAATTAAATTTAATTTTCGCAATGATCCTAATAGCTAGCACCTAAGTGCGACACATGTTTACAGTATTCTTTTGGTCAAATAAACACTATTTTATTAAAATAGATTTGACTTAATGCATTGTTAATGAACAAATTGAAATTTCATTTAATAAATAAATTAAATTTTATTTTCGCAAAGATCCTTATAGCTAGCACCCAAGTGCGACACATGTTTTTGGCATGCTTTTGGTAGAATCAACACGATTTTATTAAAATGGATTTGACTTAATGCATTGTTAATGAAAAAATTGAAATTTCATTTAATAAATAAATTAAATTTAATTTTCGCAATGATCCTAACAGCTAGCACCTAAGTGCGACACATGTTTTCGGCATGCTTATGGTCGTATAAAAACGATTTTTATCAATAAAATTCGACTTTATGCATTGTTGATGAAAAAATTGAAATTTCATTTAATAAATGAATTTAATTTAATTTTCGCAATGATCCTAATAGCTAGCACCTAAGTGCGATACATGTTTTCGGCATGCTTTTGATCATATAAACACGATTACATTAAATTTGATTTGACTTTAAGCATTGTTAATGAAAAAATTGAAATTTCATTTAATAAATGAATTTAATTTAATTTTCGCAATGATCCTAATAGCTATCACCTAAGTGCGACACATGTTTTCGGCATGCTTTTGGTCATATAAACACTATTTTATTAAAAGAGATTTGACTTTATGCATTGTTAATGAAAAAATTGAAATTTCATTTAATAAATAAATTACATTTAATTTTCGCAATGATCCTAATAGCTAGCACCTAAGTGCGACACATGTTTTCGGCATTCTTTTGGTAATATGAACACTATTTCAATAAAATAGATTTGACTTTATGCATTGTTAATGAAAAAATTGAAATTTCATTTAATAAATAAATTAAATTAAATTTTCGCAATGATCCTAACAACTAGCACCTAAGTGCGACACATGTTTTCGGCATGCTTATGGTCGAATAAACACGATTTTAATCAAATAAATTTGACTTTATGCATTGTTGATGAAAAAATTGAAATTTCATTTAATAAATGAATTTAATTTAATTTTCGCAATGATCCTAATAGCTATCACCTAAGTGCGACACATGTTTTCGGCATGCTTTTGGTCATATAAACACTATTTTATTAAAAGAGATTTGACTTTATGCATTGTTAATGAAGAAATTGAAATTTAATTTAATAAATAAATTACATTTAATTTTCCCAAAGATCCTAATAGCTGGCACCTAAGTGCGACACATGTTTTCGGCATTCTTTTGGTCATATAAACACCATTTTATTAAAATAGATTTGACTTTATGCATTGTTAATGAAAAAATTTAAATTTCATTTAATAAATAAATTAAATTTAAACATTAAATATTGTTCCCCCATCAGAACACCTACAGACCGGTTTCGACCTTTCAGGTCTCATCAGTGTAGTTAGTTGCTGATGGGGAGACGGAGATTACTATTGGAATATAAATATTCCAAACACCGTTAAAGGTCGAAACCGGTCTGTAGGTGTTCTGATGGGGGAACAATATTTAATGTTCACATTTATATTGTTATATTTGCCGCCGCTGGCAATGTCCATATCTTGTCGGTGTTAAAGCCACCTGGATTTGGTTCAAGTACAGCATTCAGGCAATAGATTCCGCCACTTTGGCGTTTCTACTAAAATTAAATTTAATTTTCGCAACGATCCTAATAGCTAGCACCTAAGTGCGACACATGTTTTCGGCATTCTTTTGGTCATATAAACACTATTTCATTAAAATAGATTTAACTTTATGCATTGTTAATGAAAAAATTGAAATTTCATTAAATAAATAAATTTAATTTAATTTTCGCAAAGATCCTAATAGCTAGCACCTAAGTGCGATACATGTTTTCGGCATGATATAGGTCATATAAACACTAGTTCATTGAAATAGATCTGACTTTATGCATTGTTAATGAAAAAATTTAAATTTCATTTAATAAATAAATTAAATTTAATTTTCGCAGTGATCCTAATAGCTGGCACCTAAGTGCGACACATGTTTACGGCATTCTTTTGGTCATATAAACACTGTTTCATTAAAACAGATTTGACTTTATGCATTGTTAATGAAAAAATTAAAATTTCGTTTAATTAATAAATAAAATTTAATTTTCGCAATGATCCTTATGGCTAGCACCTATGTGCGACACATGTTTTCGGCATGCTTTTGGTCAAATAAACACTATTTCATTGAAACAGATTTAACTTTATGCATTGTTAATGAAAAAAATGAAATTTCATTTAATAAATAAACCAAATTTAATTTTCGCAATGATTCTAATTGCCAGCTCCTTAGTGCGACACAAGTTAACGGCATTCTTTTGGTCATTTAAACACTATTTCATGAAGAGAGATTAGATTTTATGCATTGTTAATGAAAAAATTGAAATTTCATTTAATAAATAAATTAAATTTAATTTTCGCAAAGATCCTAATAGCTAGCACCTAAGTGCGACACATGTTTTCGGCATTCTTTTGGTCATATAAACACTATTTTATTAAAATAGATTTGACGTTATGCATTGTTAATGAAAAAATTGAAATTTCATTTAATAAATAAATTAAATTTAATTTTCGCAAATATCCTAATAGCTAGCACCTAAGTGCGACACATGTTTTCGGCATTTTTTTGGTCATATAAACACTATTTCATGAAAATAGATTTAACTTTATGCATTATTAATGAAAAAATTGAATATTCATTAAATAAATAAATTTAATTTAATTTTCGCAAAGATCCTAATAGCTAGCACCTAAGTGTGATACATGTTTTCGGCATGATATAGGTCATATAAACACTATTTCATTGAAATAGATTTGACTTTATGGATTGTTAATGAAAAAATTGAAATTTCATTTAATAAATAAATTTAATTTAATTTTCGCAGTGATCCTAATAGCTGGCACCTAAGTGCGACACATGTTTACGGCATTCTTTTGGTCATATAAACACTGTTTCATTAAAACAGATTTGACTTTATGCATTGTTAATGAAAAAATTAAAATTTCGTTCAATTAATAAATTAAATTTAATTTTCGCAATGATCCTTATGGCTAGCACCTAAGTGCGACACATGTTTTCGGCATGCTTTTGGTCATATAAACACGATTACATTAAATCGGTATTGACATGCATATGCAATGTTAATGAAAAAATTGAAATTTCATTTAATAAATGAATTTAATTTAATTTTCGCTATGATCCTAATAGCTATCACCTAAGTGCGACACATGTTTTCGGCATGCTTTTGGTCATGTAAACACGATTACATTAAATTGGATTTGACTTTATGCATTGTTAATGAAAAAATTAAAATTTCATTTAATAAATAAGTTAAATTTAATTTTCGCAATGATCCTAATAGCTAGCACCTAAGTGCAACATAAGTTTTCGGCATGCCTTTGGTCATATAAACACGATTTTATTAAAATAGATTTGACTTTATGCATTGTTAATGAAAAAATTGAAATTTCATTTAATAAATAAATTTAATTTAATTTTCGCAAAGATCCTAACAGCTAGCACCTAAGTGCGACACATGTTTTCGGCATGCCTTTGGTCATATAAACACGATTTCATTAAAATAGATTTGATTTTATGCATTGTTAATGAAAAAATTGAAATTTCATTTAATAAATAAATTAAATTTAATTTTCGCAATGATCCTAATAGCTAGCACCTAAGTGCGACACATGTTTACGGCATTCTTCTGGTCATATAAACACTATTTCATTAAAATAGATTTGACTTTATGCATTGTTAATGAAAAAATTGTAACTTCATTTAAAAAATAAATTAAATTTAATTTTCGCAAAGATCCTAATAGCCAGCACCTAAGTGCGACACATGTGCTCGGCATGCTTTTGGTCCTATAAACACTATATTATTAAGATAGATTCGACTTTATGCATTGTCTATGAAAAAATTGAAATTTCACTTAATAAATAAATTAAATTTAATTTTCGCAATGATCCTAATGGCTAGCAACTAAGTGAGACACATGTTTTTCGCATGCTTTTGGTAATATAAACACGTTTTCATTAAAATAGATTTGACTTTATGCATTGTTAATGCTAAAATAAAAATTTCATTTAATAAATAAATTAAATTTAATTTTCGCAATGACACTAATAGCTAGCACCTAAGTGCGACACATGTTTTCGGCATGCTTTTGGTCATATAAACAATATTTCATTAAAGAAGATTTGACTTTATGCATTGTTAATGCAAAAATTGAAATTTCATTTAATAAATAAATAAAATTTAATTTTCGCAATGATCCTAATGGCTAGCAACTAAGTGCGACACATGTTTTCCGCATGCTTCTGGTCATATAAACACGATTTAATTAGAATAAATTTAACTTTATGCATTGTTAATGAAAAAATTGAAATTTCATTTAATAAATAAAATAAATTTAATTTTCGCAATGATCCTAATGGCTAGCACCTAAGTGCGACACATGTTTTCGGCATGCTTTTGGTCATATAAACACGATTTCTTCAGAAAAAATTTGACTTTATGCATTGTTAATGCAAAAATAGAAATTTCATTAAGTAAATAAATTAAATTTAATTTTCGCAATGATCCTAATGGCTAGCACCTAAGTGCGACACATGTTTTCCGCATGCTTTTGGTCATATAAACGCTATTTCACTAAAATAGATTTGACTTTATGCATTGTTAATGAAAAAATTGAAATTTCATTTAATAAATAAAATAAATTTAATTTTCGCAATGATCCTAATAGCTAGCACCTAAGTGCGACACATGTTTTCGGCATGCTTTTGGTCATATAAACACGATTTCTTCAGAAAAGATTTGACTTTATGCATTGTTAATGCAAAAATAGAAATTTCATTTAATAAATAAATTTAATTTAATTTTCGCAATGATCCCAATAGCTAGCACCTAAGTGCGACACATGTTTTCCGCATGCTTTTGGTCATATAAACAAGCTTTCAATGAAATAGATTAGACTTTATGCATTTTTAATGAAAAATTTGAAATTTCATTAAATAAATAAATTAAATTTTATTTTCGCAAAAATCCTTTTGGCTGGCACCTAAGTGCAACACATGTTTTCAGCATGCTTTTGGTCATATAAACACTATTTTATCAAAAAATTTTGACTTTATACATTGTTAATGAAAAAATTGAAATTTCATTTAATTAATAAATTAAATTTAATTTTCGGAAAGATCCATAATGCCCAGCACCTAAGTACGACACATGTTTACGGCATGCTTTTGGTCATATAAACACTATTTCATTAAAATATATTTGACTTTATACATTGTTAATGAAAAAATTAAAATTTCATTTAATTAATAAATTAAATTTAATTTTCGCAATGATCCTAATGGCTAGCACCTAAGTGCGACACATATTTTCGGCATGCTTTTGGTCATATAAACACGATTTCATTAAAATAGATTTGACTTCATGCATTGTTAATAAAAAAATAGAAATTTTATTTAATAAATAAATTTAATTTAATTTTCGCAATGATCCTAATAGGCAGCACCCAAGAGCGACACATATTTTCCGCATGCTTTTGGTCATATAAACACGATTTCATTAAAATAGATTAGACTTTGTGCATTGTTAATGAAAAAATTAAAATTTCATTTGATTAATAAATTAAATTTAATTTTCGCAAAGATCCTAATGGCTTGCACCTAAGTGCGACAAATGTTTACGGCATGCTTTTGGTCATATAAAGACTATTTTGTTAAAATATATTTGACTTTATGCATTGTTAATGAAAAATTAAAATTTCATTTAATTAAAAAATTAAATTTAATTTTCGCAATGATCCTAATGGCTAGCACCTAAGTGCGACACATATTTTCGGCATGCTTTCGGTCTTATAAACACTATTTCATTAAAATAGATTTGACTTTATGCATTGTTAATAAAAAAATAGAAATTTTATTTAATAAATAAATTTAATTTAATTTTCGCAATGATCCTAATAAGCAGCACCCAAGAGCGACACATATTTTCCGCATGCTTTCGGTCTTATAAACACTATTTCTCTAAAATAGATTTGACTTTATGCATTGTTAATGAAAAAATTGAAATTTAATTTAATAAATAAATTAAATTTAATTTGCGCAGTGATCCTAATAGCTGGCACCTAAGTGCGACACATGTTTACGGCATTCTTTTGGTCATATAAACACTGTTTCATTAAAACAGATTTGACTTTATGCATTGTTAATGAAAAAATTAAAATTTCGTTCAATTAATAAATTAAATTTAATTTTCGCAATGATCCTTATGGCTAGCACCTAAGTGCGACACATGTTTTCGGCATGCTTTTGGTCATATAAACACGATTACATTAAATCGGTATTGACTTGCATATGCAATGTTAATGAAAAAATTGAAATTTCATTTAATAAATGAATTTAATTTAATTTTCGCTATGATCCTAATAGCTATCACCTAAGTACGACACATGTTTTCGGCATGCTTTTGGTCATATAAACACGATTACATTAAATTGGATTTGACTTTATGCATTGTTAATGAAAAAATTGAAATTTCATTTAATAAATGAATTTAATTTAATTTTCGCAATGATCCTAATAGCTATCACCTAAGTGCGACACATGTTTTCGGCATGCTTTTGGTCATATAAACACTATTTCATTAAAATAGATTTGACTTTATGCATTGTTAATGAAAAAATTAAAATTTCATTTAATAAATAAGTTAAATTTAATTTTCGCAATGATCCTAATAGCTAGCACCTAAGTGCGACATAAGTTTTCGGCATGCCTTTGGTCATATAAACACGATTTTATTAAAATAGATTTGACTTTATGCATTGTTAATGAAAAAATTGAAATTTCATTTAATAAATAAATTTAATTTAATTTTCGCAAAGATCCTAACAGGTAGCACCTAAGTGCGACACATGTTTTCGGCATGCCTTTGGTCATATAAACACGATTTCATTAAAATAGATTTGATTTTATGCATTGTTAATGAAAAAATTGAAATTTCATTTAATAAATAAATTAAATTTAATTTTCGCAATGATCCTAATAGCTAGCACCTAAGTGCGACACATGTTTACGGCATTCTTCTGGTCATATAAACACTATTTCATTAAAATAGATTTTACTTTATGCATTGTTAATGAAAAAATTGTAACTTCATTTAATAAATAAATTAAATTTAATTTTCGCAAAGATCCTAATAGCTAGCACCCAAGTGCGACACATGTTTTTGGCATGCTTATGGTCGTATAAACACGATTTTAATCAAATAAATTCGACTTTATGCATTGTTGATGAAAAAAGTGAAATTTCATTTAATAAATAAATTTAATTTAATTTTCGCAATGATCCTAATAGCCAGCACCTAAGTGCGACACATGTGCTCGGCATGCTTTTGGTCATATAAACACTATATTGTTAAGATAGATTCGACTTTATGCATTGTCTATGAAAAAATTGAAATTTCACTTAATAAATAAATTAAATTTAATTTTCGCAATGATCCTAATGGCTAGCAACTAAGTGAGACACATGTTTTTCGCATGCTTTTGGTCATATAAACACGTTTTCATTAAAATAGATTTGACTTTATGCATTGTTAATGCTAAAATAAAAATTTCATTTAATAAATAAATTAAATTTAATTTTCGCAATGACACTAATAGCTAGCACCTAAGCGCGACACATGTTTTCGGCATGCTTTTGGTCATATAAACAATATTTCATTAAAGAAGATTTGACTTTATGCATTGTTAATGCAAAAATTGAAATTTCATTTAATAAATAAATAAAATTTAATTTTCGCAATGATCCTAATGGCTAGCAACTAAGTGCGACACATGTTTTCCGCATGCTTTTGGTCATATAAACACGATTTAATTAAAATAAATTTAACTTTATGCATTGTTAATGAAAAAATTGAAATTTCATTTAATAAATAAAATAAATTTAATTTTCGCAATGATCCTAATGGCTAGCACCTAAGTGCGACACATGTTTTCCGCATGCTTTTGGTCATATAAACGCTATTTCACTAAAATAGATTTGACTTTATGCATTGTTAATGAAAAAATTGAAATTTCATTTAATAAATAAAATAAATTTAATTTTCGCAATGATCCTAATAGCTAGCACCTAAGTGCGACACATGTTTTCGGCATGCTTTTGGTCATATAAACACGATTTCTTCAGAAAAGATTTGACTTTATGCATTGTTAATGCAAAAATAGAAATTTCATTTAATAAATAAATTTAATTTAATTTTCGCAATGATCCTAATAGCTAGCACCTAAGTGCGACACATGTTTTCCCCATGCTTTTGGTCATATAAACAAGCTTTCAATGAAATAGATTAGACTTTATGCATTTTTAATGAAAAATTTGAAATTTCATTAAATAAATAAATTAAATTTTATTTTCGCAAAGATCCTTTTGGCTGGCACCTAAGTGCAACACATGTTTTCGGCATGCTTTTGGTCATATAAACACTATTTTATTAAAAAATTTTGACTTTATACATTGTTAATGAAAAAATTGAAATTTCATTTAATTAATAAATTAAATTTAATTTTCGGAAACATCCATAATGCCCAGCACCTAAGTACGACACATGTTTACGGCATGCTTTTGGTCATATAAACACTATTTCATTAAAATATATTTGACTTTATACATTGTTAATGAAAAAATTAAAATTTCATTTAATTAATAAATTAAATTTAATTTTCGCAATGATCCTAATGGCTAGCACCTAAGTGCGACACATATTTTCGGCATGCTTTTGGTCATATAAATACGATTTCATTAAAATAGATTTGACTTTATGCATTGTTAATAAAAAAATAGAAATTTTATTTAATAAATAAATTTAATTTAATTTTCGCAATGATCCTAATAGGCAGCACCCAAGAGCGACACATATTTTCCGCATGCTTTTGGTCATATAAACACGATTTCATTAAAATAGATTAGACTTTGTGCATTGTTAATGAAAAAATTAAAATTTCATTTAATTAATAAATTAAATTTAATTTTCGCAAAGATCCTAATGGCTTGCACCTAAGTGCGACAAATGTTTACGGCATGCTTTTGGTCATATAAAGACTATTTTGTTAAAATATGTTTGACTTTATGCATTGTTAATGAAAAATTAAAATTTCATTTAATTAAAAAATTAAATTTAATTTTCGCAATGATCCTAATGGCTAGCACCTAAGTGCGACACATATTTTCGGCATGCTTTCGGTCTTATAAACACTATTTCATTAAAATAGATTTGACTTTATGCATTGTTAATAAAAAAATAGAAATTTTATTTAATAAATAAATTTAATTTAATTTTCGCAATGATCCTAATAGGCAGCACCCAAGAGCGACACATATTTTCCGCATGCTTTCGGTCTTATAAACACTATTTCATTAAAATAGATTTGACTTTATGCATTGTTAATGAAAAAATTGAAATTTCATTTAATAAATAAATTAAATTTAATTTTCGCAGTGATCCTAATAGCTGGCACCTAAGTGCGACACATGTTTACGGCATTCTTTTGGTCATATAAACACTGTTTCATTAAAACAGATTTGACTTTATGCATTGTTAATGAAAAAATTAAAATTTCGTTCAATTAATAAATTAAATTTAATTTTCGCAATGATCCTTATGGCTAGCACCTAAGTGCGACACATGTTTTCGGCATGCTTTTGGTCATATAAACACGATTACATTAAATCGGTATTGACTTGCATATGCAATGTTAATGAAAAAATTGAAACTTCATTTAATAAATGAATTTAATTTAATTTTCGCAATGATCCTAATAGCTATCACCTAAGTGCGACACATGTTTTCGGCATGCTTTTGGTCATATAAACACTATTTTATTAAAAGAGATTTGACTTTATGCATTGTTAATGAAAAAATTGAAATTTCATTTAATAAATAAATTACATTTAATTTTCGCAATGATCCTAATAGCTAGCACCTAAGTGCGACACATGTTTTCGGCATTCTTTTGGTAATATGAACACTATTTCAATAAAATAGATTTGACTTTATGCATTGTTAATGAAAAAATTGAAATTTCATTTAATAAATAAATTAAATTAAATTTTCGCAATGATCCTAACAACTAGCACCTAAGTGCGACACATGTTTTCGGCATGCTTATGGTCGAATAAACACGATTTTAATCAAATAAATTTGACTTTATGCATTGTTGATGAAAAAATTGAAATTTCATTTAATAAATGAATTTAATTTAATTTTCGCAATGATCCTAATAGCTATCACCTAAGTGCGACACATGTTTTCGGCACGCTTTTGGTCATATAAACACTATTTTATTAAAAGAGATTTGACTTTATGCATTGTTAATGAAGAAATTGAAATTTAATTTAATAAATAAATTACATTTAATTTTCCCAAAGATCCTAATAGCTGGCACCTAAGTGCGACACATTTTTTCGGCATTCTTTTGGTCATATAAACACCATTTTATTAAAATAGATTTGACTTTATGCATTGTTAATGAAAAAATTTAAATTTTATTTAATAAATAAATTAAATTTAAACATTAAATATTGTTCCCCCATCAGAACACCTACAGACCGGTTTCGACCTTTCAGGTCTCATCAGTGTAGTTAGTTGCTGATGGGGAGACGGAGATTACTATTGGAATATAAATATTCCAAACACCGTTAAAGGTCGAAACCGGTCTGTAGGTGTTCTGATGGGGGAACAATATTTAATGTTCACATTTATATTGTTATATTTGCCGCCGCTGGCAATGTCCATATCTTGTCGGTGTTAAAGCCACCTGGATTTGGTTCAAGTACAGCATTCAGGCAATAGATTCCGCCACTTTGGCGTTTCTACTAAAATTAAATTTAATTTTCGCAACGATCCTAATAGCTAGCACCTAAGTGCGACACATGTTTTCGGCATTCTTTTGGTCATATAAACACTATTTCATTAAAATAGATTTAACTTTATGCATTGTTAATGAAAAAATTGAAATTTCATTAAATAAATAAATTTAATTTAATTTTCGCAAAGATCCTAATAGCTAGCACCTAAGTGCGATACATGTTTTCGGCATGATATAGGTCATATAAACACTAGTTCATTGAAATAGATCTGACTTTATGCATTGTTAATGAAAAAATTAAAATTTCATTTAATAAATAAATTAAATTTAATTTTCGCAGTGATCCTAATAGCTGGCACCTAAGTGCGACACATGTTTTCGGCATGCTTTTGGTCAAATAAACACTATTTCATTGAAACAGATTTAACTTTATGCATTGTTAATGAAAAAAATGAAATTTCATTTAATAAATAAACCAAATTTAATTTTCGCAATGATTCTAATTGCCAGCTCCTTAGTGCGACACAAGTTAACGGCATTCTTTTGGTCATTTAAACACTATTTCATGAAGAGAGATTAGATTTTATGCATTGTTAATGAAAAAATTGAAATTTCATTTAATAAATAAATTAAATTTAATTTTCGCAAAGATCCTAATAGCTAGCACCTAAGTGCGACACATGTTTTCGGCATTCTTTTGGTCATATAAACACTATTTTATTAAAATAGATTTGACGTTATGCATTGTTAATGAAAAAATTGAAATTTCATTTAATAAATAAATTTAATTTAATTTTCGCAAATATCCTAATAGCTAGCACCTAAGTGCGACACATGTTTTCGGCATTTTTTTGGTCATATAAACACTATTTCATGAAAATAGATTTAACTTTATGCATTATTAATGAAAAAATTGAAATTTCATTAAATAAATAAATTTAATTTAATTTTCGCAAAGATCCTAATAGCTAGCACCTAAGTGTGATACATGTTTTCGGCATGATATAGGTCATATAAACACTATTTCATTGAAATAGATTTGACTTTATGGATTGTTAATGAAAAAATTGAAATTTCATTTAATAAATAAATTTAATTTAATTTTCGCAGTGATCCTAATAGCTGGCACCTAAGTGCGACACATGTTTACGGCATTCTTTTGGTCATATAAACACTGTTTCATTAAAACAGATTTGACTTTATGCATTGTTAATGAAAAAATTAAAATTTCGTTCAATTAATAAATTAAATTTAATTTTCGCAATGATCCTTATGGCTAGCACCTAAGTGCGACACATGTTTTCGGCATGCTTTTGGTCATATAAACACGATTACATTAAATCGGTATTGACATGCATATGCAATGTTAATGAAAAAATTGAAATTTCATTTAATAAATGAATTTAATTTAATTTTCGCTATGATCCTAATAGCTATCACCTAAGTGCGACACATGTTTTCGGCATGCTTTTGGTCATATAAACACGATTACATTAAATTGGATTTGACTTTATGCATTGTTAATGAAAAAATTAAAATTTCATTTAATAAATAAGTTAAATTTAATTTTCGCAATGATCCTAATAGCTAGCACCTAAGTGCAACATAAGTTTTCGGCATGCCTTTGGTCATATAAACACGATTTTATTAAAATAGATTTGACTTTATGCATTGTTAATGAAAAAATTGAAATTTCATTTAATAAATAAATTTAATTTAATTTTCGCAAAGATCCTAACAGCTAGCACCTAAGTGCGACACATGTTTTCGGCATGCCTTTGGTCATATAAACACGATTTCATTAAAATAGATTTGATTTTATGCATTGTTAATGAAAAAATTGAAATTTCATTTAATAAATAAATTAAATTTAATTTTCGCAATGATCCTAATAGCTAGCACCTAAGTGCGACACATGTTTACGGCATTCTTCTGGTCATATAAACACTATTTCATTAAAATAGATTTGACTTTATGCATTGGTAATGAAAAAATTGTAACTTCATTTAATAAATAAATTAAATTTAATTTTCGCAAAGATCCTAATAGCTAGCACCCAAGTGCGACACATGTTTTCGGCATGCTTATGGTCGTATAAACACGATTTTAATCAAATAAATTCGACTTTATGCATTGTTGATGAAAAAAGTGAAATTTCATTTAATAAATAAATTAAATTTAATTTTCGCAATGATCCTAATAGCCAGCACCTAAGTGCGACACATGTGCTCGGCATGCTTTTGGTCATATAAACACTATATTATTAAGATAGATTCGACTTTATGCATTGTCTATGAAAAAATTGAAATTTCACTTAATAAATAAATTAAATTTAATTTTCGCAATGATCCTAATGGCTAGCAACTAAGTGAGACACATGTTTTTCGCATGCTTTTGGTAATATAAACACGTTTTCATTAAAATAGATTTGACTTTATGCATTGTTAATGCTAAAATAAAAATTTCATTTAATAAATAAATTAAATTTAATTTTCGCAATGATACTAATAGCTAGCACCTAAGTGCGACACATGTTTTCGGCATGCTTTTGGTCATATAAACACGATTACATTAAATTGGATTTGACTTTATGCATTGTTAATGAAAAAATTGAAATTTCATTTAATAAATGAATTTAATTTAATTTTCGCAATGATCCTAATAGCTATCACCTAAGTGCGACACATGTTTTCGGCATGCTTTTGGTCATATAAACACTATTTCATTAAAATAGATTTGACTTTATGCATTGTTAATGAAAAAATTAAAATTTCATTTAATAAATAAGTTAAATTTAATTTTCGCAATGATCCTAATAGCTAGCACCTAAGTGCGACATAAGTTTTCGGCATGCCTTTGGTCATATAAACACGATTTTATTAAAATAGATTTGACTTTATGCATTGTTAATGAAAAAATTGAAATTTCATTTAATAAATAAATTTAATTTAATTTTCGCAAAGATCCTAACAGGTAGCACCTAAGTGCGACACATGTTTTCGGCATGCCTTTGGTCATTAAAACACGATTTCATTAAAATAGATTTGATTTTATGCATTGTTAATGAAAAAATTGAAATTTCATTTAATAAATAAATTAAATTTAATTTTCGCAATGATCCTAATAGCTAGCACCTAAGTGCGACACATGTTTACGGCATTCTTCTGGTCATATAAACACTATTTCATTAAAATAGATTTTACTTTATGCATTGTTAATGAAAAAATTGTAACTTCATTTAATAAATAAATTAAATTTAATTTTCGCAAAGATCCTAATAGCTAGCACCCAAGTGCGACACATGTTTTCGGCATGCTTATGGTCGTATAAACACGATTTTAATCAAATAAATTCGACTTTATGCATTGTTGATGAAAAAAGTGAAATTTCATTTAATAAATAAATTTAATTTAATTTTCGCAATGATCCTAATAGCCAGCACCTAAGTGCGACACATGTGCTCGGCATGCTTTTGGTCATATAAATACTATATTGTTAAGATAGATTCGACTTTATGCATTGTCTATGAAAAAATTGAAATTTCACTTAATAAATAAATTAAATTTAATTTTCGCAATGATCCTAATGGCTAGCAACTAAGTGAGACACATGTTTTTCGCATGCTTTTGGTCATATAAACACGTTTTCATTAAAATAGATTTGACTTTATGCATTGTTAATGCTAAAATAAAAATTTCATTTAATTAATAAATTAAATTTAATTTTCGCAATGACACTAATAGCTAGCACCTAAGCGCGACACATGTTTTCGGCATGCTTTTGGTCATATAAACAATATTTCATTAAAGAAGATTTGACTTTATGCATTGTTAATGCAAAAATTGAAATTTCATTTAATAAATAAATAAAATTTAATTTTCGCAATGATCCTAATGGCTAGCAACTAAGTGCGACACATGTTTTCCGCATGCTTTTGGTCATATAAACACGATTTAATTAAAATAAATTTAACTTTATGCATTGTTAATGAAAAAATTGAAATTTCATTTAATAAATAAAATAAATTTAATTTTCGCAATGATCCTAATGGCTAGCACCTAAGTGCGACATATGTTTTCCGCATGCTTTTGGTCATATAAACGCTATTTCACTAAAATAGATTTGACTTTATGCATTGTTAATGAAAAAATTGAAATTTCATTTAATAAATAAAATAAATTTAATTTTCGCAATGATCCTAATAGCTAGCACCTAAGTGCGACACATGTTTTCGGCATGCTTTTGGTCATATAAACACGATTTCTTCAGAAAAGATTTGACTTTATGCATTGTTAATGCAAAAATAGAAATTTCATTTAATAAATAAATTTAATTTAATTTTCGCAATGATCCTAATAGCTAGCACCTAAGTGCGACACATGTTTTCCCCATGCTTTTGGTCATATAAACAAGCTTTCAATGAAATAGATTAGACTTTATGCATTTTTAATGAAAAATTTGAAATTTCATTAAATAAATAAATTAAATTTTATTTTCGCAAAGATCCTTTTGGCTGGCACCTAAGTGCAACACATGTTTTCGGCATGCGTTGGTCATATAAACACTATTTTATTAAAAAATTTTGACTTTATACATTGTTAATGAAAAAATTGAAATTTCATTTAATTAATAAATTAAATTTAATTTTCGGAAACATCCATAATGCCCAGCACCTAAGTACGACACATGTTTACGGCATGCTTTTGGTCATATAAACACTATTTCATTAAAATATATTTGACTTTATACATTGTTAATGAAAAAATTAAAATTTCATTTAATTAATAAATTAAATTTAATTTTCGCAATGATCCTAATGGCTAGCACCTAAGTGCGACACATATTTTCGGCATGCTTTTGGTCATATAAATACGATTTCATTAAAATAGATTTGACTTTATGCATTGTTAATAAAAAAATAGAAATTTTATTTAATAAATAAATTTAATTTAATTTTCGCAATGATCCTAATAGGCAGCACCCAAGAGCGACACATATTTTCCGCATGCTTTTGGTCATATAAACACGATTTCATTAAAATAGATTAGACTTTGTGCATTGTTAATGAAAAAATTAAAATTTCATTTAATTAATAAATTAAATTTAATTTTCGCAAAGATCCTAATGGCTTGCACCTAAGTGCGACAAATGTTTACGGCATGCTTTTGGTCATATAAAGACTATTTTGTTAAAATATGTTTGACTTTATGCATTGTTAATGAAAAATTAAAATTTCATTTAATTAAAAAATTAAATTTAATTTTCGCAATGATCCTAATGGCTAGCACCTAAGTGCGACACATATTTTCGGCATGCTTTCGGTCTTATAAACACTATTTCATTAAAATAGATTTGACTTTATGCATTGTTAATAAAAAAATAGAAATTTTATTTAATAAATAAATTTAATTTAATTTTCGCAATGATCCTAATAGGCAGCACCCAAGAGCGACACATATTTTCCGCATGCTTTCGGTCTTATAAACACTATTTCATTAAAATAGATTTGACTTTATGCATTGTTAATGAAAAAATTGAAATTTCATTTAATAAATAAATTAAATTTAATTTTCGCAGTGATCCTAATAGCTGGCACCTAAGTGCGACACATGTTTACGGCATTCTTTTGGTCATATAAACACTGTTTCATTAAAACAGATTTGACTTTATGCATTGTTAATGAAAAAATTAAAATTTCGTTCAATTAATAAATTAAATTTAATTTTCGCAATGATCCTTATGGCTAGCACCTAAGTGCGACACATGTTTTCGGCATGCTTTTGGTCATATAAACACGATTACATTAAATCGGTATTGACTTGCATATGCAATGTTAATGAAAAAATTGAAATTTCATTTAATAAATGAATTTAATTTAATTTTCGCAATGATCCTAATAGCTATCACCTAAGTGCGACACATGTTTTCGGCATGCTTTTGGTCATATAAACACTATTTCATTAAAATAGATTTGACTTTATGCATTGTTAATGAAAAAATTAAAATTTCATTTAATAAATAAGTTAAATTTAATTTTCGCAATGATCCTAATAGCTAGCACCTAAGTGCGACATAAGTTTTCGGCATGCCTTTGGTCATATAAACACGATTTTATTAAAATAGATTTGACTTTATGCATTGTTAAAGAAAAAATTGAAATTTCAATTAATAAATAAATTAAATTTAATTTTCGCAAAGATCCCAACAGCTAGCACCTAAGTGCGACACATGTTTTCGGCATGCCTTTGGTCATATAAACACGATTTCATTAAAATAGATTTGACTTTATGCATTGTTAATGAAAAAATTGTAATTTAAGTTAATAAATAAATTTAATTTAATTTTCGCAATGATCCTAATAGCTAGCACCTAAGTGCGACACATGTTTTCGGATTGGTGTTTGAGTTCTCGTAGCGTGAACATCGAATTTTAACGCGGAGCGATCGACAGTAATTAAATCTATTTATAGTGTCCAAATTTATTTACAAAAGTACAGTTATAGTTATAGTTTAAGTGAAGTGTTGTTACAAACGAGAAGGGACTGAGTAGCAGAGACAATGGATCCGGAAGCTGGGTTTCCCTCGGGAAACCCAGTAACAGATAAGACAAATTCTTTATTAATTCCCGCTGGGGTTATATTTGAGTCGATGGAAGTGATAAATAGCCCTACAAATGAATTAAATACCCAGATATTAAACCCCAATTTTAATTCACAAAGTGCTGACCACGTGTTAAATGTACCCAAGGTCAATCCATCCACGAGCAATAGAGAGAATAATGCGGTAAAAAGTGGAGACGCGCTCATCTCCAATACAATGAAAAATGATAACAAGAGTATAAATAGCCCGACTAAACAACGAATTCAATATCGTTATGATCTTAAGGATACAGGTCCTTTTCAAATATATTTGGAGGGAGATAATAGCAGTAATAATTCGTCCCTTGGTAAATTACATCCAATGTCTATCGGTAAACAAATTTTTACAAACCATAAAGATGTAGACAATCAAATAATTGAGATTGCATCATTGGGTAAAAATAGAGTAAAAATAGTTTTGCGCACCTACCTTTCCGCTAATAAATTACTAGAGTCGGATATTCTCAAAAACAAGAATATTGTGTCTTATATACCCCAATTTATGATTCGCAGATTGGGGGTTATTAAAGGTGTAGATACTAGTATATCAGAGAACGAAATTAGTAATTTAATTAAACCGTTGTTTGGGGAGTCATTTTCAATACTGGAGACAAAACGTCTAAATAGACGTGTACACATTGACGATAAAGTAACGTACAAGCCCACACAATCAATTCTAGTAACTTTTAAAGGGAAAATATTACCTACAGCGGTTGAAATTTTTCGGGTAATATGTCGTGTTGAGCCTTATATTCAACGCGTAATTCAATGTTTGAGATGTTTGAGATACGGTCATATAAGTACGCAATGTAAAGCGCAAAAACGTTGTGTTCTTTGTTTGGGGGATCACGAATCGAACGAATGTTCAAATCCAGTGCCTATAAAATGCATTCATTGCGGGGGAGGACATATTTCAACGAATCACAAAGAGTGTCCTGAATTTAAAAAACAAAAATCAATAAAAAACATAATGAGTATAGAAAACATATCATATAGGGATGCGGTTAAGAAACAAGAATTTTCTTTTTCGGGAGTGGTTGCAGGAGGCAGTAATATTGATAATTTAAATAATAGGGAATTTCCTACATTACACCAGTCTGTCAATTTAAATAAACGAAAACGTAAAGAAATTGATTATTCTCAGAAAGAGATGTTTATTCAAGAGCAACATAGAAACATTATTTCTCCAGTACGATTGGAAAACAGCAATGGAGCGTGCTTAAATAATAATGTAGAATCCCATATCCAAAATAATGAATCTTTATCTGGTTTAATCCAGGAAATTTCTACTAAGATCATTGATATAATTAGAAGCAAAGAAACAAACCTTAACCTAGAATCAGTTATTAAAAATCAAATAGAGATAGTTTTAAAATCTAAATCGTTGCAATGGCTGAGTTAAATATAATTCAATGGAATGCTAGATCCATGAAAAATAAAAAGGAAGCTCTACAGTACTTAATTTTTAAACAAAAGAGTAATGTATGTTTGATAAGTGAATCATGGTTAAATCCTCACACACCTTTTGTTTTTTCTGGATTTAATATATTTAGAGACGATAATCCGAATGGCAAAACGGGAGCATGTATCTTATTAAAAAATAACATTCCGTACGACCCTAGTGTTTCTTTTTACAAGATTCCCGGGGTTAATGCAATTGGAATTTCAATAGCTCTTAAACATAATAAAACAATAACATTTATTTCTATTTATTGTAGTCCTAGTGTAACGGTGAGTAGACAACAGTGGAGTCGATTTTTAAAAAGTATTAAAGGGCCGTTTTTGGTTGGCGGTGATTTTAACTGTCACCATAGTGCTTGGGGAGATTCAAGAACTGACAATAAAGGAGTTAATCTTTTAGAAGCCATAGAAGAATGTAATTTATGCTTTATTAATGACGGCTCCGCTACATTACTTAAGGGGCCAAATTTACCTTTATCTGCTATAGACATAACTATCTGCACCCCAGATATAGCTGGGGTTGCAAATTGGAATACTTTAGACAATACATTGGGATCAGACCACTTTCCGATTAATATTATAATTAAACACCAACCAAACTCAAGTAATTTTAATGCAAATAAGAAATGGAACGTGGGCAATGCAAATTGGGAAATATTCAAGCAGAAATTGGAAATACTAACTGAAATTTCTGGTGCAAATGATAGTAATTATTCGTCTTTTATAAAAAATCTTAACAATGCATCCGAAACAGCCATTCCTGTATATAAGTCTAATAACTCTCATCGTACAACGCGGTTTTCAAAACCATGGTGGAATGATAATTGTAAAAGGGCAATTGAAGAGCAATCAAATGCAATGAAAAGATATAATTCTAACCCTAATATCTCCAATTTAATAGAATATAAAAAGTGTGTGGCTATTGTCAAAAGAACAATATCTAAAAGTAAAAAAGAATCTTTTAGGAAATTTTGTGCTAATTTAAATCACAGTACACCAATAAAAAATATTTGGAGCGAAATAAGGAAAATCAAAAACACTTCGTATGTAAATAAACAGCCCATCGTAGACGGCGAGTGGTGTGAAGAATTTCTAAACAAATTGGCGCCACCTTCAGTTCAAAATTATGGTGCAACAGAGATGCCATCTCAAAATAATCAACACTTTTTAAATAAAGAAATTACGTACAAGGAATTAAACTTAAACATTAAAAAAAACGTTGAAAGTGCTCCGGGTCTCGATAATATTAGTTACAGAATGTTGGATAATATGCCTTTAAATGCAAAACAACATCTAGTGCGTATTTTTAATAATATATTATCAGACGGCAAAATTCCATTAGAATGGAAGGAATATAAAGTGATTGCCTTATTAAAAGCAGGAAAGGACCCATGGCTGGCTATCTCTTATAGAGCGATAGCACTTTCATCATGTGTGTTAAAAACATTCGAAAGAATCTTAAAAACCAGGATAGAATGGTGGATAGAATCACAAAATAAATTCCCAAGTACTCAGACTGGCTTTCGTAGATTTAATTCAACTTATAACACATTGGGGGCACTTATAACTGATATACAAATTGCTTTCTCGAATAATGAATCCATATCTGGGTTTTTCATCGACATACAAGGTGCATATGACAGTGTAAACCTTTCATTATTGGCGGAGAAGCTGTTTCAATTGGACTTTCCTGAATCTATTGTGACACTAATAACAAATTTATTTTCCGAGCGTAGAATATCTCTACATGTTAACGACAAGGTATTCGGTCCGCAAACTACAAGCATAGGTTTACCCCAGGGTAGTATCCTAAGCCCTATTTTGTATGCATTATTCTTGTACGATTTAGAATTAATATTTGATGACAACATTAAAATAATCCAATATGCGGACGACTTTTGTATTTATACAAAAGATGAAAATATAAAAAAATGTTTCTCAGTATTGAGCACAACTATCAATAAAGTAAAATTATACCTATCGGATAACGGGTTATCCATGTCTGAAGAAAAATCAAAAATTTGTACATTTACTCGGAGTAGATTCGAAACGGATCAAGTTCTATTGGATGGAAAATGGTATAACCACACTAAAATTGTCAAATTTTTAGGAATGTATTTGGACAGCAAATTATTATGGAATTCACATATAGCGTATATTACATCAAGAGTTGAGAAAGGCATAAATATTTTAAGGGTTTTGTCATCCAATAATTGGGGTGCCGATCCTGCCATCTCTTTATTGATATATAGATCATTTGTTCGCGCTGTTATTGATTATGGTAGTATTTTTTACGGTAATGCCAGTAAATGCCATCTGAAGAAAATTGACATAGTACAAAATAAATGTCTTAGATTATGTATCGGAGCATTACGCAGCACACCTATTAACTTCCTATATGCTGAATGTAATGAGAAACCTCTTTATATGCGACGTAAATTTTTAGGACTGAAATTCTTGTTGTCACTTACATCTCAGAATTCTAAATTATTAAGTAAAATATTTGATCTTTCGATCTTGGATTTATCAACTCGTTATTGGATTATTAAGAAATCCCCAATACTTGTTGAATGTTATCGACTAATACAACCATACGAAACGAAACTACACAAACCTACTTTAAATCTTTTATATTCAATACCATATGAAGGATTGATTCAGTCTATGAGGACTTATTATTACGGTTATCATTATTATGGTGCATTACCACCGGAAAGTATAAGTCAGTCTTTTCATGAATATATTTCATCGAAATGGCCAAATTCTTACAGGATCTATACTAATGGATCCAGTTCTGAAGGATTATATGGAGGTGCGTTTTTTGACCCGGTCAGAAATATCAAAACATCGTTTTCCTTAGATACCATAATGTCAGTATATTCTGCAGAAACTATAGCCATACTTGAAGCCCTTAAATACCTCAAGAATTTAAATATACCAAAGACTACCGACTTAATAATATTTACAGATTGCAAGAGTATAGTCGATTTTTTCAAGTCATTCAACATTTCATCCAAATTAAACTACATCACTGCAGAAATTTTAAAATATTCATTGGCTTTGAAAAACAAAATTTTTCTAATCTGGGTAAAGGGTCATGCAGGCATATCAGGCAATGAAACAGCAGACAGGCTAGCAAAAGAAGGTCTGTATACTGAATCAACATTGAATTACCCTATCATACCAAAGGATCTACTGAACATATTCAAAAAACAACTTAAAAATGAATTCAAACTATACTTCGAGACAAGTAATTATGGTATGTTCTATAAGGGTCTAGGTCCAAAAATTCCTGCAACTCCTTGGTTTTTGGAATTGGAAATTTCTGCAAAAAAGTCAGTAAAGACAATTTGTCGTTTAAGAAGTAACCATGGTTTATGCCCATTTTATTTATATAAAATAAATCAAACAGATAACCCGTTTTGTGAGTGTGGGGAGTCCGGTACTCTCTAACATTTTATAATGATTTGCCCCAGATTTTGTAATGAGAGGAAGATCCTGTTTGAAGCAATTTCTCCTAAATTAGCTCTGCCGTTTAGTTATAAGTGTATGCTAGGATCGAGAAATAAATTCATTTACGAAAAACTTATAGCATATATTAATGAAATAAAAATTATGGTATAATAAATACTGTGTAATTTTATAGATGTAAGTGTGTAAATGAGTTTCCTTTGTTTTATCCCCTTGTGGCCCACCCATAAACCGTGGCTTAGTTTAGTATGTACCATAAAAATGCCTTGACGAGCCCCCAGGCGAGAAGACTTTGTGACCCCGTTTAATCCTCGGAATGAATGTGAATTTAGAATTAGTTATTTTCAATACCTCTCTGATGGCTAATGGTTTAATTACCAAAGCCAAAAAATAAAAAAATAAAAAATTTGATTTTATGCATTGTTAATGAAAAAATTGAAATTTCATTTAATAAATAAATTAAATTTAATTTTCGCAATGATCCTAATAGCTAGCACCTAAGTGCGACACATGTTTACGGCATTCTTCTGGTCATATAAACACTATTTCATTAAAATAGATTTGACTTTATGCATTGTTAATGAAAAAATTGTAACTTCATTTAATAAATAAATTAAATTTAATTTTCGCAAAGATCCTAATAGCTAGCACCCAAGTGCGACACATGTTTTCGGCATGCTTATGGTCGTATAAACACGATTTTAATCAAATAAATTCGACTTTATGCATTGTTGATGAAAAAAGTGAAATTTCATTTAATAAATAAATTAAATTTAATTTTCGCAATGATCCTAATAGCCAGCACCTAAGTGCGACACATGTGCTCGCCATGCTTTTGGTCATATAAACACTATATTATTAAGATAGATTCGACTTTATGCATTGTCTATGAAAAAACTGAAATTTCACTTAATAAATAAATTAAATTTAATTTTCGCAATGATCCTAATGGCTAGCAACTAAGTGAGACACATGTTTTTCGCATGCTTTTGGTCATATAAACACGTTTTCATTAAAATAGATTTGACTTTATGCATTGTTAATGCTAAAATAAAAATTTTATTTAATAAATAAATTAAATTTAATTTTCGCAATGACACTAATAGCTAGCACCTAAGTGCGACACATGTTTTCGGCATGCTTTTGGTCATATAAACAATATTTCATTAAAGAAGATTTGACTTTATGCATTGTTAATGCAAAAATTGAAATTTCATTAAATAAATAAATAAAATTTAATTTTCGCAATGATCCTAATGGCTAGCAACTAAGTGCGACACATGTTTTCCGCATGCTTTTGGTCATATAAACACGATTTAATTAAAATAAATTTAACTTTATGCATTGTTAATGAAAAAATTGAAATTTCATTTAATAAATAAAATAAATTTAATTTTCGCAATGATCCTAATGGCTAGCACCTAAGTGCGACACATGTTTTCGGCATGCTTTTGGTCATATAAACACGATTTCTTCAGAAAAGATTTGACTTTATGCATTGTTAATGCAAAAATAGAAATTTCATAAAGTAAATAACTTAAATTTAATTTTCGCAATGATCCTAATGGCTAGCACCTAAGTGCGACACATGTTTTCCGCATGCTTTTGGTCATATAAACGCTATTTCACTAAAATAGATTTGACTTTATGCATTGTTAATGAAAAAATTGAAATTTCATTTTATAAATAAAATAAATTTAATTTTCGCAATGATCCTAATAGCTAGCACCTAAGTGCGACACATGTTTTCGGCATGCTTTTGGTCATATAAACACGATTTCTTCAGAAAAGATTTGACTTTATGCATTGTTAATGCAAAAATAGAAATTTCATTTAATAAATAAATTTAATTTAATTTTCGCAATGATCCTAATAGCTAGCACCTTAGTGCGACACATGTTTTCCGCATGCTTTTGGTCATATAAACAAGCTTTCAATGAAATAGATTAGACTCAATGCATTTTTAATGAAAAATTTGAAATTTCATTAAATAAATAAATTAAATTTTATTTTCGCAAAGATCCTTTTGGCTGGCACCTAAGTGCAACACATGTTTTCGGCATGCTTTTGGTCATATAAACACTATTTTATTAAAAAAATTTGACTTTATACATTGTTAATGAAAAAATTGAAATTTCATTTAATTAATAAATTAAATTTAATTTTCGGAAAGATCCATAATGCCCAGCACCTAAGTACGACACATGTTTACGGCATGCTTTTGGTCATATAAACACTATTTCATTAAAATATATTTGACTTTATACATTGTTAATGAAAAAAATAAAATTTCATTTAATTAATAAATTAAATTTAATTTTCGCAATGATCCTAATGGCAAGCACCTAAGTGCGACACATATTTTCGGCATGCTTTTGGTCATATAAACACGATTTCATTAAAATAGATTTGACTTTATGCATTGTTAATAAAAAAATAGAAATTTTATTTAATAAATAAATTTAATTTAATTTTCGCAATGATCCTAATAGGCAGCACCCAAGAGCGACACATATTTTCCGCATGCTTTTGGTCATATAAACACGATTTCATTAAAATAGATTAGACTTTGTGCATTGTTAATGAAAAAATTAAAATTTCATTTAATTAATAAATTAAATTTAATTTTCGCAAAAATCTTAATGGCTTGCACCTAAGTGCGACAAATGTTTACGGCAAGCTTTTGGTCATATAAAGACTATTTTGTTAAAATATATTTGACTTTATGCATTGTTAATGAAAAATTAAAATTTCATTTAATTAAAAAAATAAATTTAATTTACGCAATGATCCTAATGGCTAGCACCTAAGTGCGACACATATTTTCGGCATGCTTTCGGTCTTATAAACACTATTTCATTAAAATAGATTTGACTTTATGCATTGTTAATAAAAAAATAGAAATTTTATTTAATAAATAAATTTAATTTAATTTTGGCAATGATCCTAATAGGCAGCACCCAAGAGCGACACATATTTTCCGCATGCTTTCGGTCTTATAAACACTATTTCATTAAAATAGATTTGACTTTATGCATTGTTAATGAAAAAATTGAAATTTCATTTAATAAATAAATTAAATTTAACTTTCGCAATGATCCTAATAACTAGCACCTAAGTGTCACACACGTTTTCGGCATGATTTCGCTCATATAAACACTGTTCTGTTAAAATAGATTTGACTTTCTGCATTCTTAATGAAAAAATAGAAATTTCATATAATAAATAAATTAAAATTAATTTTCGCAACGATCCTAACGGCTAGCACCTAAGTGCGACACATGTTTTCGGCATGATTTTGGTCATATAAACACTATTTCAATAAAATAGATTTGACTTTATGCATTGTTAATGAAAAAATTGAAATTTCATTAAATAAATAACTTAAAATTAATTTTTGCAATGATCCTTATAACTAGCACCTAAGTGCCACACACGTTTTCGGCATGATTTTGCTCATATAAACACTGTTATGTTAAAATAGATTTGACTTTCTGCATTGTTAATGAAAAAATAGAAATTTCATATAATAAATAAATTAAAATTAATTTTCGCAATGATCCTAATAGCTAGCACCTAAGTGCGACACATGTTTTCGGCATGCTTTTGATCATATAAACACCATTTTATTAAAATAGATTTGACTTTATGCATTGTTAATGAAAAAATAGAAATTTCATATAATAAATAAATTAAATTTAATTTTCGCAAAGATCCTAATAGCTAGCACCTAAGTGCTAAAATGGATTTGACTTTATGTGTTGTTATTGAAAAAATGGAAATTTCATATAATAAATAAATTAAATTTAATTTTCGCAATGATCCTAACAGCTTGCACCTAAGTGCGACTCATGTTTTCGGCATGCTTTTGCTCATATAAACACGATTTATTTAAAATAGAATTGACTTTATGCATTGTTAATGAAAAAATAGAAATTTCATTTAATAAATAAATTCAATTTAATTTTCGCAATGATCCTAATAGCTAGCGGCTAAGTGCGACACATGTTTTCGGAATGCTTTTGGTCATATAAACACAATTTTATTAAAATAGATTTGACTTTATGCATTGTTAATACGAAAATTGAAATTTCATTTAATAAATAAATTAAATTTAATTTTCGCAATGATCCAAATAGCTAGCACCTAAGTGCGACACATGTTTTCGGCATGCTTTTGGTCACATAAACACTATTTCATTAAAATAGATTTGACTTTATGCATTGTTAATGATAAAATTGAAGTTTCCTATAATAAATAAATTAGATTTAATTTTCGCAATAATCCTAATAGCTTGCACCTAAGTGCCACACATGTTTTCGGCATGATTTTGGTCATACAAACGCTATTTTATTAAAATAGATTTGACTTTAATCATTGTTAATGAAAAATAGAAATTTCATTTAATAAATAAATTAAATTTAATTTTCGAAATGATCCTAATAGCTAGCACCTAAGTGCGACACATGTTTTCGGCATGCTTTTGGTCATATTTTTTTTTTTTTTGTGTCGACTGCTTGGTCATCTGCCACTACCATTTGTTTGATATATATATATATATATATATATATATATATATATATATATACACGGATTAGATAGAATGAATGTATGCTAACCACAAGGGATACAAAATGGAAATCGGGTGTCAATGCGGACCGTCATGACTTGTTGGTATTTAGACATACAGGTATGGGTCCACGGAAGTACACAACAGTAGAGATATTACATGTTAAAGATATGAGACTTATATCTAATTACCTTAACTACCTATCCTTATTATTAATTTAAGTTCTGTTATATTTTAATTTTTGACAGTTTAATAAAATTGATGATTTCATCGTAAATATTTTTGGTTCTTAACGATAATAAGTTATTTATGTTAATCGGAAATGTGGTACCCATCCCAGAAAGATTTTCCAAGAAAGTCCTTCTAGTGGTCGTATATTTAGGGCATTCTAGGATGATATGGTTCACATCACCATATTGTCCACATTCACACTCTGGGGAATCCTTCAGATTAATTCTATAAAGATGTGCGGGGAATTGCTCGTGATTTAGATTTAGCCTTGTTATCATACTTGAATAGTAAGTGCTAACATTATACTTAAAAATATAATCTGGCTTTCCAGGTAAAGTGGGATTTATTTTGAAATAATTAGAATTATGGACATTTGCATGGTTTAGATAGTCTGATGCCCACTCCTTTTTGATATTATTATTGTAAGTATTGGTAATGTCACTTTGAATATTTAGAATTATATCGTCATTGCTTTTTTTAATTGCGTCTTTCGCAAGTCGATCCGCAATTTCATTTCCCCTTACTTCCGTATGCCCTTTCACCCAGGTAAGTATGCATTCAATGTTCATATTCCGTGCTTGCTTAATAAGTTTAATAATTTCAGCAATAATTGTGCTATCAAATTTTTTGACGGATTTATTATTTATACATAAGATTATTGATAGCGAGTCTGTCAAAATTATAGTGTTTTTTTTTTCTGCTATTGCCCACTTCAAACTTTCAACTATAGCGCATCCTTCAGCGGTAAATGTCGATCCTCCATTGATTTTAAAAAGTCTCTTAATTTTTTTGTTTGGAATGTACATGCTACATCCGACTCCTTTTTCATTCAAGGATCCGTCAGTGTATATAGTTGTATGGTTAGGGTATCGGTATAATATTTCGTCTATTATGTTTTGATTACTTATGCCTGCTGAATAATTCGGAATTATTGTTTTTGTTTGTGTATAGATAGTGTCGTATTCCATGGACAGTATATTATGTTCTGATGGTTTAGTGTTTTCTAATTCTGCAAATGCTGCTACTAATGGGGGGTCTTGTTTTTTTGCCCAATATGAGTTGGTAAAATTTGCGGTGGTGAGTTGATGAATTATTCCTTCTATTTCCGTTAGTTTTAATTTTAAAATTTTTGTTATATGTTTTATTGCCAGGTACCTTCTTCTGTATTTTAGTGGGATTTCCCCCGCTTCCGCCAAAATAGCTACAATGGGGGAGGATTGCATGGCTCCAATTCCTAGTCTTATTGCCTTATTTTGTATTGTTTCCAATTTCTGCAGCGATGTTTGACATGTCGATCCGTACAGTGTGCACCCGTAGTCGATTTGTGGTCTTATGTATGCCTTATAAAACATTAGCATTATTTTAGGGTCGGCCCCCCACCATGTTTTTCTTATTGACTTTAGAAAATTGAACCCTTTTTCAGTTTTCTCTGTAATGTAGTTGATGTGTGCTTTCCAGTTCAGTTTTTGATCTAGTTCCATCCCAAGATATTTATATTGTTTTACAATTGGTATTTTAATTTCCTTTACTTTTAGGAATTCGTGTTTAGTAGGCCAGTGTCGCGAAAATATTTGAAAGGCAGATTTATTCATAGCTGCTGTAAATCCGTTTTTGCTGCTCCAAACAATAAATTCAGATAGTACTTGCTTGGCTTTCTTTATACATTGTGTCACGCTTTTTGCCCTGAAGTGAATGCAAATATCGTCTGCATATTGGATTATACTTGAATTTATATTTTTGTGTAGGTCTGCGGTGTATATGTTAAAAAGTAATGGAGCGAGGACGGATCCCTGAGGAAGGCCTTTTGATGTTTGTCTCGGTCCGATGTATTGTTTGTCATTATTTTGAATATATGTGTTTCTATTTCGGTATAAATCTGTTATATTTTTTGATATATTATTTGGTAAACCCATGTTAAGTAGTTTTGCCTCTAAAATGTCGATATTAACATTGTCATAGGCCCCCTCAAGGTCCAGAAATAAACAGCCGTGGTATTCATTATCCCCGAATGTGCACTGAATACTTGAAACTAAGTTCGTTAGAGCGTCTACGGTACCCAGGTTTCGACGAAATCCGTATTGGTTGTTTGGCAATAATTTATTTTGTTCCAGAAACCATTCTATTCTAATTTCTAGGATGCGTTCGTACGTCTTAAAAACACATGGTAATAGGGAGAGTATCCGATATGAATCCCGCATATTTTTGTCTTTTCCAGACTTTAAATTGGGGTGTATTACAATATTTAAAAAAAAATTATTATCGCAGCCGTCTTTTAAGTAGGCATTAAATTTGTCAATTAATAGTTGTTTTACTTTGTTATCACTGTGACTGATCATATTATACGTAATTCCATCTATGACAGGGGCTGTATTTTCAGATTTATTCAGTGCAAACTCTAATTCTTCTAGTTTCATAGTTGTGCTAGTAGGGTGTAAAATATCGTTTTCTGTAAGTTGTGTTGATTTATTATTAGCCAATGGTGGTGTATATTTGTTCAGTATATCCTCGTATAAATTGTCAGGAATATTGCTTTGATTATTTATTTTGTTTTGGTTTAATTGTTTGGCTGTTAACCAGACTGATGTCATGGGCGTACTTTTATTTAATGTACCGCAGAATTTTATCCAGGAATCTTTTGCTTTTTCTTTTAATTTTCTTTTTACCTTAGCAAACATTTGTTTACATTTTATATACTCATCTAGATTGAAATTATTTTTATATTTATTTAGTTGTTTTTTCCTTTCATATATGAGGCTGTTACATTCTCGGTCCCACCATACGGGTTTGTTGCTTATTTCTGAATTTGTTTTATTTATTTTGGGCATTGAGATATTTGCGCTATGGATTAAGATGTCTTCTATTTCTAAGTTGTCACTCATATTGTCTTCTGTCAGCTTCTGATATAGTGGCCAATTTGCTTCCCTGGTATTCCATTTCCGTGTTGTCCGTTGTTTATGTATTTTATTTGGTTTTAAGTTAACGTTAATAAAGATGGGATAGTGATCCGATCCTAGACTGTCTTCGAATGTTGTCCATATCGTTTTTAATGCAATACAAGATAAAGTTACAGTGATATCAATTGCAGATTGGGACTGATTTGGCTGAGAAATTCTTGTTGGATCCCCATTGTTGATGATCACAAAGTCTGTAGATTCTAGAGCTTCCACAATTATTTTTCCGGCTAATGAGGTTTGAGCGGATCCCCATAACGTATGATGACCGTTAATGTCCCCTCCCATAATCATAGGTTCGGGTAGATTTTGAACAATGTCTGTATATTGTTTTTTATTTAAATTGTTATTGGGTGGTCGATAAATCGAGAATATATGTAAGGGTTTGTTTTCAATTTGTATTTTAATTCCACAAATTTCAATGTGATTGAAGACAGGGTTAATGAGTTGTATTGTTTTATATATAATATTAAATTTGATTAAAATCAGTACGCCCCCTTTGCCATTGGGACGATCTTTTCGTACACAATTATAGTTTTTAATTTTAAAATAATGTTGTGGTTTGAGCCACGTCTCCGACATAAGTACAATATCAGGGTTATTATCGTTTAGAAAATTATTAAAGCTATTCTTATTCGATTTAATGGACCTTGCGTTCCATTGTACAATTTTTAAGTTACCCGCCATTTTTGTGGTGATTTGTGCTGGGATGCTCCGAATATCCACTTATAAAATGTTTAAGTTTTTCAATTTTATTGCTTTCACTTGAGTCGTTACTATCTTTATTTATTAATGTGTCAACAAAGGTTGTCAAATCTTGTAAAAACCGTTCTATAAAACTGTTATTGTTAAATTCTGAATTGTTTTCATTACTATTGCGCTGGGAACTGTTACTAAAACTAAATGTTGATGATGGGTGGGGAGCGAAACACGGTTGTCCGATTATGTTTTCTGGGGTAGTTACGTATTTCCGTTTTTTGGGGGAATTGTTGTTACTCATGTTTTTATTGGCCGTAATGTTGTTAAAAATATTAATTTTATTTGATTTACTTTGCTCATTTCTGTAGTTGAATGTGGGGGTGGGGAGTTGAGGAAATTCTTCGAGATTAACTAAAGCGGCGTATCTATTACGGGTAGTAATAGTTGCAAATGAGGGGTTTTCCACGACTTTTTCGGCTTCTTTAAAAGCCAAATTATGCACAGACATTATTGTTTTTATTTTTCGTTGCTGTTTGTATTTTGGACACTCTTTCGACGTCGAAGGGTGTGTAGTTACCCTACAGTGAATACATTTAGTAACAAAGCCTGGGCACGTTTCTCCCTCTGCATGTTCAACAGCGCAAAATTTACATAATTTTTTTGTTGAGTGGCACATATGTGTGACGTGGCCAAATCGTAAGCATTTTGAGCATTGTATTACGGGTGAAATGTATGTTTCCACCTCGAATCTTACATAATTCATATTTACATATTGGGGTATTTTATCTCCCTTAAAATTTAAGATAACAGTTTCCCTAGGTATTTTAGTTGGTTGTCCATTTATGTCAATAGTTCTATAAATACGCCTAACGCTATTAATAACTACTGATGATTCAATGTCATTCATTATGGTTTTTTCGTCGAAATATGTGTCGACCCCGCGGATAATTCCTCTGCGTTCAACGCAGTGGCGCGGAATATATGCAATCAAGTTATATTCTTTCAATTTTGGTTTGTCTATTAAACTATTCGCGGCGTGCATGTTGTTTAGAATTACTTTTATTTTATTAATTCCGATAGAGTTTACGCTGGTTATATATTGTTTAACGGGATCCAATGATTTTAAGTGATATCCGACTCTCATCGGAAGTAGTTTTCTCAGCTGTTTGTCTGTATGTTCAATATAAATGATAAATTCGTCTGTATTCGATTTGTCATATCTGATGTTGAGGTCGACATTGGGTCGATTGATAATTTCACCGGTTTTGTTTTTACTAACTAAATTTCGCTCCGCGTGTTTGACATTTTGCGCCAGGTTAGTTTTCATATTAGAATCTACTTCAATTATATCAGGGTCTAGTGACTCACGTGGGGGCGGGAGGCCGCCCCCTGTATCCACATCCATCTTTATGTCTCGTCTTCGCCTTCTGGTTGGTTTTTTCCACTATTCACAGTTGATAATTCGCTCTCGCACCGATGTACGTCTTCACACTTTAAATTCTACGACGCGACGTTTTGGTCATATGAACCCTATTTTTTAAAATAGATTTGACTTTATGCATTGTTAATGAAAAAATTGAAATTTCATTTAATAAATAAATTAAATTAAATTTTCGCAATGATCCTAACAGCTAGCACCTAAGTGCGACACATGTTTTCGGTATGCTTATGGTCGTATAAACACGATTTTAATCAAATAAATTCGACTTTATGCATTGTTGATGAAAAAATTGAAATTTCATTTAATAAATAAATTAAATTTAATTTTCGCAATGATCCTAATAGCAAGCACCTAAGCGCGACACATGTTTTCGGCATGCTTTTGGTCATATAAAAACGATTTCATTAAAATAGATTTGACTTTATGCATTGTTAATGGAAAATTTAAAATTTCATTTAATAAATTAATTTAATTTAATTTTTGCAATGATCCTAACAGCTAGCACCTAAGTGCGACACATGTTTTCGGCATGCTTTTGGTCATATAAACACTATTTTATTCTAAGAGATTTGACTTTATGCATTGTTAATGAAAAAATTGAAATTTCATTTAATAAATAAATTTAATTTAATTTTCGCAATGATCCTCATAGCTAGCACGTAAGTGCGACACATGTTTTCGGCATGCTTTTGGTCATATAAACACTATTTCACTAAATTTGATTTGACTTTATGCATTGTTAACGAAAAAATTTAAACTTCATTTAATAAATTAATTAAATTTAATTTTCGCAAATTTCCTAATGGCTAACACATAAGTGCGATACATGTTTTCGGCATGCTTTTGGTCATATAAACACTATTTTATTAAAATAGATTCGACTTTATGCATTGTTAATGAAAAAATTGAAATTTCATTTAAAAAATAAATTTAATTTAATTTTCGCAATGATCCTAATAGACAGCACCTAAGTGCGACACATGTGTTCGGCATGCTTTTGGTTAAATAAACACTATTTCATTAAAATAGATTTGACTTTATGCATTGGTAATGAAAAAATTGAAATTTCATATAATAAACAAATTAAATTTATTTTTCGCAATGATCCTAATGGCTGGCACCTAAGTGCGACACATGTTTTCGGTATGATTTTGGTCATATAAACACTATTTCATTAAAATGGATTTGACTTTATGCATTGTTAATGAAAAAATTGAAATTTCATTCAATAAATAAAATCAATTTAATTTTCCCAATGATCCCAATAACCAGCACCTAAGTGCGACACATGTGTTCGGCATGCTTTTGGTCATATAAACATGCTTTCATTAAAATATATTTGACTTTATGCATTGTTAATGAAAAAATTGAAATTTCATTTAATAAATAAATTTAATTTAATTTTCGCAATGATCCAAATTGCCAGCACCTAAGTGCGACACAAGTTTTCGGTATGCTTTTGGTCAAATAGACACCATTTCATTAAAATGGATTTGACTTTATGCTTTGTTAATGAAAAAATTGAAATTTCAGTCAATAAATAAAATAAATTTAATTTTCGCAATGATCCTTATAGCCAGCACCTAAGTGCGACGCATGTGTTCGGCATGCTTTTGGTCATATAAACACTATTTTATTAAAATAGATTTGACTTAATGCATTGTTAATGAAAAAATTGAAATTTCATTTAATAAATAAATAAAATTAAATTTTCGCAATGATCCTAATAGCCAGCACCTAAGTGCGACACTTGTGTTCGGCATGCTTTTGGTCATATAAACACTATTTCATTAGAATAGATTTGACTTTATGCAATGTTAATGAAAAAATTGAAATTTCATTTAATAAATAAATTAAATTTAATTTTCGCACTTAAGTGCGACACATGTATTCGGTATGCTTTTGGTCATATAAACACCATTTTATTAAAATGGATTTGACTTTATGCATTGTTAATGAAAAAATTGAAATTTCATCCAATAAATAAAATAAATTTAATTTTCGCAATGATCCTTATAGCCAGCACCTAAGTGCGACACATGTTTTCAGCATGCTTTTGTCAAATAAACACTATTTAATTAAAATAGATTTAACTTGATGCATTATTAATGAAAAAATTGAAATTTCATTTAATAAATAAATTTAATTTAATTTTCGCAATGATCCTGATAGGTAGCACCTAAGTGCGAAACATGTTTTCGGCATGCTTCTGGTCGTATAAACACGATTTTTATCAAATAAATTCGACTTTATGTGTTGTTGATGAAAAAATTGAAATTTCATTCAATAAATAAATTAAATTTAATTTTCGCAATGATCATAATAGCTAGCACCTAAGTGCGACACATGTTTTCGGCATGCTTTTGGTCATATAAATACTATTTCATTAAAATAGATTTGACTTTATGAATTGTTAATGAAAAAATTGAAATTTCATTTAATAAATAAATTAAATTTAATTTTCGCAAAGATCCTAATAGCTAGCACCTAAGTGCGACACATGTTTTCGGCATTCTTTTGGTAAAATAAAACCTATTTCATTAAAATAGATTTGACTTTATGGATTGTTAATGAAAAAATTGAAATTTCACTTAATAAATAAATTAAATTTAATTTTCGCAAAGATCCTAATAGCTAATACCTAAGTGCGACACATGTTTTCGGCATTCTTTTGGTCATATAAACAATATTTCATTAAAATAGATTTTACTTTATGCATTGTTAATGAAAAAATTGAAATTTCATTTAATAAATAAATTAAATTTAATTTTCGCAATGATTCTAATTGCTAGCACCTAAGTGTGACACATGTTTACGGCATTCTTTTGGTCATATAAACACTATTACATGAAAATAGATTTGACTTTATGCATTGTTAATGAAAAAATTGAAATTTAATTTAATAAATAAAATAAATGTAATTTTCGCAAAGATCCAAATAGCTAGCACCTAAGTGCGACACATGTTTTCGGCATTCTTTTGGTCATATAAACACAATACCATTAAAATAGATTTGACTTTATGCATTGTTTATGAAAAAATTGAAATTTTATTTAAAAAATAAATTAAATTTAATTTTCGCAAAGATCCTAATAGCTAGCACCTAAGTGCGACACATGTTTTCGGCATTCTTTTGGTAAAATAAACCCTATTTCATTAAAATAGATTTGACTTTAGGCATTGTTAATGAAAAAATTGAAATTTCATTTAATAAATAAATTAAATTTAGTTTTCGCAATGATCCTAATAGCTTGCATCTGAGTGCGACATATGTTTTCGGCATTCTTTTGGTCATATAAACACTATTTCAAGAAAATAAATTTGACTTTAGGCATTGTTAATGAAAAAATTGAAATTTCATTTAATAAATAAATTAAATTTAATAAATTCAAAAAACGAAATATAGCCTGAATATATAAATATTCAACCTGTTCGTAACTCTGCAAGCTAAATTAAGTCTTACTAAGACTATAAACAAATAACTTATTGAAACAACTCGTTACGAACAGGTTGAATATTTATATATTCAGGCTATATTTCGTTTTTTGAATTTATTAAATTCTTTCTGCAATAAGTAAGGTTGTTTCTATTTTATAAATTAAATTTAGTTTTCGCAATGATCCTAATAGCTTGCATCTAAGTGCGACACATGTTTTCGGCATGCTTTTGGTCATATAAACACTATTTCAATTAAATTGATTTGACTTTATCAACTGTTAATGAAAAAATTGAAATTTCATTTAATAAATAAATTAAATTTAATTTTCGCAATGATCCTAAGAGCCAGCACCTAAGTGCGAAGCATGTTTTCGGCTTGCTTTAAGTCAAATAAACACGATTTAATTAAAATAGATTTAACTTTATGCATTGTTAATAAAAAATTGAATTTTCATTTAATAAATAAATTAAATTTAATTTTCGCAATGATCCTAATAGCTAGCACCTCAGTGCGATCCATCTTTTCGGCATCCTTTTGGTCATATAAACCCAATTCTTTAAAAATAGATTTCACTTTAGGCATTGTTAATGAAAAAATTGAAATTTCATTTAATAAATAAATTTAATTTAATTTTCGCCATGATCCAAATAGCTAGCACCTAATCGCGACACATGTTTTCGGCATGCTTTTGGTCAAATAAACACTATTTTATTAAAATGGATAGGACTTAATCCATTGTTAATGAAAAAATTGAAATTTCATTTAATAAATAAATTAAATTTTATTTTCGCAATGATCCTTATAGCTAGCATCCGAGTGCGACACATGTTTTCGGCATGCTTTTGGTCGTATAAACACGATTTTAATCAAATAAACTCGACTTTATGTGCTGTTGATGAAAAAATTGAAATTTCATGTAATAAAAAAATTAAATTTAATTTTCGCAAAGATCCTGATAGCCAGCACCTAAGTGCGACACATGTTTTCGGCATGCTTTTCGTCATGTAAACACTATTTCATTAAAATAGATTTGACTTTATGAATTGTTAATGAAAAATTTGAAATTTCATTTAATAAATAAATAAAATTTAATTTTCGCAATGATCCTTATTGCTAGCACCTAAGTGCGACATATGTTTTTGGCATACTTTTGGTCATATAAACACTATTTCATTAAAATAGATTTGACTTTATACATTGGTAATGAAAAAATTGAAATTTCATTTAATAAATAAATTAAATTTCATTTTCGCAACGATCCTAATAGCTAGCACCTAAGTGCGACGAATGTTTACGGCATTCTTTTGGTCATATAAACACTATTTCAATAAAATAGATTTGACTTTATGCATTGTTAATGAAGAAATTGAAATTTCATTTAATAAATAAATTAAATTAAATTTTCGCAAAGATCCTTACAGCTAGCACCCAAGTGCGACCCATGTTTACGGCATTTTTTAGGTCATATAAACACTATTTCAATTAAATATATTTGACTTTATGCATTGTTAATGAAAAAATTGAAATTTCATTTAATAAATAAATTAAATTAAATTTTCGCAAAGATCCTTACAGCTAGCACCTAAGTGCGACC
The DNA here is from genome assembly GCA_910593695.2 of Ocypus olens. Lineage (NCBI taxonomy): Eukaryota > Metazoa > Arthropoda > Insecta > Coleoptera > Staphylinidae > Ocypus > Ocypus olens. The sequence goes on from OU343060.1 coordinate 38,646,270, forward strand.
CATGTTTACGGCATTTTTTAGGTCATATAAACACTATTTCAATAAAATATATTTGACTTTATGCATTGTTAATGAAAAAATTGAAATTTCATTTAATAAATAAATTAATATAAATTTTCGCAAAGATCCTTACAGCTAGCACCCAAGTGCGACACATGTTTTCGGCATGCTTTTGGTCATATAAACACTATTTTATTAAAACAGATTTGACTTTATGAATTGTTAATGAAAAAATTGAAATTTCATTTAATAAAAAAATTAAATTTAATTTTCGCAATGATCCTAATAGCAAGCACCTAAGTGCGACGAATGTTTACGGCATTCTTTTGGTCATATAAACACTATTTCAATAAAATAGATTTGACTTTATGCATTATTAATGAAGAAATTGGAATTTCATTTAATAAATAAATTAAATTTAATTTTCGCAAAGATCCTAATAGCTAGCACCTAAGTGCGACACATGTTTTCGGCATTCATTTGGTCATATAAACACTATTTCATTAAAATAGATGTGACTTTATGCATTGTTAATGAAAAAATTGAAATTTCATTTAATAAATAAATTAAATTTAATTTTCGCAATGATCCTAATAGCTAGCACCTAAGTGCGACGAATGTTTACGGCATTCTTTTGGTCATATAAACACTATTTCAATAAAATAGATTTGACTTTATGCATTGTTAATGAAGAAATTGAAATTTCATTTAATAAATAAATTTAATTTAATTTTCGCAATGATCCTAATAGCTAGCACCTAAGTGCGACACATGTTTTCGGCATGCTTTTGGTCAAATAAACACTATTTCATTAAAATAGATTTAACTTTATCAATTGTTAATGAAAAAATTGAAATTTCATTTAATAAATAAATTTAATTTAATTTTCGCAATGATCCTAATAGCTAGCACCTAAGTGCGACACATGTTTAGCATGCTTTTGGTCATATAAACACTATTTATTTAAAATAGATTTAGCTTGATGCATTGTTAATGAAAAAATTGAAATTTCATTTAATAAAAAAATTTAATTTAATTTTCGCAAAGATCCTAAAAGGTAGCACCTAAGTGCGACACACGTTTACGGCATGCTTTTGGTCATATAAACACTATTTCAATAAAATAGATTTGACTTTATGCATTGTTAATGAAGAAATTGAAATTTCATTTAATAAATAAATTAAATTTAATTTTCGCAATGATCCTAATAGCTAGCACCCAAGTGCGACACATGTTTTCGGCATTGTTTTGGTCATATAAACACTATTTCATTAAAATAGATTTGACTTTATCAATTGTTAATGAAAAAATTGAAATTTCATTTAATAAATGAATTAAATTTTATTTTCGCAATGATCCTAATAGCTAGCATTCAAGTGCGACACATGTTTTTGGCATGCTTTTGGTCATATAAACACTATTTCATTAAAATAGATTTGACTTTATGCATTGTTAATGAAAAAATTAAAATTTAATTTAATTTATAAATTTAATTTAATTTTCGCAACGATCCTAATAGCTAGCATCTAAGTGCGACACATGCTTTCGGCATGCTTTTGGTCAAATACACAATATTTCATTAAAATAGATTTGACTTTATGCATTGTTAATGAAAAAATTTAAATTTCATTTAATAAATAAATTAAATTTAAATTTCGCAATGATGCTAATAGCAAGCACCTAAGTGCGACACATGTTTACGGCATTCTTTTGGTCATATAAACACTATTAGATTAAAATAGATTTGACTTTATGTATCGGTAATGAAAAAATAGAAATTTCATTTAATAAATAAATTAAATTTAATTTTCGCAATGATCCTAATAGCTAGCATTCAAGTGCGACACATGTTTTTGGCATGCTTTTGGTCATATAAACACTATTTCATTAAAATAGATTTGACTTTATGCATTGTTAATGAAAAAATTAAAATTTCATTGAATTTATAATTTTAATTTAATTTTCGCAATGATCCTAATAGCTAGCATCTAAGTGCGACACATGTTTTCGGCATGCTTTTGGTCATATAAACACAATTTCATTAAAATAGATTTGCCTTTATGATTTGTTAATGAAAAAATTGAAATTACATTTAATAAATAAATTAAATTTAATTTTCGCAATGATCCTAATGGCTAGCACCTAAGTGCGACACATGTTTACGGCATCCTTTTGGTCATATAAACACTATTTCATTAAAATGGATTTGTCTTTATGTATCGGTAATGAAAAAATAGAAATTTCATTTAATAAATAAATTAAATTTAAATTTCGCAATGATCCTAATAGCAAGCACCTAAGTGCGACAAATGTTTTCAGCATGCTTTTGGTCATATAAACACTATTTCATTAAAATAGATTTGACTTTATGTATTGGTAATGAAAAAATTGAAAATTCATTTAATAAATAAATTAAATTTAATTTTCGCAATGATCCTAATAGCTAGCACCTAAGTGCGACACATGTTTTGGCATGCTTTTGGTCATATAAACACAATTTCATTAAAATAGATTTGACTTTATGATTTGTTAATGAAAAAATTGAAATTACATTTAATAAATAAATTAAATTTAATTTTCGCAATGATCCTAATGGCTAGCACCTAAGTGTGACACATGTTTACAGCATTCTTTTGGTCATATAAATACTATTTCATTAAAATAGATTTGACTTTATGCATTGTTAATGAAAAAATTTAAATTTCATTTAATTAATAAATTAAATTAAATTTTCGCAATGACCCTAAAGGCTAGCATCTAAGTGCGACACATGTTTTCGGCATTCTTTTGGTCATATAAATACTATTTCATTAAAATAGATTTGACTTTATGCATTGTTAATGAAAAAATTAAAATTTCATTTAAATAATAAATTAAATATAATTTTCGCATTGATCCTAATTTCAAGCATCTAAGTGCGACAAATGTTTTCGGCATGCTTTTGGTCATATAAACACTATTTCATTAAAATAGATTTGACTTAAGGCATTGTTATTGAAAAAATTGAAATTTCATTTAATAAATAAATTAAATTTAATTTTCGCAAAGATCCTAATAGCTAGCTCCTAAGTGCGACACATGTTTTCGGCATGCTTTTGGTCAGTAAACACTATTTCATTAAAATAGATTTGACTTTATCAATTGTTAATGAAAAAATTGAATTTTCATTTAATAAATAAATTATATTTAATTTACGCAATGATTCTAATAGCTAGCACCTAAGTGCGACACATGTTTCCGGCATGCTTTTGGTCATATAAACACTATTTCATTAAAATAGATTTGACTTTATGCATTGTTAATGAAAAAATTGAAATTTCATTTAATAAATAAATTAAATTTAATTTTCGCAATGATCCTAACAGCTAGCACCTAAGTGCGACAAATGTTTTCAGCATGCTTTTGGTCATATAAACACTATTTAATTAAAATAGATTTAGCTTGATGCATTGTTAATGAAAAAATTGAAATTTCATTTAATAATAAATTAAATTTAATTTTTGCAATGATCCTAATAGCTAGCACCTAAGTGCGACATATGTTTTCAGCATGCTTTTGGTCGTATAAATACGATTTTAATCAAATAAATTCGACTTTATGGGTTGTTGATGAAAAAATTGAAATTTCATTTAATAAATAAATTAAATTTAATCTTCGCAAAGATCCCAAAAGCTAGCACCTAAGTGCGACACACGTTTACGGCATGCTTTTGGTCACATAAACACTATTTCATTAAAACAGATTTGACTTTATGCATTGTTAATGAAAAAATTAAAATTTCATTTAATTAATAAATTAAATTTAATTTTCGCAATGATCCTAATAGCTAGCACCTAAGTGCGACACATGTTTACGGCATTGTTTTGTTCATATAAACACTATTTCATTAAAATAGATTTAACTTTATGAATTGTTAATGAAAAAATTGAAATTTCATTTAATAAATAAATTAAATTTAATTTTCGCAAAGATCCTAATAGCTAGCACCTAAGTGGGACACATGTTTTCAGCATTCTTTTGGTCATATTAACACTATTTCATTAAAATAGATTTGACTTTAGGCATTGTTATTGAAAAAATTGAAATTTCATTTAATAAATAAATTTAATTTAATTTCCGCAAAGATCCTAAAAGCTAGCACCTAAGTGCGACACACGTTTACGGCATGCTTTTGGTCATATAAACACTATTTCATTAAAACAGATTTGACTTTATGCATTGTTAATGAAAAAATTAAAATTTCATTTAATTAATAAATTAAATTTAATTTTCGCAATGATCCTAATAGCTAGCACCTAAGTGCGACACATGTTTTCGGCATTCTTTTGGTCATATAAACACTATTTCATTAAAATAGATTTAACTTTATGAATTGTTAATGAAAAAATTGAAATTTCATTTAATAAATAAATTAAATTTAATTTTCGCAAAGATCCTAATAGCTAGCACCTTAGTGGGACACATGTTATCGGCATTCTTTTGGTCATATAAACACTATTCCAAGAAAATAGATTTGACTTTAGGCATTGTTATTGAAAAAATTGAAATTTCATTTAATAAATAAATTAAATTTAATTTTCGCAATGATTCTACTTGCTAGCATCTAAATGCGACACATGTTTTCGGCATGCTTTAGGTTATAAAAACACTATTACATAAAAATAGATTTGACTTTATGCATTGTTAATGAAAAAATTGAAATTTCATTTAATAAATAAATTAAATTTAATTTTCGCAAAGATGCAAATAGCTAGCACCTAAGTGCGACACATGTTTTCGGCATTCTTTTGGTCATATAAGCACTATTCCAAGAAAATGGATTTGACTTAAGGCATTGTTATTGAAAAAATTGAAATTTCATTTAATAAATAAATTAAATTTAATTTTCGCAATGATCCTAGTAGCTAGCATCTAAGTGCGACACATGTTTCCGGCATGCTTTAGGTCATAAAAACACTATTTTATTAAAATAGATTTGACTTTATGCATTGGTAATGAAAAAATTGAAATTTCATTGAATAAATAAATTAAATTTAATTTTCGCAAAGATCCTAATAGCTAGCACCTAAGTGCGACACATGTTTTCGGCATTCTTTTGGTCATATAAATACTATTTCATTAAAATAGATTTCACTTTATGCATTGTTAATGAAAAAATTAAAATTTCATTTAATTAATAAATTAAATATAATTTTCGCAATGATCCTAATTGCAAGCATCTAAGTGCGACAAATGTTTTCGGCCTGCTTTTGGTCATATAAACACTATTTCATTAAAATAGATTTGACTTTATGAATTGTTATCGAAAAAATTGAAATTTCATTTAATAAATAAATTTAATTTAATTTTCGCAATGATCCTAATAGCTAGCACCTAAGTGCGACACATGTTTTCGGCATTCATTTGGTCATATAAATACTATTTCATTAAAATAGATTTGACTTTATGCATTGTTAATGAAAAAATTAAAATTTCATTTAATTAATAAATTTAATATAATTTTCGCAATGATCCTAATGGCCAGCATCTAAGTGCGACACATGTTTTCGGCATTCTTTTAGTCATTTAAACACTATTCCAAGAAAATAGATTTGGCTTAAGGTATTGTTATTGAAGAAATTGAAATTTCATTTAATAAATAAATTAAATTTAATTTTCGCAAAGATCCTAATAGCTAGCTCCTAAGTGCGACACATGTTTTCGGCATTCTTTTGGTCATATAAACACTATTCCAAGAAAATAGATTTGACATTAAATATAAATATAATTTTCGCAATGATCCTAATTGCAAGCATCTAAGTGCGACACATGTTTTCGGCATTCATTTGGTCATATAAATACTATTTCATTAAAATAGATTTGACTTTATGCATTGTTAATGAAAAAATTAAAATTTCATTTAATTAATAAATTTAATATAATTTTCGCAATGATCCTAATGGCCAGCATCTAAGTGCGACACATGTTTTCGGCATTCTTTTGGTCATTTAAACACTATTCCAAGAAAATAGATTTGACTTAAGGTATTGTTATTGAAGAAATTGAAATTTCATTTAATAAATAAATTAAATTTAATTTTCGCAAAGATCCTAATAGCTAGCTCCTAAGTGCGACACATGTTTTCGGCATTATTTTGGTCATATAAACACTATTCCAAGAAAATAGATTTGACTTTAGGCATTGTTATTGAAAAAATTGAAATTTCATTTAATAAATAAATTAAATTTAATTTTCGCAATGATTCTACATGCTAGCATCTAAATGCGACACATGTTTTCGGCATGCTTTAGGTCATAAAAACACTATTACATAAAAATAGATTTGACTTTATGCATTGTTAATGAAAAAATTGAAATTTCATTTAATAAATAAATTAAATTTAATTTTCGCAAAGATCCAAACAGCTAGCACCTAAGTGCGACACATGTTTTCGGCATTCTTTTGGTCATATAAACACTATTCCAAGAAAATAGATTTGACTTAAGGCATTGTTATTGAAAAAATTGAAATTTCATTTAATGAATAAATTAAATTTAATTTTCGCAATGATCCTAACAGCTTGCACCTAAGTGCGACACATGTTTTCGGCATTTTTTTGGTCATATAAACACGATTTAATTAAAATAGATTTGACTTTATGCATTGTTAATGAAAAAATTGAAATTTCATTTAATAAATAAATTAAATTAAATTTTTGCACTGATCCTGATAGCCAGCGCCTAAGTGCGACACATGTTTTCCGCATGCTTTTGGTCATATAAACACGATTTATTTAAAATAGATTTGACTTTATGCATTGTTAATGAATAAATTGAAATTTCATTTAATAAATAAATTAAATTTAATTTTCGCAATGATCCTAATAGCTATCACCTAAGTGCGACACATGTTTTCCGCATGCTTTTGGACATATAAACACGATTTCAATTAAATAGATTTGACTTTATGCATTGTTAATGAAAAAATTGAAATTTCATTTTATAAATAAATTAAATTTAATTTTCGCACTGATCCTGATAGCTAGCACCTAAGTGCGACACATGTTTTCGGCATGCTTTTGGTCATATAAACACGATTTCTTTCAAATAGATTTGACTTTATGCATTGTTAATGAAAAAATTGAAATTTCATTAAATGACTAAATTAATTTTAATTTTCGCAATGATCCTAATAGCTGGCACCTGAGTGCGACACATTTTTTTGGCATGCTTTTGGTCATATGAACAGGATTTAATTAAAATAGATTTGACTTTATGCATTGTTAATGAAAAAATTAAAATTTCATTTAATTAATAAATTAAATTAAATTTTCGCAATGACCCTAAAGGCTAGCATCTAAGTGCGACACATGTTTTTGGCATTCTTTTGGTCATATAAATACTATTTCATTAAAATAGATTTGACTTTATGCATTGTTAATGAAAAAATTAAAATTTCATTTAAATAATAAATTAAAAATAATTTTCGCATTGATCCTAATTTCAAGCATCTAAGTGCGACAAATGTTTTCGGCATGCTTTTGGTCATATAAACACTATTTCATTAAAATAGATTTGACTTAAGGCATTGTTATTGAAAAAATTGAAATTTCATTTAATAAATAAATTAAATTTAATTTTCGCAAAGATCCTAATAGCTAGCTCCTAAGTGCGACACATGTTTTCGGCATTCTTTTGGTCATATAAACACTATTCCAAAAAAATAGATTTGACTTAAGGCATTGTTATTGAAAAAATTGAAATTTCATTTAATAAATAAATTAAATTTAATTTTCGCAAAGATCCTAATAGGTAGCACCTAAGTGCGACACATGTTTTCGGCATTCTTTTGGTCATATAAATACTATTTCATTAAAATAGATTTGACTTTATGCATTGTTAATGAAAAAATTAAAATTTCATTTAATTAATAAATTAAATATAATTTTCGCAATGATCCTAATTGCAAGCATCTAAGTGCGACAAATGTTTTCGGCATGCTTTTGGTCATATAAACACTATTTCATTAAAATACATTTGACTTAAGGCATTGTTATTGAAAAAATTGAAATTTCATTTATTAAATAAATTAAATTTAATTTTCGCAAAGATCCTAATAGCTAGCACCTGAGTGCGACACATGTTTTCGGCATTCTTTTGGTCATATAAACACTATTCCAAAAAAATTGATTTAACTTTCGCATTGATCCTAATTGCAAGCATCTAAGTGCGACAAATGTTTTCGGCATGCTTTTGGTCATATAAACACTATTTCATTAAAATAGATTTGACTTAAGGCATTGTTATTGAAAAAATTGAAATTTCATTTAATAAATAAATTAAATTTAATTTTCGCAAAGATCCTAATAGCTAGCTCCTAAGTGCGACACATGTTTTCGGCATTCTTTTGGTCATATCAACACTATTCCAAAAAAATAGATTTGACTTAAGGCATTGTTATTGAAAAAATTGAAATTTCATTTAATAAATAAATTAAATTTAATTTTCGCAAAGATCCTAATAGCTAGCACCTAAGTGCGACACATGTTTTCGGCATTCTTTTGGTCATATAAATACTATTTTTTTAAAATAGATTTGACTTTATGCATTGTTAATGAAAAAATTAAAATTTCATTTAATTAATAAATTAAATATAATTTTCGCAATGATCCTAATTGCAAGCATCTAAGTGCGACAAATGTTTTCGGCATGCTTTTGGTCATATAAACACTATTTCATTAAAATACATTTGACTTAAGGCATTGTTATTGAAAAAATTGAAATTTCATTTAATAAATAAATTAAATTTAATTTTCGCAAAGATCCTAATAGCTAGCACCTAAGTGCGACACATGTTTTCGGCATTCTTTTGGTCATATAAACACTATTCCAAAAAAATAGATTTGACCTAAGGCATTGTTATTGAAAAAATTGAAATTTCATTTAATAAATAAATTAAATTTAATTTTCGCAAAGATCCTAATAGCTAGCACCTAAGTGCGACACATGTTTTCGGCATTCTTTTGGTCACATAAATACTATTTCATTAAAATAGATTTGACTTTATGCATTGTTAATGAAAAAATTAAAATTTCATTTAATTAATAAATTAATTATAATTTTCGCAATGATCCTAATTGCAAGCATCTAAGTGCGACAAATGTTTTCGGCATGCTTTTGGTCATATAAACACTATTTCATTAAAATAGATTTGACTTAAGGCTTTGTTATTGAAAAAATTGAAATTTCATTTAATAAATAAATTAAATTTAATTTTCGCAAAGATCCTAATAGCTAGCTCCTAAGTGCGACACATGTTTTCGGCATTCTTTTGGTCATATAAACACTATTCCAAAAAAATAGATTTGACTTAAGGCATTGTTATTGAAAAAATTGAAATTTCATTTAATAAATAAATTAAATTTAATTTTCGCAAAGATCCTAATAGGATCCTAATAGTAAACACGTGTTTACGGCATGCTTTTGGTCAAATAAACACTATTTCATTAAAATGGATTTGACTTTATGCATTGTTAATGAAAAAATTAAAATTTAATTTAATTAATAAATTTAATTTAATTTTCGCAATGATCCTAATAGCTAGCATCTAAGTGCGACACATGTTTTCGGCATGCTGTTGGTCACATAAAAACTACTTCATTAAAATAGATTTGACTTAATGCATTGTTAATGAAAAAATAAAATTTAATTTAATTAATAAATTAAATTTAATTTTCGCAATGATCCTAAAAGCTAGCACCTAAGTGCAACACACGTTCACGGCATGCTTTTGGTCATATAAACACTATTTCATTGAAATAGATTTGACTTTATGCATTGTTAATGAAAAAATTAAAATTTAATTTAAATAATAAATTAAAATTAATTTTCGCAATGATCCTAATAGCTAGCATCTAAGTGCGACACATGTTTTCGGCATGATTTTGGTAGTATAAACACGATTTTAATCAAATAAACTCGACTTTATGTGTTGTTGATGAAGAAATTGAAATTTTATTTAATAAATAAATTTAATTTAATTTTCGCAATGATCCTAATAGCTAGCACCTTAGTGCGACACATGTTTTCGGCTTGCTTTCGGTCAAATAAACACGCGTTCATTAAAATAGATTTAACTTTATGTATTGTTAATGAAAAAATTGAAATTTCATTTAATAAATAAATTAAATTTAATTTTCGCCATGATCCTATTAGCCAGCACCCAAGTACGACACATGTGTTCGGCATGCTTTTGCTCATATAAACACTATTTCATTAAAATAGATTTGACTTTATAAATTGTTAATGAAAAAATTGAAATTTCATTTAATAAATAAATTAAATTTAATTTTCGCTATGATCCTAACAGCTAGCACCTAAGTGCGACACATGCTTACGGCATTCTTTTGGTCATTTAAACACTATTTCTTGAAAATAGATTTGACTTTATGCATTGTTAATGAAAAAATTGAAATTTCATTTAATAAATAAATTAAATTTAATTTTCGCAATGATCCTAATAGCTAGCATCTAAGTGCGACACATGTTTTCGGCATGCTTTTGGTCAAATACACAATATTTCGTTAAAATAGATTTGTCTTTATGCATTGTTAATGAAAAAATTAAAATTTCATTTAATTAATAAATTAAATTTAATTTTCGCAATGACCCCAAAGGCTTGCATCTAAGTGCGACACATGTTTTGGGCATGCTTTTGGTCATATAAACACTATTTCAATAAAATAGATTTGACTTTATGCATTGTTAATGAAGAAATTGAAATTTCATTTAATAAATAAATTACATTTAATTTTCGCAATGATCCTAATAGCTAGCACCTAAGTGCGACACATGTTTTCGGCATGCTTTTGGTCAGTAAACACTATTTCATTAAAATAGATTTGACTTTATCAATTGTTAATGAAAAAATTGAATTTTCATTTAATAAATAAATTATATTTAATTTTCGCAATGATCCTAATAGCTAGCACCTAAGTGCGACACATGTTTCCGGCATGCTTTTGGTCATATAAACACTATTTCATTAAAATAGATTTGACTTTATGCATTGTTAATGAAAAAATTGAAATTTCATTTAATAAATAAATTAAATTTAATTTTCGCAATGATCCTAACAGCTAGCACCTAAGTGCGACAAATGTTTTCAGCATGCTTTTGGTCATATAAACACTATTTAATTAAAATAGATTTAGCTTGATGCATTGTTAATGAAAAAATTGAAATTTCATTTAATAAATAAATTAAATTTAATTTTTGCAATGATCCTAATAGCTAGCACCTAAGTGCGACATATGTTTTCAGCATGCTTTTTGTCGTATAAATACGATTTTAATCAAATAAATTCGACTTTATGGGTTGTTGATGAAAAAATTGAAATTTCATTTAATAAATAAATTAAATTTAATCTTCGCAAAGATCCCAAAAGCTAGCACCTAAGTGCGACACATGTTTACGGCATGCTTTTGGTCACATAAACACTATTTCATTAAAACAGATTTGACTTTATGCATTGTTAATGAAAAAATTAAAATTTCATTTAATTAATAAATTAAATTTAATTTTCGCAATGATCCTAATAGCTAGCACCTAAGTGCGACACATGTTTACGGCATTGTTTTGTTCATATAAACACTATTTCATTAAAACAGATTTAACTTTATGAATTGTTAATGAAAAAATTGAAATTTCATTTAATAAATAAATTAAATTTAATTTTCGCAAAGATCCTAATAGCTAGCACCTAAGTGGGACACATGTTTTCAGCATTCTTTTGGTCATATTAACACTATTTCATTAAAATAGATTTGACTTACGGCATTGTTATTGAAAAAATTGAAATTTCATTTAATAAATAAATTTAATTTAATTTCCGCAAAGATCCTAAAAGCTAGCACCTAAGTGCGACACACGTTTACGGCATGCTTTTGGTCATATAAACACTATTTCATTAAAACAGATTTGACTTTATGCATTGTTAATGAAAAAATTAAAATTTCATTTAATTAATAAATTAAATTTAATTTTCGCAATGATCCTAATAGCTAGCACCTAAGTGCGACACATGTTTTCGGCATTCTTTTGGTCATATAAACACTATTTCATTAAAATAGATTTAACTTTATGAATTGTTAATGAAAAAATTGAAATTTCATTTAATAAATAAATTAAATTTAATTTTCGCAAAGATCCTAATAGCTAGCACCTTAGTGGGACACATGTTATCGGCATTCTTTTGGTCATTTAAACACTATTCCAAGAAAATAGATTTGACTTTAGGCATTGTTATTGAAAAAATTGAAATTTCATTTAATAAATAAATTAAATTTAATTTTCGCAATGATTCTACTTGCTAGCATCTAAATGCGACACATGTTTTCGGCATGCTTTAGGTTATAAAAACACTATTACATAAAAATAGATTTGACTTTATGCATTGTTAATGAAAAAATTGAAATTTCATTTAATAAATAAATTAAATTTAATTTTCGCAAAGATGCAAATAGCTAGCACCTAAGTGCGACACATGTTTTCGGCATTCTTTTGGTCATATAAGCACTATTCCAAGAAAATGGATTTGACTTAAGGCATTGTTATTGAAAAAATTGAAATTTCATTTAATTAATAAATTAAATTTAATTTTCGCAATGATCCTAGTAGCTAGCATCTAAGTGCGACACATGTTTCCGGCATGCTTTAGGTCATAAAAACACTATTTTATTAAAATAGATTTGACTTTATGCATTGGTAATGAAAAAATTGAAATTTCATTTAATAAATAAATTAAATTTAATTTTCGCAAAGATCCTAATAGCTAGCACCTAAGTGCGACACATGTTTTCGGCATTCTTTTGGTCATATAAATACTATTTCATTAAAATAGATTTGACTTTATGCATTGTTAATGAAAAAATTAAAATTTCATTTAATTAATAAATTAAATATAATTTTCGCAATGATCCTAATGGCCAGCATCTAAGTGCGACACATGTTTTCGGCATTCTTTTGGTCATTTAAACACTATTCCAAGAAAATAGATTTGACTTAAGGTATTGTTATTGAAGAAATTGAAATTTCATTTAATAAATAAATTAAATTTAATTTTCGCAAAGATCCTAATAGCTAGCTCCTAAGTGCGACACATGTTTTCGGCATTATTTTGGTCATATAAACACTATTCCAAGAAAATAGATTTGACTTTAGGCATTGTTATTGAAAAAATTTAAATTTCATTTAATAAATAAATTAAATTTAATTTTCGCAATGATTCTACATGCTAGCATCTAAATGCGACACAGGTTTTCGGCATGCTTTAGGTCATAAAAACACTATTACATAAAAATAGATTTGACTTTATGCATTGTTAATGAAAAAATTGAAATTTCATTTAATAAATAAATTAAATTTAATTTTCGCAAAGATCCAAACAGCTAGCACCTAAGTGCGACACATGTTTTCGGCATTCTTTTGGTCATATAAACACTATTCCAAGAAAATAGATTTGACTTAAGGCATTGTTATTGAAAAAATTGAAATTTCATTTAATAAATAAATTAAATTTAATTTTCGCAATGATCCTAACAGCTTGCACCTAAGTGCGACACATGTTTTCGGCATTTTTTTGGTCATATAAACACGATTTAATTAAAATAGATTTGACTTTATGCATTGTTAATGAAAAAATTGAAATTTCATTTAATAAATAAATTAAATTAAATTTTTGCACTGATCCTGATAGCCAGCGCCTAAGTGCGACACATGTTTTCCGCATGCTTTTGGTCATATAAACACGATTTATTTAAAATAGATTTGACTTTATGCATTGTTAATGAATAAATTGAAATTTCATTTAATAAATAAATTAAATTTAATTTTCGCAATGATCCTAATAGCTATCACCTAAGTGCGACACATGTTTTCCGCATGCTTTTGGACATATAAACACGATTTCAATTAAATAGATTTGACTTTATGCATTGTTAATGAAAAAATTGAAATTTCATTTAATAAATAAATTAAATTTAATTTTCGCACTGATCCTGATAGCTAGCACCTAAGTGCGACACATGTTTTCGGCATGCTTTTGGTCATATAAACACGATTTCATTCAAATAGATTTGACTTTATGCATTGTTAATGAAAAAATTGAAATTTCATTAAATAACTAAATTAATTTTAATTTTCGCAATGATCCTAATAGCTGGCACCTGAGTGCGACACATTTTTTTGGCATGCTTTTGGTCATATGAACAGGATTTAATTAAAATAGATTTGACTTTATGCATTGTTAATAAAAAAATTGAAATTTCATTAAATAAATACATTAAATTTAATTTTCGCAATGATCCTAACAGCTTGCACCTACGTGCGACACATGTTTTCGGCGTGCTTTTGGTCATATAAACACGATTTATTTAAAATAGATTTGACTTTATGCATTGTTAATGAATAAATTGAAATTTCATTTAATAAATTAATTAAATTTAATTTTCGCAATGATCCTAATAGCAATCACCTAAGTGCGACACAAGTTTTCCGCATGCTTTTGGTCATATAAACACGATTTAAATTAAATAGATTTGACTTTATGCATTGTTAATGAAAAAATTGAAATTTCATTTAATAACTAAATTAAGTTTAATTTTCGCAATGATCCTAATAGCTGGTACCTAAGTGCGACACATGTTTTTGGCATGCTTTTGGTCATATAAACACCATTTTATTAAAATAGATTTGACTTTATGCATTGTTAATGAAAAAATTGAAATTTCATTTAATAAATAAATTAAATTTAATTTTCGCAATGATCCTGACAGCTTGCACCAAAGTGCGACACATTTTTTCGGCATGTTTTTGGTCATATAAGCACTATTTCAATAAAATAGATTTGGCTTTATGCATTGTTAATGAAAAAATTGAAATATCATTTAATAAATAAATTTAATTTAATTTTCGCAATGATCCTAACAACTAGCACTTAAGTACGACACATGTTTTCGGTATGCTTTTAGTCATCTAAACCCGATTTTATTAAAACCGATTTGACTTAATGCATTGTTAATAAAAAAACAGAAATTTCATTTAATAAATAAATTAAATTTAATTTTCGCAATGATCCTAATAGCCAGCACCTAAGTGCGACACATGTTTTCGGCATGCTTTTGGTCGTATTGACACGATTTAATTAAAAGAGATTTCACTTTGTGCATTGTTAAGGAAGAAATTGAAATTTCATTTAATAAATAAATTAAATTTAATTTTCGCAATGATCCTAATAACTAGCACCTAAGTGCGACACATGTTTTCCGCATGCTTTTGGTCAAATAAACACCATTTTATTTAAATAGATTTGACTTTATGCATTGTTAATGAAAAAATTGAAATATAATTTAATAAATTAATTTAATTTAATTTTGCAATGATCCTAATAGCTAGCACCTTAGTGCGACACATGTTTTCGGCATGCTTTTGGTCGTATAAACATGATTTTAATCAAATTGATTCGACTTTATGCATTGGTATTGAAAAAATTGAAATTTCATTTAATAAATAAATTAAATTTAATTTTCGCAATGATCCTAATTGCTGGCACCCAAGTGGGACACATGTTTTTGGCATGCTTTTGGACGTATAAACAAGATTTCAATCAAATAGATTCGACTTTATGCGTTGTTGAAAAAAAAATTGAAATTTCATTTAATAAATAAATTTAATTTAATTTTTGCAATGTTCCTAATAGCAAGCGCCTAAGTGCGACATATGTTTTCAGCATTCTTTTGGTCGTATAAACACGATTTCAATCTAATAGATTCGACTAAATGGGTTGTTGATGAAAAAATTCAAATTTCATTTAATAAATAAATTAAATTTAATTTTCGCAATGATCCTAATAGCCAGCACCTAAGTGCGACACATGTTTTCGGCATGCTTTTGGTCGTATTGACACGATTTAATTAAAAGAGATTTCACTTTGTGCATTGTTAAGGAAGAAATTGAAATTTCATTTAATAAATAAATTAAATTTAATTTTCGCAATGATCCTAATAACTAGCACCTAAGTGCGACACATGTTTTCCGCATGCTTTTGGTCAAATAAACACCATTTTATTTAAATAGATTTGACTTTATGCATTGTTAATGAAAAAATTGAAATATAATTTAATAAATTAATTTAATTTAATTTTGCAATGATCCTAATAGCTAGCACCTTAGTGCGACACATGTTTTCGGCATGCTTTTGGTCGTATAAACATGATTTTAATCAAATTGATTCGACTTTATGCATTGGTATTGAAAAAATTGAAATTTCATTTAATAAATAAATTAAATTTAATTTTTGCAATCATCCTTAAAGCTAGCACATGAATGCGACACATGTTTTCAGCATGCTTTTGATCAAATAAACACGATTTCAATCAAATAAATTTGACTTTATGCTTTGTTGATGAAAAAATTGAAATTTCATTTAATAAATATATTAAATTTAATTTTTGCAATGATCCCAATGGCTAGCACTTAAATGCGACACATGTTTTCTGCATGCTTTTGGTCATATAAATACGATTTCAATCAAATAAATTCGTATTTATGCGTTGTTGATGAAAAAATTGAAATTTCATTTAATAAATAAATTAAATTTAATTTTTGCAATGATCTTAATAGCTAGCACCTAAATGCTACACATGTTTTCAGCATACTTTTGATTGAATAAACACAAGTTCAATCAAATAAATTTGACTTTATGCTTTGTTGATGAAAAAATTGAAATTTCATTTAATAAATATATTAAATTTAATTTTTGCAATGATCCCAATGGCTAGCACTTAAATGCGACACATGTTTTCTGCATGCTTTTGGTCATATAAAAACGATTTCAATTAATTAAATTCGTATTTATGCGTTGTTGATGAAAAAATTTAAATTTCGTTTAATAAATAAATTCAATTTAATTTTTGCAATGATCCTGATAGCTAGCACCTAAATGCGACACCAGTTTTCAGCATGCCTTTGGTTATATAAATAGGAGTTCAATCAAATAAATTCGTATTTGTGCGTTGTTGATGAAAATATTGAAATTTCATTTAATAAATAAATTAAATTTAATTTTTGCAATGATATTAATAGCTAGCACCTTAATGCGACACATGTTTTCAGCATGCTTTTGGTCATATAAATAGGATTTCAATCAAATAGATTCGTATTTATGCGTTGTTGATGAAAATATTGAAATTTCATTTAATAAATAAATTAAATTTAATTTTTGCAATGATATTAATAGCTAGCACCTTAATGCGACAAATGTTTTCAGCATGCTTTTGATCAAATAAACACGATTTTAATCAAATAAATTTGACTTTATGCTTTGTTGATGAAAAAATTGAAATTTCATTTAATAAATAAATTAAATTTAATTTTTGCAATGATCCTAATAGCTAGCACCTAAATGCGACCCATGTTTTTAGCAAGCTTATGATCAAATAAATACAATTTTAATCAAATATATTTGACTCTATGCGTTGTTGATTAAAAAATTGAAATTTCATTTAATAAATAAATTAAATTTAATTTTTGCAATGATCCTAACAGCTAGCACCAAAATGCGACACATGTTGTCGGCATGCATTTGGTCATATAAACACGATTTCAATCAAATAATTTCGACTTTAGCATTGGTATTGAAAAAATTGAAATTTAATTTTATAAATAAATTAAATTTAATGTTTGCAATGATCCCAATTGCTAGCACCTAAATGCAACGGTTCGGAGATATATCTGCAAAGGAAGACTGCTCACGCGAATACTGTGCACAGAAAACTGCGCACAGCGAAAACTCCGCACACGAAAACTCCTCACACGGAATAATGCTCACACGGAAAACTCCGCACACAGAAAATAACGCACAGTGATAATCGCGCACACAAAAAATGCTCACACGGAAAATTACTCACTTTAATCAATTATCACAGGGTGCACACAACAAATATTTTTGCCATAATTATTACATTTCACATTAATTTAAAAGCAATAATGTAATGTGTTCTTAATTTTTATTTTTTTTGGCCAGGGATGCATGTCCATGTGGCCAGCTCTAGGCTATTTAATAAAGGAAAGGAACCAATCTTATTGGGTCATTAATTATATTTTTAATTTAGCTTCAATTAGAAATTGAACTATATGGTCATATATGGTTATATTATTTGTAGCTAGTAAATGAGTCATATTTATTGGCAGGAATATATTTAGTTTTGCCAGGTTATCCATCAGATTTAGCCTCTGGTTTGTATATTTTTCGCATGCGAAAAGGATGTGGTTTAGATCTTACATGTGGTTTAGTTAACATCCATGTCCTAATTTAAGGCGTGTTATTGACGAAGTGAAGAATCTACTATGAGTGTTCTTTGATGGTATACCCTTTGGTAGAGTAGGGTGGATGGTACAATACTGGGTGTGTGATTCTTTCGAATATTCTTCATAATATCTTTTCCATTGCACTATCATTTTCTGTTTATAGTTGGATATTAAATCTGTGTATGGGATCTTTAACTCTTCTTTTTCTTTAGCCGATCTTGCAAGTTTGTCCGCCATCTCATTGCCAAGAATTCCCGAGTGTGCTTTAATCCACACAATATAGGAGTATTCTGACAGCTCATTACATATTTTATTAATATCTGCAATTACTGGGCTCTTAAAATTACACTGTTTTAAGGCATTTATCACGGAAAGGGAATCTGAGTAGATGACTATGTTTTTGATAGAGGTTAGCTTATCCGGATTCAATAAACACCATTGTAGTGATTTAATAATTGCGGTGGCCTCTAAAGTAAAAATGAATGCAAAAAATTGGCAGGTTATTGCGGCATAGGAGATATTAAAGTTTGGAATATAATAAGCGATACTAGCTTGGGTGGGATTTTTTGATCCATCGGTGTACACAGCGATTTCATTTCTGAATGTGGCTTGAGTTTGCTTAAAAATACTTAAATTTTCTGAAATTAGCTCTCCATATGGAGGTACCAAACACGAATTTTTTTTAAGTAAGCTTCATAAGGGTTTTCATAAATCCCACCTTTTTTAATATAGGAGGCAAAGTATGATGTGAATCTAAAAGCTTCTGCCAAGGGTGGACAATTCTTCTTATCCCAATATGGTTTACATAGGCTATCAATACTTAAGCTGTATAGTTTTGGAGGAATCCTATCTTTCGTTCTCAGTTTACTAACAAATTTTTCTGCCAGGTATTGGCGTCTTATATGGAGGGGGATTGCTTCAGCTTCTGCTGAGATGGGTATGTTTGGTGAGGATTTCATTGCGCCTAATGATATTTTGATCGCCTTGTACTGAACGCGGTCAATTATTATACTTGCGCTACCATAAAAAATACTTCCAAAATCGAGCACCGACCTGATATAAGATGTGTAAAATAATAATGAAACCTTTGGATCAGAACCCCACCATACTTTATTTAAAGATTTTAGAATATTAAGTCCCTTTTCACCTTTCATTGAAACATACCTAATATGCTCTCTCCTGGTTAAAGTTTTGTCCAGGATCATACCGACGTATTTATGGCTATATTTTACAGGGATTGAACCTTCATCACAGAGAATCGTATTATTTTTTGGGGTTCTATGTCTCGAGTAAATTACTGCGGAAGACTTACTAATAGATAGTTGAAGGTTATGCTTATTTAGCTATGTATTAATGCTATTGGACAATATCACTAGTGTATCCATAGACTTTGCGTAGGATTTTTCCCTAGAGAATAGACAAAAATCATCAGCGTATTGCATAATATGGTAACCTTGAAACTGTTCTTTGATATCATAACAATAAATGTTGAACAATATAGGACTCAATACCGATCCTTGGGGGATCCCTTCATATATTTTCCGTTTCATATTTGGAAAATTTCTAACGTGAATGACGCGACCATTATATAATTGAATGATATTGTTGGCTACTACTGATGGAAAACCCAGTTTAATAAATTTATCATACAACACGTTAAGGCTGACGTGATCGTATGCTCCCTTAATGTCCACAAAAAGAGTGAGTAAGTACTCATTCCTGCTAAAACAATCTTGAATCTCACACACCAGACTACACAATGCGTCTGATGTGCCTATCCCCTCTCTAAAACCGTATATATGACTCGGCACCAGAGAGTGATGTTCCAGGAACCAGACTATACGTTTTTTTATCATCCTTTCGAAGGTCTTCATCACACACGACAGCAAAGATATTGGCCTATATGAGTCACTTAATTCTGGGTCTTTGGTAGATTTAACAATAGGCAATATCATTATTTCTCTAAACTCATCTACATATTCACTATCGATCCACCAAGCGTTGAATATTTTAAGTAGCATAGATTTGGCAGATATAGGTAACTGATTAATCATAGCATAGGAAAAAGAATCTGTCCCAGGAGCAGTATTGGGGGATAATTTTATGGCCATTTCTAGTTCTTCCATTGTAAATGGTTTTGCTAATTGATTATTAGGTTTGGGATTCGTTTTGGGTGTGTCTGTAAGGTTAATAGGTTGAGGGATAACCGTAGAAGGAGCATTTAGATTCAGTATTTCTTTCACCAGCTCTTCGTCTAAAGATCCTCTGACTTTTATGTTTATTATTATTAACACACTTTACTTGGTTCCATATAGTTTTAATAGGGGTCGATTTACTGAAAGTTTCGGTAAATTTGATCCACGAGTTCTTAGCCTTAACTTTAAATAAGCGTTTTGCTTTTGCAGATCTCTTTCTAACTTCTATGTAGTTATCATGCGTTGGATTTCCATTATAGTTTCGCAGTACCCGTTTACGCTCCTTAACTACCTCGGTGCATTCTTCATTCCACCATATGGGTGATTTTCTTGAATTCAAAGAATACGGTTTTTTAATGGGCATCGAGACGTTGGCTGCATGTGTCATCATATTTGATAGGAATGTATACCTATCCTGATTACAGCTAAATGAAGGACAGTCTTCCATTTGAGATGCTATGTGTGTATTATATAACTTCCAATCGGCTTTCTTGAAATTCCATTTAGTGTTTGGGTTTAACACTTTATTATCCAAGCTATTTTCGAGGGTAATTAATATTGGAAAATGATCTGATCCTAATGTATCATCTAGTACTTTCCACTCGGTAAAGCTGGAGACCTGTGCATTGCATAGCGTTAAGTCCACTACAGATCTTAATTGAGAATTTTGTGAATATGTTATTCTAGTTCGACTGGAGTCGTTTAATATTATATAATTGTTAGAATCAATAGCTTCCTGCAAATTTTTCACAGCAGTGTTCAATATGAAGGACCCACATAGAGGATTATGCGCGTTGAAATCACCTCCAATAAGGACATTACCTGATAACTGACTTAGAAGTTCTTCCCAGTCATCTGATGTAGCTCGAACATTCGGAGGCTTATAAACTGATATCAGTGTAAGTGGACACTGTTTGCAGCGAATTTCAATTGCACATATTTCAATTAAGCTGTTAATATTTCTAAAATCGTCTTTGATTTTGTATTTAATGTTATTTTTAATTAATATCGCTACTCCTCCTTTTCCACTATCTCTGTCTTTCCTGATGATGTTATACTTGTTAAAATTAATTTTTTGTGTTGGCTTAAGCCATGTTTTTTGTAATAAGCATATATGAATATCATTATCCCTGAGATGTGCATCTTTAATGTATTATTTAATTTTATAACGAAAAATCGTCTAACGAGGTGTTATTGCTATTCACATCTAAGCTCGGGCGATTTACCGTTTCACTGTTTTCCTTTTCATTTGATTATGAAATAATAGTGTCTCTTAAATTTAATTTTTTAAGTTCTTCTGCATCTAATGTATTATTTTCTTTAATGATTCCATTAATTAATAAGTCATAAATGGCTCTCCATGTTAACGTGTGTGAAATATTGTGCTCCAGTTTTAAGTGCTAAATAAGGGGTAAATACGCTGTTTAAATTGTTCATTTTTTTCCCCATATATAGAACACAGTTGTGATAATTATCCTGTATTATCAGCAAAACTCAATTATTACCGCAATCCCTAAAATTTGCAGTTTTACTTCTATTAATGTGATACGTGAATTGCTTTTCCCTTTTTTGTCTTGGATATTCCGAGCCTCGGCCGAGACAGATTTTAGTTTTTGTTTCTGTTTCTTATCATCGGCACATATTTTTACCATCGCCAAGTTCATTGACTCTGAACACATTTTAAGGCCGATATTTAGTGTTTTAATTTTACATTCTACCTTCCTTTGTATTCTTATGTGATTACCTTTCCGTCGCTCACCCTTGTTTGTTTTATACAATATTTTAGTCACTACCACGAGCGGGGTCAGTGTGAAGCAACTGTGTCCCCGTCAATTTTCCCATAATTTCCCGGTAAAATAGTATTTAATACAATCAACATGAGCCAAAGGCCTGAAAAAACTAAATCTGGAGTAGCTGATTTCTTGTGTACAGGTAAATGTGGCAATAAAGTTGGAAATAAAACTACATGTCCCACCTGTAATAAATTTTGCCATCCGTCCTGCATAAATAATCACGACTGCGATGTTACGTTGAAGGATCTAATGGTAACTGTAAAAGATCTAAAGCAAACCATTGAAATTGTATCAAAAAAATGTGATTCTTTATGTGCAGAAAACTCTGAATTAAAACGAATAATTCTTGAATTAAATAGCCTTAAACAGGAAAATGCTAATATGACAAAATCTATTGATCAATTATTAAACAAGATTCAGCAATTAGAGAAAGTAATGGACAGGAATACTTTGACGATAAATGAAAATGCGTCAAATGCTTCTGAATACAATGATATTTGTGAAGAAGTTATTCAGAGGCAAAAACGAGCTAGTTCCGTAATTGTTTTCAACATACCTGAATCAACCAATTTGCAAGATGATGAAGCCCGTGTTTCTGATGTTTTGCAAAGCATAGTGGAAAATGCGCCGATTCCTACTAAAGTGTACAGACTTGGAGTTAAAATTGGGCACAAGACCAGGCCTATTAAAATTATTTTTCATAATCCCGTTGAAGCGAAAATAATATTACGTAATTCAAATAAGCTTCGTGAAATGGCTGGATTCAAAAATATTCAAATAAGGAACGATAAGACCCCACGGCAAATCCAGTATGAAAAATCCCTTCGTGATGAGCTGAAACGGCGATCTGAGAATGGTGAAGACAACTTGAAGATCAAGTATTTTCATGATGTTCCCAAGATAATCCAGGGAAACTGAGTGCTTCCCAGCACATTTTGCTTTCAGTATATTATCAGAATGTCAGGGGATTGGGTTCAAAAACTAAGTTATTTTATGATAATGTATGTACGAATAACAGTAACATTTTTTGCTTGACTGAAACGTGGTTGCATTGTGGTATTTATGATTCCGAATTATTTTCAAATAACTTCAACGTGTATCGATGTGATCGTTCAAACCGCCGTGGTGGAGGAGTGTTGATAGCTGTTAGATCTAATTTCCAATCTGAATTAATTTGTACATCTAATGACTTCGGTATTGAATTAGTAATTGTTAAAATAATTTTAAGGTATAAAATATTGTATTTAGCGTGTGTATATATTCCTCCTTCGTTAGTTTCAACTGATTTAGATAATGTTTTTGAGTTCCTGGAGCAAAAATTGAATTTTCATGAACGAGTATTAATTTTTGGTGATTTTAATTTGCCCAATTTACATTCATATATAACATGTGGTGAAGGTTTGAATCCAAAAATAACATCCTACAGTGGTTTTATGGATTTTAATAAGTTAACTCAGCATAATACTGTGTTGAATGACAATCAAAGGATACTTGATCTTATTATTAGTAGTCCTAATTTAAAGTGCAATATTGGCCATGATGTGGGACTGGTTGGAGAGGATTTGCATCATCCGGCATTATTTTGTGATGTAGAATTAACTACTGAATCCTGTGCTTATTTTAATTCTAATACATCACAAATTGCTTATGATTTCTCCAAAGCTGACATAAGAATATTATATAACGAAATATCCTTAATTGATTGGAATGATGTCATGAAGTTAAATGATCCCAATGAGGCTTGTAGTGTTTTTTTATGAATTACTTACTAAAGTGCTATCTAAATGTGTTACTGTTCGGAAAAGTAATCCTAAAAATAAATTTCCACCATGGTTTAGTACGCCTTTACGAAAGTTAATAAAAAGTAAAAATCGTGCCATTAAATTGTCTAAAAAACAAACATCTAGTCATTTGAAATTAAAAATTAATCGATTAAGAAGCGACATTCATAACTTAATTAAAACTGACCATAAATCTTATATTAATCAAGTTGAACAAAATATCTTGCGTGAACCTAAAAAATTATTTTCTTATGTGAACACAAAAAGGTCAACTACTAGAATTCCAGGAATAATGCATTTGGATGGAATCAATCTTCCTAATCCTAAAGTCATTGTTGACGGTTTTGCTAAATATTTTAAGAGCGTTTATAATAATAACAGCACTGATTTTTCTTCTACAGAGGCTGGTAATAATTCAAATTATCCGAATTGTAATATAAATAAAGTTTGTGAAATTGATATTGTGAATGCTGCTTGTGAGTTAAAAGCCAATACCACTGCTGGAGCAGATGGAATTCCGGCTTTTGTAGTTAAAGACTGTATTCAGTGTTTCATTAAGCCACTATTGCACATATTTAATTTAATTATTGAATCTAACACCATACCCGATATATGGAAGATAGGTAGAGTTACACCGGTGTTTAAGAATGGTGACAGGTCGGATATTTTGAATTACAGGCCTATCACTGTAGTTAACAATTTTTCGAAATTATTTGAAATAATTCTATGTAAAATTATGTATAATCATGTTCGTTCGTTTATTACTACCCGTCAACATGGTTTTATGAAGAAGAGATCAATTGTGTCAAATTTTCTAAATTTCACTGATTATGTTTCCTGTCACCTTGATGAGCGCAAACAAATTGATAGCATATACACTGATTTTCAAAAAGCGTTTGATACAGTTGATCATAATATTATTGCTAGAAAACTAAGTTTTTATGGTTTCACTGATAAAACTGTTTCTTTAATCCGATCATACCTTTACAACCGACAACAGTTTGTTCAATATATGTGTCATACTTCAAATAAATATGTTGCCACTAGTGGTGTTCCGCAAGGATCGAACCTAGGACCACTATTGTTCATAATTTTTATTAATGACATTGTGGATTCTCTGTATTGTAATGTACTTCTATACGCTGATGACATGAAAATATTTAATGTCATTAATTCTGAGCAGGATTGTATTAACTTGCAAAATGATATTGGTAGGATTGAACAGTGGTGTCTGGTTAATGGATTATCTCTTAATCTGTCAAAATGTAAGTGTATCTCTTTTTCACGAAAAAAGGAACAAATTAAATTTGAGTATGGATTGCAAGATATATGCTTTGAACGTTGTGATACTATTAGAGATCTGGGTGTGACAATTGATTGTCAATTATCTTTTGTTGAGCATGTTAATAACATTTGTTCCAGAAGTCTTAAAATGTTGGGATTTATTCACCGCTCTTGCAAAGATTTTGATGACATAAAAGTTATTAAAAAATTGTATTCATCGTATGTTCGTCCGATCCTTGAATTTGCTTCTATTATATGGTCACCTTATTATTACACGCACATTAATAGTTTAGAGAGAATTCAGAAGAAGTTTTTAAAAATGTTATATTTTAAACAGTATAATGAATATCCATCTAAAACTGTAACATATAATGATCTTTTAACTGAGTTTTCTTTTAAATCCCTACATCATAGGCGTAATAATGCATTTGTATTATTTCTGCACGGGCTTATACATAATACCATTGATGACACTAACATTGTTTGTAAATTGAATTTTTTAGTTCCTCGAATTTCATCGCGAAATAGTCAACTCTTTTATTATCCACATGCTACTACTGTTGCTCACTTGAACTCTCCCTTAAACACCATGGTGAGAATTTATAATGGCATTCATTACACGGTTGATATATTTAATATGTCGCAAAAAATGTTACTCAATTGTATTTCGGCGTTGTGGTAAATTACATTTTTTTCTTTTTTTTAGTTTTTAGTTTTGAGATTTAATTATAGTATTAATGAATATTATAGTTATAGTTATTGTCAATTTATTATTACCTGTAATATTATTCTTCTTTTTATTTTTATTTTTTTCTATTAATTTAATTTTAATTTATAAAACTATATTCATGCGCATATTTATGTTGTAGTATATTATACATATATTTAACTGGTATATATATATATATTTTTTTCGTTTTTAAGTAATTGTATATTCTTTTAAAATATGTTTAAATTGTAACTTTCCCTTTAATTGGACTTCGTGTCTGCTGGGAAAATGAATGAATAAATAAATAAATAAATAAATAAAAAGTGTATTTTATCTGCCAGATTGATTTTATACTTCATAAATTCCTACCGATATGGATTAGGAGTAACTAGAGAAATTTTTAAATTTGTATAATTTTGTTTAAGGTCAGATGTTGAAGGGTAAGTAATTGGAGATGATGGCTTACGTTTTTTATGAATGTGTGTATGTTGACTGGGTAGAGTAGTGTTAATTGTATTGAGTTTAGGTGGCTGTATGGGGGGTAGAGGGGAAAATTGGGGAGCGTTGGTTAAAATCGAGAACTTATTTTTGCTAACCACATTCGTATAAGATGGATTATTTCTGAGTTTTACTGCTTCTGGAAATGATAAATTTTCACGAGACATGAGCTCTTTAATTGCTTTTTGTTCCAGGAAAGCTGGACATCCCCTGTACAATGAATTATGTTCGGTCGATTTGCAATGAATACAGATTTTATTTGATGATGGGATATTACACTCCCCTTCGTGTGTTTCTAAACAAATTTTGCATTTCGTCCGTTCTTTACAATTTTTGCTCATATTTCCAAAAAGAAAACAGTTACAACACTGCAAGACAGGCGGTATATAAGCCTCAACCTCAAACCTAACGCTTAATATATAAATATATGTAGGTAACGATGATCCAGAAAATGTCGGAACTGCCGTTTCCCTTGGGATGTATTTAACTGATCCGTCCTCCATTATCTTTTTCGTTTGTAATCTACGAATATTTATTACTTAATCTAGAATATTACTTAATCTATACGACGGTGTTACTATATTGGTTAAATCGAATTCGATTATCTGTCAGCTGACTTGTTTTTTTCCTGGGAGAGCACTCGCGATGCGCACACTATGGATGCCTACTCACGACTGTGTTTTTAATTAAAAGTATAAATGTGTAATATATTAATTTGAATAAACAATTGAATGATAATGCCATCACAGGTATGTTAAATTTAATTTCTTTTTAGTTTTATTAAGGTTTGTTCATTGAAGATTTAAATTAGAATTAAATTTTACTGGATTTATATGCATGTGTGTGGAAGATTCTAATCGAGGGTTGTAACACTCCAAAGCTTGCACCACATTTACGCTACAGAGCGTGTATTAATAAACGATTATTCTGCTATTTCGTATATTTCAATTTTCACAACTTCTCCACCTGATCAAATGAAAACATTTTAAAATCCAATGAAGGGGCGTAAATGGATTTTCACGAAATCATAATCTATAATGCATTTCTAGTTATTCTAGAAAGTTTAACTCGATGGCTATTATTTTTCTATTTTTTCGAGCCGTCGAACTTGCTAGAAGAAATTTTCACAACTTCGCCGCCTGATCAAATGAAAGTATTTTAAATTCCAGTGAACTCTCAAGAATAACTCTCCGTTGCGCTGTTAAAATTTAAAACATCGAAGAAACTCACCGGTGGAACTGGAAAATGTAGCCAGGTGCGAACCGCCGAATCATTTGACCTTTGCCCCGGAGGCAATTAGTATCCGGCGTAGATGTTTGCAAAAAACACATTCTTTCGTCGTCTGTTATCAATCCGTATCCACGATGCATGAACGCATTCCAGATTAAATCTATTTTTAGTCATTGTTAACCGTTCTATTCCGCAGTTTACCTTCCCCGGAGTGAGTGAGTGTTCGCGTGTTTTAGTGTGTGCAGAATATTGAAAATTATATTAATCGAAATGGATTATCAGTAATGAAGATAGTTCCTGCTGTTGGTGAGCGATTAAATGAAATTAATTAAACTTTATTGAATGAATAATATATTGTGAATTTTTCAATGTGATTTAATAACATCTGAATACATAAATAACGGTGTAGTAGGGATAATAGTTCATTTATGTTATGGTACAATAAAGTATACAAAAAATACGGCATTAGTAGAGAGACCATCAGATCAATATCTCATTGACAAATCGTTCATAATCTTATAATTACATTTACCTTCTTACCAAATAGCACTTGCAGTTACTTCCAGTTAGCTTTCTCACCATCAAATGGGTTTATTTTCTGGAGTTTAAATAACCAATTAAAAAAAATATTTATTCAATGATTCATTTTTTAAATCGTACAATTTCCGAATTTGGTATGTTGCTGTTTCTTTTCAATCTCGGATTTGGCACTCATTTTTATTCGAAATCCGAAATCTATAATTTTTTCAATTAATTTTAAACTCTTAAAACGAATTTCTCCTTTGATTTTTTTTTCTATACTTCTAAGCAATTTTTGTTTTCCCATTTTCAGTTTGGAAAATTGCTGTTTTGTTTTAACCTAAGATAAAAAATCAAAAATGTTTATTTTTTTTACGTAGAAGTTGAACTTTTATTAAATTTTTACAACTTTTAAATTCGTAGAATGCATATTTCGTTTCCCCAGACATTGTTTAAAATGTTGTCATTTGTTTTCAGCTATAATTTGAAAATTGATTTAACGGAAAATCAGAAATGTATTGTCCTGTTCATAGATCTTAAACTTTTAAAGCAAAATCGGCTCATCAATTCAATGATTAAACCAATGCAGAAATTTACTTTTGATTGGAATTTAAAACTCGTTACACTTGTAGAATTTTACAAATTTTTCTGCAATTCAATATATTTTTTTCTGTTTTTTTTTATCATATAGTACAAATTTTAAAGTTTAAATGAATTTAAAATTCGTTACACTTGTAGGATTTTACAAATTTTATTACTTAACTTAAAATATTATTTTCAAAAATTCATAACACGCAAAAATTGACTCAATTTCAATAGTCACATTGATTGCTCCTTTGAACTTAAACCGATTGGTTTTCGATGCATCCTTATCACGGACTTTAATAGTAGCGAATGGCCTGATAAATAACGCCAATTTTAAACTGTTTCCAAATAATATTTCTGACTTTAAATCTAATTTATCACGAATAGATCTCTCGATATTTGTTTTTGGCCAAATTTAGATAATTGCAACTTTCTTGTGAGGGTTTTCATTATTTTAATTATTTATGTCCAGCGTATTGCATTGTGTTGTTTTTACTTGTTTTTTTTTGTCATCTCAAAGTTATCGAAATTTTAAATTGTAATTTTAAGTTTTGTATTTTTATATTTCATATGAATATTTTATTTTGTATTTTGTTTTATATTTAATATTTTAATTAACTCTTAAATGTACGGGGTGAATCCCGTTAAATACAGGGTTTTCAAAAAAGTAGATATTTTGAATAATGTAAAAAGTGTCAATTTTTTCAAATAATTATATCTCGGTTATTATGACAGATAGAAAAGCACTTGTACAGGACAAAGTTGTAGATCATTTTACGCAGCTTAGTAAAATAAATTCAGAAAAATTTTACCGCCATTATTTTCCGAGAAATGACGCAAACTTACATTTTTTTTTAATGAAACCATAGCTGGCTATGACCTCAATTGAAAGACTATTTTTTTCTCTGTAATCCGATATCAAATATGACATAGTTATTTCTAAAAATTAGTGAGTTACAGTCATTTTTAAGATTTATTATAAATCAAAAAAATGGTGATGTGGCCATCATGTTACTTTCTCCGAGTTTATATTTACGTTTTCATGGGTTTATTTTCAATTGAAATCATATTTTAAATGTACATCGAGCGTTGCGTAAACTCGGATGAAACTGACGTTTAAAACGTCAAAATCATGAAAGATGGAAAAATTATACTTCAAATTCAAAAACTCGGTTTACTCAAAAACTAACGAGATTTCGAAAAAAACTTATTCTTTAGAAGTTGTTCATTTTGGCATTCTCTACAATTATTATTCACATAAATTTGCTGTAACTATTATCGCTTCATAATTATAAATCAAAAATTACAAAAATAATGATAAATTTTTTTCTCGAATAGCAATGATTTTATGAAAAATATTTTAAAGCAAAAGATGTTCATTTCTTGATTGTCTTCGATGTTTGTTTAAATATTTTTGTGATATTTTTCATATTTAAGAAAATATTGGCAAAAAACAAAAAACAGTTAAGGTAAACACCCACTTCCGGTGGATGAAATTTTACCAAAAGCTTTTCAGTTCTTCGGATTATCAAATAAGACGTATGTTCAAAGTTTCAAATCAATTGCTCTATTAGTTTTTGAGATACAGCGCACACAGACAGACACACACACACACACACACACACACACACACACACACACACACACACACACACACACACACACACACACACACACACACACATACACGTCCCGCAATGCTTGTGGCAACCCATGAAATATCCTCAATTGTGGCGCTTTCGTTTAGATGCTGCCCTTTCGCTGCGCTTTTCCACGCTATTTCTGAATTAGTGGTTCATTTTGCTTTACCCTCCATATAAACAAAGTTATTGCAAAAAACCAATTGTGGCAACCATGCCACAAGTATTGGGAAACGTGAAGTGTGTATCCAGGGTGCCACAAGTGTAGAGAAACATACCGTGGGTAAGAATGGGTTGCCACAAGTATTGCGTAACCTACCAGTATGTGAAAAGCAACGTTGCCGCTGCCAGCAACCTACAATAATTCAATGCATTCTACCTTTTGAACATCTTTAACCCTTAAATGCATGGTTATTTAATTAAAATTTGTTTTTATATTATCGATGTACACATTCAGAAAATAATTTATGACAAGCATTCAAAGAATTGCTTCATTTTGTGAGTAGGGAATTTGCACAACGACGGCGAACCAGCAGTTCCGCAACGCTACGAAATAAAAATAAAGGCACTTTTAATGCGTGTATCATTCACAATGTGCGCAAAATTTGTGTTTTTTTTGTTTCGCATGAGAATGTCATTCGAATATAATCATCGAACACGAAATACAAACAATATTTTTGTTAAAAATAGAATACTATACATAAATATTGAGAATTTAGCGATGCATCAATATACTTTTTTTCTAACGATTGTAGAAAATAATATTTGTACTTTTGTGATTTATTTTCAATTTAAATAATAAAATGTTACTTTATAATAATATGCTGACATAGTTTCATTGGTTCAAAACTTCGGATATAAAATGTTGTAAATCTTCTGAATCAATTCTAATGAATAGTTTTAATTAAAATAAGACACTAATAGATAAAATTCGAAATTATTAGTATTTAACTCTGATTTTGCATTAAAACCAATGAAACATATAAATGTGTTCAGAAATACTCCAGAAATAAGTGTCATATTTTCGATTTTTTTTTTATTATCCATCTATATGACTCAAAAAAACTTTATCTAACTTATTTGAATATGAATACTATTTCTAATATACTTTCAATCATTAATACCAAGGAAACAAAAGAAGGAATGTATTAAATATATTAGATCCCCGTACAATTTAATTCTGCCTCCGATTTTGTAAAATATACAGGGTGTCCCATGCAACAATATAGATTTTGGATGATTAAAATTCGCTAAAATTGCTGTTAAATTTCGAGCAGATATAAGTGGCAGAAATAATTATAATTAGGTAGCATTGAAGTTTAATTTTAAAGGATCCATAGACTTTCAGAGGTTAGTATTTTAAAAGTTATCTGAAAAATGAATAAATTTTCATACCAAAATAAATATACGGGGTGTCTCACTAAAGGGTCAAAGTAACTTTTTGGCCTTAAATATTTAAGATAGAAAAATATGTTTTATATAAAATAAGATAATTATCAACTCTATAATCGGAAAATATTTTTATGTATACAGAGGTCCCACAACTGAGTGCCAACACAAACTTATGTTTTTTTTTAATGGAACACTAGGTATGTTTTTGCATTTTTATGGGTAGTTTTTAATACTAATTCAATTGACAGTAACTTTTGTTGGTCTAAATTTAACCGTTTCTGAGTTATTCTGTTTTTTAGGACAAAAACACAAAAACACAAAAAATAACAAGTTGTTATTTTAAAATTATCTAAATGTTTTTTATCAATAAAAATGTTACATTTTTAGATTATTAGGTTTGTTTTAGTAATTAAATGATATTTTTATGAAGTAAGAAGGCTTTCGCTAAATCTAAAGAAACTTTTTACACCCAGTATATTTTAATATAAAATTTAATATATGAATATTCAACCTGTTCGTAACTCTGCAAAATTATGTCTTACTAAGACTATAAACAACTACTTCCATGGCTAATTCCACGCCAGATATTGAACGACACAAAAGAAATTTGCTTGTCAAAATGTTTTCTAGCTTTTTATTGTAGTTAGCACTTGTACGTAGAAATAAACGACCTTAAACCAATGTTATTTCAATAGTAGTACTATTAATAATCCAATTAAATATTCTGCATAGCATTAGCCAGGGAAGTAGTTGTTTCAATAAGTTATTTGTTTATATTCTTAGTAAGACTTATTTTTGCAGAATCACGAACAGGCTGAATATTCATATATTCAAGCTACTTTTCGTCTTTATTGAATTTATTTAATGTATCTGCAACAAGTGAGAGTTTCTCAAGTTTAATTAAAACTGATTCGCTCAAAATGGCGGAGATGTGACTCTTTGACAATCAAAACAACTTAGTACCTCATATCAATGTGTTGCCTTTAAGGTCGTCTATCTAAATATTGAACAAAATACAGGGTGTTTTATTTAATAAAATATAACTTTGGCGTATAACTCAAATAATAAAATGTTTGTAGAACATGCATTCAGATACATCTATGTTTAATCCTAAAGCTTTTAGCGTGCACACAATTTTCCGTGGACATGCGGTTGGGACACCAGGTTCACCCATGTAGTTTTGTTATTATTCGAAATATCAATTTGAAATTCGTTAGGGTTATACTAATGGCAAATTTGAGTTTAGTGGTCATCCAAAAACCAGTTGCACTTTTGGTTTTACCGGAAGTTACATCAATTAATTTTTAGTAAATTTACAAAGTTTATATGAGAGACATTTTCAGGACATTTTTCATTTCATTTTTTCATTTGAATGGCAAAATATCATTAGTTTAAAAAAACAACCGACCTTGTTTACTTTTTAGATAGAGCATTTTTAACTACGATGCAATACTATTTTTTCTAGGGTCGCCTAAGGCATTTTCAAGTAAATTTGACGAAAAATAAGCGGTAGCATGTCTAAAATATATCGCATAATAACTATTTTTTAAAATTATTTACCAGATTCAAAAATGCATTGAACTAAAGTTGATTACTTTGTTGCCATAACAATACACTTTTTTACTCTTTATAGATTTTTCTCTGGTCCTATTTTTTTAAATTGCATTATTAGAAATTTTTTGAGTCATTTCTCTTTGAAAATAAAAGAAACAATGCGTTGTCATAGCAACAAAATAATAAGTGGCAACAAATATCCAACATCATCACTAACCGCATGATTTAATTCCAAAGAACTTGTATACAAATCGTTTTCGCATTCGGTAAATAAAATAAAAGTATAGTCATTATGCAAATGTTCTAATGCAACCCTATATATAAATAGGACTGTCATTGTCGCCTCTATACTTAGAAAATGTTCATGGAGTTATTCAAAACAAAGATTTTAATATATAATTCATAAAATATTTTATTTGGAACGACATTTAATCGATGAAAACAATATTTTCTCATACCAGATTTACATCCCTTCCTTACTATTAGTTCAGTGATTTTGTAATTAAATTACGTTACATAAATGGATATTTTACTGTTAATGTGTAAATGTGTTTATGTGCTATTGTGTGTTAGTTTGGACCGGATATTGGGATGTGACGCATTTATTCCACGAATTCGTTTTAAAATTTAAAGGGACGGTCGAAAACAGGTAGAAAACTTGGGGGGTGACGAATGCTAACATCTGTGAAAGATAAAAACATTTGAGGCATGGCACCCACTTCTATACATATTTAAAAATAGATTTTTATTATTTCTATTTAAATTAATAACTTTCTATAAGTTTTTTGCGGTTTTAAATTGAATTTCATTGGCCATTGTAATGCATGGTAGAGAAATAAATCTTCGATTTTTTATGACGTCCATTTTCTCAATAATACTTTATTCATACATTTCTTATAAATATTAATATAGAAATCAATAATAATCAATAATAATAACTTACGACAAAAAATAAGTTTTTCGAACAATTTTAAACTGAATATAACATTTACTAAATTATAAATTGGTGGTCAAACAATACCCTAAATTATACTATTTCAAGTAACGTTTGATTTTGTAAACTTATTTTTACCTGAGCTATAAATCTTTGAGATAATTTGTTGAGCTAAATTGCCGGAAATAAACAATGAATACCAAGATAATATTTAATAAAATATGTATTGGTTTTGATTTTCAAAAGTAAAGTGATTTTTCTTGGAATAATTAATAATGCACAAATTACGGTATTAAACCTGTACTTGATAATATTAATTGCATCCTCTTGTGCCGTAATAGAAAAAAGTTAGACAGAAAAAGATTCAATGGAAATTAATCACAAATCTGTTTTTTTTTTTTATTTTAAAATTTAATTTGATGAACATGATTGATTCATTACTTTTAGAACAATCTGCCCAATATTATAAACATAGTAAGACATCTGATATGCTATTATTTGAGAATAATTTCTATATGTGTGTTATTTCTTTTCGAATCAGTTTTACACATTTTTAAAAAAAGTTGCATAACTTGTGTAAAAGGTACTTTTCGTAAATACTATGATAATGAATAAATGTATTTTATTGATCATAATATTCAGTGTAAATATCGTTAGTCTAACTTAACAGGAAACAGCTCAATTGTGGCACAGTGTGTAAGTTGCCACAATTCCGTGCGTCCGCCACAGTTCAGGATGAGGCACACACAAGTTGCCACAAGTATAGAGGAACATACACAACACAGACACAAAATTTTTTTTTCCAGAAATTGTTGAAATGGCATCTAGGGACCCCAAAACGGATATTTCCGTAAAAAAAAGTTTTTGAAAAAAAAATCACGATCACAATACTTTCTCGTACTTCGTAACGGAGAAAGTAAAAATAGTTAGCGTTGAAAAAGATGAAAGTAAAACAATTGCAGTTGTTTATAACAACAATGAAATATTATTTTTATAGAAATAAACAAAGTTGACAAAAAACACTATAAAGTATAATCATTCTTTAATTATTAAAATGATAATAGGGTCGTTTGATCGAAAATGCAGTCATTAATAAATAAACAGTGTGATATTAACTAAGTAAAAGTGCGTTTTATTTAAATAATAATAGGGGACAAATTAAATTTTAAAA
The DNA here is from genome assembly GCA_910593695.2 of Ocypus olens. Classification (NCBI taxonomy): domain Eukaryota; kingdom Metazoa; phylum Arthropoda; class Insecta; order Coleoptera; family Staphylinidae; genus Ocypus; species Ocypus olens. The sequence goes on from OU343060.1 coordinate 38,681,899, forward strand.
CGATGTAATTTATGCCATAATATTAATGGTGGATTTTTTGAGCATCTTTTGTAATATTAAAATGTGTCTCCTATTATTATTTAAATAAAACGTTAGTTAATATCATACTGTTTATTCATTAGTGACTGCAGTTTTGATCAAACGATCCTATTATTATTTTTATAATTAAAGAATTATTATACGAAGTTTTTTTGTCAACTTTGTTTATCTCTATAAAAATAATAACTACAATACTTTATTGTGGTTATAAACAACTGCAATTGTTTTACTTTAATCTTTTTCAGAGCCAACTGTTTTTTTAATTTATAATAAAAATTTTTTTTTGACCTCGGGATCGTAGCCCATGTGGCCAGCTCAAGGCGGCTACTATTTATGTACCATTTTTGGATGAATAAATGAGCAAATGAATAGTGTCAGACGTATACAACAACAATGGACCGGAGCGAATACTTCTCGATCTCCGAAAAATATTTCGCCCGGGCTGGGATTCGAACCCAAACGGCACGTGGTGCAATAATAAAACTTGAAAATGACTGTAACTCACATATTTTTGGAAATAACTATGTAACTATGAGGTCATAGCCAACTATGGTTTCCATTAAAAAAAAAGTTGCGTTATATACGATTTTATGCATTGTTAATAAAAAAATTGAAATTTCATTTAATAAATAAAAATAAATTTAATTTTTGCAATGATCCTCATAGCTAGACCCAAAATGCGACACATGTTTTCGGCATGCATTTGGTCATATAAACACGATTTCAATCAAATAAATTCGACTTTATGCATTGTTATTGAACAAATTGAAATTTCAATTATTAAATAAATTAAATTTAATTTTTGCAATGAGCCTAATAGCTAGCACCTTAATGCGACACATTTTTTCGGCATGCATTTGGTCATATAAATACGATTTCAATCAAATAAATTCGACTTTATGCGTTGTTGATAAAAAAATTGAAATTTCATTTAATAAATAAATTAAATTCAATTTTTGCAATGATCCTAATAGCTAGCACCTAAGTGCGACACATCTTTTCGGAATGCTTTAGGTCATATAAACACGATTTCATTAAAATAGATTTGACTTTATGCATTGTTATTGAAAATGTTGAAATTTCATTTAATAAATAAATTAAATTTAATTTTTGCAATGATCCTAATAGCCAGCACCTAAGTGGGACACATGTTTTTAGCATGTTTTTGGTACTATAAACACGATTTTAATAAAATAGATTCGACTTAATGCATTGCTATTAATAAAATTGAAATTTCATATAAATAAATTCAATTCAATTTTTGCAATGATCTTAATAGCTACCACCAAAATGCGACACATTTTTTCAGCATGCATTTGGTCATATAAACATGATTTCAGTCAAATAATATTGACTTTATAAATTGTTATTGAAAAAATTGAAATTTCATTTAATAAATAAATTAAATTAAATTTTTGCAATGATCCTTATAGCAATCACCAAAATGCGACACATGTTTTTAGCATGCATTCGGTTATTTTAACACGATTTCAATCAAATAATATCGCCTTTATGAATTGTGATTAAAAAAATTGAAATTTCATTTAATTAATAAAATAAATTAAATTTTTGCAATGATCCTAATGTCCAGCACCAAAATGCGACACAAGTTTTCGGCATGCACTTGGTCATATAAACACGATTTCTATCAAATAGATTCGACTTTATGCATTGTTATTGAAAATATTGAAATTTCATTTAATTAATAAATTAAATTTAATTTTCGCAATGATCGTAATAGCTAGCACCTAAATGCGACACATGTTTTCGTCATGATTTTGGTCGTATAAACACGATTTTAATCAAATAAAGTAGACTTTATGCATTGTTAATGAAAAAATTGAAATTTCATTTAATAAATAAATTAAATTTAATTTGCGCAATGATCCCAATAGCCAGCACCTACGAGCGACACGTGTTTTCGGCATGCTTTTGGTCGTATAAACACGATATCAATCAAATAAATTCGACTTTATGCGTTGTTGATGAAAAAATTGAAATTTCATTTAATAAATAAATTAAATTTAATTTTCGCAATGATCCCAAAAGCCAGCACCTAAGTCCAAAACCTGTTTTCGGCATGCTTTTGGTCGTGTAAACACGATTTCAATCAAATAAATTCGACTTTATGCGTTGTTGATGAAAAAATTAAAATTTCATTTAACAAATAAATTAAATTTAATTTTCGCAATGATCCTAATAGCTAGCACCTTAGTGCGACACATGTTTTCGTCATGATTTTGGTCGTATAAACACGATTTTAATTAAATAAATTAGACTTTATGCATTGTTAATGAAAAAATTGAAATTTCATTTAAGAAATAAATTAAATTTAATTTGCGCAATGATCCCAATAGCCAGCACCTTAGTGCGACACATGTTTTCGGCATGCTTTTGGTCATATAAACATGATTTTAATCAAATATATTCGACTTTATGCGTTGTTGATGAAAAAATTTAAATTTCATTTAATAAATAAATTAAATTTAATTTTCGCAATGATCCTAATAGCTAGCACCTAAGTGCAACACATGTTTTCGGCATGCTTCTGGTCATATAAACACGATTTCATTTAAACAGATTTGACTTTACGAATTGTTAATGAAAAAATTGAAATTTCATTTAATAAATAAAATAAATTTAATTTTCGCAATGATCCTAACAGCTTGCACCTAAGTGCGACACATGTTTTCAGCATGCTTTTGGTCATACAAACACGATTTCATTAAAATGGATTCAACTTCTTGCTTTGTTATTGAAAAAATTGAAATTTTATTTAATGAATAAATTAAATTTAATTTTCGCAATGATCCCAATAGCTAGCACCTAAGTGCGACACATGCTTTCGGCATGCTTTTGGTCAGATAAATACGATTTAATTAAAACAGATTTGACTTTATGCATAGTTAATGAAAAAATTGAAATTTTATTTAATAAATAAATTAAATTTAATTTTCGCAATGATCCCAATTGCCAGCTCCTAAGAGCGACATATGTTTTCAGCATGCTTTTGGTCATATAAACACGATTTCAATAAAATAGATTTGACTTTATGCATTGTTAATGAAAAAATTTAAATTTTATTTAATAAATAAATTAAATTTAATTTTCGCAATGATCCTAATAGCTAGCACCAAAATGCGACACATGTTTTCGGCATGTTTTTGGTCATATAAACACGATTTTATAAAAATAGATTTGACTTTAATATTTGTTAATGAAAAAATTGAAATTTCATTTAATAAATAAATTAAATTTAATTTTCGCAATGATCCCAATAGCTAGCACCTAAGTGCGGCACATGTTTTCAGCATGCTTTTGGTCATATAAACACGATTTCATTAAATCAGATTTGACTTTATGCATTGTTGATGAAGAAATTGAAATTTTATTTAATTAATAAATTAAATTTAATTTTCCCAAAGATCCCAATAGCCAGCACCTAAGAGCGACACATGTTTTCGGCATGCTTTTGGTCATATAAACACGATTTTATTTAAATAAATTTGACTTTATGCATTGTTAATGAAAAAAATTAAATTTTATTTAATAAATAAATTAAATTTAATTTTCGCAATGATCCTAAAAGCTAGCACCAAAATGCGACACATGTTTTCGGCATGTTTTTGGTCATATAAACACGATTTTATTAAAATAGATTTGACTTTAATATTTGTTTATGAAAAAATTGAAATTTCATTTAATAAATAAATTAAATTTAATTTTCGCAATGATCCCAATAGCCAGCACCTAAGTGTGACACATGTTTTCGGCATGCTTTTGTTCAGTTAAACACGATTTTATTAAAACAGATTTGACTTTATATATTGTTAATGAAAAAATTGAAATTTCATTCAATAAATAAATTAAATTTAATTTTCGCAATGATCCCAATAGCTAGCACCTAAGTGCGACACATGTTTTCGGCATGCTTTTGGTCATATAAACAGGAGTTTTATCAAATTAATTCGACTTTATGCGTTGTTGATGAAAAAATTAAAATTTCATTTCATAAATAAATTTTATTTAATTTTCGCAATGATCTTAATAGCTAGCACCAAAATGCGACACATGTTTTTGGCATGTTTTTGGTCAAATAAATACGATTTCATTAAAATAGATTTGACTTTATGCATTGTTAATGAAAAAAATGAAATTTCATTTAATTAATAAATTCAATTTAATTTTCGCGATGATCCCAATAGCTAGCATCTAAGTGCGACACAAGTTTTCAGCATGCTTTTGGTCAGATAAACACGATTTAATTAAAGCAGATTTGACTTTATGAATTGTTAATGAAAAAATTGAAATTTCATTTAATAAATAAATTAAATTTTATATTCGCAATGATCCCAATAGCCAGCACCTAAGACGACACATGTTTTCGGCGTGCTTTTGGTCATATAAACACGATTTCATTAAAATAGATTTGACTTTATGCATTGTTAATGAAAAAATTGAAATTTCATTTAATAAATAAATTAAATTTAATTTTCGCAATGATCCCAATAGCCAGCACCTAAGTGCGACATATGTTTTCGGCATGCTTTTGGTCATATAAACACGATTTCAATCAAATCAATTCGACTTTATGCATTGTTATTGAAAAAATTGAAATTTCATTTGATAAATAAATTAAATTTAATTTTTGCAATGATCCCAATAGCTGGCACCCAAGTGCGACACATGTTTTCGGCATGCTTTTGGTCATATAAACATGATTTCTATCAATTAAATTCGACTTTATGCGTTGTTGATGAAAAGATTAAAATTTCATTTCATATATAAATTTAATTTAATTTTCGCAATGATCTTAATAGCTAGCACCAAAATGCGACACATGTTTTTGGCATGCTTTTGGTCATATAAATACGATTTCATTTAAATAGATTTAACTTTATGCATTGTTAATGAAAAAATTGAAATTTCATTTAGTAAATAAATTCAATTTAATTTTCGCAATGATCCCAATAGCACCAAAATGCGACACATGTTTTCGGCATGTTTTTGGTCATATAAACACGATTTTATTAAAACAGATTTGACTTTATGAATTGTTAATGAAAAAATTGAAATTTCATTTAATAAATAAATTAAATTTTATTTTCGCAATGATCCCAATAGCCAGCACCTAAGACGACACATGTTTTCGGCATGCTTTTGGTCATATAGACACGATTTCATTAAAATAGATTTGACCTTATGCATTGTTAATGAAAAAATTGAAATTTCATTTAATAAATAAATTAAATTTAATTTTCGCAATGATCCTAATAGCTAGCACTGAAATGCGACACATGTTTTCGGCATGCTTTTGGTCATCTAAACACAATTTTAACAAAATAGATTTGACTTTATTCATTGTTAATGAAAAAATTGAAATTTCATTTAATAAATAAATTAAATTTAATTTTCGCAATGATCCCAATAGCCAGCACCTAAGTGCGACATATGTTTTCGGCATGCTTTTGGTCATATAAACACGATTTCAATCAAATCAATTCGACTTTATGCATTGTTAATGAAAAAATTGAAATTTCATTTAATAAATAAATTAAATTTAATTTTCGCAATGATCCTAACAGCTTGCACCTAAGTGCGACACATGTTTTCAGCATGCTTTTTGTCATATTAACACGATTTCATTAAAATGGATTCAACTTCATTCATTGTTATTGAAAAAATTGAAATTTCATTAAATAAATAAATTAAATTTAAATTTCGCAATGATCCCAATAGCTAGCACCTAAATGCGGCACATGTTTTCGGCATGCTTTTGGTCATATAAACACGATTTCATTAAAACAGATTTGACTTTATGCATTGTTAATGAAAAAATTGAAATTTCATTTAATAAATAAATTAAATTTAATTTTCGCAATGATCCCAATAGCCAGCACCTAAGTGCGACATATGTTTTCGGCATGCTTTTGGTCATATAAACACGATTTCAATCAAATAAATTTGACTTTAAAATTTGTTAATGAAAAAATTGAAATTTCATTTAATAAATAAATTAAATTTAATTTTCGCAATGATCCTAACAGCTTGCACCTAAGTGCGACACATGTTTTCAGCATGCTTTTTGTCATATAAACACGATTTCATTAAAATGGATTCAACTTCATTCATTGTTATTGAAAAAATTGAAATTTCGTTAAATAAATAATTTAAATTTAAATTTCGCAATGATCCCAATGGCTAGCACCTAAGTGCGGCACATGTTTTCGGCATGCTTTTGGTCATATAAACACGATTTCATTAAAACAGATTTGACTTTATGCATTGTTAATGAAAAAATTGAAATTTCATTTAATAAATAAATTAAATTTAATTTTCGCAATGATCCCAATAGCCAGCACCTAAGTGCGACTAATGTTTTCGGCATGCTTTTGGTCATATAAACACGATTTCAATCAAATAAATTTGACTTTAGTCATTGTTGATGAAAAAATTGAAATTTCATTTAATAAATAAATTAAATTTAATTTTCGCAATGATCCTAACAGCTTGCACCTAAGTGCGATACATGTTTTCAGCATGCTTTTTGTCATATAAACACGATTTCATTAAAATGGATTCAACTTCGTTTATTGTTAATGAAAAAATTGAAATTTCATTTAATAAATGAATTAAATTTAATTTTCGCAATGATCCCAATAGCCAGCACCTAAGTGCAACATATGTTTTCGGTATGCTTTTGGTCATATAAATACGATTTCAATCAAATAAATTTGACTTTAGGCATTGTTGATGAAAAAATTGAAATTTCATTTAATAAATAAATTAAATTTAATTTTCGCAATGATCCTAACAGCTTGCACCTAAGTGCGACACATGTTTTCAGCATGCTTTTTGTCATATAAACACGATTTCATTAAAATGGATTCAACTTCATTCATTGTTATTGAAAAAATTGAAATTTCATTAAATAAATAAATTAAATTTAAATTACGCAATGATCCCAATAGCTAGCACCTAAGTGCGGCACATGTTTTCGGCATGCTTTTGGTCATATAAACACGATTTCATTAAAACAGATTTGACTTTATGCATTGTTAATGAACAAATTGAAATTTCATTTAATAAATAAATTAAATTTAATTTTCGCAATGATCCCAATAGCCAGCACCTAAGTGCGACATATGTTTTTGCTATGCTTTTGGTCATATAAACACGATTTCAATCAAATAAATTCGACTTTATTTATGCATTGTTAATGAAAAAATTGAAATTTCATTTGATAAATAAATTTCATTTAATTTTTGCAATGATCCCAATAGCTGGCACCTAAGTGCGACACATGTTTTCGGCATGCTTTTGGTCATATAAACACTATTTCATTAAAATAGATTTGACTTTATGCATTGTTAATGAAAAAATTTAAATTTTATTTAATAAATAAATTAAATTTAATTTTCGCAATGATCCTAAAAGCTAGCACCAGAATGCGACACATGTTTTCGGCATGTTTTTGGTCAAACAAACACGATTTTATTAAAATAGATTTGACTTTAATTTTTGTTAATGAAAAAATTGAAATTTCATTTAATAAATAAATTAAATTTAATTTTCGCAATGATCCCAATAGCCAGCACCTAAGTGTGACACATGTTTTCGGCATGCTTTTGGTCATATAAACACGAGTTTTATCAAATAAATTTGACTTTATGCGTTGTTGATGAAAAAATTAAAATTTCATTTAATAAATAAATTAAATTAGTAGCGGCCACCGAATAGTACCAGGGCGCTCCGTTACTACCCTCTGGGAGCGCTTTACCTGTTCCCCACCATGCGAAGGCGCGCCTACCCTCCCCCTTACCGGAACCACCACCGCTTGACATCTGACCACGGCGGCTATATCTACCGGTAGCCCTCCTCCAGACCATCAGTCTGCAACACGCACTCGACCCAGCCTTACTATCAGCTCCTGCTTAACGCTCCTGGATTGGACCTAGTTAGGACTTTTAGCCCTACTGACCGAGCCGTGCTTACAAACATGCAAATACGTAATCATCTATTACCACATGTAATCGACACTGTACATACTGTAATTAAAGTGAGTTAGTAACCGCATCCCCTGCGTTTGGCCTACAAAAACCCCGCGCAACAACTGGCTTCCCAACGTGCGGCCGAACGAATGGATGCAGACAAGAAGCAAATCCAAAATGGCAACGTTTTAAATCACCGCTGAACAGCTACGGGATTTAATCCGAGGAATCCATGGGGGCGCAAATAGGAAAAACTTCACCCAGTGTACCGCCAGATTCAATGGCGAACGGAACCACAACTCAGTGTCGGAATTTATCCATCAAACAACGATTTACAAGAACGTCGAGGGAATCACCGACGACGACGCCCTCACTGCACTTCCAATTCTCCTCAAAGCGGACGCTCACAAATGGTGGAATGGAGTCAAGGATCAAGCGACAACATGGAACCAAGCCACGGAAATGATACGCAAAGCTTTTGCGCCGAAGAAACCTGACCACGCAATATACCCCGAAATATTTGCAACAGAGCAGACGGCCGAACAGACAACAGACGCGTTCATTTGTGACAAACGCGACCTGCTCGCTCAACTAGAAGACCTGCACACCATGGTAGTAAAGTTAAATATGTTATACGGCTTACTGAATAAACCGCTAAGGGACCGAATCCCAAGAAAGGACGTCAACTCATTTGACGAACTGCTAATAAAAGCCAGACTCGTGGAGGATAGCATCCGGGAGATGGATACTCAGGAATGCACCCCCCTGAAACAGAGAACAAGATGCGACTTCTGCAGGAATTTTGGTCATACAGTGGCCGAATGCAAAAAGCGTGCGAGAACTGAAGGACGGACACCGCAACAATCAGGGCCTCAACGGAAACAACCACCAATCGAGCAGCAGAAAGAACCGATTAAATGCTACGGTTGTGGGAAAACGGGTGTAATCCGCAGCAGATGTCCAAACTGCAATACCCAACCAGGCACAAGTTTCTGCGCTATCGAAGCAAACCCCCTGAAACACCGGCCCGCAGGAGACATACACATAGGGAAGAACTCAGGAACTTTTCTAGACACGGGAGCACGCACCAGCATAGCCAGTCCTAGCCTATACAGCATCCTCAAGGAACAACACTGTCCAGAAATACGAGAACTCATGAAAATCACCCTAGCCGACGGTAACACCAGGATCCAGGAAGTGATAAAAATCACAGCCCCCCTTCGCTTGAAAGGGAAAGAAGTGGAAACTACCCTGATCGTCCTACCGGATACCCCCAAAGCCCAGACACTACTAGGAATACATTTCATCGAGGAGGCCGGACTAGTAATTAGCTTCCGAGCCAGAAGATGGCACTTCGACGGAGTCCGCCACCAGACCTACAGTTTCGTCCATAAAGACAACTGCGAACCCAAAGGAAGGAAAGGGATCGCCGACCATGAGATCCAGTCACTACTGACTCAACACCGGCCTATAAACCCCGTCTCACCCTTCCAGGATATGTGCAATGAGAGAAGGCAAACAGAATCATCGTACGACCCATGCGATGCGTACGGACCGGAATACGTCTCTCAGCCCGAAAGGGAGGCATTCTGGCAAAAATGGGACCAAGGATCCAGGTACCGATGGCAAGACGCAGGATACCAAATCAATACTGCATGGGAATCCATGGACTACAATAGTGAAGTCCCGCACGTCGAGCTTGCAACACTCGACATCCACCCTATTGCACTAAGGCCAAACGAAGGACCCCAATTATCGTCCAGCCGATAGCCCACCAATAGCCGTCCCACCATACCGCCTGACACCAGGACGTACGGAAGCACTGCGCCAGGAAGTCATACTACTACTAGAAAATGGCACCATCGAGGAATGCGAGAGTGCTTGGGCAGCTCCAGTGGTGCTAGTACCAAAACGAGACGGAACGCTGCGCATGTACATCGACTACCGCCGGCTGAACGCCATCACCAAAGCGGACGTTTACCCGATGCCACGCATAGACGAATTGCTACACGCCGCCAAAATCACTAAATTCATGGCCACGATGGACCTAAAAGCAGGCTATTACCAAATCCCTGTTAAAGAGGATGATCGCGACAAAACCAGTTTTGTCACACCATTTGGGACATACCGTTTCCGACGACTTCCATTCGGACTACGGAACGCCCGAGGCTTACGAGGAAGGCACAGCCTTGGAGATGGACGGAAATCGAACAGACGGCATTCGACGAGTTGAAAATCAAACTCACTACAGCACCGCTCCTCCGCCAAGTCGACCACTCGCTGCCATTCACGCTGATGACAGACGCCAGCGCTTACGCTATAGGCGCCGTTCTATGCCAGGGAGGACCAGATGAACTAAAACCAGTCGAATTCGCCAGCCGTCTGCTCACCAGAGCAGAGAGGAACTACTCCACCACGGAAAGGGAAGCGCTCGCCTTTGTATGGGCCGTCCGGAAATATCGAGGATATATCGAGGATATATCGAGGAGACTTCGCTAATCACCGTTACCGACCACCAACCGTTAAAGTGGCTAATGACCCTAAAATCACCGACAGGACGCCTCGCTCGCTGGGCCCTACAGCTGCAGCCATACAACCACAGATCGAATATACCCCCGGAAAAGCCAACGTCGTCGCCGACGCACTCTCTCGCCTACCAAGGGACACACAGGACATCGCACTGATCGCCATCGACGACCCCACCGCAGGCCACTACGGAGCCGAACGCACCCTGCATAAAATTACGAGGAGGTTCACCTGGCCAAACATACGCCGCGACGTGATAGCATACGTTAAACGCTGCTCGGAATGCCTGAAGTACAAAGCTTCCAATCGCAAACCCGCCGGCCTCATTCAAACGCCGGTAATGCAACAACGCTTCGAGGTCCTCGCCATGGATCTCTTCGGACCACTCCCCCCGGGCCCGAAAGGTGAACGATGGATATTCATCGTTGAAGATACCGCAACCCGATGGGTCGAGCTATTCGCCATGCAACAAGCCACCGCCCAGAACTGCGCTTGGATCCTGATCCACGAAGTCTGTTTCCGATTCGGACTGCCCGTCGCGTTATCAGCGACAACAGCACACAATTTACTAGCGCTGTGATGCAACAGATCATTCATAGCCTAGGAATAAAGCAAAGCCTGACTCCCGTATACCACCCCGCTGCAAACCCGGTGGAACGACGGAACCGCGAGCTCAAATTCCAACTAGCCACACAACTCAAAGACCACCACGACCAATGGCCCGATAGACTGCCGGCCATTAGATTCGCAATCAACACGGCCATCTGCCAGGGAACCGGGTTCACCCCAGCCTACATAACGTTCGGCAGGAACCTCCGAACGCCATACGAGATCAGCAGCGACCTAAGGGCAATCATTGAATCCGACCCCTTCTCTTCCGAGATTACGCCACAACTATTGAGAATCGCCGACAGCTTCTACACTGCACGAGAGACGCATGAAAAAGAGCAGACCCGACGGAAAACATATGCTGACGAAAAGCGACGACCCAGCCCAAGTTACAGCCCCGGCGACAAGGTGCTTGTAACCACACATCCTCTAAGCTCCGCACAGAAGAAACGATCAAGCAAACTGGCCCCTAAACGCGAAGGACCATACATCGTGCTAGGGCAAAAGGGACCCTCATCGTATGAGATCACCGACCCAGCTGCCCCTACCGACGTCCTGGGAGTTTACCACTCATCCGCGCTCCAGCCCTACAAGGATACAAGCGCCCAACCAGCAGCTCCGATCGCGCCTATCCGGAAAAGAGGACGACCACGGAAACACCCGGTAGCCCCTAACCTTGGACAGAAACTGCCAGGAGTACCTCCAGCCGATTTCTAGGGAGGAACTGTAGCGGCCACCGAATAGTACCAGGGCGCTCCGCTACTACCCTTTGGGAGCGCTGTACCTGTTCCCCACTATGCGAAGGCGCGCCTACCCTCCCCCTTACCGGAACCACCTCCGCTTGACATCTGACCACGGTGGCTATATCTACCGCTAGCCCTCCTCCAGACCATCAGTCTGCAACACGCACTCGACTCAGCCCTACCATCAGCTCCTGCTTAGCGCTCCTGGATTGGACCTAGTTTGGACTTTTAGCCCTACATACCGAGCCGTGCTTACATACATGCAAATACGTGATCATCTATTACCACATGTAATCGACACTGTAATTAAAGTGAGTTAGTAACCGCATCCCCTGCGTTTGGCCTACAAAAACCCCGCGCAACATATTTAATTTTCGCAATGATCTTAATAGCTAGCACCAAAATGCAACACATGTTTTCGGCATGCTTTTGGTCATATAAATACGATTTCATTGAAATAGATTTGACTTTATGCATTGTTAATGAAAAAATTGAAATTTTATTTAATAAATAAATTAAATTTAATTTTCGCAATGATCCCAATAGCTAGCACCAAAGTGCGACACATGTTTTCGGCATGCTTTTGGTCAAATAAACACGATTTCAATAAAACAGATTTGACTTTATGCATTGTTAATGAAAAAATTGAAATTTAATTTAATAAATAAATTAAATTTAATTTTCGCAATGATCCTAATGGCTAGCACCTAAGTGGGACACATGTTTTCGGCATACTTTTGGTCATATAAACACTATTTCATTAAAATAGATTTGACTTTATGCACATCGTTAATGAAAAAAATGAAATTTCATTTAATTAATAAATTTAATTTAATTTTTGCAATGATCCTGATAGCTTGCACCTAGGTGCGACACATGTTTTTCGCATGCTTCGGGTCATATAAACACGATTTCATTAAAATTGATTTGACTTTATGTTTTATTAATGCAAAAATAGAAATTTCATTTAATAAATTTCATGAAAATAGATTTGACTTTATGCATTGTTAATGAAAAAATTAAAATTTCATTTAACAAATAAATTTAATTTATCTTTCGCAATGATCCTAACAGCTAGCATCTAAGTGCGACACATGTTTTCAGCATTCTTTTGGTCATTTAAACACTTTTTTATTAAAATTGATTTGACTTTATGCATTGTTAATGAAAAAAAAGATATTTCATTTAATAAATAAATTAAATTAATTTTTCGCAATGATCCTAATATCTAGCACCTAAGTGCGACACATGTTTTTGGCATGCTTCAGGTCATATAAACAAGATTTCATTAAAATAGATTTGACTTTAAGCATTGTTAATGAAAAAATTGAAATTTTATTTAATGAATAAATTAAATTTAATTTTCGCAATGATCCTAATGGCAAGCACCTAAGCGCGACACATTTTTTCAGCATGCTTTTGGTCGTATAAACACGATTTTAATCAAATAAATCCGACTTTATGTGTTGTTGATGAAAAAATAGAAATTTCATTTAATAAATAAATTTAATTTAATTTTCCCAATGATCTTAATAGCTAGCACTTAAGTGCGACACATGTTTTCGGCATGCTTTTGGTCATATAAACACGATTTCATTAAAACAGATTTGACTTTATGCATTGTTTATGAAAAAATTAAAATTTTATTTAATAAATAAATTAAATTTAATTTTCGCAATGATCCCAATAGCCAGCACCTAAGAGCGACACATGTTTTCGGCATGCTTTTTGGTCATATAAACACGATTTTATTAAAATAGATTAGACTTTATGCATTGTTTATGAAAAAATTAAAATTTTATTTAATAACTAAATTAAATTTAATTTTCGCAATGATCCCAATAGCCAGCACCTAAGAACGACACATGTTTTCAGCATGCTTTTTGGTCATATAAACACGATTTTATTAAAATAGATTTGACTTTATGCATTGTTTATGAAAAAATTAAAATTTTATTTAATAAATAAATTAAATTAAATTTTCGCAATGATCCTGATAGCCAGCACCCAAGTGCGATACATGTTTTCCGCATGCTTCTGGTCACATTAACACGATTTCATTAAAATAGATTTGACTTTTTGTTTTGTTCATGCAAAAACAGAAATGTCATTTAATATATAAATTAAATTTAATTTTCGCAATGATCCTAATAGCTAGCACCTAAGTGCGACACATGTTTACGGCATGCGTTTGGTCATATACACACTATTTCATTAAAATAGATTTTACTTTATGAATTGTTAATGAAAAAATTGAAATTTCATTTAATAAATAAATTATATTAAATTTTCGCAATGATCCTAATAGCTAGCACCAAAATGCGACACATGTTCACGGCATGCTTTTGGTCATATAAACACTGTTTCGTCGAAATAGATTTGACTTTATGCATTGTTAATGAAAAAAATAAAATTTCATTTAATTAATAAATTAAAATTAATTTTCGCAATGATCCTGATAGCCAGCACCCAAGTGCGACACATGTTTTCCGCATGATTTTGGTCATATAAACACTATTTCATAAAAATGGTTTTGACTTTATGCATTTATAATGAAAACATTGAAATTTCATTTAATAAATAAATTCAATTTAATTTTAATGATCCTAACAGCTTGCACCTAAGTGCGACACATGTTTTCAGCATGCTTTTTGTCATATAAACACAATTTTACTAAAATAGATTCAACTTCAAGCATTGTTATTGAAAAAATTGAAATTTCATTTAATAAATAAATTAAATTTAATTTTCGCAATGATCCCAATAGCCAGTACCTAAGAGCGACACATGTTTTCGGCATGCTTTTTGGTCATATAAACACGATTTTATTAAAATAGATTTGACTTTTTGTTTTGTTCATGCAAAAACAGAAATGTCATTTAATATATAAATTAAATTTAATTTTCGCAATGATCCTAATGGCTAGCACTTAAGTGCGACACATGTTTACGGCATGCGTTTGGTCATATAAACACTATTTTATTAAAATAGATTTTACTTTATGAATTGTTAATGAAAAAATCGAAATTTCATTTATTAAATAAATTTAATTTAATTTTCGCAGTGATCCTAATAGCTAGCACCAAAAATGCGACACATGTTTTCCGCATGCTTCTGGTCATATAAACACGATTTCAATAAAATAGATTTGACTTTATGTTTTGTTAATGCAAAAACAAAAATGTCATTTAATATATAAATTAAATTTAATTTTCGCAATGATCCTAATAGCTAGCACCTAAGTGCGACACATATCACATATCTTCGGCATGCTTTTGGTCATTTAAACACGATTTCATTAAAATTGATTTGACTTTATGCATTGTTAATGAAAAAATTTAAATTTTATTCAATAAATAAATTAAATTTAATTTTCGCAATGATCCTAACAGCTGGCACCAAAATGCGACACATGTTTTTGGCGTGCTTTTGGTCATATAAACACGATATTATTAAAATAGATTTGACTTTAATATTTGTTAATGAAAAAATTGAAATTTCATTTAATAAATAAATTAATTTTAATTTTCGCAATGATCCCAATAGCCAGCACCTAAAAGCGACACATGTTTTTGGCATGCTTTTCGTCATATAAACACGATTTCAATCAAATAAATTCGACTTTATGCAATCGTAGTGAAAAAATAGAAATTTCATTGGATAAATAAATTTAATTTAATTTTTGCAATGATCCCAATAGCTAGCACCTAAGTGCGACACATGTTTTCGGCATGCTTTTGGTCATATAAACACTATTTCATTAAAATAGATTTGACTTTATGCATTGTTAATGAAAAAATTAAAATTTCATTTAATTAATATATTAAATTTAATTTTCGCACTGATCCTTAAGGCGAGCACCTAAGTGCGACGCATGTTTTCGGCATGTTTTTGGTCATATAAACACTTTTATATTAAAATAGATTTGACTTTATGCTTTGTTAATGAAAAAATTGAAATTTCATTTAATAAATAAATTAAATTAAATTATTAATAAATTTAATTTAATTTTCGCAATGATCTTAATAGCCCACACCTCAGTGCGACACATGTTTTCGGCATGCTTTTGGTCATTTAAACACAATTTTATTAAAATAGATTTGACTTTATGCATTGTTAATGAAAAAATAGAAATTTGATTTAATAATTAAATTTGATTTAATTTTCGCAATGATCGTAACAGCTAGCACCTCAGTGCGACACATGTTTTCGGCATGCTTTTGGTTATATAAACACCATTTCATTAAAACAGATTTGACTTTATGCATTGTTAATGAAAAAATTGAAATTTTATTTAATAAATAAATTTAATTTAATTTTCGCAATGATCCTAATAGCTAGCACCTAAATGCGACACATGTTTTCGGCATGATTTTGGTCATTTAAACACTATTTTATTAAAATAGATTTGACTTTATGCATTCTTAATGAAAAAATAGAAATTTCATATGATAAATAAATTTAATTTAATTTTCGCAATGATCCTAATAGCTAGCACCTAAGTGCGACACATGTTTTCGGCATGATTTAGGTCATATTAACACCATTTTATTAAAATAGTTTTGACTTTATGCATTGTTAATGAAAAAATAGAAATTTCATATAATAAATAAATTTAATTTAATTTTCGCAATGATCCTAAAGGCTAGCACCTAAGTGCGACACATGTTTTCGGCATGATTTTGGTGATATAAACACTATTTTTTTTAAATAGATTTGACTTTATGCATTGTTAATGAAAAAATAGAAATTTCATTTAATAAATAAATTTAATTTAATTTTCGCAATGATCCTAATGGCTAGCACCTTAGTGCGACACATGTTTTCGGCATGCTTTTGGTCATATAAACACTATTTTTACTAAAGTAGTTTTGACTATATGCATTGTTAATTGAAAAATAGAAATTTCATTTAATAAATAAATTTAATTTAATTTTCGCAATGATGCTAATAGACAGCACCCAAGTGCGACTCATGTTTTCAGCATGCTTTTTGTCATATAAACACTATTTTAATAAAATAGATTTGATTTTATGCATTGTTCATGAAAAAATTGAAATTTCATTTAATAAATAAATTAAATTAAATTTTCGCAATGATCCTAATGGCTAGCACCTAAGTGCGACACATGTTTTCGGCATGCTTTTGGTCATCTAAACACTATTTTATTCAAATAGACTTGACTTTATGCATTGTTAATTGAAAAATAGAAATTTCATTTAATAAATAAATTTAATTTAATTTTCGCAATGATCCTAATAGACAGCACCCAAGTGCGACTCATGTTTTCGGCATGCTTTTGGTCATATAAACACTATTTTAATAAAATAGATTTGACTTTATGCATTGTTCATGAAAAAATTGAAATTTCATTTAATAAATAAATTAAATTAAATTTTCGCAATGATCCTAATGGCTAGCACCTAAGTGCGACACATGTTTTCGGCATGCTTTTGGTCATCTAAACACTATTTTATTCAAATAGACTTGACTTTATGCATTGTTAATTGAAAAATAGAAATTTCATTTAATAAATAAATTAAATTTAATTTTCGCAATTATCCTAATAGACAGCACCCAAGTGCGACTCATGTTTTCGGCATGCTTTTGGTCATATAAACACTATTTAATTAAAATAGATTTGACTTTATGCATTGTTAATGAAAAAATAGAAATTTCATTTAATAAATAAATTAAATTTAATTTTCGCAATGATCCTAATAGACAGCACCCAAGTGCGACTCATGTTTTCGGCATGCTTTTGGTCACATAGACACTATTTTCATAAAATAGATTTGACTTTATGCATTGTTAATTGAAAAATAGAAATTTTATTTAATAAATAAATTAAATTTAATTTTCGCAATGATCCTAATAGCCAGCACCTTCGTGCGACACATGTTTTCGGCATGCTATTAGTCATATAAACACTATTTTATTAAAATAGATTTGACTTTATGCATTGTTCATGAAAAAATTGAAATTTCATTTAATAAATAAATTAAATTTAATTTTCGCAACGATCCTGATAGCCAGCACCTAAGTGCGACACATGTGTTCGGCATGGTTTTGGTCATATAAACACTATTTAGATAAAATAGATTTGACTTTATGCATTGTTAATGAAAAAATTGAAATTTCATTTAATAAATAAATTAAATTTAATTTTCGCAATGATCCTGATGGCCAGCACCTAAGTGCGACACATGTTGTCGGCATGCTTTTGGTCATATAAACACTATTTCATTAAAATATTTTTGACTTTATGCATTGTTAATGAAAAAATTGAAATTACATTTAATAAATAAATTAAATTTAATTTTCGCAATGATGCTAAAAGCTAGCACCTAAGTGCGACACATATTTTCGGCATGCTTTTGGTCATATAAACACAATTTCATTAAAATAGATTTAAATTTAAGCATTGTTAATGAAAAAAATGAAATTTCATTTAATGAATAAATTAAATTTAATTTTCGCAATGATCCTAACAGCTGGCACCTAAGGGCGACACATGTTTTCGTCATGCTTTTGGTCATATAAACACTATTTTATTAAAATAGATTTGACTTTAAGCATTGTTAATGAAAAAATAGAAATTTCATTTAATTAATAAATTAAATTTAATTTTCGCAATGATCCTAATGGCTAGCACCTAAGTGCGACACATGTTTTCGGCATGCTTTTGGTCATATAAACAATATTTCATTAAAATTGATTTGACTTTATGCATTGTTAAAGAAAAAATTGAAATTTCATTTAATAAATAAATTAAATTTAATTTTCGCAAAGATCCCAATAGCTGGCACCTAAGTGCGACACATGTTTTCGGCATTCTTTTAGTCAAATAAATACTATTTCATTAAAATAGATTTAAGTTTATCCATTGTTAATGAAAAAATTGAGATTTCATTTAATAAATAAATTAGATTTAATTTTCGCAATGATCCTAATAGCTAGCACCTAAGTGCGACACATGCTTTCGGCATGCTTATGGTTATATAAACAATATTTTATTAAAAAAATTTACTTTATGCATTGTTAATGAAAAAATTGAAATTTCATTTAATAAATAAATTAAATTTAATTTTCGCAAAGATCCCAATAGCTGGCACCTAAGTGCGACACATGTTTTCGGCATTCTTTTAGTCATATAAATACTATTTCATTAAAATAGATTTAAGTTTATCCATTGTTAATGAAAAAATTTAAATTTCATCTAATAAATAAATTAGATTTAATTTTCGCAATGATCCTAATAGCTAGCACCTAAGTGCGACACATGTTTTCAGCATGCTTATGGTTATATAAACAATATTTTATTAAAAAAATTTACTTTATGCGGTGTTAATGAAAAAATTGAAATTTCAGTTAATAAATAAATTAAATTTAATTTTCGCAATGATCCTAATAGCTAGCACCTAAGTGCCACACATGATTTCGGCATGCTTTTGGTCATATAAACAATATTTCATAAAAAAAATTGACTTTATGCATTGTTAATGAAAAAATGGAAATTTCATTTAATAAATAAATTAAATTTAATTTTCGCAATGATCCTAATAGCTAGCACCTAAGTGCCACACATGTTTTCGGCATGCTTTTGGTCATATAAACAATATTTCATTAAAATAGATTTGACTTCATGCATTGTTAATGAAAAAAATGAAATTTCATTTAATAAATAAATTTAATTTAATTTTCGCAATGATCCCAATAGCTAGCACCTAAGTGCGACACATGTTTACGGCATGCTTTTGGTCATATAAACACGATTTTAATCAAATAAACTCGACTTTATGTGTTGTTGATGAAAAAATTAAAATTTCATTTAATAAATAAATTTAATTTAATTTTCGCAATAATCCTAATAGCTAGCACCTAAGTGCGACACATGATTTCGGCTTGCTTTTGGTCATATAAACACGATTTTATTAAAATAGATTTGACTTTATTCATTGTTAATGAAAAAATTTAAATTTCATTTAATAAATAAATTACATTTAATTTTCGCAATGATCCTAACAGCAAGCACCTAAGTGCGACACATGTTTACGGCATTCTTTCGGTCATATAAACACTATTTTATTAAAATAGATTTGACTTTATGCATTGTTAATGAAAAAATTGAAATTTCATTTAATAAATAAATTAAATTTAATTTTCGCAAAGATCCTAATAGCCAGCTCCTAAGTGCGACACATGATTTCAGCATGCTTTTGGTCGTATAAACACGATTTTAATCAAATAAACTCGACTTTATGGGTTGTTGATGAAAAAATTGAAATTTCATATAATAAATAAATTACATTTAATTTTCACAATGATCCTGACAGCTAGCACCTAAGTGCGACACATGTTTTCGGCTTGCTTTTGGTCATATAAACACGATTTCATTAAAATAGATTTGACTTTATGCATTGTTAATGAAAAAATTGAAATTTCATTTAATAAATATATTAAATTTAATTTTCGCAAAGATTTTAATAGCCAGCACGTAAGTGCGACTCATGATTTCGGCATGCTTTTGGTCGTATAAACACGATTTTAATTAAACAAACTCGACTGTATGTGTTGTTGATGAAAAAATTGAAATTTAATTTATTAAATAAATTAAATTTAATTTTCGCAATGATCCTAAAAGCTAGCTCCTAAGTGCGACACATGTTTACGGCATTCTTTTGGTCATATAAACACTATTTCATTAAGATAGATTTGACTTTATGCATTGTTAATGAAAAAATTGGAATTTCATTTAATAAATAAATTAAATTTAATTTTCGCAAAGATTTTAATAGCCAGCACGTAAGTGCGACTCATGATTTCGGCATGCTTTTGGTCGTATAAATACGATTTTAATTAAACAAACTCGACTTTATGGGTTGTTGATGAAAAATTTGAAATTTCATATAATAAATAAATTATATTTAATTTTCGCAATGATCCTAACAGCTAGCAACTAAGTGCGACACATGTTTTCGGCTTGCTTTTGGTCATATAAACACGATTTCATTAAAATGGATTTGACTTTATGCATTGTTAATGAAAAAATTGAAATTTCATTTAATAAATAAATAAAATTTAATTTTCGCAAAGATCCTAAAAGCTGGCACCTAAGTCCGACACATGTTTTCGGCATGCTTTGGTCATATGACCACTTTTTCATTAAAATAGATTTGACTTTATGCATTGTTATTGAAAAAATTGAAATTTCATTTAAAAAATAAATTTAATTTAATTTTCGCAATGATCCTAATAGCTAGCACCTAAGTGCGACACATGTTTACGGCATTCTTTTGGCATATAAACACTATTTCTTTAAAATAGATTTGACTTTATACATTGTTAATAAAAAAATTGAAATTTCATTTAATAAATAAATTAAATTTAATTTTCGCAAAGATCCTAATAGCAAGCACCTAAGTGCCACATATGTTTTCGGCATTCTTTTGGTCATATAATCACTATTTCAATAAAATAGATTTGACTTTATGCATTTTTAATGAAAAAATAGAAATTTCATATAATGAATAAATTTTATTTAATTTTCGCAGTGATCCTAAAAGCTAGCACCTAAGTGCGACACATGTTTTCGGAATGCTCTTGGTCATATAAACACTATTTTCCTACAATAGATTTGACTTTATGCATTGTTAATGAAAAAATTGAAATTTCATTTAATAAATAAATTTAATTTAATTTTCGCAATGATCCTAACAGCTAGCACCTAAGTGCGACACATCTTTTCGACATGCTTTTGGTCATATAAACACTATTTTATTAAAATAGATTTGACTTTATGCATTGTTAATGAAAAAATAGAAATTTCATTTAACAAATAAATTTAATTTAATTTTCGCAATGATCCTAATGACTAGTACCTAAGTGCAACACATGTTTTCGGCATGCTTTTGGTCATATAAACACTATTTTCCTAAAATAGATTTGACTTTATGCATTGTTAATGAAAAAATTGAAATGTCATTTAATAAATAAATTTAATTTAATTTTTGCAATGATCCTAATAGACAGCACCTAAGTGCGACACATGTTTTCGGCATGCTATTTGTCATATAAACACTATTTTATTAAAATAGATTTGACTTTATGCATTGTTAATTGAAAAATAGAAATTTCATTTTATAAATAAATTTAATTTAATTTTCGCAATGATCCTAATGGCTAGTACCTAAGTGCAACATATGTTTTCGGCATGCTTGTGCTCATATAAATACTATTTTATTAAAATAGATTTGACTTTAAGCATTGTTAATGAAAAAATAGAAATTTCATATGATAAATAAATTTAATTTAATTTTCGCAATGATCCGAATGGCTAGCACCTAAGTGCGACACATGTTTTCAGCATGCTTTTGGTCATATAAACACTATTTTATTAAAATAGATTTAACTTTATGCATTGTTAATGAAAAAATAGAAAATTCATTTAATAAATAAATTTAATTTAATTTTCGCAAAGATCCTAATAGACAGCACCTAAGTGCGACACATGTTTTCGGCATGCTTATGGTCATATAAACACTATTTTATTAAAATAGATTTGACTTTAAGCATTGTTAATGAAAAAATAGAAATTTCAAATAATAAATAAATATAATTTAATTTTCGCAATGATCCTAAAGGCTAGCACCTAAGTGCGACACATGTTTTCGGCATGCTTTTGGTCATATAAACACTATTTTATTAAAATAGATTTGACTTTATGCATTGTTAATTGAAAAATAGAAATTTCATTTAATAAATTAATTTAATTTAATTTTCGCAATGACCCTAATGGCTAGTACCTAAGTGCAACACATGTTTTCGGCATGCTTTTGGTCATATAAACACTATTTTCTTAAAATATATTTGACTTTATGAATTGTTATTAAAAAAATTGAAATTTCGTTTAATAAATAAATTAAATTTAATTTTCGCAATGATCCTGATGGCTAGCACCTAAGTGCGACACATGTTTTCGGCATGATTTTGGTCATATAAACAATATTTCATTAAAAATAGATTTGACTTTATGCATTGTTAAAGAAAAAATTGAAATTTCATTTAATAAATAAATTAAATTTAATTTTCGCAAAGATCCCAATAGCTGGCTCCTAAGTGCGACACATGTTTTCGGCATTCTGTCAGTCATATAAACACTATTTCATTGAAATATATTTAAGTTTATCCATTGTTAATGAAAAAATTGAGATTTCATTTAATAAATAAATTAAATTTAATTTTCGCAATGATCCTTATGGCCAGCACCTGAGTGCGACACATGTTTACGGCATTCGTTTGGTTATATAAACACTATTTCATGAAAACGGATTTGCCTTTATGCATTGTTAATGAAAAAATTGAAATTTCATTTAATAAATAAATTAAATTTAATTTTCGCAATGATCCTAATAGCTAGCATCTAAGTGCGACACATGTTTTCGGCATGCTTTTGGTCACATAAACACTATTTCATTAAAATAGATTTGACTTTATGCATTGTTAATGAAAAAATTGAAATTTCATTTAATAAATAAATAAAATAAAATTTTCGCAATGATCCAAACAGCTAGCACCTAAGTGCGACACATGTTTTCGACATGCTTTTGGTCATATAAACACTATTTTATTAAAATAGATTTGACTTTATGCTTTGTTAATGAAAAAATTGAAATTTCATTTAATAAATAAATTAAATTTAATTTTCGCAATGATCCTAATAGCTAGCACCTAAGTGCGACACATGTTTTCGTCATGCTTTCGGTCATATAAATAATATTTTATTAAAATGGGTTTGACTTTAAGCATTGTTAATGAAAAAATTGAAATTTCATTTAATTAATAAATTAAATTTAATTTTCGCAATGATCCTAATGGCAAGCACCTAAGTGCGACTCATGTTTTCGGCATGCTTTTGGTCATATAAACAATATTTCATTAAAAGAGATTTGACTTTATCCATTGTTAATAAAAAAATTGAAATTTCATTTAATAAATAAATTTAATTTAATTTTCGCAATAATCCTAATGGCAAGCACCTAAGTGCGACTCATGTTTTCGGCATGCTTTTGGTCATATAAACAATATTTCATTAAAAGAGATTTGACTTTATCCATTGTTAATGAAAAAATTAAAATTTCATTTAATAAATAAATTTAATTTAATTTTCGCAATGATCCTAATGGCAAGCACCTAAGTGCGACTCATGTTTTCGGCATGCTTTTGGTCATATAAACAATATTTCATTAAAAGAGATTTGACTTTATCCATTGTTAATGAAAAACTTGAAATTTCATTTAATAAATAAATTTAATTTAATTTTCGCAATGATCCTAATAGCTAGCACCTAAGTGCCACACATGTTTTCGGCATGCTTTTGGTCATATAAACAATATTTCATTAAAATAGATTTGACTTCATGCATTGTTAATGAAAAAAATGAAATTTCATTTAATAAATAAATTTAATTTAATTTTCGCAATGATCCCAATAGCTAGCACCTAAGTGCGACACATGTTTACGGCATGCTTTTGGTCATATAAACACGATTTTAATCAAATAAACTCGACTTTATGTGTTGTTGATGAAAAAATTAAAATTTCATTTAATAAATAAATTTAATTTAATTTTCGCAATAATCCTAATAGCTAGCACCTAAGTGCGACACATGATTTCGGCTTGCTTTTGGTCATATAAACACGATTTTATTAAAATAGATTTGACTTTATTCATTGTTAATGAAAAAATTTAAATTTCATTTAATAAATAAATTACATTTAATTTTCGCAATGATCCTAACAGCAAGCACCTAAGTGCGACACATGTTTACGGCATTCTTTCGGTCATATAAACACTATTTTATTAAAATAGATTTGACTTTATGCATTGTTAATGAAAAAATTGAAATTTCATTTAATAAATAAATTAAATTTAATTTTCGCAAAGATCCTAATAGCCAGCTCCTAAGTGCGACACATGATTTCGGCATGCTTTTGGTCGTATAAACACGATTTTAATCAAATAAACTCGACTTTATGGGTTGTTGATGAAAAAATTGAAATTTCATATAATAAATAAATTACATTTAATTTTCGCAATGATCCTGACAGCTAGCACCTAAGTGCGACACATGTTTTCGGCTTGCTTTTGGTCATATAAACACGATTTCATTAAAATAGATTTGACTTTATGCATTGTTAATGAAAAAATTGAAATTTCATTTAATAAATATATTAAATTTAATTTTCGCAAAGATTTTAATAGCCAGCACGTAAGTGCGACTCATGATTTCGGCATGCTTTTGGTCGTATAAACACGATTTTAATTAAACAAACTCGACTGTATGTGTTGTTGATGAAAAAATTGAAATTTAATTTAATAAATAAATTAAATTTAATTTTCGCAATGATCCTAAAAGCTAGCTCCTAAGTGCGACACATGTTTACGGCATTCTTTTGGTCATATAAACACTATTTCATTAAGATAGATTTGACTTTATGCATTGGTAATGAAAAAATTGGAATTTCATTTAATAAATAAATTAAATTTAATTTTCGCAAAGATTTTAATAGCCAGCACGTAAGTGCGACTCATGATTTCGGCATGCTTTTGGTCGTATAAATACGATTTTAATTAAACAAACTCGACTTTATAGGTTGTTGATGAAAAATTTGAAATTTCATATAATAAATAAATTATATTTAATTTTCGCAATGATCCTAACAGCTAGCAACTAAGTGCGACACATGTTTTCGGCTTGCTTTTGGTCATATAAACACGATTTCATTAAAATGGATTTGACTTTATGCATTGTTAATGAAAAAATTGAAATTTCATTTAATAAATAAATAAAATTTAATTTTCGCAAAGATCCTAAAAGCTGGCACCTAAGTCCGACACATGTTTTCGGCATGCTTTGGTCATATGACCACTTTTTCATTAAAATAGATTTGACTTTATGGATTGTTATTGAAAAAATTGAAATTTCATTTAAAAAATAAATTAAATTTAATTTTTGCAATGATCCTAATAGCTAGCACCTAAGTGCGACACATGTTTACGGCATTCTTTTGGCATATAAACACTATTTCATTAAAATAGATTTGACTTTATACATTGTTAATAAAAAAATTGAAATTTCATTTAATAAATAAATTAAATTTAATTTTCGCAAAGATCCTAATAGCAAGCACCTAAGTGCCACATATGTTTTCGGCATTCTTTTGGTCATATAATCACAATTTCAATAAAATAGATTTGACTTTATGCATTGTTAATGAAAAAATAGAAATTTCATATAATGAATAAATTTTATTTAATTTTCGCAGTGATCCTAAAAGCTAGCACCTAAGTGCGACACATGTTTTCGGAATGCTTTTGGTCATATAAACACTATTTTCCTACAATAGATTTGACTTTATGCATTGTTAATGAAAAAATTGAAATTTCATTTAATAAATAAATTTAATTTAATTTTCGCAATGATCCTAACAGCTAGCACCTAAGTGCGACACATCTTTTCGACATGCTTTTGGTCATATAAACACTATTTTATTAAAATAGATTTGACTTTATGCATTGTTAATGAAAAAATAGAAATTTCATTTAACAAATAAATTTAATTTAATTTTCGCAATGATCCTAATGACTAGTACCTAAGTGCAACATATGTTTTCGGCATGCTTTTGGTCATATAAACACTATTTTCCTAAAATAGATTTGACTTTATGCATTGTTAATGAAAAAATTGAAATTTCATTTAATAAATAAATTAAATTTAATTTTTGCAATGATCCTAATAGACAGCACCTAAGTGCGACACATGTTTTCGGCATGCTATTTGTCATATAAACACTATTTTATTAAAATAGATTTGACTTTATGCATTGTTAATTGAAAAATAGAAATTTCATTTTATAAATAAATTTAATTTAATTTTCGCAATGATCCTAATGGCTAGTACCTAAGTGCAACATATGTTTTCGGCATGCTTGTGCTCATATAAACACTATTTTATTAAAATAGATTTGACTTTAAGCATTGTTAATGAAAAAATAGAAATTTCATATGATAAATAAATTTAATTTAATTTTCGCAATGATCCGAATGGCTAGCACCTAAGTGCGACACATGTTTTCAGCATGCTTTTGGTCATATAAACACTATTTTATTAAAATAGATTTAACTTTATGCATTGTTAATGAAAAAATAGAAAATTCATTTAATAAATAAATTTAATTTAATTTTCGCAAAGATCCTAATAGACAGCACCTAAGTGCGACACATGTTTTCGGCATGCTTATGGTCATATAAACACTATTTTATTAAAATAGATTTGACTTTAAGCATTGTTAATGAAAAAATAGAAATTTCAAATAATAAATAAATATAATTTAATTTTCGCAATGATCCTAAAGGCTAGCACCTAAGTGCGACACATGTTTTCGGCATGCTTTTGGTCATATAAACACTATTTTATTAAAATAGATTTGACTTTATGCATTGTTAATTGAAAAATAGAAATTTCATTTAATAAATTAATTTAATTTAATTTTCGCAATGACCCTAATGGCTAGTACCTAAGTGCAACACATGTTTTCGGCATGCTTTTGGTCATATAAACACTATTTTCTTAAAATATATTTGACTTTATGAATTGTTATTAAAAAAATTGAAATTTCGTTTAATAAATAAATTAAATTTAATTTTCGCAATGATCCTAATGGCTAGCACCTAAGTGCGACACATGTTTTCGGCATGATTTTGGTCATATAAACAATATTTCATTAAAAATAGATTTGACTTTATGCATTGTTAAAGAAAAAATTGAAATTTCATTTAATAAATAAATTAAATTTAATTTTCGCAAAGATCCCAATAGCTGGCTCCTAAGTGCGACACATGTTTTCGGCATTCTTTTAGTCATATAAACACTATTTTATTGAAATATATTTAAGTTTATCCATTGTTAATGAAAAAATTGAGATTTCATTTAATAAATAAATTAAATTTAATTTTCGCAATGATCCTTATGGCCAGCACCTGAGTGCGACACATGTTTACGGCATTCGTTTGGTTATATAAACACTATTTCATGAAAACGGATTTGCCTTTATGCATTGTTAATGAAAAAATTGAAATTTCATTTAATAAATAAATTAAATTTAATTTTCGCAATGATCCTAATAGCTAGCATCTAAGTGCGACACATGTTTTCGGCATGCTTTTGGTCATATAAACACTATTTCATT
Source organism: Ocypus olens (assembly GCA_910593695.2). NCBI lineage: Eukaryota > Metazoa > Arthropoda > Insecta > Coleoptera > Staphylinidae > Ocypus > Ocypus olens. The sequence continues at coordinate 38,710,057 of OU343060.1, forward strand.
AAAATAGATTTGACTTTATGCATTGTTAATGAAAAAATTGAAATTTCATTTAATAAATAAATTAAATTAAATTTTCGCAATGATCCAAACAGCTAGCACCTAAGTGCGACACATGTTTTCGACATGCTTTTGGTCATATAAACACTATTTTATTAAAATAGATTTGACTTTATGCTTTGTTAATGAAAAAATTGAAATTTCATTTAATAAATAAATTAAAATTAATTTTCGCAATGATCCTAATAGCTAGCACCTAAGTGCGACACATGTTTTCGTCATGCTTTCGGTCATATAAATAATATTTTATTAAAATGGGTTTGACTTTAAGCATTGTTAATGAAAAAATTGAAATTTCATTTAATTAATAAATTAAATTTAATTTTCGCAATGATCCTAATGGCAAGCACCTAAGTGCGACTCATGTTTTCGGCATGCTTTTGGTCATATAAACAATATTTCATTAAAAGAGATTTGACTTTATCCATTGTTAATAAAAAAATTGAAATTTCATTTAATAAATAAATTAAATTTAATTTTCGCAATAATCCTAATGGCAAGCACCTAAGTGCGACACATGTTTTCAGCATGCTTTTGGTCATGTAAAACTATTTTATTTAATTAAATTTGAGTTTTAACATTGTTAATGGAAAAATTGAAATTTAATTTAATAAATAAATTAAATTTAATTTTCCCAATGATCCTAATAGCTAGCACCTAAGTGCGACACATGTTTTCGGCATGCTTTTGGTCAAATTAACACTATTTCATTATAATAGATTTGACTTTTAACATTGTTAATGAAAAAAATGAAATTTCATTTAATAAATAAAGCAAATATTATTTTCGCAATGATCCTAATGGCTAGCACCCAAGTGCAACACATGTTTTCGGCATGCTTTTGGTCATATAAACACTATTTTATTAAAATAGATTTGACTTTTAACATTGTTATTGAAAAAATTGAAATTTTATTTAATAAATAAATTAAATTTAATTTTCCCAATGATTCTAATAGCCAGCACCTAAGTGCGACACATGTTTTCAGCATGCTTTTGGTCATGTAAACACTATTTTATTTATTTAAATTTGAGTTTTAACATTGTTAATGGAAAAATTGAAATTTAATTTAATAAATAAATTAAATTTAATTTTCCCAATGATCCTAATAGCTAGCACCTAAGTGCGACACATGTTTTCGGCATGCTTTTGGTCATATAAACACTATTTCATTAAAATAGATTTGACTTTTATCATTGTTATTGAAAAAATTGAAATTTTATTTAATAAATAAATTAAATTTTAATTTTCCCAATGATTCTAATAGCCAGCACCTAAGTGCGACACATGTTTTCGGCATGCTTTTGGTCAAATAAACACTATTTCATTATAATAGATTTGACTTTTAACATTGTTAATGAAAAAAATGAAATTTCATTTAATAAATAAATCAAATATTATTTTCGCAATGATCCTAATGGCTAGCACTGTTATCGGCGTTCTACCGGGAACGCCATAACAATGCTTATTCAAATATTTCTTTCAAACCGCGCGCTTTTAATTATCATCTTTTTATATCTCAGTTGTTTCATAAGCATTTTTTTTGTTGTTATTAAAAATTAGTTACGTTCGTAATACATACATTGACACAACGTATTTTAATCATGTAAAGAATAGGTATGTTAACTTTAAGGTTCGTAAGGTTAGGAAATTAAGGGCATATGAGTAAGTCTTTCGTGAGGATCTGCTACCTGGCTAATTATGCGTACCCACGTCCGAACCCATGGACGAGCGCTACATGGCCATGCGAACGCGGCCCAAACGATTTGGGGGCTTAGGACACGGCCATAAATGACGCCCACCAAAATCTGCCACCCAGATGGACAATTCCGAATAACGAGATTTTGGGGCAGTACAGCGCAAATATTTTGCACATCTTGGGCCAATAAAACGATTTGGAAATGCGAGGCCCTTTGTCCAAATTCGGAGAAACATAGACAAAGGAGCCTTCGCTGCTTCCAACCGAAAAGGCCCAAATCGTTTTATAGCCCAACACCAATAAATTCTAAATGACCAAATTCGATCCGAGCGCGTATTACGCGAATTACGCCGCGGATCAAGTCGCGATCCCAACAAGGGCACACAATTCGAGGAGGTCACATGACAACGCGTCGAACGATACCTCACACGTGGGTAATTCGCATACGGGTAGTAGATTGCCACGAATCACGAGTGATGGACCTCATATGCACAGATGTATAGTACACATATAGTTAGCTAGCGTTGGATAGGTTAAATAGAATTAGGTCTCCATTCCTTTCGTTATAGGTAACTTTTAGAATAAGATTAGGTTTATTTTGTACTCAAATTGCTACCCGTAGTGTCACCTGGTAGAGGGTGAGTGAACACAACTGCCCCTACCACTTGCCAAAAAGTCCGTCGGGTACCCGATAATAAAACTAGACGGGGTAGTCGAGGAAGGGACAGTTCAGTTCGATTATTGCTATCAACAACACGTTGTTTTTTTTATTTTGTTTTCTTTGCGACGGAATAAGTTTTAGCTGTAAATTCACAGTTTTTTTGTTAGTTTGACCAGTGTCAATATCGTATCCGCGTGTGTATGTATAGCCCGCGATATCCGACCCTTATACCATTGTATCATTGTTGTATCTATTTTTATTGTTAATGTAATTTTGTTGGTTTTGTTTGTTTTTTTTTTCACGGTAATAAAAAGTCAGTCTTTACCAGACATTTCTTTTTTTGTGCTTTAACTTATAAAATAGCAATACATCATTCCCTACCCTTTACCCTGAGTGCGCCAAGCAGCCACCGCCGCAAGAACAAGGTAAGTCCAATTTATAATTTCTCTCTCGTGCGTTATTTTGTTTTTTTGGTATTATTTTTTCTTTTGTGTGTTCCTTCTGTTTAATTTTCTGTCTTGTGCTCTCCACCGCTAGTCGATAGTTCACGAAGGGGGCCAAGCGAATTATTGTTTTTTTTTATCATTTATAACAATCTTATCAGTTTGCTCCCTGAATGTAACAAGTGGCGCCCAACGTGGGGCCGAAAATTTACTCACGCCCTGAATCATTTTAATTTTTTTTTTTACTTTTATTGGTGTATATATTTATTAATTCATAGTTGGTCTACACTTGTGTCGTGTAATAAGGGGCGCTCAACTTAGTAGTTTTTTTAAGAATCTGCGTCCCTAACTTTCTTGAGTGTAACAAGTAGCGACCTAACTTGTAGTCAAAAATTTGCTACGCTCTGAATACATTTTTTTTGTCTTATTGCCTCTGTTTGATAGTGAACGAGTTCAGCTTGCCTTAACATTTACATTTACATTTGCAAGGGTAAATATTTGCAGTTGTCTGCTTACCCTACGACACTATATTCAGTTAATTTTCAACTTGTTTTTATAACTTTCGCTTCGTTTATTTTATTCTATTTTCCTTTATTTGTTCGCGTCCATTTTGAAATTGATGTAAATTATATTTATGTTCGTTACGCTAACCACGTTTATTTTTCAGGACGGGCGTACCGTTATTGCTTTTATACTATTTTTTTGTTTTTTTTAACACGATTGATCTAACATTGTTTACCAGTTTTTGTAATAACCAACAATTTGACTCTCATGGTGATACGTCTCAAATTATACGCCAGTTCCTGGTGATTGTCGTAAATTTCTTTCATCTGTTTTTTTTTTGCTCCGTAATTTAAATTTATTTGTTTTTTTTTCTTTTTTCTCTCTCGTCGCCTAAATTGTGAGTTCCAATCACAACCATTAACAACGAAATCCTGTTTAAATTTTCAAAAACTATATTTTTGTTCTCTCCGTCGCTTCATTTGGAAGACATTTATTTTTTTTTCTCTCATTTATTTCATTCGTTTATTTTTGTGTCTGCGTTATTCTCTCTGATTGACTCCAAGTAATTGGGAACTCGACGGGGCCGTAAGATCGTAGATTCTTTTGTCTGGAATTCGCAAAGAAGTCTATCCGAAAATTTATAATGTCGACTAAATCGTACAATCTACGTGCCCGCACAAAACACACCGTGGAAAATCGACCCCTTGGCGCAGAGGTCCAAGAAATGGACCACATAAGCCACAACACGACCGATACAGGAGTGACGGTGGAAACGTGCGGCCAAATCCTTGGCAGAAATACCCAGGACGAGGAGATGGTGGTAGACCAGCCCTCTCAATCGAGAACGGATAACCCACAGAACGACATTTTTTCTGAGGAGAACGAGGATGAGGACGATCCGGAATTAATCGAAATCCAGAAGGCGGAGGAGCGAGTCACGAAAATGAGGGAAGAAAGGAGAGCGCGTATCCAGCGAGAGCGAGACGGTCGTGCATTTATTAATATAGAGGGTGATTTATTACAAGAGCTGTTGAAGCTCAAGAAGCGGCAGGCCCAGCAGGATCAGGAAATTCGGCATCAACGCGAAGAGTATGAACGCGAAATGGAATCTCTGCGACACGGACAGGATATCCTGAGGAGAGAATTGGAGTATGAGCGCAACCAATCTCGAAATTCGTCACGTCCGTCACCTATCCAATTCGATCGTATAGAGACGCAGGCCGATATTCATGCACCTCAACTCTCGTTGCCGCCTCCAATGCAATACCAACCAGTAATGCCACCCCTCAGCAGCCAAACCGCAACTCAGACCGGACGACAATTGTTGAAGTTACTGCAGGAAGCAAAACGGATAGAGCCTGAGGTTGACCGAGCCAGTTTCAATGGAAAGGACCCGCATAAATTTATTACCGACTTGGAACGTGAATTCGACGGGTACGAGTGGAGCGACGAAGCCAAGAACAAAACAGCTTTAGCCTGCATGGATACCGCCGCCAAGGAGAAATTCGGCGAATATTTTTCCGAGGACGTTCCATGGGAAGAGGCAAAGGATCTTTTCATTTCCTCCGTCGACCCCGATACCACGGCCCACGATGAAGCTTCCGAGCTATTAACAACACCTCAAGGAACGACCCCTTCCGGAGCTTACGCGCAGCGGAAAAAGCGCCTTTTCCAAAAATACATGGACACGTGGACCGAATCACGGAAAACAAAAATAATGTGGCGGTTAGCGTCCCAAAACCTCCGCCAATCGTTGGTGTTCCGGCCAGCCACAGTAGCCGAATTTGTTAGGAAAGCCGCCGCATTATCAGCGACGGAGAACGCGTCAGTAACTGTAGTCACCAAGATGAATACAAAATCGACGCCGAAGCAGCCATATCTACCACCTCAAAGACGCTCGCCGGCCCCGAACGGAAACGAACACCGTAATAATGCCCCCAAGTACGGAAATCACGGTAACCAGTATTCCGGGCGTTACGATGGGAACACACATAGAGCGCAGTATAACCGGAACGAACCGGAGAAGTTTTCGGGTGGAAATATTAGCCGCCCTCAGCAAAACGTCCCGCTAAACCGCGAGAATAATCGTCCGCATTCACCACGACAAACCGGAGGAAACTACCAACAAAACATGTCTCCCGAAAAATCGCGTTTTCCACGCGAAGAGCGGAGAAATTACAACCAAGACCACAAGCAGGAGGATCAACGTCATCCTAGAGAAAATCCTGCTACAACCCGAAATGCCACAGCTCGCCCGGAGAATCCACCAACGCGTCCTCGTACACCACCCCCATGTCAACTGTGCAGAAACGGACGTCACTGGGATCGTTACTGCCCGACTATGCAGGGAAACGACCAGCAGCGGCAGATTCGCAACTAGTTTGTCCCCCGTGTCCTGCCGCTTCCAGCAAACCACCACAGCAGAGTGCTCGCAAACTCACAGACAATCCGCGAAGAGTGCGATCCCCCACAGACAATTCGCGTAAAGTGCCGTCCCCCACAAACAATCCGCGTACAGTACCACCCACGAGTGATTTTAAAAGTAATGTCCGAGAAACAGACGCTCAATTAATTCTAAATCCGTGCAATAATCTTCGGGCATACCCGCTAATCACCTTGCCAATCGTCATTAGCGACCGAACGTATTCTTGCCTTCTCGATCTTGGAGCCGGGCAAAATTATATTCGCCCAGGAATTGCCAGTCAAACGATCCCGGTTCAAATAACTACTCAACTCGCCGGAAAAACATCGACAGCCAACATCACGGGAATTGCCGACATTCGTTTTCAGTTCGGTACGGCCCTTTTTGAAGAAGAATTCCTCGAGATGCCGGATCTTTGCTACGAAGCCATCCTCGGATTGGGATTCTTTAGAAAACATGACGCCGTAATCGACTGCAGCCGCAACTGCGTGCACTTAGGCACAGGACTACGGCAAACCGTTTATTGGTCACAGGAAGCCCACCACAGCAAACCGCCGTCCCTTCCCGCATTAGATCATGGATTCACCGGAGAACACGTTTACGCCGAAAGATCAATTCGCGCAGCATTCTCGTTCCATAGAGATCAGTGTCACCGATAATAAACCAATTCGAATCCGGCCCTACAGAGTACCTCCGGAGAAGAAGCACGAAATCGATCGGCAAGTTAAAGAGCTTCTCACACAAGGCATTATAGAACCATCCACCAGCCCCTACGCGTCACCTATAGTCCTCGTCCAGAAAAAGAACGGAGAGAGCCGGTTCTGCGTGGACTATCGGAAGGTAAACGAAGTGACGACATCTGAGCCCACGCCCATGCCCATTATTCAAGAGGCGCTACGAGACCTTGGAGATGCCAGTCTATTTTCGACGCTGGATCTCAAAAGTGGTTACTGGCAGATTCCTATGGAGGATACGTCGAAGCAGTACACCGCTTTTAGCACCAACGATGGCGGGCACTATCAATTTCGTATGATGCCATTCGGACTCAAGAACGCTCCGGCGACGTTTCAACGGATGATGTCGCAGGAAGTTCTTTCGGGCATGTTGCATGATTATGCCATGGTGTACCTGGATGATATCATCGTGTATTCCAGGACACCAGAAGATCATCTGCGACACTTAGCGCTCGTACTCGAGAGACTGGATCGATACGACCTACGACTGTGCGTGGAGAAATGTTCGTTCGGAAAGGCATCACTCAAGTATTTAGGACACAGAGTAGACGCAGATTTGACAAAACCGTTGGAGAAACACCTCCGTCAAATACAGAATTATGCCATACCAAAGACGCGGCGACAATTAAGACGCTACCTCGGCCTATGTAACTGGGTGCGCCAGTACATAAACGATTTCGCCATCTTTGCAGCACGTCTTAATGAACTTACTGCAACAACGAAACCTTTTAAGTGGACGCCGGAAGCTACTGCTGCCATGGATCAGCTCCGTCAGAAAACGCACCAACCACTTCGTCTTCACCGCCCACTCCCGGGGCTTCCTTTCACTGTACAAACGGATGCATCTCAGCTGGGAATTTCAGCTGTCCTTTTTCAAACGACGGACGAAGGAAATAGACGAATAGTGAGCTTCGATTCAGCGAAACTCAACGAAACAGAGAGGCGGTACCATATTAATGAGCAAGAATGCCTTGCACTCATTTGGGCATTGAGGCGGTACCGTCCACTCTTAGAAGGGCGTCATTTCCACGTAGTGACGGATTCGCGAGCGCTCACCTGGCTCGCGAAATTTAAAGACAGCAGGAGCAAACTCACAAAATGGGCTCTACTACTGCAAGGCTTCGATTTTAGTATAGCTCATTGTCCTGGAAAAGACAACGAACTCCCGGATTTACTGAGCAGGGACCCGGAAGAGGAACCGGTAGACGAGATTCCAGAACTCGAAGCCATTCTGCCGCCCTCGCTCAATGTAATTGTCCTTCCAGTGGCTCAAGCAGTAGTGGACGCACAAGCTGAAGATCCGGAAACGCAGGAGAAATTACGGATATTCGAAAATCCGAATCACCCAGCATGGGAGGAACTACACCGTTCCCTGGAGGTCGTCGAGGGCCTTCTGTATCATCAGCCCATCAATGGACGGGACAGAACGCTATACGCCCCCGCAATTGTCCGTCCACGTATATTATACAGCCTTCATGATGATGCCATACATCCTGGCCGCGATGAAACCATAAGACGTATTAGGGAAAAATACTTTTGGCCGACTATCCTCGCAGATATAAAACAATACGTCGCAAGTTGTCTAATTTGCGTTGCCACTAAACGAGGAAAACCTCAGAAAGCGGCTCCAATGAAGGCGAGAATTCCTACGGCACCCTTCCATACGGTCGCCGTCGACCTCGTCGGACCCCTCCCAATGTCCCAGGGGAAGAAGAGGAACATTCCGGTAGTGACGGACCTCTTTACAAAATGGGTGGAGGCGTTCGCTATAGGAGGTGCGCGAACCGGAACCATTCTCCAGATCATAGAAGAACAAGTTTTCCACCGATTTGGCTACCCAAAGGTGATTATCTCTGATAATGGGCCACAATTTCGATCCCGCAAATGGAAGGAACAATGCCGCCAATGGAATATCGCCGCCTACTACACTCCGGTGTATCATCCTCAGGCAAACCCGACGGAGAGGAGGAACCAGGAGGTTAAGAAGTGTCTACGTATTTGTATGCAAGGGCAACCGGGAAATAAATGGACACAACACCTCCAACCAATTCTTCTGGAGCTGCGGAGTCACGCTAACGCGGCCACCGGCTACACACCTGCGAGGGCACTTCTGGGCTATGAGATTCCACATCCTGGCGAACAACAAATCCCTCTAACCGCCCCAGTCACCGCGCCAGCCCACGAAGGTCGCGAACAGCGGCTCGACAATATTCGAAGTCACCAACTCCGTTATGTTCGTCGTTACAACCAACCGGACGAGGCACCTCGATTCACAAGAGGACAGCACGTGATGATTCGAAACCATCCTATCTCGGATGCGAATAATCCCGCAGGTTTCGCGCTTAAGTGGTTAGGCCCTTACAGGATCCGCGAAGTGGTGTCTGATCGCGTGTACCGTATCAACCGCGATGGACAAACTGTTCGAGTCCACGCCAATGACATCCGGCCTGCACCCCGACCAGCCGCCCATGCCCAACCACGCAGACATCGCCCAGAATCACCATCACCGCCTGCCTCTCCGGAGCCCCTCATGACAGAAGCAGACGATCCTGCCATGCCCGGCCCATCCACCCGTAACGCCTGATATGACACGACCGTAGCATGTGTGTGCATCAGACTGTCTAATTTCCGTAAGAGTGTGATGTTTCCCCAAAGTGCCTTTCCCGCGATATAGACGCTGTTTCCCCGGGATAAGAGACGCTTATTTGTCACCATTTTCACCAGTGCTGTACAGAAACTAACATTTAGTGACGCGAGGCGTAATACCCCAGTGCATTGTGCGAGTTCAAAACAGCAACGTTAGGTGAACAAATCAATATAGACACTCTCCAACCGCCGGGGCTTTGTGACCCCGGACAGTTTTAAGTATACACAATACAGACACTCTATAAAAGCCTTGTGCACCTGGATAGTGCTAAATATTAAATATTAGTACAAGTGTACATAAACAACATCACTTGTAAATAGACATTTTTTTTTTCGTGTGTATTCCACCCTACGGAATGAGGGTGCCACCCAGGCACGTTCCGTGACGCCGGACGGTGACGCTTTCTCCACCGTCTCTACGCTGGCGATACATGCATTGAAAAAGGCCTCAGAATTCAAGGCGTCAAGGCATATCATCGTCCAATCGCCAGCCTACTGACAATGGGCAGTAGAGTCAACTCCAGCGAGTTACCCATTGTGGCGCCCACATAATTCGTCGCTACAGAGCCGCCTGAGGAACGTCCGTTCCCCGCGGCCCGACAAAAGCAGCTAGAATCTTCCGACACGGGATAAGCCACTGCAAGTCCTCGAGATTCTGAGCTGAAGAGGTGGCCTCTACGAGGACCCATTTCCTGCGGAGACAGCCATTACCTGCAGCCCCCTTGCTGCCCTTGACCGACAACATGGCGACCTGATCGAGCGCAGGGGCTCTTATTACCATAGAGCCCACGGAACTGGTGTAAGACGTCCCAATCTCCGTACACCGCAACATGGGAAGGATCCGCCTTGCCGATTAAGTAAATGAGATCGTCATGATAATTCGTATAACGAACCTCACCTGTTGTGTGATTTCATTGTTCTTGTGTCATTTGTATATACTGTTTCTACTGTCAATGTATGTCGTTGTGCATATTCCGCGAATCTTGATGGATTGCGAACTTCACTCATTTTTACGGGGCCGAATTGTTATCGGCGTTCTACCGGGAACGCCATAACAATGCTTATTCAAATATTTCTTTCAAACCGCGCGCTTTTAATTATCATATTTTTATATCTCAGTTGTTTCATAAGCATTTTTTTTGTTGTTATTAAAAATTAGTTACGTTCGTAATACATACATTGACACAACGTATATTAATCATGTAAAGAATAGGTATGTTAACTTTAAGCTTCGTAAGGTTAGGAAATTAAGGGCATATGAGTAAGTCTTTCGTGAGGATCTGCTACCTGGCTAATTATGCGTACCCACGTCCGAACCCATGGACGAGCGCTAGATGGCCATGCGAACGCGGCCCAAACGATTTGGGGGCTTAGGACACGGCCATAAATGACGCCCACCAAAATCTGCCACCCAGATGGACAATTCCGAATAACGAGATTTTGGGGCAGTACAGCGCAAATATTTTGCACATCTTGGGCCAATAAAACGATTTGGAAATGCGAGGCCCTTTGTCCAAATTCGGAGAAACATAGACAAAGGAGCCTTCGCTGCTTCCAACCGAAAAGGCCCAAATCGTTTTATGGCCCAACACCAATAAATTCTAAATGACCAAATTCGATCCGAGCGCGTATTACGCGAATTACGCCGCGGATCAAGTCGCGATCCCAACAAGGGCACACAATTCGAGGAGGTCACATGACGACGCGTCGAACGATACCTCACACGTGGGTAATTCGCATACGGGTAGTAGATTGCCACGAATCACGAGTGATGGACCTCATATGCACAGATGTATAGTACACATATAGTTAGCTAGCGTTGGATAGGTTAAATAGAATTAGGTCTCCATTCCTTTCGTTATAGGTAACTTTTAGAATAAGATTAGGTTTATTTTGTACTCAAATTGCTACCCGTAGTGTCACCTGGTAGAGGGTGAGTGAACACAACTGCCCCTACCACTTGCCAAAAAGTCCGTCGGGTACCCGATAATAAAACTAGACGGGGTAGTCGAGGAAGGGACAGTTCAGTTCGATTATTGCTATCAACAACACGTTGTTTTTTTTATTTTGTTTTCTTTGAGACGGAATAAGTTTTAGCTGTAAATTCACAGTTTTTTTGTTAGTTTGACCAGTGTCAATATCGTATCCGCGTGTGTATGTATAGCCCGCGATATCCCACCCTTATACCATTGTATCATTGTTGTATCTATTTTTATTGTTAATGTAATTTTGTTGGTTTTGTTTGTTTTTTTTTCACGGTAATAAAAAGTCAGTCTTTACCAGACATTTCTTTTTTTGTGCTTTAACTTATAAAATAGCAATACATCATTCCCTACCCTTTACCCTGAGTGCGCCAAGCAGCCACCGCCGCAAGAACAAGGTAAGTCCAATTTATAATTTCTCTCTCGTGCGTTATTTTGTTTTTTTGGTATTATTTTTTCTTTTGTGTGTTCCTTCTGTTTAATTTTCTGTCTTGTGCTCTCCACCGCTAGTCGATAGTTCAGGAAGGGGGCCAAGCGAATTATTGTTTTTTTTTTATCATTTATAACAATCTTATCAGTTTGCTCCCTGAATGTAACAGCACCTAAGTGCAACACATGTTTTCAGCATGCTTTTGGTCATATAAACACTATTTCATTAAAATAGAATTGACTTTATGCATTGTTAATGAAAAAATTGAAATTTCATTTAATAAATAAATCAAATTTAATTTTCGCAATGATCCTAATGGCTAGCACCTAAGTGCGACACATGTTTTCGGCATGCTTTTGGTCATATAAACACTATTTTATTAAAATATATTTGACTTTATGCATTGTTAATGAAAAAATTGAAATTTCATTTAATAAATAAATCAAATTTAATTTTCGCAATGATCCTAATGGCTAGCACCTAAGTGCGACCCATGTTTTCGGTATGCTTTTGGTCATATAAACACTATTTTTTTAAAATAGATTTGACTTTATGCATTGTTAATGAAAAAATGGAAATTTCATTTAATAAATAAATCAAATTTAATTTTCGCAATGATCCTAATGGCTGGCACCTAAGTGCGACACATGTTTTCGGCATGCTTTTGGTCATATAAACACTATTTCATTATAATAGATTTGACTTTTAACATTGTTAATGAAAAAAATGAAATTTCATTTAATAAATAAATTAAATTTAATTTTCGCAATGATCCTAATTGCTGGCACCTAAGTGCGACACATGTTTTCGGCATGCTTTTGGTCATATAAACACTATTTCATTTAAATAGATTTGACTTTCATTGTTAATGAAAAAATTGAAATTTCATTGAATAAATTAATTAAATTTAATTTTCGCAATGATCCTAATAGCTAGCACCCAAGTGCGACACATGTTTTCGGCATGCTTTTGGTCATGTAAACACTATTTTATTAAAATAGATTTGATTTTATGCATTGTTAATGAAAAAATTGAAATTTCATTTAATAAATAAATCAAATTTAATTTTCGCGATGATCCTAATGGCTGGCACCTAAGTGCGACACATGTTTTCGGCATGCTTTTGGTCATATAAACACTATTTCATTATAATAGATTTGACTTTTAACATTGTTAATGAAAAAAATGAAATTTCATTTAATAAATAAATTAAATTTAATTTTCGCAATGATCCTAATTACTGGCACCTAAGTGCGACACATGTTTTCGGCATGCTTTTGGTCATATAAACACTATTTCATTATAATAGATTTGACTTTTAACATTGTTAATGAAAAAAATGAAATTTCATTTAATAAATAAATCAAATTTAATTTTCGCAATGATCCTAATGGCTGGCACCTAAGTGCGACACATGTTTTCGGCATGCTTTTGGTCATATAAACACTATTTCATTATAATAGATTTGACTTTTAACATTGTTAATGAAAAAAATGAAATTTCATTTAATAAATAAATTAAATTTAATTTTCGCAATGATCCTAATTGCTGGCACCTAAGTGCGACACATGTTTTCGGCATGCTTTTGGTCATATAAACACTATTTCATTTAAATAGATTTGACTTTATGCATTGTTAATGAAAAAATTGAAATTTCATTGAATAAATTAATTAAATTTAATTTTCGCAATGATCCTAATAGCTAGCACCTAAGTGCGACAGATGTTTATGGCATGCTTTTGGTCATATAAACACTATTTCATTTAAATAGATTTGACTTTATGCATTGTTAATGAAAAAATTGAAATTTCATTGAATAAATTAATTAAATTTAATTTTCGCAATGATCCTAATTGCTGGCACCTAAGTGCGACACATGTTTTCGGCATGCTTTTGGTCATATAAACACTATTTCATTTAAATAGATTTGACTTTATGCATTGTTAATGAAAAAATTGAAATTTCATTGAATAAATTAATTAAATTTAATTTTCGCAATGACCCTAATAGCTAACACCTAAGTGCGACACATGTTTTCGGCATGCTTTTGGTCATATAAACACTATTTTATTAAAATAGATTTGACTTTATGCATTGTTAATGAAAAAATTTAAATTTCATTTAATAAATAAATCTAATTTAATTTTCGCAATGATCCTAATGGCTAGCACCTAACTGCGATACTTGTTTTCTGCATGTTTTTGGTCATATAAACACTATTTCATTATAATAGATTTGACTTTTAACATTGTTAATGAAAAAAATGAAATTTCATTTAATAAATACATTAAATTTAATTTTCGCAATGATCCTAATAGCTGGCACCTAAGTGCGACACATGTTTTCAGCATGCTTTTGGTCATGTAAACACTATTTTATTTAATTAGATTTAAGTTTTAACATTTTTAATGAAAAAAATGAAATTTCATTTAATACATAAATTTAATTTAATTTTCGCAATGATCCTAATGGCTAGCACCTAAGTGCGACACATGTTTTCGGTATGCTCTAGGTCATATAAACACTATTTCATTATAATAGATTTGACTTTTAACATTGTTAATGAAAAAAATGAAATTCCATTCAATAAATAAATCAAATTTAATTTTCGCAATGATCCTAATGGCTAGCACCTAACTGCGATACTTGTTTTCTGCATGTTTTTGGTCATATAAACACTATTTCATTATAATAGATTTGACTTTTAACATTGTTAATGAAAAAAATGAAATTTCATTTAATAAATAAATTAAATTTAATTTTCGCAATGATCCTAATAGCTAGCACCTAAGTGCGACCCATGTTTTCGGCATGCTTTTGGTCATATAAACACTATTTTATTAAAATAGATTTGACTTTATGCATTGTTAATGAAAAAACAGAAATATCATATAATAAATAAATTAAATTTAATTTTCGCTATGATCCTAATAGCAAGCACCCAAGTGCCACATAAGTTTTCGGCATGCTTTTGGTCGTATAAACACTATTTCATTATAATAGATTTGACTTTTAGCATTGTTAATGAAAAAAATGAAATTTCATTTAATAAATAAATTAAATTTAATTTTCGCAAGGATCCAAACAGCTAGCACCTAAGTGCTACACATTTTTTCGGCATGCTTCTGGTCATATAAACACTATTTTATTAAAATAGATTTGACTTAATGCATTGTTAATGAAAAAATTGAAATTTAATTTAATAAATAAATTTAATTTAATTTTCGCAATGATCCTAATAGCCAGCACCTAAGTGCGACAGATGTGTTCGGCATGCTTTTGGTCATAATAAAACTATTTCATTAAAATAGATTTGACTTTATGCATTGTTAATGAAAAAATTGAAATTTCATTTAATAAATAAATAAAATTTAATTTTCGCAATGATCCTAATGGCTAGCACCTAAGTGCGACACATGTTTTCAGCATGCTTTTGGTCGTATAAACATGATTTCCATAAAATAGATTTGACTTTATGCATTGTTAATGAAAAAATTTAAATTTCATTTAATAAATTAATTAAATTTAATTTTCGCAATGATCCTAATAGCTAGCACCTAAGTGCGACACATGTTTTCGGCATGCTTTTGGTCATATAAACACTATTTCATTAAAATAGATTTGACTTAATGCATTGTTAATGAAAAAATTCAAATTTCATTTAATAAATAAATTAAATTTAGTTTTCGCAATGATCCGAATAGCCAGCACCTAAGTGCAACAGATGTGTTCGGCATGCTTTTGGTCATATTAAAACTATTTCATTAAAATAGATTTGACTTTATGCATTGTTAATGAAAAAATTGAAATTTCATTTAATAAATAAATCAAATTTAATTTTCGCAATGATCCTAAAGGCTAGCACCTAAGTGCGACACATGTTTTCGGCATGCTCTTGGTCATATAAACACTATTTTATTAAAATAGATTTGACTTTATGCATTGTTAATGAAAAAATTTAAATTTCATTTAATAAATAAATCTAATTTAAATAAAACAGTTTCTTTGTTAATATCACACTTTATTGTTTAGTGACTCGAGTTTCGATCATAAGCTGATCATTTTCAAACTTAAAGTAAATTAAATTACAATAAACACACGTATTTATGCGGAATGGAATAAGGAGGAGAATACTAGGTCGACCTGGTCGTTAATTATGGGGAAGTCCGGATTACGCTTCGCTTTGTGGATTTCTAGGGATTCGAGTAGGTCCATTTTCGGGCCTTTTTCTGCGAAGTGGATTATTTCAAGTACATCATCTTCAAAAGTATGTCGGTTCTCAATTAGGTGGTTCGCGAATGTTGAATTATTTTGGTGTAATCGGAAGGATCTTAAATGTTCTTTTAATCTGATTTTAAAGTTACGACCAGATTGCCCTATGTACACTCCTTTACAATCTTTGCATGTTAGTTTATAAATGCCTGATCTTTCTAATTTATCTATCGGAGTTTTGGAATTAAAAATAGAGTTACAAATTTGGTTCGTTGTTTTAAATGCTACATTGATATCATGTTTTTTTAGAATATTG
Organism: Ocypus olens; assembly: GCA_910593695.2. Lineage (NCBI taxonomy): Eukaryota > Metazoa > Arthropoda > Insecta > Coleoptera > Staphylinidae > Ocypus > Ocypus olens. The sequence goes on from OU343060.1 coordinate 38,726,163, forward strand.
CGTATTTTTTGGCTAACTTCACCAAAAAATGTTAAGTTAGCCAAAAAATACGCAATATTCTAAAAAAACATGATATCAATGTAGCATTTAAAACAACGAACCAAATTTGTAACTCTATTTTTAATTCCAAAACTCCGATAGATAAATTAGAAATAGAGTTACAAATTTGGTTCGTTGTTTTAAATGCTACATTGATATCATGTTTTTTTAGAATATTGCGTATTTTTTGGCTAACTTCACCAAAAAATGCGCAATATTCTAAAAAAACATGATATCAATGTAGCATTTAAAACAACGAACCAAATTTGTAACTCTATTTTTAATTCCAAAACTCCGATAGATAAATTAGAAAGATCAGGCATTTATAAACTAACATGCAAAGATTGTAAAGGAGTGTACATAGGGCAATCTGGTCGTAACTTTAAAATCAGATTAAAAGAACATTTAAGATCCTTCCGATTACACCAAAATAATTCAACATTCGCGAACCACCTAATTGAGAACCGACATACTTTTGAAGATGATGTACTTGAAATAATCCACTTCGCAGAAAAAGGCCCGAAAATGGACCTACTCGAATCCCTAGAAATCCACAAAGCGAAGCGTAATCCGGACTTCCCCATAATTAACGACCAGGTCGACCTAGTATTCTCCTCCTTATTCCATTCCGCATAAATACGTGTGTTTATTGTAATTTAATTTACTTTAAGTTTGAAAATGATCAGCTTATGATCGAAACTCGAGTCACTAAACAATAAAGTGTGATATTAACAAAGAAACTGTTTTATTTAAAGTTCCAAAATGTATCACGAAGTTAACGCCTCAACCATCAATCAATTAAATCTAATTTAATTTTCGCAATGATCCTAATGGCTGGCACCTAAGTGCGACACATGTTTTCAGCATGCTTTTGGTCATGTAAAACTATTTTATTTAATTAAATTTGAGTTTTAACATTGTTAATGGAAAAATTGAAATTTAATTTAATAAATAAATTTAATTTAATTTTCCCAATGATCCTAATAGCTAGCACCTAAGTGCGACACATGTTTTCGGCATGCTTTTGGTCATATAAACACTATTTCATTAAAATAGATTTGACTTTTATCATTGTTATTGAAAAAATTGAAATTTTATTTAATAAATATATTTAATTTAATTTTCCCAATGATTCTAATAGCCAGCACCTAAGTGCGACACATGTTTTCGGCATGCTTTTGGTCAAATAAACACTATTTCATTATAATAGATTTGACTTTTAACATTGTTAATGAAAAAAATGAAATTTCATTTAATAAATAAATCAAATATTATTTTCGCAATGATCCTAATGGCTAGCACCTAAGTGCAACACATGTTTTCGGCATGCTTTTGGTCATATAAACACTATTTCATTAAAATAGATTTGACTTTTAACATTGTTATTGAAAAAATTGAAATTTTATTTAATAAATAAATTAAATTTAATTTTCCCAATGATTCTAATAGCCAGCACCTAAGTGCGACACATGTTTTCAGCATGCTTTTGGTCATGTAAACACCATTTTATTTAATTAAATTTGAGTTTTAACATTGTTAATGGAAAAATTGAAATTTAATTTAATAAATAAATTAAATTTAATTTTCCCAATGATCCTAATAGCTAGCACCTAAGTGCGACACATGTTTTCGGCATGCTTTTGATCATATAAACACTATTTCATTAAAATAGATTTGACTTTTATCATTGTTATTGAAAAATTTGAAATTTTATTTAATAAATAAATTAAATTTTAATTTTCCCAATGATTCTAATAGCCAGCACCTAAGTGCGACACATGTTTTCGGCATGCTTTTGGTCAAATAAACACTATTTCATTATAATAGATTTGAGTTTTAACATTGTTAATGAAAAAAATGAAATTTCATTTAATAAATAAATCAAATATTATTTTCGCAATGATCCTAATGGCTAGCACCTAAGTGCAACACATGTTTTCGGCATGCTTTTGGTCATATAAACACTATTTCATTAAAATAGATTTGACTTTATGCATTGTTAATGAAAAAATTGAAATTTCATTTAATAAATAAATTAAATTTAATTTTCCCAATGATTCTAATAGCCAGCACCTAAGTGCGACCCATGTTTTCGGCATGCTTTTGGTCATATAAACACTATTTTATTAAAATAGATTTGACTTTATGCATTGTTAATGAAAAAATTGAAATTTCATTTAATAAATAAATCAAATTTAATTTTCGCAATGATCCTAATGGCTAGCACCTAAGTGCGACCCATGTTTTTGGCATGCTTTTGGTCATATAAACACTATTTTATTAAAATAGATTTGACTTTATGCATTGTTAATGAAAAAATTGAAATTTCATTTAATAAATAAATGAAATTTAATTTTCGCAATGATCCTAATAGCTAGCACCCAAGTGCGACCCATGTTTTCGGCATGCTTTTGGTCATATAAACACTATTTTATTAAAATAGATTTGACTTTATGCATTGTTAATGAAAAAATTGAAATTTCGTTTAATAAATAAATGAAATTTAATTTTCGCAATGATCCTAATAGCTGGCACCTAAGTGCGACTCATGTTTTCGGCATGCTTTTGGTCATATAAACACTATTTCATTTAAATAGATTTGACTTTATGCATTGTTAATGAAAAAATTGAAATTTCATTTAATAAATAAATCAAATTTAATTTTCGCAATGATCCTAATGGCTAGCACCTAAGTGCGACACATGTTTTCGGCATGCTTTTGCTCATATAAACACTATTTTATTTAAATATATTTGACTTTATGCATTGTTAATGAAAAAATTGAAATTTCGTTTAATAAATAAATGAAATTTAATTTTCGCAATGATCCTAATAGCTGGCACCTAAGTGCGACCCATGTTTTCGGCATGCTTTTGGTCATATAAACACTATTTCATTTAAATAGATTTGACTTTATGCATTGTTAATGAAAAAATTGAAATTTCATTGAATAAATAAATTAAATTTAATTTTCGCAATGATCCTAATAGCTAGCACCTAAGTGCGACCCATGTTTTCGGCATGCTTTTGGTCATATAAACACTATTTTATTAAAATAGATTTGACTTTATGCATTGTTAATGAAAAAATTGAAATTTCGTTTAATAAATAAATGAAATTTAATTTTCGCAATGATCCTAATAGCTGGCACCTAAGTGCGACCCATGTTTTCGGCATGCTTTTGGTCATATAAACATTATTTCATTTAAATAGATTTGACTTTATGCATTGTTAATGAAAAAATTGAAATTTCATTGAATAAATTAATTAAATTTAATTTTCGCAATGATCCTAATAGCTAGCACCTAAGTGCGACCCATGTTTTCGGCATGCTTTTGGTCATATAAACACTATTTTATTAAAATAGATTTGACTTTATGCATTGTTAATGAAAAAATTGAAATTTCGTTTAATAAATAAATGAAATTTAATTTTCGCAATGATCCTAATAGTTAGCACCTAAGTGCGACACATGTTTTCGGCATGCTTTTGGTCATATAATTACTATTTTATTAAAATAGATTTGACTTTATGCATTGTTAATGAAAAAATTGAAATTTCGTTTAATAAATAAATGAAATTTAATTTTCGCAATGATCCTAATAGCTGGCACCTAAGTGCGACCCATGTTTTCGGCATGCTTTTGGTCATATAAACACTATTTCATTTAAATAGATTTGACTTTATGCATTGTTAATGAAAAAATTGAAATTTCATTGAATAAATTAATTAAATTTAATTTTCGCAATGATCCTAATAGCTAGCACCTAAGTGCGACCCATGTTTTCGGCATGCTTTTGGTCATATAAACACTATTTTATTAAAATAGATTTGACTTTATGCATTGTTAATGAAAAAATTGAAATTTCGTTTAATAAATAAATGAAATTTAATTTTCGCAATGATCCTAATAGCTAGCACCTAAGTGCGACACATGTTTTCGGCATGCTTTTGGTCATATAATTACTATTTTATTAAAATAGATTTGACTTTATGCATTGTTAATGAAAAAATTGAAATTTCGTTTAATAAATAAATGAAATTTAATTTTCGCAATGATCCTAATAGCTAGCACCTAAGTGCGACCCATGTTTTCGGCATGCTTTTGGTCATATAAACACTATTTTATTTAAATATATTTGACTTTATGCATTGTTAATGAAAAAATTGAAATTTCGTTTAATAAATAAATGAAATTTAATTTTCGCAATGATCCTAATAGCTAGCACCTAAGTGCGACACATGTTTTCGGCATGCTTTTGGTCATATAATTACTATTTTATTAAAATAGATTTGACTTTATGCATTGTTAATGAAAAAATTGAAATTTCATTTAATAAATAAATCAAATTTAATTTTCGCAATGATCCTAATGGCTGGCACCTAAGTGCGACTCATGTTTTCGGCATGCTTTTGGTCATATAAACACTATTTCATTTAAATAGATTTGACTTTACGCATTGTTAATGAAAAAATTGAAATTTCATTGAATAAATTAATTAAATTTAATTTTCGCAATGATCCTAATAGCTAGCACCTAAGTGCGACACATGTTTTCGGCATGCTTTTGGTCATATAAACACTATTTTATTAAAATAGATTTGACTTTATGCATTGTTAATGAAAAAATTGAAATTTCGTTTAATAAATAAATTAAATTTAATTTTCGCAATGATCCTAATAGCTGGCACCTAAGTGCGACTCATGTTTTCGGCATGCTTTTGGTCATATAAACACTATTTCATTTAAATAGATTTGACTTTATGCATTGTTAATGAAAAAATTGAAATTTCATTGAATAAATTAATTAAATTTAATTTTCGCAATGATCCTAAAGGCTAGCACCTAAGTGCGACACATGTTTTCGGCATGTTTTTGGTCAAATAAACACTATTTCATTATAATAGGTTTGACTTTTAACATTGTTAATGAAAAAAATGAAATTCCATTTAATAAATAAATCAAATTTAATTTTCGCAATGATCCTAATGGCTAGCACCTAAGTGCGATACATGTTTTCGGCATGTTTTTGGTCATATAAAACCCTATTTTATTATAATAGATTTGACTTTTAACATTGTTAATGAAAAAAATGAAATTCCATTTAATAAATAAATCAAATTTAATTTTCGCAATGATCCTAATGGCTAGCACCTAAGTGCGACACATGTTTTTGGCATGCTTTAGGTCATATAAATACTATTTCATTATAATAGATTTGACTTATAACATTGTTAATGAAAAAAATGAAATTCCATTTAATAAATAAATCAAATTTAATTTTCGCAATGATCCTAATGGCTAGCACCTAAGTGCGATACATGTTTTCGGCATGTTTTTGGTCATATAAAACCCTATTTTATTATAATAGATTTGACTTTTAACATTGTTAATGAAAAAAATGAAATTCCATTTAATAAATAAATCAAATTTTATTTTCGCAATGATCCTAATGGCTAGCACCTAATTGCGATACATGTTTTCGGCATGTTTTTGGTCATATAAACACTATTTCATTATAATAGATTTGACTTTTAACATTGTTAATGAAAAAAATGAAATTTCATTTAATAAATAAATTAAATTTAATTTTCGCAATGATCCTAATAGCTGGCACCTAAGTGCGACACATGTTTTCAGCATGCTTTTGGTCATGTAAACACTATTTTATTTAATTAGATTTAAGTTTTAACATTCTTAATGAAAAAAATGAAATTTCATTTAATAAATAAATTAAATTTAATTTTCGCAATGATCCTAATGGCTAGCACCTAAGTGCGACACATGTTTTTGGCATGCTTTAGGTCATATAAACACTATTTCATTATAATAGATTTGACTTTTAACATTGTTAAAGAAAGAAATGAAATTCCATTTAATAAATAAATTAAATTTAATTTTCGCAATGATCCTAATGGCAAGCACCTAAGTGCGATACATGTTTTCTGCATGTTTTTGGTCATATAAACACTATTTCATTATAATAGATTTGACTTTTAACATTGTTAATGAAAAAAATGAAATTTCATTTAATAAATAAATTAAATTTAATTTTCGCAATGATCCTAATAGCTAGCACCTAAGTGCGACCCGTGTTTTCGGCATGCTTTTGGTGATATAAACACTATTTTATTAAATCAGATTTGAGTTTTAACATTGTTAATGGAAAAATTGAAATTTCATTTGATAATAAATTAAATTTAATTTTCCCAATGATCCTAATAGCCAGCACCTAAGTGCGACACATGTTTTCGGCATGCTTTTGGTCAAATAAACACTATTTTATTAAAATAGATTTGACTTTATGCATTGTTAATGAAAAAATTAAAATTTCATTTAATAAATAAAATAAATTTAATGTTCGCAACTAACCTTATGGCCAGCACCTAAGTGCGACACATGTTTTCAGCATGCTTTTGGTCGTATAAACACGATTTCCATAAAATAGATTTGACTTTATGCATTGTTAATGAAAAAATTGAAATTTCATTTAATAAACTAATTAAATTTAATTTTCGCAATGATCCTAATAGCTAGCACCTAAGTGCGACACATGTTTTCGGCATGCTTTTGGTCATATAAACACTATTTAATTAAAATTGATTTGACTTAATGCATTGTTAATGAAAAAATTGAAATTTCATTTAATAAATAAATTAAATTTAGTTTTCGCAATGAACCTAATAGCCAGCACCTAAGTGCAACAGATGTGTTCGGCATGCTTTTGGTCATATTAAAACTATTTCATTAAAATAGATTTGACTTTATGCATTGTTAATGAAAAAATTGAAATTTCATTTAATAAATAAATCAAATTTAATTTTCGCAATGATCCTAAAGGCTAGCACCTAAGTGCGACACATATTTTCGGCATGCTTTTGGTCATATAAACACGATTTCAAGAAAATAGATTTGACTTAATGCATTGTTAATAAAAAATAGAAATTTCAGTTAATAAATAAATTTAATTTAATTTTCGCAATGATCCTAATGGCTGGCACCGAAGTGCGACACATGTTTTCGGCATGCTTTTGGTCATATAAACACTAATTTATTAAAATATAATTGACTTTATACATTGTTAATGAAAAAATTAAAATTTCATTTAATTAATAAATTAAATTACTTTTCGCAAAGATCCTAATGGCTAGCACCTAAGTGCGACAAATTTTTACGGCATGCTTTTGGTCATATAAACACTATTTCAATGAAATATATTTGACTTTATGCATTGTTAATGAAAAAATTAAAATTTCATTTAATTAATATATTAAATTTAATTTTCGCAATGATCCTAAAGGCTAGCACCTAAGTGCGACACATATTTTCGGCATACTTTTGGTCATATAAACACGATTTCAATAAAAATAGATTTGACTTAATGCATTGTTAACAAAAAAAATAGAAATTTCATTTAATAAATAAATTGAATTTAATTTTCGCAATGATCCTAACGGCTAGCACCGAAGTGCGACACATGTTTTCGGCATGGTTTTGGTCATATAAACACTATTTTATTAAAATAGATTTGACTTTATGTATTGTTAATAAAAAAATAGAAATTTCATTCAATAAATAAATTAAATTTAATTTTCTCAATGATCCTAACAGCTAGCAGCTAAGTGCGACATATGTTTTCGGCATGCTTTTGGTCATATAAACAATATTTTATTAAAATAGATTTGACTTTATGCATTGTTAATGAAAAAATTTAAATTTCATTTAAAAAATAAATTAAATTTATATTTCGCAAAAATCCTAATAGCTAGCACCTAAGTTCGACATATGATTACGGCTTTCTTCTGGTCATACAAACACCATTTCATTAAAATAAATTTGACTTTATGCATAACAAATGAAAAAAATGAAATTTCATTTAATAAATAAATTAAATTTAATTTTCGCAATGATCCTAATAGCTAGCACCTAAGTGCGACACATATTTTCGGGATGCTTTTGGTCATATAAACACTATGTCACTAAAAGAGATTTGACTTTATGCATTGTTAATGTAAAAATTGAAACTTCATTTCATAAATAAATTTAATTTAATTTTCGCAATGATCCTAATAGCTAGCACCTAAGTGCGACACATGTTTTCGGCATGCTTTTGGTCTAATAAACACGATTTCATTAAAATAGATTTGACTTAATGCATTGTTAATGAAAAAATTGAAATTTTATTTAATAAATAAATTAAATTGAATTTTCGCAATGATCCCAGTAGCTAGCACCTAAGTGCGACACATGTTTTCGGCATGCTTTTGGTCATATAAACACGATTACTTAAAAATAGATCTGACTTTATGCATTGTTAATGCAAAAACAGAAATTTCATTTAATAAATAAATTAAATTTAATTTTCGCAATGATCCTAATGGCCAGCACCTAAGTGCGACACATGTTTTCCGCATGATTTTGGTCATATAAACACGATTTCATTAAAATAGATTTGACTTTATGCATTATTAATGAAAAAATGGAAATTTCATTTAATAAATTAATTAATTTTAATTTTCGCAATGATCCTAATAGCTAGCACCTAAGCGCGACACATTTTTTCCGCATGGTTTTGGTCATATAAACACTATTTTATTAAAATAGATTTGACTTTATGCATTGTCAATGCAAAAATAGAAATTTCATTTAATAAATAAATTAAATTTAATTTTCGCAATGATCCTTATGGCTAGCACCTAAGCGCGAGACATTTTTTCCGCATGCTTTTGGTCATATAAACACTGTATTATTAAAATGGATTTGACTTTATGCATTGTTAATGCAAAAATAGAAATTTCATTTAATAAATAAATTAAATTTAATTTTCGCAATGATCCTAATGGCTAGCACCTAAGTGCGACACATGTTTTCCGCATGCTTTTGGTCATATTAACACGATTTCATTAAAATAGATTTGACTTTATGCATTGTTAATGAAAAAATTGAAATTTCAATTAATAAATAGATTAAATTTAATTTTCGCAATGATCCTAATAGCTAGCACCTAAGTGCGACACATGTTTTCCGCATGCTTTTGGTCAAATAAACACGATTTAATTAAAACAGATTTGACTTTATGCATTGTTAATGAAAAAATTGAAACTTCATTTTTTAAATAAATTAAATTTAATTTTCGCAATGATCCTAACAGATAGCACCTAAGTGCGACACATGTTTTCGGCAAGCTTTTGGTCATTTAAACACTATTTTATAAAAATTGATTTGACTTTATGCTTTGTTAATAAAAAAATTGAAATTTCATTTAATAAATAAATTAAATTTAATTTTCGCAATGATCCTAAAGGCAAGCACCCAAGTGCGACACATGTTTTCCGCATGCTTTTGGTCATATTAACACGATTTCATTAAAATAAATTTGACTTTATGCATTGTTAATGAAAAAATTGAAATTTCAATTAATAAATAGATTAAATTTAATTTTCGCAATGATCCTAATGGCTAGCACCTAAGTGCAACACTTGTGTTCGGCATGATTTTGGTCATATAAACACTATTTCATTAAAATGGATTTGACTTTATGCATTGTTAATGAAAAAATAGAAATTTCATATAATAAATAAATTAAAATTAATTTTCGCAATGATCCTTATAGCTTGCACCTGAGTGCGACTCATGTTTTCGGCATGCTTTTGCTCATATAAACACGACTTATTTAAAATAGATTTGACTTTATGCATTGTTAATAAAAAAATAGAAATTTCATTTATTAAACAAATTAAATTTAATTTTCGCAATGATCCAAACAGCTAGCACCTAAGTGCCACACACGTTTTCGGCATGCTTTCGGTCATATAAACACTGTTTAATTAAAATAGATTTGACTTTATGCATTGTTAATGAAAAAATAAAAATTTCATATAATAAATAAATTAAAATTAATTTTCGCAATGATCCTAATAGCTTGCACATAAGTGCGACTCATGTTTTCGGCATGCATTTGCTCATTTAAACACGATTTAATTAAACTAGAATTGACTTCATGCATTGTTAATGAAAAAAAATAGAAATTTCATTTAATAAATAAATTGAATTTAATTTTCGCAATGATCTTAATAGCTAGCACCTAAGTGCAACACATGTTTTCGGCATGCTTTTGGTCATATAAACACGATTTCATTAAAATGGATTTGACTTTATGCATTGTTAATGAAAAAATAGAAATTTCATATAATAAATAAAATAAATTTAATTTTCGCAATGATCCTAATAGACTGCACCTAAGTGCGACTCATGTTTTCGGCATGCTTTTGCTCATATAAACACAATTTATTTAAAATAGATTTGACTTTATGCATTGTTAATGAAAAAATTGAAATTTCATTTAATAAATAAAGAAAATTTAATTTTCGCAATGATCCTAATAGCTAGCACCTAAGTGCGACACATGTTTTCGGCATGCTTTTGGTCATATAAACACGATTTAATCAGAAAGGATTTGACTTTATGCATTGTTTATGCAAAAATAGAAATTTAATTTAGTAAATAAATTGAATTTAATTTTCGCAATGATCCTAATGGCAAGCACCTAAGTGCGACACATGTTTTCCGCATGCTTTTGGTCATATAAACACTATTTTACTAAAATAGATTTGACTTTATGCATTGTTAATGAAAAAATTGAAATTTCATTTAATAAATAAAGAAAATTTAATTTTCGCAATGATCCTAATAGCTAGCACCTAAGTGCGACACATGTTTTCGGCATGCTTTTGGTCATATAAACACGATTTAATCAGAAAGGATTTGACTTTATGCATTGTTTATGCAAAAATAGAAATTTAATTTAGTAAATAAATTAAATTTAATTTTCGCAATGATCCTGATGGCTTGCAACTAAGTGCGACACATGTTTACGGCATTCTTTTGGTCATATAAACACTATTTCATTAAAATAAATTTGACTTTATGCATTGTTAATGAAAAAATTAAAATTTCGTTTAATTAATAAATTAAATTTAATTTTCGCAATGATCCTAATGGCTAGTACCTAAGTGCGACACATGTTTTCGGCATGCTCTTGGTCGTATAAACACTATTTCATAAAAATAGATTTGACTTTATGCATTGTTAATAAAAAAATTGAATTTTCATTTAATAAATAAATTTAATTTAATTTTCGCAATGATCCTAATAGCTAGCATCTAAGTGCGACACACGTTTTCGGCATGCTTATGGTCGTATAAACACGATTTTAATCAAATAAATTCGACTTTATGCATTGTTGATGAACAAATTGAAATTTCATTTAATAACTAAATTTAATTTAATTTTCGCAATGATCCTAATAGCCAGCACCCAAGTGCGACACATGTGTTCAGCATGCTTTTCGTCATATAAACACTATTTTATTAAAATAGATTCGACAATAAGCATTGTTAATGAAAAAATTGAAATTTCATTTAAAAAATAAATTAAATTTAATTTTCGCAATGATCCTAATGGCTAGCACCTAAGTGCGACACATGTTTTCAACATGATTTTGATAATATAAACACTATTTAAGGAAAATAGCTTTGACTTTATGCATTGGTTATGAAAAAATTGAAATTTCATTTAATAAATAAATTAAATTTAATTTTCGCAATGATCCTAATAGCTAGCACCTAAGTGCGACACATGTTTTCAGCATACTTTTGGTCATATAAACACTATTTCATAAAAATGGATTTAACTTGATGCATTGTTAATGAAAAAATTAAAATTTGATTTAATAAATTAATTAAATTTAATTTCCGCAATGAACCTAATTTCTAGCACCTAAGTGCGACACATGTTTTTGGCATGCTTTTGGTCATATAAACAATATTTTATTAAAATAGATTTGACTTTATGAATTGTTAATGAAAAAATTGAAATTTCATTTAATAAATAAATTAAATTTAATTTTCGCAAAGATCCTAATAGCCAACACCTAAGTGTGACACATGTTTTTGGCATGCTTTTTGTCATATAAACACTATTTCATTAAAAGAGATTTGACTTTCTGTATTGTTAATGAAAAAATTGAAATTTCATTTAATAAAGAAATTAAATTTAATTTTCGCAATGATCCTAATAGCTAGCACCTAAGTGCGACACATGTTTTCGGCATGCTTTTGGTCATATTAACACTATTTCATTAAAATAGATTTGACTTTCTGAATTGTTAATGAAAAAATTGAAATTTCATTTAATAAAGAAATTAAATTTAATTTTCGCAATGATCCTAAAAGCTAGCACCTAAGTGCGACACATGTTTAAGGCATGCTTTTGGTCATATAAACACGATTTCATTAAAATAGATTTGACTTTATGCATTGTTAATGAAAAAATTGAAACTTCATTTAAGAAATAAATTAAATTTAATTTTCGCAATGATCCTTATGGCTAGCACCTAAGTGCGACACATGTTTTCGGCATGCTTTTGGTCATTTAAACACTATTTCACTAAAATAGATTTGACTTTATGCATTCTTAATGAAAAAATTGAAATTTCATTCAATAAAAAAATTAAATTTAATTTTCGCAATGATCCTAATAGCCAGCACCTAAGTGCAACACATGTTTTCCGCATGCTTTTGGTCATATAAACACGATTTCATTAAAATAGATTTGAATTTATGCATTTGTAATGAAAAAATTAAAATTTCATTAAATTAATAAATTAAATTTAATTTGCGCAATGATCCTAACGGCTAGCACCTAAGTGCGACACATATTTTCGGCATGCTTTTGGTCTTATAAACACTATTTCATTAAAATAGATTTGACTTGATGCATTGTTAATGAAAAAATAGAAATTTCATTTAATAAATAAATTAAATTTAATTTTCGCAATGATCCTAACGGCTAGCACCTAAGTGCGATACATGTTTTCGGCTTGATTTTAGTCATAGAAACACCATTTCATTAAAATAGATTTAACTTTATGCATTGTTAATGAAAAAATTTAAATTTCATTTAATAAATAAATTAAATTTATATTCTCGCAATGATCCTAATGGCCAGCACCTTAGTGCGACACATGTTTTCGGCATGCTTTTGATCATATAAACACTATTTGATTAAAATAGATTTGTCTTTATGCATTGTTAATGAAAAAATAGAAATTTCATAAAATAAATTAATTTAATTTAATTTTCGCAATGATCCTGATAGCTAGCACCTAAGTGCGACACATGTTTTCGGCATGCTTTTGGTCATATAAACAATATTTTATTAAAAAAGATTTGACTTCATGCATTGTTAATGAAAAAATTGAAACTTCAGTTAATAAATAATTTAAATTTAATTTTCGCAATGATCCCAACGGCTAGCACCTAAGTGCGACACATGTTTTCGGCTTGATTTTAGTCATAGAAACACCATTTCATTAATATAGATTTGACTTTATGCATTGTTAATGAAAAAATTTAAATTTCATTTAATAAATAAATTAAATTTATATTCTCGCAATGATCCTAATGGCCAGCACCTAAGTGCGACACATGTTTTCGGCATGCTTTTGGTCATATAAACACGATTTCAATAAAATAGATTTGACTTAATGCATTGTTAATAAAAAAATTGAAATTTCATTAATTAAATAAATTAAATTTAATTTTCGCAATGATCCTAATAGCTGGCACCTAAGTGCGACTTATGTTTTCGGCATGCTTTTGGTCATATAAATACGATTTTATGAAAATAGATTTGACTTTATGCATTGGTTATAAAAAAATTGAAATTTCATTTAATGAATAAATTAAATTTATATTCTCGCAATGATCCTAATGGCCAGCACCTAAGTGCGACACATGTTTTCGGCATGCTTTTGGTCATATAAACACGATTTTATTTAAATAGATTTGACTTTATGCATTGTTAATGAAAAAATTGAAATTTCATTTAATAAATAAATTAAATTTAATTTTCGCAAAGATCCTAATAGCTAGCACCTAAGTGCGACACATGATTACGGCTTTCTTCAGGTCATATAAACACCATTTCATTAAAATAGATTTGACTTTATGCATTGTTAATGAAAAAATTTAAATTTCATTTAATAAATAAATTAAATTTAATTTTCGCAATGATCCCAATGGCTAGCACCTAAGTGCGACACATGTTTTCCGCATGCTTTTGGTCATATAAACACGATTTCATTAAAAAAGATTTGACTTTATGCATTGTCAATGCAAAAATTGAAATTTTATTTAAAAAATAAATTAAATTTAATTTTCGCAATGATCCTAATAGCCAGCACCTAAGTGCAACACATGTTTTCCGCATGCTTTTGGTCAAATAAAAACGATTTCCTTTAAATAGATTTGACTTTATGCATTGTTAATGAAAAAATTGAAATTTCATTTAATAAATAAAGAAAATTTAATTTTCGCAATGATCCTAATAGCTAGCACCTAAGTGCAACACATGTTTTCGGCATGCTTTTGGTCTTATAAACACGATTTCATTAAAATAGATTTGACTTTATGCATTGTTAATGAAAAAATTGTAATTTCATTTAATATATAAATAAAATTTAATTTTCGCAATGATCCTAATAGCTAGCACCTAAGTGCGACACATGTTTTCGGCATGCTTTTGGTCATATAAACACGATTTAATCAGAAAAGATTTGACTTTATGCATTGTTAATGCAAAAATAGAAATTTTATTTAAAAAATAAATTAAATTTAATTTTCGCAATGATCCTAATAGCCAGCACCTAAGTGCAACACATGTTTTCCGCATGATTTTGGTCAAATAAAAACGATTTCCTTTAAATAGATTTGACTTTATGCATTGTTAATGAAAAAATTGTAATTTCATTTAATATATAAATAAAATTTAATTTTCGCAATGATCCTAATAGCTAGCACCTAAGTGCGGCACATGTTTTCGGCATGCTTTTGGTCATATAAACACGATTTTATTTAAATAGATTTGACTTTATGCATTGTTAATGAAAAAATTGAAATTTCATTTAATAAATAAATTAAATTTAATTTTCGCAAAGATCCTAATAGCTAGCACCTAAGTGCGACACATGATTACGGCTTTCTTCTGGTCATATAAACACCATTTCATTAAAATAGATTTGACTTTATGCATTGTTAATGAAAAAATTGAAATTTCATTTAATAAATAAATTAAATTTAATTTTCGCAATGATCCTAATAGCTAGCACCTAAGTGCGATACATGTTTACGGCATTCTTTTGGTCAAATAAACACTATTTCATTAAAATAGTTTTGACTTAATGCATTATTAATGAAAAAATTGAAATTTCATTTAATAAATAAATTAAATTTAATTTTCGCAAAGATCCTAATAGCTAGCACCCAAGTGCGACACATGTTTTCGGCATGCTTTTGGTCAAATGAACACGATTTTATTAAAATCAATTTGACTTTATGCATTGTTAATGAAAAAATAGAAATTTCATTTAATAAATAAGATTAATTTTATTTTCGCAATGATCCTAATAACTAGCACCTAAGTGCGACACATGTTTTCGGCATGCTTTTGGTCATATAAACACTATTTTATTAAAATAGATATGACTTTATGCTTTGTTAATGAAAAAATTGAAATTTCATTTAATAAATAAATTAAATTTTATTTTCGCAATGATCCTAATAGCTAGCACTTAAGTGCGACACATGTTTTCGGCATGCCTTTTGGTCATATAAACACGATTTCATTCAAATAGATTTGACTTTATGCATTGTTAATGAAAAAATTGAAACTTCATTTAATAAATAAATTAAATTTAATTTTCGCAATGATCCTGATAGCGAGCACCTAAGTGCGACACATGTTTTCGGCATGCTTTTGGTCATATAAACACGATTTCATTAAAATAGATTTGACTTTATGCGTTGTTAATGAAAAAATTGAAACTTCATTTAATAAATAAATTAAATTTAGTTTTCGCAATGATCCTGATAGCTAGCACCTAAGTGCGACACATGTTTTCGGCATGCTTTTGGTCATATAAACACTATTTCACTAAAATTGATTTGACTTTATGCATTGTTAATGAAAAAATTGAAATTTCATTTAATAAATAAATTTAATTTAATTTTCGCAATGATCCTAATAGCTAGCACCTAAGTGCGACACATGTTTTCCGCATGCTTTTGGTCGTATAAACACGCTTTTAATAAAATAGATTAGACTTTATTCATTGTTAATGAAAAATTTGAAATTTCATTATATAAATAAATTTAATTTAATTTTCGTAAAGATCCTTATGGCTGGCACCTAAGTGCCACACACGTTTTCGGCATGCTTTCGGGCATATAAACAATGTTCCAATAAAATAGATTTGACTTTATGCATTGTTAATGAAAAAATACAAATTTCATATAATAAATAAATTAAAATTAATTTTCGCAATGATCCTAATAGCTAGCACATTAGTGCGACTTATGTTTTCGGCATGTATTTGCTTATATAAACACGATTTATTTAAAATAGAATTGACTTTATCCATTGTTAATGAAAAAAATAGAAATTTCATTTAAAAAATAAATTAAATTTAATTTTCGCAATGATCCTAACAGCTAGTACCTAAGTGCCACACATGTTTTCGGCATGATTTTGGTTGCACACACACAATTTCATGAAAATGGATTTGACTTTATGCATTTTTAAAGAAAAAATAGAAATTTCATATAATAAAAAAATTCAATTTAATTTTCGCAAAGATCCTAATAGCTAGCACCTGAGTGCGACACATGTTTTCGGCATGATTTTGGTCATATAAACACTATTTTATTAAAATAGATTCGACTTTATGCATTGGTAATGAAAAAATTGAAATTTCATTTAATAAATAAATTAAATTTAATTTTCGCAATGATCCTAATGGCTTGCACCTAAGTGCGACAAATGTTTTCTGCATGCTTTTGGCCATTTAAACACTATTTTATTTAAATAGATTCGACTTTATGCATTGTTAATGAAAAAATTGAAATTTCATTTAATAAATAAATTAAATTTAATTTTCGCAATGATCCTAATGGCTAGCACCTAAGTGCGACACATGTTTTCGGCATGCTTTTGGTCATATAAACACTATTTTATTAAAATAGATTTGACTTTATGCATTGTTAATAAAAAAATTGAAATTTCATTCAATAAATAAATTAAATTTAATTTTCGCAATGATCCTAATAGCTAGCACCTAAGTGCGACACATATCTTCGGCATGCTTTTGGTCATATAAACACTATTTTATTAAAATAGATTTGACTTTATGCATTGTTAATAAAAGAATTGAAATTTCATTCAATAAATAAATTAAATTTAATTTTCTCAATGATCCTAACAGCTAGCAGCTAAGTGCGACACATGTTTTCGGCATGCTTTTGGTCATATAAACACTATATTATTAAAATATATTTGACTTTATGCATTGTTAATGAAAAAATTGAAATTTCATTTAATAAATAAATTAAATTTAATTTTCGCAAAGATCCTAATAGCTAGCACCTAAGTGCGACACATGATTACGGCTTTCTTCAGGTCATATAAACACCATTTCATTAAAATAGATTTGACTTTATGCATTGTTAATGAAAAAATTGAAATTTCATTTAATAAATAAATTTAATTTAATTTTCGCAAAGATCCTAATAGCTAGCACCTAAGTGCGACACATGATTACGGCTTTCTTCAGGTCATATAAATACCATTTCATTAAAATAGATTTGACTTTATGCATTGTTAATGAAAAAATTGAAATTTCATTTAATAAATAAATTAAATTTAATTTTCGCAATGATCCTAATAGCTAGCACCTAAGTGCGACACATGTTTTCGGCATGCTTTTGGTCATATAAACACTATTTTATTAAAATAGATTTGACTTTATGCATTGTTAATAAAAAAATTGAAATTTCATTCAATAAATAAATTAAATTTAATTTTCGCAAAGATCCTAATAGCTAGCACCTAAGTGCGACACATGATTACGGGTTTCTTCTGGTCATATAAACACCATTTCATTAAAATAGATTTGACTTTATGCATTGTTAATGAAACAATTGAAACTTCATTTAATAAATAAATTAAATTTAATTTTCGCAATGATCCTAATAGCTAGCACCTAAGTGCGACACATGTTTTCGGCATGCTTTTGGTCATTTAAACACGATTTCATTAAAATAGATTTGACTTTATGCATTGTTAATGAAAAAATTGAAATTTCATTTAATAAATAAATTAAATTTAATTTTCGCAATGATCCTAATGGCTAGCACCTAAGTGCGACACATGTTTTCGGCATGCTTTTGGTCATATAAACACTATTTTATTAAAATAAATTTGACTTTATGCATTGTTAATAAAAAAATTGAAATTTCATTCAATAAATAAATTAAATTTAATTTTCGCAATGATCCTAATAGCTAGCACCTAAGTGCGACACATGTTTTCGGCATGCTTTTGGTCATATAAACACTATTTTATTAAAATAGATTTGACTTTATGCATTGTTAATAAAAAAATTGAAATTTCATTCAATAAATAAATTAAATTTAATTTTCGCAAAGATCCTAATAGCTAGCACCTAAGTGCGACACATGATTACGGCTTTCTTCTGGTCATATAAACACCATTTCATTAAAATAGATTTGACTTTATGCATTGTTAATGAAACAATTGAAACTTCATTTAATAAATAAATTAAATTTAATTTTTGCAATGATCCTAATAGCTAGCACCTAAGTGCGACACAAGTTTTCGGCATGCTTTTTGTCATTTAAACACGATTTCATTAAAATAGATTTGACTTTATGCATTGTTAATGAAAAAATTGAAATTTCATTTAATAAATAAATTTAATTTAATTTTCGCAATGATCCTAATGGCCAGCACCTAAGTGCAACACATGTTTTGGGCATACTTTTGGTCATATAAACACCATTTCATTAAATAGATTTGACTTTATGCATTAGTAATAAAAAAATTGAAATTTCAATTAATAAATAAATTAAATTTAATTTTCGCAACGATCCTAATGGCCAGCACCTAAGTGCGACATATGCTTTGGGCATGCTTTTGGTCATATAAACTCCATTTCATTAAGGTAGATTTGACTTTATGCATTGGTAATGAAAAAATTGAAATTTCATTTAATAAATAAATTTAATTTAATTTTCGCAATGATCCTAATGGCCAGCACCTAAGTGCGACACATGTTTTCCGCATGCTTTTGGTCAAATAAACACGATTTCATTAAAATAGATTTGACTTTATGCATTGTTAATGAAAAAATTGAAGTTTCATTTAATAAATAAATTAAATTTAATTTTCGCAATGATCCTAATAGCTAGCACCTAAGTGCGACACATGTTTTCGGCATGCTTTTGGTCATATAAATACGATTTTATTGAAATAGATTTGACTTTATGCATTGTTAATGAAAAAATTGAGACTTCATTTAATAAATAAATTAAATTTAATTTTCGCAATGATCCTGATAGCTAGCACCTAAGTGCGACACATGTTTTCGGCATGCTTTTGGTCATATAAACACGATTTCATTAAAATAGATTTGACTTTATGCATTGTTAATGAAAAAATTGAAACTTCATTTAATAAATAAATTAAATTTAATTTTCGCAATGATCCTAATAGCCAGCACCTGAGTGCGACACATGTTTTCCGCATGCTTTTGGTCATATAAACACAATTTCATTAAAACAGATTTGACTTTATGCATTGGTAATGAAAAAATTGAAAATTCATTTAATAAATAAATTAAATTTAATTTTCGCAATGATCCTGACAGCTAGCACCTAAGTGCGACACATGTTTTCGGCATGCTTCTGGTCATATAAACACGATTTCATTAAAATTGATTTGACTTTATGCATTGTTAATGGAAAAATTGAAACTTCATTTAATAAATAAATTAAATTTAATTTTCGCAATGATCTTGATAGATAGCACCTAAGTGCGACACATGTTTTCGGCATGCTTTTGGTCATTTAAACACGATTTCAATAAAATAGATTTGACTTTATGCATTGTTAATGAAAAAATTGAAACTTCATTTAATAAATAAATTAAATTTAATTTTCGCAATGATCCTAATAGCCAGCACCTGAGTGCGTCACATGTTTTCCGCATGCTTTTGGTCATATAAACACAATTTCATTAAAACAGATTTGACTTTATGCATTGGTAATGAAAAAATTGATAATTCATTTAATAAATAAATTAAATTTAATTTTCGCAATGATCCTGACAGCTAGCACCCAAGTGCGACACATGTTTTCGGCATGCTTTTGGTCATATAAATACGATTTTATTAAAATAGATTTGACTTTATGCATTGTTAATGAAAAAATTGAGACTTCATTTAATAAATAAATTAAATTTAATTTTCGCAATGATCCTGATAGCTAGCATTTAAGTGCGACACATGTTTTCGGCATGCTTTTGGTCATATAAACACGATTTTATTTAAATAGATTTGACTTTATGCATTGTTAATGAAAAAATTGAAATTTCATTTAATAAATGAATTTAATTTAATTTTCGCAAAGATCCTAATAGCTAGCACCTAAGTGCGACACATGATTACGGCTTTCTTCTGGTCATATAAACACCATTTCATTAAAATAGATTTGACTTTATGCATTGTTAATGAAAAAATTGAAATTTCATTCAATAAATAAATTAAATTTAATTTTCGCAATGATCCTAATAGCTAGCACTTAAGTGCGACACATGTTTTCGGCATGCCTTTTGGTCATATAAACACGATTTCATTAAAATAGATTTGACTTTATGCATTGTTAATGAAAAAATTGAAACTTCATTTAATAAATAAATTAAATTTAATTTTCACAATGATCCTGATAGCGAGCACCTAAGTGCGACATATGTTTTCGGCATGCTTTTGGTCATATAAACACGATTTCATTAAAACAGATTTGACTTTATGCGTTGTTAATGAAAAAATTGAAACTTCATTTAATAAATAAATTAAATTAAGTTTTCGCAATGATCCTGATAGCTAGCACCTAAGTGCGACACATGTTTTCCGCATGCTTTTGGTCGTATAAACACGCTTTTAATAAAATAGATTAGACTTTATTCATTGTTAATGAAAAATTTGAAATTTCATTATATAAATAAATTAAATTTAATTTTCGTAAAGATCCTTATGGCTGGCACCTAAGTGCCACACACGTTTTCGGCATGCTTTCGGGCATATAAACAATGTTTCATTAAAATAGATTTAAATTTATGCATTGTTAATGAAAAAATAGAAATTTCATATAATAAATAAATTAAAATTAATTTTCGCAATGATCCTAATAGCTAGCACATAAGTGCGACTCATGTTTTCGGCATGTATTTGCTTTTATAAACACGATTTAATTCAAATAGAATTGACTTTATCCATTGTTAATGAAAAAAATAGAAATTTCATTTAAAAAATAAATTTAATTTAATTTTCGCAATGATCCTAACAGCTAGTACCTAAGTGCGACACATGGTTTCGGCATGATTTTGGTTGCACACACACAATTTCATGCAAATGGATTTGACTTTATTCATTTTTAAAGAAAAAATAGAAATTTCATATAATAAAAAAATTAAATTTAATTTTCGCAAAGATCCTAATAGCTAGCACCTGAGTGCGACACATGTTTTCGGCATGCTTTTGGTCATATAAACACTATTTTATTAAAATGGATTTGACTTTATGCATTGTTAATGACAAAATTGAAATTTCATTTTATAAATAAATTTAATTTAATTTTCGCAATGATCCCAATAGCTAGCACCTGAGTGCTACACATGTTTTCGGCATGCTTTTGGTCATATAAATACTATTTTATTAAAATAGATTTAACTTTATGCGTTGTTAATCAAAAAATTGAAATTTCATTTAATAAATAAATTAAATTTAATTTTCGCAATGATCCTAATCGCTAGCAACTAAGTGCGAGACATGTTTTCGGCACGCTTTTGGTCATATAAACACAATTTTATTAAAATAGATTTGACTTTATTCATTGTTAATGAAAAAATTGAAATTTCATTTAATAAATAAATTAAATTTAATTTTCGCAATGATCCTAATGGCTAGCACCTAAGTGCGACACATGTTTTCGGCATGCTTTTGGTCATATAAACACGATTTTATTTAAATAGATTTGACTTTATGCATTGTTAATGAAAAAATTGAAATTTCATTTAATAAATAAATTAAATTTATCTTTCGCAAAGATCCTAATAGCTAGCACTTAAGTGCGACACATGTTTTCGGCATGCCTTTTGGTCATATAAACACGATTTCATTTAAATAGATTTGACTTTATGCATTGTTAATGAAAAAATTGAAACTTCATTTAATAAATAAATTAAATTTAATTTTCACAATGATCCTGATAGCGAGCACCTAAGTGCGACACATGTTTTCGGCATGCTTTTGGTCATATAAACACGATTTCATTAAAACAGATTTGACTTTATGCGTTGTTAATGAAAAAATTGAAACTTCATTTAATAAATAAATTAAATTAAGTTTTCGCAATGATCCTGATAGCTAGCACCTAAGTGCGACACATGTTTTCCGCATGCTTTTGGTCATATAAACACGATTTTATTTAAATAGATTTGACTTTATGCATTGTTAATGAAAAAATTTAAATTTCATTTAATAAATAAATTAAATTTAATTTTCGCAAAGATCCTAATAGCTAGCACCTAAGTGCGACACATGATTACGGCTTTCTTCTGGTCATATAAACACCATTTCATTAAAATAGATTTGACTTTATGCATTGGTAATGAAAAAATTGAAATTTCATTTAATAAATAAATTTAATTTAATTTTCGCAATGATCCTAATAGCCAGCACTTAAGTGCGACACATGTTTTCGGCATGCCTTTTGGTCATATAAACACGATTTCATTAAAATAGATTTGACTTTATGCATTGTTAATGAAAAAATTGAAACTTCATTTAATAAATAAATTAAATTTAATTTTCACAATGATCCTGATAGCGAGCACCTAAGTGCGACACATGTTTTCGGCATGCTTTTGGTCATATAAACACGATTTCATTAAAACAGATTTGACTTTATGCGTTGTTAATGAAAAAATTGAAACTTCATTTAATAAATAAATTAAATTAAGTTTTCGCAATGATCCTGATAGCTAGCACCTAAGTGCGACACATGTTTTCCGCATGCTTTTGGTCGTATAAACACGCTTTTAATAAAATAGATTAGACTTTATTCATTGTTAATGAAAAATTTGAAATTTCATGATATAAATAAATTAAATTTAATTTTCGTAATGATCCTTATGGCTGGCACCTAAGTGCCACACACGTTTTCGGCATGCTTTCGGGCATATAAACAATGTTCCATTAAAATAGATTTGACTTTATGCATTGTTAATGAAAAAATAGAAATTTCATATAATAAATAAATTAAAATTAATTTTCGCAATGATCCTAATAGCTAGCACTTAAGTGCGACACATGTTTTCGGCATGTATTTTCTTATATAAACACGATTTAATTAAAATAGAATTGACTTTATCCATTGTTAATGAAAAAAATAGAAATTTCATTTAAAAAATAAATTAAATTTAATTTTTGCAATGATCCTAACAGCTAGTACCTAAGCGCGACACATGTTTTAGGCATGATTTTGGTTGCACACACACAATTTCATGAAAATGGATTTGACTTTATTCATTTTTAAAGAAAAAATAGAAATTTCATATAATAAAAAAATTAAATTTAATTTTCGCAAAGATCCTAATAGCTAGCACCTGAGTGCGACACATGTTTTCGGCATGCTTTTGGTCATATAAACACTATTTTATTAAAATGGATTTGACTTTATGCATTGTTAATGACAAAATTGAAATTTCATTTTATAAATAAATTTAATTTAATTTTCGCAATGATCCCAATAGCTAGCACCTGAGTGCTACACATGTTTTCGGCATGCTTTTGGTCAAATGAACACGATTTTATTGAAATCAATTTGACTTTATGCATTGTTAATAAAAAAATAGAAATTTCATTTAATAAATAAGATAAATTTTATTTTCGCAATGATCCTAACAGCTAGCACCTAAGTGCGACACATGTTTTCGACACGCTTTTGGTCATATAAACACTATTTTATTAAAATAGATTCGACTTTATGCATTGTTAATGAAAAAATTGAAATTTCATTTAATAAATAAACTAAATTTAATTTTCGCAATGATCCTAATGGCTAGCACCTAAGTGCGACACATGTTTTCGGCATAATTTTGGTCATATAAACACTATTTTATTAAAATAGATTTGACTTTATGCATTGTTAATAAAAAAATTGAAATTTCATTCAATAAATAAATTAAATTTAATTTTCGCAAAGATCCTAATAGCTAGCACCTAAGTGCGACACATGATTACGGCTTTCTTCTGGTCATATAAACACCATTTCATTAAAATAGATTTGACTTTATGCATTGTTAATGAAACAATTGAAACTTCATTTAATAAATAAATTAAATTTAATTTTTGCAATGATCCTAATAGCTAGCACCTAAGTGCGACACAAGTTTTCGGCATGCTTTTGGTCATTTAAACACGATTTCATTAAAATAGATTTGACTTTATGCATTGTTAATGAAAAAATTGAAATTTCATTTAATAAATAAATTTAATTTAATTTTCGCAATGATCCTAATGGCCAGCACCTAAGTGCAACACATGTTTTGGGCATACTTTTGGTCATATAAACACCATTTCATTAAATAGATTTGACTTTATGCATTAGTAATAAAAAAATTGAAATTTCAATTAATAAATAAATTAAATTTAATTTTCGCAACGATCCTAATGGCCAGCACCTAAGTGCGACATATGCTTTGGGCATGCTTTTGGTCATATAAACTCCATTTCATTAAGGTAGATTTGACTTTATGCATTGGTAATGAAAAAATTGAAATTTCATTTAATAAATAAATTTAATTTAATTTTCGCAATGATCCTAATGGCCAGCACCTAAGTGCGACACATGTTTTCCGCATGCTTTTGGTCAAATAAACACGATTTCATTAAAATAGATTTGACTTTATGCATTGTTAATGAAAAAATTGAAGTTTCATTTAATAAATAAATTAAATTTAATTTTCGCAATGATCCTAATAGCTAGCACCTAAGTGCGACACATGTTTTCGGCATGCTTTTGGTCATATAAATACGATTTTATTGAAATAGATTTGACTTTATGCATTGTTAATGAAAAAATTGAGACTTCATTTAATAAATAAATTAAATTTAATTTTCGCAATGATCCTGATAGCTAGCACCTAAGTGCGACACATGTTTTCGGCATGCTTTTGGTCATATAAACACGATTTCATTAAAATAGATTTGACTTTATGCATTGTTAATGAAAAAATTGAAACTTCATTTAATAAATAAATTAAATTTAATTTTCGCAATGATCCTAATAGCCAGCACCTGAGTGCGACACATGTTTTCCGCATGCTTTTGGTCATATAAACACAATTTCATTAAAACAGATTTGACTTTATGCATTGGTAATGAAAAAATTGAAAATTCATTTAATAAATAAATTAAATTTAATTTTCGCAATGATCCTGACAGCTAGCACCTAAGTGCGACACATGTTTTCGGCATGCTTCTGGTCATATAAACACGATTTCATTAAAATTGATTTGACTTTATGCATTGTTAATGGAAAAATTGAAACTTCATTTAATAAATAAATTAAATTTAATTTTCGCAATGATCTTGATAGATAGCACCTAAGTGCGACACATGTTTTCGGCATGCTTTTGGTCATTTAAACACGATTTCAATAAAATAGATTTGACTTTATGCATTGTTAATGAAAAAATTGAAACTTCATTTAATAAATAAATTAAATTTAATTTTCGCAATGATCCTAATAGCCAGCACCTGAGTGCGTCACATGTTTTCCGCATGCTTTTGGTCATATAAACACAATTTCATTAAAACAGATTTGACTTTATGCATTGGTAATGAAAAAATTGATAATTCATTTAATAAATAATTTAAATTTAATTTTCGCAATGATCCTGACAGCTAGCACCCAAGTGCGACACATGTTTTCGGCATGCTTTTGGTCATATAAATACGATTTTATTAAAATAGATTTGACTTTATGCATTGTTAATGAAAAAATTGAGACTTCATTTAATAAATAAATTAAATTTAATTTTCGCAATGATCCTGATAGCTAGCATTTAAGTGCGACACATGTTTTCGGCATGCTTTTGGTCATATAAACACGATTTTATTTAAATAGATTTGACTTTATGCATTGTTAATGAAAAAATTGAAATTTCATTTAATAAATAAATTTAATTTAATTTTCGCAAAGATCCTAATAGCTAGCACCTAAGTGCGACACATGATTACGGCTTTCTTCTGGTCATATAAACACCATTTCATTAAAATAGATTTGACTTTATGCATTGTTAATGAAAAAATTGAAATTTCATTCAATAAATAAATTAAATTTAATTTTCGCAATGATCCTAATAGCTAGCACTTAAGTGCGACACATGTTTTCGGCATGCCTTTTGGTCATATAAACACGATTTCATTAAAATAGATTTGACTTTATGCATTGTTAATGAAAAAATTGAAACTTCATTTAATAAATAAATTAAATTTAATTTTCACAATGATCCTGATAGCGAGCACCTAAGTGCGACATATGTTTTCGGCATGCTTTTGGTCATATAAACACGATTTCATTAAAACAGATTTGACTTTATGCGTTGTTAATGAAAAAATTGAAACTTCATTTAATAAATAAATTAAATTAAGTTTTCGCAATGATCCTGATAGCTAGCACCTAAGTGCGACACATGTTTTCCGCATGCTTTTGGTCGTATAAACACGCTTTTAATAAAATAGATTAGACTTTATTCATTGTTAATGAAAAATTTGAAATTTCATTATATAAATAAATTAAATTTAATTTTCGTAAAGATCCTTATGGCTGGCACCTAAGTGCCACACACGTTTTCGGCATGCTTTCGGGCATATAAACAATGTTTCATTAAAATAGATTTAAATTTATGCATTGTTAATGAAAAAATAGAAATTTCATATAATAAATAAATTAAAATTAATTTTCGCAATGATCCTAATAGCTAGCACATAAGTGCGACTCATGTTTTCGGCATGTATTTGCTTTTATAAACACGATTTAATTCAAATAGAATTGACTTTATCCATTGTTAATGAAAAAAATAGAAATTTCATTTAAAAAATAAATTTAATTTAATTTTCGCAATGATCCTAACAGCTAGTACCTAAGTGCGACACATGGTTTCGGCATGATTTTGGTTGCACACACACAATTTCATGAAAATGGATTTGACTTTATTCATTTTTAAAGAAAAAATAGAAATTTCATATAATAAAAAAATTAAATTTAATTTTCGCAAAGATCCTAATAGCTAGCACCTGAGTGCGACACATGTTTTCGGCATGCTTTTGGTCATATAAACACTATTTTATTAAAATGGATTTGACTTTATGCATTGTTAATGACAAAATTGAAATTTCATTTTATAAATGAATTTAATTTAATTTTCGCAATGATCCCAATAGCTAGCACCTGAGTGCTACACATGTTTTCGGCATGCTTTTGGTCATATAAATACTATTTTATTAAAATAGATTTAACTTTATGCGTTGTTAATCAAAAAATTGAAATTTCATTTAATAAATAAATTAAATTTAATTTTCGCAATGATCCTAATCGCTAGCAACTAAGTGCGAGACATGTTTTCGGCACGCTTTTGGTCATATAAACACAATTTTATTAAAATAGATTTGACTTTATTCATTGTTAATGAAAAAATTGAAATTTCATTTAATAAATAAATTAAATTTAATTTTCGCAATGATCCTAATGGCTAGCACCTAAGTGCGACACATGTTTTCGGCATGCTTTTGGTCATATAAACACGATTTTATTTAAATAGATTTGACTTTATGCATTGTTAATGAAAAAATTGAAATTTCATTTAATAAATAAATTAAATTTATCTTTCGCAAAGATCCTAATAGCTAGCACTTAAGTGCGACACATGTTTTCGGCATGCCTTTTGGTCATATAAACACGATTTTATTAAAATAGATTTGACTTTATGCATTGTTAATGAAAAAATTGAAACTTCATTTAATAAATAAATTAAATTTAATTTTCACAATGATCCTGATAGCGAGCACCTAAGTGCGACACATGTTTTCGGCATGCTTTTGGTCATATAAACACGATTTCATTAAAACAGATTTGACTTTATGCGTTGTTAATGAAAAAATTGAAACTTCATTTAATAAATAAATTAAATTAAGTTTTCGCAATGATCCTGATAGCTAGCACCTAAGTGCGACACATGTTTTCCGCATGCTTTTGGTCATATAAACACGATTTTATTTAAATAGATTTGACTTTATGCATTGTTAATGAAAAAATTTAAATTTCATTTAATAAATAAATTAAATTTAATTTTCGCAAAGATCCTAATAGCTAGCACCTAAGTGCGACACATGATTACGGCTTTCTTCTGGTCATATAAACACCATTTCATTAAAATAGATTTGACTTTATGCATTGTTAATGAAAAAATTGAAATTTCATTTAATAAATAAATTTAATTTAATTTTCGCAATGATCCTAATAGCCAGCACTTAAGTGCGACACATGTTTTCGGCATGCCTTTTGGTCATATAAACACGATTTCATTAAAATAGATTTGACTTTATGCATTGTTAATGAAAAAATTGAAACTTCATTTAATAAATAAATTAAATTTAATTTTCACAATGATCCTGATAGCGAGCACCTAAGTGCGACACATGTTTTCGGCATGCTTTTGGTCATATAAACACGATTTCATTAAAACAGATTTGACTTTATGCGTTGTTAATGAAAAAATTGAAACTTCATTTAATAAATAAATTAAATTAAGTTTTCGCAATGATCCTGATAGCTAGCACCTAAGTGCGACACATGTTTTCCGCATGCTTTTGGTCGTATAAACACGCTTTTAATAAAATAGATTAGACTTTATTCATTGTTAATGAAAAATTTGAAATTTCATGATATAAATAAATTAAATTTAATTTTCGTAATGATCCTTATGGCTGGCACCTAAGTGCCACACACGTTTTCGGCATGCTTTCGGGCATATAAACAATGTTCCATTAAAATAGATTTGACTTTATGCATTGTTAATGAAAAAATAGAAATTTCATATAATAAATAAATTAAAATTAATTTTCGCAATGATCCTAATAGCTAGCACTTAAGTGCGACACATGTTTTCGGCATGTATTTTCTTATATAAACACGATTTAATTAAAATAGAATTGACTTTATCCATTGTTAATGAAAAAAATAGAAATTTCATTTAAAAAATAAATTAAATTTAATTTTTGCAATGATCCTAACAGCTAGTACCTAAGCGCGACACATGTTTTAGGCATGATTTTGGTTGCACACACACAATTTCATGAAAATGGATTTGACTTTATTCATTTTTAAAGAAAAAATAGAAATTTCATATAATAAAAAAATTAAATTTAATTTTCGCAAAGATCCTAATAGCTAGCACCTGAGTGCGACACATGTTTTCGGCATGCTTTTGGTCATATAAACACTATTTTATTAAAATGGATTTGACTTTATGCATTGTTAATGACAAAATTGAAATTTCATTTTATAAATAAATTTAATTTAATTTTCGCAATGATCCCAATAGCTAGCACCTGAGTGCTACACATGTTTTCGGCATGCTTTTGGTCAAATGAACACGATTTTATTGAAATCAATTTGACTTTATGCATTGTTAATAAAAAAATAGAAATTTCATTTAATAAATAAGATAAATTTTATTTTCGCAATGATCCTAACAGCTAGCACCTAAGTGCGACACATGTTTTCGACACGCTTTTGGTCATATAAACACTATTTTATTAAAATAGATTCGACTTTATGCATTGTTAATGAAAAAATTGAAATTTCATTTAATAAATAAACTAAATTTAATTTTCGCAATGATCCTAATGGCTAGCACCTAAGTGCGACACATGTTTTCGGCATAATTTTGGTCATATAAACACTATTTTATTAAAATAGATTTGACTTTATGCATTGTTAATAAAAAAATTGAAATTTCATTCAATAAATAAATTAAATTTAATTTTCGCAAAGATACTAATAGCTAGCAGCTAAGTGCGACACATGTTTTCGGCATGCTTTTGGTCATATAAACACTATATTATTAAAATATATTTAACTTTATGCATTGTTAATGAAAAAATTGAAATTTCATTTAATAAATAAATTAAATTTAATTTTTGCAATGATCCTAATAGCTAGCACCTAAGTGCGACACATGTTTTCGGCATGCTTTTGGTCATATAAACACTATTTTAATAAAATAGATTTGACTTTATGCATTGTTAATAAAAAAATTGAAATTTCATTCAATAAATAAATTTAATTTAATTTTCTCAATGATCCTAACAGCTAGCAGCTAAGTGCGACACATGTTTTCGGCATGCTTTTGGTCATATAAACACTATTTTATTAAAATAGGTATGACTTTATGCTTTGTTAATGAAAAAATTGAAATTTCATTTAATAAATAAATTAAATTTAATTTTCGCAACGATCCTAATGGCCAGCACCTAAGTGCGACACATGCTTTGGGCATGCTTTTGGTCATATAAACTCCATTTCATTAAGGTAGATTTGACTTTATGCATTGGTAATGAAAAAATTGAAATTTCATTTTATAAATAAATTTAATTTAATTTTCGCAATGATCCTAATGGCCAGCACCTAAGTGCGACACATGTTTTCCGCATGCTTTTGGTCAAATAAACACGATTTCATTAAAATAGATTTGACTTTATGCATTGTTAATGAAAAAATTGAAGTTTCATTTAATAAATAAATTAAATTTAATTTTCGCAATGATCCTAATAGCTAGCACCTAAGTGCGACACATGTTTTCGGCATGCTTTTGGTCATATAAATACGATTTTATTAAAATGGATTTGACTTTATGCATTGTTAATGAAAAAATTGAGACTTCATTTAATAAATAAATTAAATTTAATTTTCGCAATGATCCTGATAGCTAGCACCTAAGTGCGACACATGTTTTCGGCATGCTTTTGGTCATATAAACACAATTTCATTAAAACAGATTTGACTTTATGCATTGGTAATGAAAAAATTGAAAATTCATTTAATAAATAAATTAAATTTAATTTTCGCAATGATCCTGACAGCTAGCACCTAAGTGCGACACATGTTTTCGGCATGCTTCTGGTCATATAAACACGATTTCATTAAAATTGATTTGACTTTATGCATTGTTAATGGAAAAATTGAAACTTCATTTAATAAATAAATTAAATTTAATTTTCGCAATGATCTTAATAGATAGCACCTAAGTGCGACACATGTTTTCGGCATGCTTTTGGTCATTTAAACACGATTTCAATAAAATAGATTTGACTTTATGCATTGTTAATGAAAAAATTGAAATTTCATTTAATAAATAAATTTAATTTAATTTTCGCAATGATCCTAATGGCCAGCACCTAAGTGCGACACATGTTTTCCGCATGCTTTTGGTCAAATAAACACGATTTCATTAAAATAGATTTGACTTTATGCATTGTTAATGAAAAAATTGAAACTTCATTTAATAAATAAATTAAATTTAATTTTCGCAATGATCCTGATAGCCAGCACCTGAGTGCGACACATGTTTTCCGCATGCTTTTGGTCATATAAACACAATTTCATTAAAACAGATTTGACTTTATGCATTGGTAATGAGAAAATTGAAAATTCATTTAATAAATAAATTAAATTTAATTTTCGCAATGATCCTGACAGCTAGCACCTAAGTGCGACACATGTTTTCGGCATGCTTCTGGTCATATAAACACGATTTCATTAAAATTGATTTGACTTTATGCATTGTTAATGGAAAAATTGAAACTTCATTTAATAAATAAATTAAATTTAATTTTCGCAATGATCTTAATAGATAGCACCTAAGTGCGACACATGTTTTCGGCATGCTTTTGGTTATTTAAACACGATTTCAATAAAATAAATTTGACTTTATGCATTGTTAATGAAAAAATTGAAACTTCATTTAATAAATAAATTAAATTTAATTTTCGCAATGATCCTGATAGCCAGCACCTGAGTGCGACACATGTTTTCCGCATGCTTTTGGTCATATAAACACAATTTCATTAAAACAGATTTGACTTTATGCATTGGTAATGAGAAAATTGAAAATTCATTTAATAAATAAATTAAATTTAATTTTCGCAATGATCCTGACAGCTAGCACCTAAGTGCGACACATGTTTTCGGCATGCTTTTGGTCATTTAAACACGATTTCAATAAAATAGATTTGACTTTATGCATTGTTAATGAAAAAATTGAAATTTCATTTAATAAATAAATTTAATTTAATTTTCGCAATGATCCTAATGGCCAGCACCTAAGTGCGACACATGTTTTCGGCATGCTTTTGGTTATTTAAACACGATTTCAATAAAATAGATTTGACTTTATGCATTGTTAATGAAAAAATTGAAACTTCATTTAATAAATAAATTAAATTTAATTTTCGCAATGATCCTAATAGCCAGCACCTGAGTGCGTCACATGTTTTCCGCATGCTTTTGGTCATATAAACACAATTTCATTAAAACAGATTTGACTTTATGCATTGGTAATGAAAATATTGAAAATTCATTTAATAAATAAATTAAATTAAATTTTCGCAATGATCCTGACAGCTAGCACCCAAGTGCGACACATGTTTTCGGCATGCTTTTGGTCATATAAATACGATTTTATTAAAATAGATTTGACTTTATGCATTGTTAATGAAAAAATTGAGACTTCATTTAATAAATAAATTAAATTTAATTTTCGCAATGATCCTGATAGCTAGCACCTAAGTGCGACACATGATTACGGCTTTCTTCTGGTCATATAAACACTATTTCATTAAAATAGATTTGACTTTATGCATTGTTAATGAAAAAATTGAAATTTCATTTAATAAATAAATTAAATTTAATTTTCGCAATGATCCTAATAGCTAGCACTTAAGTGCGACACATGTTTTCGTCATGCCTTTTGGTCATATAAACACGATTTCATTAAAATAGATTTGACTTTATGCATTGTTAATGAAAAAATTGAAACTTCATTTAATAAATAAATTAAATTTAATTTTCACAATGATCCTGATAGCGAGCACCTAAGTGCGACACATGTTTTCGGCATGCTTTTGGTCATATAAACACGATTTAATTAAAACAGATTTGACTTTATGCGTTGTTAATGAAAAAATTGAAACTTCATTTAATAAATAAATTAAATTAAGTTTTCGCAATGATCCTGATAGCTAGCACCTAAGTGCGACACATGTTTTCCGCATGCTTTTGGTCATATAAACACGATTTTATTTAAATAGATTTGACTTTATGCATTGTTAATGAAAAAATTGAAATTTCATTTAATAAATAAATTAAATTTAATTTTCGCAAAGATCCTAATAGCTAGCACCTAAGTGCGACACATGATTACGGCTTTCTTCTGGTCATATAAACACCATTTCATTAAAATAGATTTGACTTTATGCATTGTTAATGAAAAAATTGAAATTTCATTTAATAAATAAATTAAATTTAATTTTCGCAATGATCCTAATTGCTAGCACTTAAGTGCGACACATGTTTTCGGCATGCCTTTTGGTCATATAAACACGATTTCATTAAAATAGATTTGACTTTATGCATTGTTAATGAAAAAATTGAAACTTCATTAAATAAATAAATTAAATTTAATTTTCACAATGATCCTGATAGCGAGCACCTAAGTGCGACACATGTTTTCGGCATGCTTTTGGTCATATAAACACGATTTCATTAAAACAGATTTGACTTTATGCGTTGTTAATGAAAAAATTGAAACTTCATTTAATAAATAAATTAAATTAAGTTTTCGCAATGATCCTGATAGCTAGCACCTAAGTGCGACAAATGTTTTCGGCATGCTTTTGGTCAAATAAACACGATTTCATTAAAATAGATTTGACTTTATGCATTGTTAATGAAAAAATTGAAGTTTCATTTAATAAATAAATTAAATTTAATTTTCGCAATGATCCTAATAGCTAGCACCTAAGTGCGACACATGTTTTCGGCATGCTTTTGGTCATATAAATACGATTTTATTAAAATAGATTTGACTTTATGCATTGTTAATGAAAAAATTGAAACTTCATTTAATAAATAAATTAAATTTAATTTTCGCAATGATCTTAATAGATAGCACCTAAGTGCGACACATGTTTTCGGCATGCTTTTGGTTATTTAAACACGATTTCAATAAAATAAATCTGACTTTATGCATTGTTAATGAAAAAATTGAAACTTCATTTAATAAATAAATTAAATTTAATTTTCGCAATGATCCTGATAGCCAGCACCTGAGTGCGACACATGTTTTCCGCATGCTTTTGGTCATATAAACACAATTTCATTAAAACAGATTTGACTTTATGCATTGGTAATGAGAAAATTGAAAATTCATTTAATAAATAAATTAAATTTAATTTTCGCAATGATCCTGACAGCTAGCACCTAAGTGCGACACATGTTTTCGGCATGCTTCTGGTCATATAAACACGATTTCATTAAAATTGATTTGACTTTATGCATTGTTAATGGAAAAATTGAAACTTCATTTAATAAATAAATTAAATTTAATTTTCGCAATGATCTTAAGAGATAGCACCTAAGTGCGACACATGTTTTCGGCATGCTTTTGGTTATTTAAACACGATTTCAATAAAATAGATTTGACTTTATGCATTGTTAATGAAAAAATTGAAACTTCATTTAATAAATAAATTAAATTTAATTTTCGCAATGATCCTAATAGCCAGCACCTGAGTGCGTCACATGTTTTCCGCATGCTTTTGGTCATATAAACACAATTTCATTAAAACAGATTTGACTTTATGCATTGGTAATGAAAAAATTGAAAATTCATTTAATAAATAAATTAAATTAAATTTTCGCAATGATCCTGACAGCTAGCACCCAAGTGTGACACATGTTTTCGGCATGCTTTTGGTCATATAAATACGATTTTATTAAAATAGATTTGACTTTATGCATTGTTAATGAAAAAATTGAGACTTCATTTAATAAATAAATTAAATTTAATTTTCGCAATGATCCTGATAGCTAGCACCTAAGTGCGACACATGATTACGGCTTTCTTCTGGTCATATAAACACTATTTCATTAAAATAGATTTGACTTTATGCATTGTTAATGAAAAAATTGAAATTTCATTTAATAAATAAATTAAATTTAATTTTCGCAATGATCCTAATAGCTAGCACTTAAGTGCGACACATGTTTTCGTCATGCCTTTTGGTCATATAAACACGATTTCATTAAAATAGATTTGACTTTATGCATTGTTAATGAAAAAATTGAAACTTCATTTAATAAATAAATTAAATTTAATTTTCACAATGATCCTGATAGCGAGCACCTAAGTGCGACACATGTTTTCGGCATGCTTTTGGTCATATAAACACGATTTAATTAAAACAGATTTGACTTTATGCGTTGTTAATGAAAAAATTGAAACTTCATTTAATAAATAAATTAAATTAAGTTTTCGCAATGATCCTGATAGCTAGCACCTAAGTGCGACACATGTTTTCCGCATGCTTTTGGTCATATAAACACGATTTTATTTAAATAGATTTGACTTTATGCATTGTTAATGAAAAAATTGAAATTTCATTTAATAAATAAATTAAATTTAATTTTCGCAAAGATCCTAATAGCTAGCACCTAAGTGCGACACATGATTACGGCTTTCTTCTGGTCATATAAACACCATTTCATTAAAATAGATTTGACTTTATGCATTGTTAATGAAAAAATTGAAATTTCATTTAATAAATAAATTAAATTTAATTTTCGCAATGATCCTAATTGCTAGCACTTAAGTGCGACACATGTTTTCGGCATGCCTTTTGGTCATATAAACACGATTTCATTAAAATAGATTTGACTTTATGCATTGTTAATGAAAAAATTGAAACTTCATTTAATAAATAAATTAAATTTAATTTTCACAATGATCCTGATAGCGAGCACCTAAGTGCGACACATGTTTTCGGCATGCTTTTGGTCATATAAACACGATTTCATTAAAACAGATTTGACTTTATGCGTTGTTAATGAAAAAATTGAAACTTCATTTAATAAATAAATTAAATTAAGTTTTCGCAATGATCCTGATAGCTAGCACCTAAGTGCGACACATGTTTTCGGCATGCTTTTGGTCATATAAACACGATTTTATTTAAATAGATTTGACTTTATGCATTGTTAATGAAAAAATTGAAATTTCATTTAATAAATAAATTAAATTTAATTTTCGCAAAGATCCTAATAGCTAGCACCTAAGTGCGACACATGATTACGGCTTTCTTCTGGTCATATAAACACCATTTCATTAAAATAGATTTGACTTTATGCATTGTTAATGAAAAAATTGAAATTTCATTTAATAAATAAATTAAATTTAATTTTCGCAATGATCCTAATAGCTAGCACTTAAGTGCGACACATGTTTTCGGCATGCCTTTTGGTCATATAAACATGATTTCATTAAAATAGATTTGACTTTATGCATTGTTAATGAAAAAATTGAAACTTCATTTAATAAATAAATTAAATTTAATTTTCACAATGATCCTGATAGCGAGCACCTAAGTGCGACACATGTTTTCGGCATGCTTTTGGTCATATAAACACGATTTCATTAAAACAGATTTGACTTTATGCGTTGTTAATGAAAAAATTGAAACTTCATTTAATAAATAAATTAAATTAAGTTTTCGCAATGATCCTGATAGCTAGCACCTAAGTGCGACACATGTTTTCCGCATGCTTTTGGTCGTATAAACACGCTTTTAATAAAATAGATTAGACTTTATTCATTGTTAATGAAAAATTTGAAATTTCATTATATAAATAAATTAAATTTAATTTTCGTAAAGATCCTTATGGCTGGCACCTAAGTGTCACACACGTTTTCGGCATGCTTTCGGGCATATAAACAATGTTCCATTAAAATAGATTTGACTTTATGCATTGTTAATGAAAAAATAGAAATTTCATATAATAAATAAATTAAAATTAATTTTCGCAATGATCCTAATAGCTAGCACATAAGTGCGACTCATGTTTTCGGCATGTATTTGCTTATATAAACACGATTTAATTAAAATAGAATTGACTTTATCCATTGTTAATGAAAAAAATAGAAATTTCATTTAAAAAATAAATTAAATTTAATTTTCGCAATGATCCTAACAGCTAGTACCTAAGTGCGACACATGTTTTCGGCATGATTTTGGTCATATAAACACTATTTTATTAAAATGGATTTGACTTTATGCATTGTTAATGACAAAATTGAAATTTCATTTTATAAATAAATTTAATTTAATTTTCGCAATGATCCCAATAGCTAGCACCTGAGTGCTACACATGTTTTCGGCATGCTTTTGGTCATATAAACACTATTTTATTAAAATGGATTTGACTTTATGCATTGTTAATGACAAAATTGAAATTTCATTTTATAAATAAATTTAATTTAATTTTCGCAATGATCCCAATAGCTAGCACCTGAGTGCTACACATGTTTTCGGCATGCTTTTGGTCAAATGAACACGATTTTATTGAAATCAATTTGACTTTATGCATTGTTAATAAAAAAATAGAAATTTCATTTAATAAATAAGATAAATTTTATTTTCGCAATGATCCTAACAGCTAGCACCTAAGTGCGACACATGTTTTCGACACGCTTTTGGTCATATAAACACTATTTTATTAAAATATATTTGACTTTATGCATTGTTAATGAAAAAATTGAAATTTCATTTAATAAATAAATTAAATTTAATTTTTGCAATGATCCTAATAGCTAGCACCTAAGTGCGACACATGTTTTCGGCATGCTTTTGGTCATATAAACACTATTTTATTAAAATAGATTTGACTTTATGCATTGTTAATAAAAAAATTGAAATTTCATTCAATAAATAAATTAAATTTAATTTTCTCAATGATCCTAACAGCTAGCAGCTAAGTGCGACACATGTTTTCGGCATGCTTTTGGTCATATAAACACTATTTTATTAAAATATATTTGACTTTATGCATTGTTAATGAAAAAATTGAAATTTCATTTAATAAATAAATTAAATTTAATTTTTGCAATGATCCTAATAGCTAGCACCTAAGTGCGACACATGTTTTCGGCATGCTTTTGGTCATATAAACACTATTTTATTAAAATAGATTCGACTTTATGCATTGTTAATGAAAAAATTGAAATTTCATTTAATAAATAAATTAAATTTAATTTTCGCAATGATCCTAATGGCTAGCACCTAAGTGCGACACATGTTTTCGGCATGCTTTTGGTCATATAAACACTATTTTATTAAAATAGATTTGACTTTATGCATTGTTAATAAAAAAATTGAAATTTCATTCAATAAATAAATTAAATTTAATTTTCGCAAAGATCCTAATAGCTAGCAGCTAAGTGCGACACATGTTTTCGGCATGCTTTTGGTCATATAAACACTATTTTATTAAAATATATTTGACTTTATGCATTGTTAATGAAAAAATTGAAATTTCATTTAATAAATAAATTAAATTTAATTTTTGCAATGATCCTAATAGCTAGCACCTAAGTGCGACACTTGTTTTCGGCATGCTTTTGGTCATATAAACACTATTTTATTAAAATAGATTTGACTTTATGCATTGTTAATAAAAAAATTGAAATTTCATTCAATAAATAAATTAAATTTAATTTTCTCAATGATCCTAACAGCTAGCAGCTAAGTGCGACACATGTTTTCGGTATGCTTTTGGTCATATAAACACTATTTTATTAAAATAGGTATGACTTTATGCTTTGTTAATGAAAAAATTGAAATTTCATTTAATAAATAAATTAAATTTAATTTTCGCAACGATCCTAATGGCCAGCACCTAAGTGCGACACATGCTTTGGGCATGCTTTTGGTCATATAAACTCCATTTCATTAAGGTAGATTTGACTTTATGCATTGGTAATGAAAAAATTGAAATTTCATTTAATAAATAAATTTAATTTAATTTTCGCAATGATCCTAATGGCCAGCACCTAAGTGCGACACATGTTTTCCGCATGCTTTTGGTCAAATAAACACGATTTTATTAAAATAGATTTGACTTTATGGATTGTTAATGAAAAAATTGAAGTTTCATTTAATAAATAAATTAAATTTAATTTTCGCAATGATCCTAATAGCTAGCACCTAAGTGCGACACATGTTTTCGGCATGCTTTTGGTCATATAAATACGATTTTATTAAAATAGATTTGACTTTATGCATTGTTAATGAAAAAATTGAGACTTCATTTAATAAATAAATTAAATTTAATTTTCGCAATGATCCTGATAGCTAGCACCTAAGTGCGACACATGTTTTCGGCATGCTTTTGGTCATATAAACACGATTTCATTAAAATAGATTTGACTTTATGCATTGTTAATGAAAAAATTGAAACTTCATTTAATAAATAAATTAAATTTAATTTTCGCAATGATCCTAATAGCCAGCACCTGAGTGCGACACATGTTTTCCGCATGCTTTTGGTCATATAAACACAATTTCATTAAAACAGATTTGACTTTATGCATTGGTAATGAAAAAATTGAAAATTCATTTAATAAATAAATTAAATTTAATTTTCGCAATGATCCTGACAGCTAGCACCTAAGTGCGACACATGTTTTCGGCATGCTTCTGGTCATATAAACACGATTTCATTAAAATTGATTTGACTTTATGCATTGTTAATGGAAAAATTGAAACTTCATTTAATAAATAAATTAAATTTAATTTTCGCAATGATCTTAATAGATAGCACCTAAGTGCGACACATGTTTTCGGCATGCTTTTGGTCATTTAAACACGATTTCAATAAAATAGATTTGACTTTATGCATTGTTAATGAAAAAATTGAAACTTCATTTAATAAATAAATTAAATTTAATTTTCGCAATGATCCTAATAGCCAGCACCTGAGTGCGTCACATGTTTTCCGCATGCTTTTGGTCATATAAACACAATTTCATTAAAACAGATTTGACTTTATGCATTGGTAATGAAAAAATTGAAAATTCATTTAATAAATAAATTAAATTTAATTTTCGCAATGATCCTGACAGCTAGCACCCAAGTGCGACACATGTTTTCGGCATGCTTTTGGTCATATAAATACGATTTTATTAAAATAGATTTGACTTTATGCATTGTTAATGAAAAAATTGAGACTTCATTTAATAAATAAATTAAATTTAATTTTCGCAATGATCCTGATAGCTAGCACCTAAGTGCGACACATGTTTTCGGCATGCTTTTGGTCATATAAACACGATTTTATTTAAATAGATTTGACTTTATGCATTGTTAATGAAAAAATTGAAATTTCATTTAATAAATAAATTAAATTTAATTTTCGCAAAGATCCTAATAGCTAGCACCTAAGTGCGACACATGATTACGGCTTTCTTCTGGTCATATAAACACCATTTCATTAAAATAGATTTGACTTTATGCATTGTTAATGAAAAATTGAAATTTCATTTAATAAATAAATTAAATTTAATTTTCGCAATGATCCTAATAGCTAGCACTTAAGTGCGACACATGTTTTCGGCATGCCTTTTGGTCATATAAACACGATTTCATTAAAATAGATTTGACTTTATGCATTGTTAATGAAAAAATTGAAACTTCATTTAATAAATAAATTAAATTTAATTTTCACAATGATCCTGATAGCGAGCACCTAAGTGCGACACATGTTTTCGGCATGCTTTTGGTCATATAAACACGATTTCATTAAAACAGATTTGACTTTATGCGTTGTTAATGAAAAAATTGAAACTTCATTTAATAAATAAATTAAATTAAGTTTTCGCAATGATCCTGATAGCTAGCACCTAAGTGCGACACATGTTTTCCGCATGCTTTTGGTCGTATAAACACGCTTTTAATAAAATAGATTAGACTTTATTCATTGTTAATGAAAAATTTGAAATTTCATTATATAAATAAATTAAATTTAATTTTCGTAAAGATCCTTATGGCTGGCACCTAAGTGCCACACACGTTTTCGGCATGCTTTCGGGCATATAAACAATGTTCCATTAAAATAGATTTGACTTTATGCATTGTTAATGAAAAAATAGAAATTTCATATAATAAATAAATTAAAATTAATTTTCGCAATGATCCTAATAGCTAGCACATAAGTGCGACTCATGTTTTCGGCATGTATTTGCTTATATAAACACGATTTAATTAAAATAGAATTGACTTTATCCATTGTTAATGAAAAAAATAGAAATTTCATTTAAAAAATAAATTAAATTTAATTTTCGCAATGATCCTAACAGCTAGTACCTAAGTGCGACACATGTTTTCGGCATGATTTTGGTTGCACACACACAATTTCATGAAAATCGATTTGACTTTATTCATTTTTAAAGAAAAAATAGAAATTTCATATAATAAAAAAATTAAATTTAATTTTCGCAAAGATCCT
The DNA here is from genome assembly GCA_910593695.2 of Ocypus olens. Lineage (NCBI taxonomy): Eukaryota > Metazoa > Arthropoda > Insecta > Coleoptera > Staphylinidae > Ocypus > Ocypus olens. The sequence continues at coordinate 38,768,018 of OU343060.1, forward strand.
AATAGCTAGCACCTGAGTGCGACACATGTTTTCGGCATGCTTTTGGTCATATAAACACTATTTTATTAAAATGGATTTGACTTTATGCATTGTTAATGACAAAATTGAAATTTCATTTTATAAATAAATTTAATTTAATTTTCGCAATGATCCCAATAGCTAGCACCTGAGTGCTACACATGTTTTCGGCATGCTTTTGGTCAAATGAACACGATTTTATTGAAATCAATTTGACTTTATGCATTGTTAATAAAAAAATAGAAATTTCATTTAATAAACAAGATAAATTTTATTTTCGCAATGATCCTAACAGCTAGCACCTAAGTGCGACACATGTTTTCGACACGCTCTTGGTCATATAAACACTATTTTATTAAAATAGATTCGACTTTATGCATTGTTAATGAAAAAATTGAAATTTCATTTAATAAATAAATTAAATTTAATTTTCGCAATGATCCTAATGGCTAGCACCTAAGTGCGACACATGTTTTCGGCATGCTTTTGGTCATATAAACACTATTTTATTAAAATAGATTTGACTTTATGCATTGTTAACAAAAAAATTGAAATTTCATTCAATAAATAAATTAAATTTAATTTTCTCAATGATCCTAACAGCTAGCAGCTAAGTGCGACACATGTTTCGGCATGCTTTTGGTCATATAAACACTATATTATTAAAATATATTTGACTTTATGCATTGTTAATGAAAAAATTGAAATTTCATTTAATAAATAAATTAAATTTAATTTTTGCAATGATCCTAATAGCTAGCACCTAAGTGCGACACATGTTTTCGGCATGCTTTTGGTCATATAAACACTATTTTATTAAAATAGATTTGACTTTATGCATTGTTAATAAAAAAATTGAAATTTCATTCAATAAATAAATTAAATTTAATTTTCTCAATGATCCTAACAGCTAGCAGCTAAGTGCGACACATGTTTTCGGCATGCTTTTGGTCATATAAACACTATTTTATTAAAATAGGTATGACTTTATGCTTTGTTAATGAAAAAATTGAAATTTCATTTAATAAATAAATTAAATTTTATTTTCGCAATGATCCTAATAGCTAGCACTTAAGTGCGACACATGTTTTCGGCATGCCTTTTGGTCAAATGAACACGATTTTATTGAAATCAATTTGACTTTATGCATTGTTAATTAAAAAATAGAAATTTCATTTAATAAATAAGATACATTTTATTTTCGCAATGATCCTAATAGCTAGCACCTGAGTGCGACACATGTTTTCGGCATGCTTTTGGTCATATAAACACGATTACATTAAAATGGATTTGACTTCATTCATTGTTAATTAAAAAATTGAAATTTAATTTAATAAATGAATTTAATTTAATTTTCGCAATGATCCCAATTGCCAGCACCTGAGTGCGACACATGTTTTCGGCATGTTTTGGGTAATATAAACACTATTTTATTAAAATACATTCGACTTTATGCATTGTTAATGAAAAAATTGAAATTTCATTTAATAAATAAATTAAATTTAATTTTCGCAATGATCCTAATGGCTAGCACCTAAGTGCGACACATGTTTTCGGCATGCTTTTGGTCATTTATACACTATTTTATTAAAATAGATTCGACTTTATGCATTGTTAATGAAAAAATTTAAATTTCATTTAATAAATAAATTAAATTTAATTTTCGCAATGATCCTAATGGCTAGCACCTAAGTGCGACATATGTTTTCGGCATGCTTTTGGTCATATAAACACTATTTTATTAAAATAGATTTGACTTTATGCATTGTTAATAAAAAAATTGAAATTTCATTCAATAAATAAATTAAATTTAATTTTCGCAATGATCCTAATAGCTAGCACCTAAGTGCGACACATGTTTTCGGCATGCTTTTGGTCATATAAACCCTATTTTATTAAAATAGATTTGACTTTATGCATAGTTAATAAAAAAATTGAAATTTCATTCAATAAATAAATTAAATTTAATTTTCTCAATGATCCTAACAGCTAGCACCTAAGTGCGACACATGTTTTCGGCATGCTTTTGGTCATATAAACACGATTACATTAAAATGGATTTGGCTTCATTCATTGTTAATTAAAAAATTGAAATTTAATTTATTTATTTATTTATTTATTTATTTATTATTACTACACGGATACACCATTTACAATAGTAAATACCATATAATTAAATATAACAGAGCATATAATTCGACAAAAACAAAAAAGAGCATATTATTCTAAAGTGAGTAAATTAATTCTGGACAATTTAGTTTTAAATGTATAAAAGTTACAATCAAAAAAATTTACATTATAACGATTACATAAAACATTGGCGAAGCGTAACATTCTACATATAGGAGCATGGAAACCGTAATTAGTTGCATGATTTTTGCATTTAAAGGGAAAACATTGTCTCGTTCTCATAGGTGACACCACCCAGAAATTTACTAAACTGAGAAGAAACTCACATGAAATATGACTATTAATTAATTTAAATAAAAAACATAGATCTATCACTAATCTCCTTCGTTTAAGAGATTCAATATTTAAAAATTTTGCAACATCAGTATCTTCAGTCTGGGTGAAATGCATCTTGAACGCTATAATTTTAATAAATCTATTTTGCACTTTCTCTAGTTGAGATTGAGTACCTAAATAAAACGGTGTCCAAACTGGTGATGCATATTCCAATATAGGCCTCACTAGAGTTACGTGCAATAGTCTAACAGTATTTGCTGAGAAAGGACCCGAAAATCTTTTAATAAACCCTAACATTTTCATGCCCTTACAAGCTATAATATTAATATGAAATTTAAACGAAAGTTTTGCATCAAATGTCACACCTAGATCCTTAACCATCGCTACTCTTCTTAATATTGTTCCATTTAATGTATAATCCATTGATAATGGCGAATTTTGCATGCAATAAGACATAACGACACATTTTTCAATGTTAAAATGCAAATCGTTCATCACGCACCATCTGTAAATATTATCTAAATCTTCTTGAACCTTGTAACAACAATTAACGTTTTGAATTGACATGAATAACTTTAAGTCATCGGCAAACAATAAAAATTTACACGAACCAATGTAATCACATATATCGTTAATAAATAACGAGAACAAAATGGGGCCACAGTGAGACCCTTGCGGTACACCAGAAGGCACACTGATAGCGCTTGATAAATTGCCTGCAATTTTAACATATTGCTTTCGCCCAACCAGATAACTCCTAAGCCATTCCAAAACTGCAGTACCAAATCCCAAACATCTTAATTTATCAATCAGAACCCCATGATTAACACGATCGAATGCTTTCGCAAAATCTGTGTAAATCGTATCAACCTGTAATCCGTTCTCAAGCGCATCCAATACTTGTGTTTTAAATGTTAAAAGATTTGATACCGTTGATCTTCCTGCATAAAATCCATGCTGCTGTTCAATAATGATATGTTTACAGCACCAACTTAACTGACTAGCTATTAAAAAATCGAATATCTTTGGAATTGTAGATTGAATGGAAACCCCTCTGTAACATTTTATATCGTCCCTTCGGCCGGATTTATAAATGGGAGTCACATAACTATTTTTCCATAGATCAGGAAATATTTTATTTAGCAACGATGATTTAAAAAGCATGAATATTGGTATTGTTAACGTATATAAACATTGCTTTAGAAAATAAGGAGGAATCCCATCCGGTCCATATGAACACGAATCAGTACATCTGATTATACGATCAAATACATCCTGTATAGTTATGTGAAACCCATTGAAATTAACCGTATCCAAAGTACCGAACGAATAAGAAGAGATGGTGTTACTTTTATAAACTGTTGAAAAGTAAGTAGCAAATAAGTTAACAGAATCAGGAATATTATCGCTTTTAACATCACCCAGAAACATGGATTTAGGATAACCAGCAGTTTTCCTATTATCATTGACATAAGTCCAAAAATATTTAGATTTAAACCTAATGTTTTGTTCCACATTTGTAATATAATTATTGTGTAACTGAGAATTTAGTACTTTACATTGAGCACGTAAATCAACAAATTCATCATAGATATTTGGTAAACCAGTTTCTTTCCATTTTGAATGCATTGTCTGTTTCTCTTTAATTAGCCTTATCAACTCAGAATTAAACCATTTGGGAAAATTTGTAGATACTATACGTTTAATTGGGATGCATAAATACATTGCATTATATAAAATTTCATAAAATACATTGACACTTGAATTTACATCACTATCTTCTAAAAATACTTTTTCCCAATCAATATTAGCAAAATACTCATTTAATGCAACATAGTTCCCCTTTTTAAAATCAAAAATATGGTCGCAACAATAAATATTCTCATTAAGGGTTAGACAACACGTCACATCCAAAGGTTCATGATGAATGCTACTGTCGCATAAGGGGTCACTGGACTTATTAACACTGCATTCAATATTACTGAATACAAGATCTAATAAAACGCCTCTTGAATTAGGGATATCATTACGTGCATGTAATTCATGAAATTCATAGCATTCGGCAATTATTTGAGCATTACTATTACGATTATTCTCTAATACAACATTGGATCCATTAAATGACCACAATGCAGAAGGTAAATTGTAATCTCCACATATTAACATTTTTTTATCAGGAAACCGATCAACTAAATTATTCACCGATGAGCAATGGTTTTCATATACAGATAGTAATGAGTTAGGTGGTGTATATAAAGCACCTACAATAATATAATTATTTATTAGTACATATAACTCTTCAACAGATTCACAATCCGGTAGCACATGTGACACTAATTTATTCCTAACAGCTATTAAAACCCCACCACCGGTAGATTTTGAACTAGTGACACTAGTTCGATCTTTCCTATAAATAGTATAATTGGGTACAGTAAATTCACTATCTAAAATATTTACATTAAGCCAAGTTTTAACAAAAATAATAACATCATATATAGAACAATTGATAAGATCCGAAATATCAGTTATTTTGGATTTTAGTCCACCAACATTTTGATAAAATATCTTTAATTTGCGTTCTTTCGATTGCGAAATTTTTCCTTGGCATCATTAGAGCGAGAATTTTTCACAATAGATGAATTTCCATTAATAAATTTGACAAATATGTCGTCTTCACCATCTTCACGTCTTCTTTTAAATTCTTAATAAATTTTTATTTAATAAATGAAATTAATTTAATTTTCGCAATGATCCCAATTGCCAGCACCTGAGTACGACACATGTTTTCGGCATGCTTTTGGTCGTATAAACACTATTTTATTAAAATAGATTCGACTTTATGCATTGTTAATGAAAAAATTGAAATTTCATTTAATAAATAAATTAAAGTTAATTTTCGCAATGATCCTAATGGCTAGCACCTAAGTGCGACACATGTTTTCGGCATGCTTTTGGTCATATAAACACAATTTTATTAAAATGGATTTGACTTTATGCATTGTTAATCAAAAAATTGAAATTTCATTTAATAAATAAATTAAATATTATTTTCGTAATGATCCTAATGGCTAGCACCTAAGTGCGACACATGTTTCCGGCATGCTTTTGGTCAAATAAACACTTTTTCATAAAAATAGATTTGACTTTATGCATTGTTAATGAAAAAATTGAAATTTCATTTAATAAATTAATTTAATTTAATTTTCGCAATGATTCTAACGGCTATCACCTAAGTGCAACACATGTTTTCGGCATGCTTTTGGTCATATAAACACTATTTCATTAAAACAGATTTAACTTTATGCATTGGTAATGAAAAAATTGAAATTTCATTTAATAAATAAACTAAATTTAATTTTCGCAATGATTCTAATTGCCAGCACCTAAGTGCGACACATGTTTTCGGCATTCTTTTGGTCATATAAACACTATTTTATTAAAATAGATTTGACTTTATGCATTGTTAATGCAAAAATTGAAATTTCATTTAATAAATAAATTAAATTAAATTTTCGCAAAGATCCTAATAGCTAGCACCTAAGTGCGACACATGTTTTCGGCATGCTTTTGGTCATATAAACACTATTTCATTAAAATAGATTTGACTTTGTGCATTGTTAATGAAAAAATTGAAATTTCATTTAATAAATAAACTAAATTTAATTTTCGCAATGATTCTAATTGCCAGCACCTAAGTGCGACATATGTTTTCGGCATTCTTTTGGTCATATAAACACTATTTTAATAAAATAGATTTGACTTAATGCATTGTTAATGAAAAAATTGAAATTTCATTTAATAACTAAATTAAATTTAATTTTCGCAAAGATCCTAATAGCTAGCACCTAAGTGCGACACATGTTTTCGGCATACTTTTGGTCATATAAACACGATTTCATTAAAATATATTTGACTTTATGCTTTCTTAATGAAAAAATGGAAATATCATTTAATAAAAAAATTAAATTTAATTTTCGCAATGATCCTAATAGCTAGCGCTTAAGTGGGACACATGTTTTCCGCATGCTTTTGGTCATATAAACACGATTTCATTAAAATAGATTTGAATTTATGCATTGTTAATGAAAAAAATAAACTTTCATTTAATTAATAAATTAAATTTAATTTTCGCAAAGATCCTAATGGCTAGCACCTAAGTGCGACACATGTTTACGGCATGCCTTTGGTCATATAAACACTATTTAATTAAAATATATTTGACTTTATGCATTGTTTATGAAAAAATTAAAATTTCATTTAAATAATAAATTAAATTTAATTTTCGCAATGATCCTAATGGCTAGCACCTTAGTGCGACACATATTTTCGGCATGCTTTAGGTCTTATAAACACTATTTCATTAAAATAGATTTGACTTGATGCATTGTTAATGAAAAAATTAAAATCTCATTTAATTAATATATTAAATTTAATTTTCGCAATGATCCTAATAGCTATCACCTAAGTGCAACACATGTTTACGGCATGCTTTTGGTCATATAAACACTATTTCATTAAAATAGATTTGACTTTATGAATTGTTAATGAAAAAATTAAAATTTCGTTCAATTAATAAATTAAATTTAATTTTCGCAATGATTCTAATGGCTAGCACCTAAGTGCGACACATGTTTTCGGCATGCTCTTTGTAATGTAAACACTATTTTATAAAAATTAGATTTGACTTTATGCATTGTTAATTAAAAAATTGAAATTTCATTTAATAAATAAATTAAATTTAATTTTCGCAATGATCCTAATAGCTAGCACCTAAGTGCGACACATGTTTTCGGCATGCTTTTGGTCATATAAACACTATTTCATTAAAATAGATTTGACTTTGTGCATTGTTAATGAAAAAATTGAAATTTCAATTAATTAATAAATTTAATTTAATTTTCGCAATGATCCTAAAAGCTAGCACCTAAGTGCGACACATGTTTACGGCATTCTTTTGGTCAAATAAAAACTATTTCATTAAAATAGATTTGACTTAATGCATTGTTGATGAAAAAATTGAAATTTCATTTAATAAAAGAATTTAATTTAATTTTCGCAATGATCCTAATAGCTAGCATCTAAGTGCGACACATGTTTTCGGCATGCTTTTGGTCATATAAACACGATTACATTAAAATGGATTTGACTTCAATCATTGTTAATTAAAAAATTGAAATTTCATTTAATAAATGAATTTAATTTAATTTTCGCAATGATCCTAATAGCTAGCACCTGAGTGCGACACATGTTTTCGGCATGCTTTTGGTCATATAAACACTATTTTAATAAAATATATTCGACTTTATGCATTGTTAATGAAAAAATTGAAATTTTATTTAATAAATAAATTAAATTTAATTTTCGCAATGATCCTAATGGCCAGCACCTAAGTGCGACACATGTTTTCGGCATGCTTTTGGTCATATAAACACTATTTTATTAAAGTTAATTTGACTTTATGCATTGTTATTGAAAAAATTGAAATTTCATTTAATAAATAAATTAAATTTTATTTTCGCAATGATCCTAATGGCTAGCACGTAAGTGCGACACATGTTTCCGGCATGCTTTTGGTCATATAAACACTTTTTGAAAAAAAATAGATTTGACTTTATGCATTGTTAATGAAAAAATTGGAATTTCATTTAATAAATAAATTAAATTTAATTTTCGCAATGATCCTAATAGCAAGCACCTAAGTGCGACACATGTTTTCGGCATGCTTTTGGTCATATAAATACGATTTCATTAAAATAGATTTGACTTTATGCATTGTTAAAGAAAGAATTGAAATTTCATTTAATAAATAAATTTAATTTAATTTTCGCAATGACCCTAATGGCCAGCACGTAAGCGCGACACATGTTTCCGGCATACTTTTTGTCATATAAACACTTTTTCATAAAACGAGATTTGACTTTATGCATTGTTAATGAAAAAATTGGAATTTCATTAAATAAATTATATTAATTTAATTTTCGCAATGATTCTAACGGCCATCACCTAAGTGCAACACATGTTTTCGGCATGCTTTTGGTTATATAAACACGAATTTATTAAAATAGATTTATCTTTGTGCATTGTTAATGAAAAAATTGAAATTTCATTCAATAAATAAAATAAATTTAATTTTCGCTAAGATCCTAATAGCTAGCACCTAAGTGCGACACATGTTTCGGCATTCTTTTGGTCATATTAACACTATTTCATTAAAACAGATTTAACTTTATGCATTGTTAATGAAAAAATTGAAATTTCATTTAATAAATAAATTTAATTTAATTTTCGCAATGATCCTAATGGCTAGCACCTAAGTGCGACACATGTTTACGGCATTTTTTTGGTCATATTAACACTTTTTCATTAAAATAGATTTGACTTAGGCATTGTTAATGGAAAAATTAAAATTTCATTTAATTATTAAATTAAATTTAATTTTCGCAATGATCCTAATTGCTAACATCTAAGTGCGACACATGTTTTCAGCATGCTTTAGGTCATATAAACACAATTTCATTAAAATAGATTTGACTTTATGAATTGTTGATGAAAAAATTGAAATTTCAATTAATAAATAATTTAAATTTAATTTTCGCAATGATCCTAATTGCTAGCACCTAAGTGCGATACATGTTTACAACAATATTTTGGTCATATAAACACTATTTCATGAAAATAGATTTGACTTTATGAATTGTTAATGAAAAAATTGAAATTTCATTTAAAAACTAAATTAAATTTAATTTTCGAAATGATCCTAATAGCCAGCACCTAAGTGCGACACATATTTTCGGCATGCTTTTGACCATATAAACCCTATTTTTTAAATAGATTTGACTTTATGAATTGTTAATGAAAAAATTGAAATTTCATTTAATAAATAAATTTAATTTAATTTTCGCAATGATCCTTATAGCTAGCACCTAAGTGCGACAAATGTTTTCAGCATACTTTTGGTCATATAAACACGATTTCATTAAAATAGATTTGACTTTATGCATTGTTAATGAAAAAATTGAAACTTCATTTAATAAATAAATTAAATTTAATTTTCGCAATGATCCTAATAGCTAGCACCTAAGTGCGACACATGTTTTCGGCATGCTTTTGGTCATATAAACACCATTTTACTAAAATAGATTTGACTTTATGCATTCTTAATGAAAAAATTTAAATTTCATTTAATAAACAAATAAAATTTATATTCTCGCAATGATCCTAATGGCCAGCACCTTAGTGCGATAAATGTTTTCGGAATGCTTTTGGTCATATAAACACTATTTTATTAAAATAGATTTGACTTTATGAATTGTTGATGAAAAAATTGAAATTTCAATTAATAAATAATTTAAATTTAATTTTCGCAATGATCCTAATTGCTAGCACCTAAGTGCGATACACGTTTACGGCAATATTTTGGTCATATAAACACTATTTCATGAAAATAGATTTGACTTTATGAATTGTTAATGAAAAAATTGAAATTTCATTTAAAAACTAAATTAAATTTAATTTTGGAAATGATCCTAATAGCCAGCACCTAAGTGCGACACATATTTTCGGCATGCTTTTGACCATATAAACCCTATTTTTCAAATAGATTTGACTTTATGAATTGTTAATGAAAAAATTGAAATTTCATTTAATAAATAAATTAAATTTAATTTTCGCAATGATCCTAATAGCTAGCACCTAAGTGCGACACATGTTTTCAGCATACTTTTGGTCATATAAACACGATTTCATTAAAATAGATTTGACTTTATGCATTGTTAATGAAAAAATTGAAACTTCATTTAATAAATAAAATAAATTTAATTTTCGCAATGATCCTAATAGCTAGCACCTAAGTGCGACACATGTTTTCGGCTTGCTTTTGGTCATATAAACACTATTTTACTAAAATAGATTTGACTTTATGCATTCTTAATGAAAAAATTTAAATTTCATTTAATAAACAAATTAAATTTATATTTTCGCAATGATCCTAATGGCCAGCACCTTAGTGCGATAAATGTTTTCGGCATGCTTTTGGTCATATAAACACTATTTGATTAAAATAGATTTGACTTTATGCATTGTTAATGAAAAAATAGAAATTTCATATAATAAATTAATTTAATTTAATTTTCGCAATGATCCTGATAGGTAGCACCTAAGTGCGATACATGTTTTCCGCAAGCTTTTAGTCATATAAACACGATTTCACAAAAATAGATTTGACTTTATGCATTGTTAATGAAAAAATTTAAATTTCATTTAATTAATAAATTAAATTTAATTTTCGCAATGATCCTAATAACCAGCACCTAAGTGCCACACACGTTTTCGGCATGGTTTCGGTCATATAAACACTGTTCTATTAAAATAGATTTGACTTTATGCATTGTTAATGAAAAAATAGAAATTTCATTTAATAAACAATTAAAATTAATTTTCGCAATGATCCTAATAGCTAGCACCTAAGTGCGAAACATGTTTTCGGCATGCTTTTGGTTGTATACACACGATTTCATAAAAATGGATTTGACTTTATGCATTGTTAATGAAAAAATAGAAATTTCATGTAATAAATAAATTTAATTTAATTTTCGCAATGATCCTAATAGCTAGCACCTAAGTGCGACACATGTTTTCGGCCTGATTTTGGTCATATAAACACTATTTTATTAAAATAGATTTGACTTTATGCATTGTTAATTAAAAATTGAAATTTCATTAAATAAATAAATTAAATTTAATTTTCGCAAAGATCCCAATGGCTAGCACCTAAGTGCGACACATGTTTTCGGCATGCTTTTGGTCATATAAACACTATTTTATTAAAATAGATTTGACTTTATGCATCGTTAATAAAAAAATTGAAATTTCATTCAATAAATAAATTAAATTTAATTTTCTCAATGATCCTAACAGCTAGCAGCTAAGTGCGATACATGTTTTCGGCATGCTTTTGGTCATATAAACACTATTTTATTAAAATAGATATGACTTTATGCTTTGTTAATGAAAAAATTGAAATTTCATTTAATAAATAAATTAAATTTTATTTTCGCAATGATCCTAATAGCTAGCACTTAAGTGCGACACATGTTTTCGGCATGCTTTTGGTCAAATGAACACGATTTTATTGAAATCAATTTGACTTTATGCATTGTTAATTAAAAAATAGAAATTTCATTTAATAAATAAGATAAATTTTATTTTCGCAATGATCCTAATAGCTAGCACCTATGTGCGACACATGTTTTCGGCATGCTTATGGTCGTATAAACACGATTTTAATCAAATAAATTCGACTTTATCCATTGTTGATGAAAAAATTTAAATTTCATTTAATAAATGAATTTAATTTAATTTTCGCAATGATCCTAATAGCTAGCACCTGAGTGCGACACATGTTTTCGGCATGCTATTGGTCATATAAATACTATTTTATTAAAAAAGATTTAACTTTATGCGTTGTTAATCAAAAAATAGAAATTTCATTTAATAAATAAATTAAATTTAATTTTCGCAATGTTCCTAATCGCTAGCAGCTACGTGCGAGACATGTTTTCGGCACGCTTTTGGTCATATAAAAACAATTTTATTATAATAGATTTGACTTTATGCATTGTTACTGAAAAAATTGAAATTTCATTTAATAAATAAATTAAATTTAATTTTCGCAATGATGCTATTAGCTAGCACCTAAGTGCGACACATGTTTTCGGCATGCTTTTGGTCATATAAACACTATTTTATTAAAATAGATTTGACTTTATGCATTGTTAATAAAAAAATTGAAATTTCATTCAATAAATAAATTAAATTTAATTTTCTCAATGATCCTAACAGCTAGCAGCTAAGTGCGACACATGTTTTCGGCATGCTTTTGGTCATATAAACACTATTTTATTAAAATAGATATGACTTTATGCTTTGTTAATGAAAAAATTGAAATTTCATTTAAAAAATAAATTAAATTTTATTTTCGCAATGATCCTAATAGCTAGCACTTAAGTGCGACACATGTTTTCGGCATGCCTTTTGGTCATATAAACACGATTTCATTAAAATAGATTTGACTTTATGCATTGTTAATGAAAAAATTGAAATTTAATTTAATAAATAAATTAAATTTAATTTTCGCGAAGATCCTAATTGCTAGCACCTAAGTGCGACACATGATTACGGCTTTCTTCAGGTCATATAAACACCATTTCATTAAAATAGATTTGACTTAAAGCATTGTTAATGAAAAAATTGAAATTTCATTTAATAAATAAATTTAATTTAATTTTTGCAAAGATCCTAATAGCTAGCACCCAAGTGCGACACATGTTTTCGGCATGCTTTTGGTCAAATGAACATGATTTTATTGAAATCAATTTGACTTTATGCATTGTTAATTAAAAAATAGAAATTTCATTTAATAAATAAGATAAATTTTAATTCAAATAAAACGAATAACTTTGTTAGTATCACTTTATTAACTTGGAGTAGTTACTATAGTTTCGACAATTTCAGCTTGTCATTTTCAAACTATGAATATTTACATTACGATTGTACATTTATATATTTTTTTATTTTTACAGAGCATTGAACAGGGGGGAGAATATTAGGTCGGTCTGGTCGTTGATGAGTGGGATGTCCGGATTACGCTTTACCTTGAAAACTTCGATGGACTCGAGTAAATCCATTTTTAATCCTTTCTCGGTAAAATGGATCACCTCGAGTACATCTTTTTCAAAGGAATGTTCATTTTCCCTAATGTGATTCGCGAACGTTGATTTGTTATTAATATTTTTATATGCGCTGATGTGTTCTTTTAGACGGGTGTTGAAATTGCGTCCCGACTGACCTATATATTCTCCTTGACAACTTGCACATTTTAACTTATATATACCAGATTTGGACATTTTATGAATGGGCGTTTTATTATTAAAGATAATATTACTTATTTTACTTGGGGACTTTAAAGCAACGCTAATATTGTGTTTTTCTAAAATGGATTTAATTTTATGCGTAATTTTACCGAAAAATGTTAATGTTCTAAAGTTAGAGTTTGGTGTTTTATTTAAAGCATATAAGTATTTTTGAATCGAGTTAAGCTCTTGTTTCTGAATTAATTTATTTATTAAATTATGTGAATAACCATTATTAATTGCCAGAGATTATATGATTTTGATTTCGTTGTTATATGATTGGTTAGAAAGTGGAATAGTTTTAGCTCTATAGATCATAGTTTCAAATGCAGCTAATTTGTGTTTGAAAGTGTGTCTTGAATTATTAGGAATTAATGTGTCTGTGAATGTAGGTTTCCTGTATATGTCAAATTTAAATGTATTGTGTGTGCTTCTAGTTATGGAGAGGTCTAAGAATTTAATATTTTGATTGTCTTCTTTTTCAAGTGTGAATTTAATATTAGGGTGTATATTGTTTATTTCATGAAGAAATTGTTGTAGTTGTCTATCTGTTCCTTTGAAACATGCAAGTACGTCGTCCACATATCTGTACCAGAATTGTATATGTGTTTTGGCTGAGTTTAATTTTAATATTTTTTGGGTTATATTAAGCATAAAAATTTCTGCTAGTAACGGACTTAACGGGGAGCCCATTGCTAAGCCTTCATTTTGTTTATAAAATTTGTTTTCAAATGAAAAATAGTTATTATCTAAAATGATATTTGTTAATTCTAAAAATTCATGAATGATGACCTGGTTGACGTTACATTCTTCTAATGTTTGTTTAATTAGCTTTATACAATCCTGTGGTGGTATATTCGAGAACATATTGCATACATCAAAGGATACTAATTTGAAATTTGATTGCAGTTTGAATTTATTTAGTTGTTTAGTTAACTCGACGGAATTTTTAATGGCATTGGGATCTTTAAAGTCGGTTAACTCCCTGAAAATTTCACTTAGTTTTTTACATAAATTGCGTGCCGGTGAGTTTATGTATGTGACTACAGGTCTTATTGGTTTTTCCGATTTGTGAATTTTGATTAAACCGTACAATCGCGGACACATTGGATTCATGGGTAAAATTTTGAATTGGTCTTTTTGTGATAGAATGCTGTTAGAATCTTTAACTAAGGATTTTAAATTTTTTATAAAGCAACTAGTTGGATCTTTTTTAAGGACTTCTATATTGGAATTATTAATAAAATGTTCCACTTTCTGTATATAATCTACTTTATTTAAAATGACTGTGGAATTTCCTTTGTCTGCTTTGGTTATTATCAGTTTATTAATTTTGACTTTGTGTTTTATGTTTCTAATAATTTTTGAATCTGCTGTGCTGTCTAGTTCTGCTTGTTTTATGAAATTACTAATTTTGAATTTACTTAATTCACATTCGTTGACATTTTTTAGGGCTATTTCTGATTCAACAACAAAGTTATTCGTTTTATTTGAATTATTCAAAATGTATCACGAAGTGAAAGCCTCCACAATTACTTATTTAAGATAAATTTTATTTTCGCAATGATCCTAATAGCTAGCACCTAAGTGCGACACATGTTTTCGGCATGCTTATGGTCGTATAAACACGATTTTAATCAAATAAATTCGACTTTATCCATTGTTGATGAAAAAATTTAAATTTCATTTAATAAATGAATTTAATTTAATTTTCGCAATGATCCTAATAGTTAGCACCTGAGTGCGACACATGTTTTCGGCATGCTTTTGGTCATATAAACACGATTACATTAAAATGGATTTGACTTCATTCATTGTTAATTAAAAAATTGAAATTTAATTTAATAAATGAATTTAATTTAATTTTCGCAATGATCCCAATTGCCAGCACCTGAGTGCGACACATGTTTTCGGCATGCTTTTGGTCATATAAACACTATTTTATTAAAATAGATTCGACTTGATGCATTGTTAATGAAAAAATTAAAATCACATTTAATTAATAAATTAAATTTAATTTTCGCAATGATCCTAATAGCTAGCACCTAAGTGCGACACATGTTTACGGCATTCTTTTGGTCAAATAAAAACTATTTCATTAAAATAGATTTGACTTAATGCATTGTTGATGAAAAAATTGAAATTTCATTTAATAAAAGAATTTAATTTAATTTTCGCAATGATCCTAATAGCAAACACCTAAGTGCGACACATGTTTTCGGCATGCTTTTGGTCATATAAACACTATTTTAATAAAATAGATTCGACTTTATGCATTGTTAATGAAAAAATTGAAATTTTATTTAATAAATAAATTAAATTTAATTTTCGCAATGATCCTAATGGCCAGCACCTAAGTGCGACACATGTTTTCGGCATGCTTTTGGTCATATAAACACTATTTTATTAAAATGGATTTGACTTTATGCATTGTTATTGAAAAAATTGAAATTTCATTTAATAAATAAATTAAATTTTATTTTCGCAATGATCCTAATGGCTAGCACGTAAGTGCGACACATGATTACGGCTTTCTTCCGGTCATATAAACACTATTTCATTAAAATAGATTTGACTTTATGAATTGTTGATGAAAAAATTAAAATTTCGTTCAATTATTAAATTAAATTTAATTTTCGCAATGATTCTTTGTAATGTAAACACTATTTCATAAAAATAGATTTGACTTTATGCATTGTTAATGAAAAAATTGAAATTTCATTTAATAATTAAATTAAATTTAATTTTCGCAATGATCCTAATAGCTAGCACCTAAGTGCGACACATGTTTTCGGCATGCTTTTGGTCATATAAACACTATTTCATTAAAATAGATTTAACTTTGTGCATTGTTAATGAAATAATTGAAATTTCAGTTAATAAATAAATTTAATTTAATTTTCGCAATGATCCTGATGGGTATATAAACACGATTTCATTTAAATAGATTTGACTTTATGCATTGTTAATGAAAAAATTGAAATTTCTTTTAATAAATAAATTAAATTTAATTTTCGCAATGATCCTAATAGCCAGCACCTAAGTGCGACACATGTTTTCCGCATGCTATTGGTCATATAAACACGATTTCATTTAAATAGATTTGACTTTATGCATTGTTAATGAAAAAATTGAAATTTCATTTAACAAATAAATTAAATTTAATTTTCGCAATGATCCTAATGGCTAGCACATAAGTGCGACACATGTTTTCCGCATTCTTTTGGTCATATAAACACGATTTCATTAAAATTAAAATAGATTTGACGTTATGCATTGTTAATGCAAAAATAGAAATTTCTTTTAATAAATAAATTAAATTTAATTTTTGCAATGATCCTGATAGCTAGCACCTAAGTGCGACACATGTTTTCCGCATGCTTTTGGTCATATAAACACGATTTCATTTAAATAGATTTGACTTTATGCATTGTTAATGAAAAAATTGAAATTTCATTTAATAAATAAATTAAATTTAATTTTCGCAATGATCCTAATGCCTAGCACCTAAGTGCGACACATGTTTTCCGCATGCTTTTGGTCATATAAACACGATTTCATTAAAATAGTATTGACTTTATGCATTGTTAATGAAAAAATTGATATTTCATTTAATAAATAAATTAAATTTAATTTTCGCAATGATCCTAATAGCCAGCACCTAAGTGCGACACATGTTTTCCACATGCTTTCGGTCATATAAACACGATTTCATTAAAATAGATTTGACTTTATGCATTGTTAATAAAAAAATTGAAATTTCATTTAACAAATAAATTAAATTCAATTTTCGCAATGATCCTAATGGCTAGCACCTAAGTGCGACACATGTTTTCCGCATGCTTTTGGTCATATAAACACGATTTCATTAAAATAGATTTGACTCTATGCATTGTTAATGAAAAAATTGAAATTTCATTTAATAAATAAATTAAATTTAATTTTCGCAATGATCCTAATGGCTAGCACCTACGTACGACACATGCTTTCCGCATGCTTTCATTAAAATTAAAATAGATTTGACGTTATGCATTGTTAATGCAAAAATAGAAATTTCTTTTAATAAATAAATTTAATTTAATTTTTGCAATGATCCTGATAGCTAGCACCTAAGTGCGACACATGTTTTCCACATGCTTTCGGTCATATAAACACGATTTCATTAAAATAGATTTGACTTTATGCATTGTTAATGAAAAAATTGAAATTTCATTTAACAAATAAATTAAATTTAATTTTCGCAATGATCCTAATGGCTAGCACCTAAGTGCGACACATGCTTTCCGCATGCTTTTGGTCATATAAACACGATTTCATTAAAATAGATTTAATTTTATGCATTGTTAATAAAAAAACAGAAATTTAATTTAATAAATAAATTAAATTTAATTTTCGCAATGATCCTAATGGCTAGCACCTAAGTGCGACACATGCTTTCCGCATGCTTTTGGTCATATAAACACGATTTCATTAAAATAGATTTGACTCTATGCATTGTTATTGAAAAAATTGAAATTTCATTTAATAAATAAATTAAATTTAATTTTCGCAATGATCCTAATGGCTAGCACCTAAGTGCGACACATGCTTTCCGCATGCTTTTGGTCATATAAACACGATTTCATTAAAATAGATTTGATTTTATGCATTGTTAATAAAAAAACAGAAATTTAATTTAATAAATAAATTAAATTTAATTTTCGCAATGATCCTAATGGCTAGCACCTAAGTGCGACACATGCTTTCCGCATGCTTTTGGTCATATAAACACGATTTCATTAAAATAGATTTGACTTTATGCATTGTTAATGCAAAAATTTAAATTTCATTTAATAAATAAATTAATTTTAATTTTCGCAATAATCCTGACAGCTAGCACCTAAGTGCGACACATGTTTTCGGTAAGCTTTTGTTCATATAAATACGATTTCATTAAAATAGATTTGACTTTATGCATTTTTAATGAAAAAATTGAAACTTCATTTAATAAATAAATTAAATTTAATTTTCGCAATTATCCTAATAGCTAGCACCTAAGTGCGACACAGGTTTTCCGCATGCTTTTGGTCGTATAAACACGCTTTCGATAAAATAGATCAGACCATGCATTTTTAATGAAAAATTTGAAATTTCATTAAATAAATAAATTTAATTTAATTTTCGCAATGATCCTAATAGCGAGCACCTAAGTGCGACACATGTTTTCCGCAAGCTTTTGGTAGTATAAACACGCTTTTAATAAAATAGATTAGACTTTATGCATTGTTAATGAAAAATTAGAAATTTCATTAAATAAATAAATTCAATTTAATTTTCGCAAAGATCCTTATGGCTGGCACCTAAGTGCGACACGTGTTTTCGGCATGCTTTTGGTCATATAAACACTATTTCACTAAAATAGATTTGACTTTATGCATTGTTAATGAAAAAATTGAAATTTCGTTTAATAAATAAATTAAATTTAATTTTCGCAATGATGCTAATAGCTAGCAGCTAAGTGCGACACATGTTTTCGGCATGCTTTTGGTCACACAAACACTATTTCACTAAAATATATTTGACTTTATGCATTGTTAATGAAAAAATTGAAACCTTATTTAATAAATAAATTTAATTTAAATAAATTCAAAAAACGAATTATAGCCTTAATATTCTAATATTCAACCTGTTCGTAACTCTGCAAGCAAAATTAAGTCTTACTAAGACTATAAACAAATAACTTATTGAAACAACTACTTCCCTGGCTAGTGCCACGCCGGATATTGAATGATACAAAAGGCTAAATTTCGTTTTTTGAATTTATTTAATACTTTCTGCAATAAGTAAGGTTGTTTCCATTTTATTTAAAATTTAATTTAATTTTCGCAATGATCCTAACAGCTAGCACCTAAGTGCGACATATGTTTTCCGCATGCTTTTGGTCGTATAAACACGCTTTCAATAAAAAAAGATTAGACTTTATGCATTGTTAATGAAAAATTTGAAATTTCATTAAATAAATAAATTAAATTTAATATTCGCAAAGATCCTTATGGCTGGCACCTAAGTGCGACACATGTTTTCGGCATGCTTTTGGTCATATAAACACTATTTTATTAAAATAGATATGAC
The DNA here is from genome assembly GCA_910593695.2 of Ocypus olens. Lineage (NCBI taxonomy): Eukaryota > Metazoa > Arthropoda > Insecta > Coleoptera > Staphylinidae > Ocypus > Ocypus olens. The sequence continues at coordinate 38,787,523 of OU343060.1, forward strand.
TTTATGCATTGTTAATGAAAAAATTTAAATTTCATTTAATAAATAAATTAAATTTTATTTTCGCAATGATCCTAATAGCTAGCACCTCAGTGCGACACATGTTTTCGGCATGCTTTTGGTCGTATAAACACGATTTCATTAAAATAGATTTGACTTTATGCATTGTTAATGCAAAAATTTAAATTTCATTTAATAGATAAATTAATTTTAATTTTCGCAATAATCCTGACAGCTAGCACCTAAGTGCGACACATGTTTTCGGTAAGCTTTTGTTCATATAAATACGATTTCATTAAAATAGATTTGACTTTATGCATTTTTAATGAAAAAATTGAAACTTCATTTAATAAATAAATTAAATTTAATTTTCGCACTGATCCTAATAGCTAGCACATAAGTGCGACACAGGTTTTCCGCATGCTTTTGGTCGCATAAACACGCTTTCGATAAAATAGATCAGACTTTATGCATTTTTAATGAAAAATTTGAAATTTCATTAAATAAATAAATTTAATTTAATTTTCGCAATGATCCTAATAGCGAGCACCTAAGTGCGACACATGTTTTCCGCAAGCTTTTGGTAGTATAAACACGCTCTCAATAAAATAGATTAGACTTTATGCATTGTTAATGAAAAATTTGAAATTTCATTAAATAAATAAATTCAATTTAATTTTCGCAAAGATCCTTATGGCTGGCACCTAAGTGCGACACAGGTTTTCCGCATGCTTTTGGTCGTATAAACACGCTTTCAATAAAATAGATCAGACTTTATGCATTGTTAATGAAAAATTTGAAATTTCATTTAATAAATAAATTAAATTTAATTTTTGCAATGATCCTGATAGCTAGCACCTAAGTGCGACACATGTTTTCCGCATGCTTTCGGTCATATAAATACGATTTCATTAAAATAGATTTGACTTTATGCATTGTTAATGAAAAAATTGAAATTTCATTTAACAAATAAATTAAATTTAATTTTCGCAATGATCCTAATGGCTAGCACCTAAGTGCGACACATGTTTTCAGAATGCTTTTGGTCATATAAACACGATTTCTTTAAAATAGATTAGACTTTATGCATTGTTAATGAAAAAATTGAAATTTCATTTAATAAATAAATTTAATTTAATTTTCTCACTGATCCTAATAGCTAGCACCTAAATGCGACACATGTTTTCGGCATGCTTTTGGTCATATAAACACTATTTCATTAAAATAGATTTGACTTTATGCATTGTTAATGAAAAAATTGAAACCTTATTTAATAAATAAATTTAATTTAATTTTCGCAATGATCCTAATAGCTAGCACCTAAGTGCGACACAGGTTTTCCGCATGCTTTTGGTCGTATAAACACGCTTTCAATAAAATAGATCAGACTTTATGCATTGTTAATGAAAAAATTGAAATTTCATTTAATAAATAAATTAAATTTAATTTTCGCAATGATCCAAATGGCTAGCACCTAAGTGCGACACATGTTTTTCGCATTCTTTTGGTCATATAAATACGATTTCATTAAAATAGATTTGACTTTATGCATTGTTAATGAAAAAATTGAAATTTCATTTAATAAATAAATTAAATTTAATTTTCGCAATGATCCTAATAGCCAGCACCTAAGTGCGACACATGTTTTCCGCATACTTTTGGTCATATAAATACGATTTTATTTAAATAGATTTGACTTTATGCATTGTTAATGAAAAAAATGAAATTTCATTTAATAAAAAAATTAAATTTAATTTTCGCAATGATCCTGATAGCTAGCACCTAAGTGCGACACATGTTTTCCGCATGCTTTCGGTCATATAAACACGATTTCATTAAAATAGATTTGACTTTATGCATTGTTAATGAAAAAATTGAAATTTCATTTAACAAATAAATTAAATTTAATTTTCGCAATGATCCTAATGGCTAGCACCTAAGTGCGACACATGTTTTCCGCATGCTTTTGGTCATATAAACACGATTTCTTTAAAATAGATTTGACTTTATGCATTGTTAATGCAAAAATAGAAATTTTTTTTAATAAATAAATTAAATTTAATTTTTGCAATGATCCTGATAGCTAGCACCTAAGTGCGACACATGTTTTCGGTATGCTTTTGGTCATATAAATTAGATTTCATTAAAATAGATTTGACTTTATGCATTGTTAATGAAAAAATTGAAACTTCATTTAATAAATAAATTAAATTTAATTTTCGCAGTGATCGTAATAGCTAGCACCTAAGTGCGACACATGTTTTCGGCATGATTTTGGTCATATAAACACTATTTCACTAAAACAGATTTGACTTTATGCATTGTTAATGAAAAAATTGAAATTTCATTTAATAAATAAATTTAATTTAATTTTCTCACTGATCCTAATAGCTAGCACCTAAATGCGACACATGTTTTCGGCATGCTTTTGGTCGTATAAACACGATTTCATTAAAATAGATTTGACTTTATGCATTTTTAATGAAAAAATTGAAACTTCATTTAATAAATAAATTAAATTTAATTTTCGCACTGATCCTAATAGCCAGCACATAAGTGCGACACAGGTTTTCCGCATGCTTTTGGTCGCATAAACACGCTTTCGATAAAATAGATCAGACTTTATGCATTTTTAATGAAAAATTTGAAATTTCATTAAATAAATAAATTTAATTTAATTTTCGCAATGATCCTAATAGCGAGCACGTAAGTGCGACACATGTTTTCCGCAAGCTTTTGGTAGTATAAACACGCTTTCAATAAAATAGATTAGACTTTATGCATTGTTAATGAAAAATTTGAAATTTCATTAAATAAATAAATTCAATTTAATTTTCGCAAAGATCCTTATGGCTGGCACCTAAGTGCGACACAGGTTTTCCGCATGCTTTTGGTCGTATAAACACGCTTTCGATAAAATAGATCAGACTTTATGCATTTTTAATGAAAAATTTGAAATTTCATTAAATAAATAAATTTAATTTAATTTTCGCAATGATCCTAATAGCGAGCACCTAAGTGCGACACATGTTTTCCGCAAGCTTTTGGTCGTATAAACACGCTTTCAATAAAATAGATCAGACTTTATGCATTGTTAATGAAAAAATTGAAATTTCATTTAATAAATAAATTAAATTTTATTTTCGCAATGATCCTAACAGCTAGCACCTAAGTGCGACACATGTTTTCGGCATGCTTTTGGTCATATAAACACTATTTCATTAAAATAGATTTGACTTTATGCATTGTTAATGAAAAAATTGAAACCTTATTTAATAAATAAATTTAATTTAATTTTCGCAATGATCCTAATAGCTAGCACCTAAGTGCGACATATGTTTTCCGCATGCTTTTGGTCGTATAAACACGCTTTCAATAAAAAAGATTAGACTTTATGCATTGTTAATGAAAAATTTGAAATTTCATTAAATAAATAAATTAAATTTAATATTCGCAAAGATCCTTATGGCTGGCACCTAAGTGCGACACATGTTTTCGGCATGCTTTTGGTCATATTAACACTATTTTATTAAAATAGATATAACGTTATGCATTGTTAATGAAAAAATTGAAATTTCATTTAATAAATAAATTAAATTTTATTTTCGCAATGATCCTAATAGCTAGCACCTCAGTGCGACACATGTTTTCGGCATGCTTTTGGTCGTATAAACACGATTTCATTAAAATAGATTTGACTTTATGCATTGTTAATGCAAAAATTTAAATTTCATTTAATAAATAAATTAATTTTAATTTTCGCAATAATCCTGACAGCTAGCACCTAAGTGCGACACATGTTTTCGGTAAGCTTTTGTTCATATAAATACGATTTCATTAAAATAGATTTGACTTTATGCATTTTTAATGAAAAAATTGAAACTTCATTTAATAAATAAATTAAATTTAATTTTCGCAATGATCCTAATAGCTAGCACCTAAGTGCGACACATGTTTTCCGCATGCTTTTGGTCATATAAACACGATTTCATTAAAATAGATTTGACTTTATGCATTGTTAAAGAAAAAATTGAAATTTCATTTAATAAATAAATTAAATTTAATTTTCGCAATGATCCTAATGGCTAGCACCTAAGTGCGACACATGTTTTCCGCATGCTTTTGGTCATATAAACACGATTGCATTAAAATAGTTTTGACTTCATGCATTGTTAATGAAAAAATTGAAATTTCATGTAATAAATAAATTAAATTTAATTTTCGCAATGATCCTAATAGCCAGCACCTAAGTGCGCCACATGTTTTCCGCATGCTTTTGGTTATATAAACACGATTTCATTAAAATAGATTTGACTTTATGCATTGTTAATGCAAAAATAGAAATTTCTTTTAATAAATAAATTTAATTTAATTTTTGCAATGATCCTGATAGCTAGCACCTAAGTGCGACACATGTTTTCCGCATGCTTTTGGTTATATAAACACGATTTCATTAAAACAGATTTGACTTAATGCATTGTTAATGAAAAAATTGAAATTTCATTTAATAAATAAATTAAATTTAATTTTCGCAATGATCCTAATGGCGAGAACCTAAGTGCGACACTTGTTTTCCGCATGCTTTTGGTCATATAAACACGATTTTATTAAAATAGATTTTACTTTATGCATTGTTAATGCAAAAATAGAAATTTCTTTTAATAAATAAATTAAATTTAATTTTTGCAATGATCCTGATAGCTAGCACCTAAGTGCGACACATGTTTTCGGCATGCTTTTGGTCATATAAATACGATTTCATTAAAATAGATTTGACTTTATGCATTGTTAATGAAAAAATTGAAACTTCATTTAATAAATAAATTAAATTTATTACTGGTTGTTGAAATTAGGCACTTGGTAGGTTTCACAAATTTTTGGTGCCTAATTTCAACAACCAGTAATATTAAAAATGTTTCACCACGTGATAAACGAGAACCAAATTCAACAAAAATTAAATTTAATTTTCGCAATGATCCTAATAGCTAGCACCTAAGTGCTACACATGTTTTCGGCATGCTTTTGGTCATATAAACACGATTTCATTAAAATAGATTTGACTTTAAGCATTGTTAATGAAAAAATTGAAATTTCATTTAATAAATACATTAAATTTAATTTTTGCAATGATCCTGATAGCTAGCAGCTAAGTGCTACACATGTTTTCGGCATGCTTTTGGTCATATAAACACGATTTCATTAAAATGGATTTGACTTTATGCATTGTTAATGCAAAAATAGAAATTTCTTTTAATAAATAAATTAAATTTAATTTTCGCAATGATCCTAATGGCTAGCACCTAAGTGCGACACATGTTTTCCGCATGCTTTTGGTCAAATAAACTCGATTTTATTAAAATAGATTTGACTTTATGCATTGTTAATGAAGAAATTGAAATTTCATTTAATAAATAAATTAAATTTAATTTTCGCAATGATCCTAATGGCGAGCACCTAAGTGCGACACTTGTTTTCCGCATGCTTTTGGTCATATAAACACGATTTCTTTAAAATAGATTTGACTTTATGCATTGTTAATGCAAAAATAGAAATTTCTTTTAATAAATAAATTAAATTTAATTTTTGCAATGATCCTGATAGCTAGCACCTAAGTGCGACACATGTTTTCGGTATGCTTTTGGTCATATAAATTAGATTTCATTAAAATAGATTTGACTTTATGCATTGTTAAAGAAAAAATTGAAACTTCATTTAATAAATAAATTAAATTTAATTTTCGCAGTGATCGTAATAGCTAGCACCTAAGTGCGACACATGTTTTCGGCATGATTTTGGTCATATGAACACTATTTCACTAAAATAGATTTGACTTTATGCATTGTTAATGAAAAAATTGAAATTTCATTTAATAAATAAATTTTATTTAATTTTCTCACTGATCCTAATAGCTAGCACCTAAATGCGACACATGTTTTCGGCATGCTTTTGGTCATATAAGCATTCACTAGAATAGATTTGACTTTATGCATTGTTAACGAAAAAATTGAAACTTCATTTAATAAATAAATTAAAATTAATTTTCGCAATGATCCTAATAGCTAGCACCTAAGTGCGACAAATGTTTTCGGCATGCTTTTGGTCATATAAATACAATTTCACTAAAATGGATTTAACTTTATGCATTGTTAATGAAAAAAATGAAATTTCATTTAATAAATAAATTTAATTTCATTTTCGCAATGATCCTAATAGCCAGCACCTAAGTGCGACACATGTTTACGGCATGCTTTTGGTCATATAAACATTCACTAAAATAGATTTGACTTTATGCATTGGTTATGAAAAAATTGAAACTTCATTTAATAAATAAATTTAATTTAATTTTCGCACAGATCCTAATAGCGAGGACTTAAGTGCTACACATGTTTTCCGCAAGCTTTTGGTAGTATAAACGCGCTTTCAATAAAATAGATTAGACTTTATGCTTTGTTAATGAAAAATTTGAAATTTCATTGAATAAATAAATTCAATTTAATTTTCGCAAAGATCCTTATGGCTGGCACCTAAGTGCGACACGTGTTTTCAGGATGATTTTGGTCATATAAACACTATTTCACTAAAATAGATTTGACTTTATGCATTGTTAATGAAAAAATTGAAATTTCGTTTAATAAATAAATTAAATTTAATTTTCGCAATGATCCTAATAGCTAGCACCTAAGTGCGACACATGTTTTCGGCATACTTTTGGTCACATAAACACTATTTCACTAAAATATATTTGACTTTATGCATTGTTAATGAAAAAATTGAAACCTTATTTAATAAATAAATTTAATTTAATTTTCGCAATGATCCTAATAGCCAGCACCTAAGTGCGACACATGTTTACGGCATGCTTTTGGTCATATAAACATTCACTAAAATAGATTTGACTTTATGCATTGGTTATGAAAAAATTGAAACTTCATTTAATAAATAAATTTAATTTAATTTTCGCACAGATCCTAATAGCGAGGACTTAAGTGCTACACATGTTTTCCGCAAGCTTTTGGTCGTATAAACACGCTTTCAATAAAAAAGATTAGACTTTATGCATTGTTAATAAAAAATTTGAAATTTCATTAAATAAATAAATTAAATTTAATATTCGCAAAGATCCTTATGGCTGGCACCTAAGTGCGACACAAGTTTTCGGCATGCTTTTGGTCATATAAACACTATTTTATTAAAATAGATATGACTTTATGCATTGTTAATGAAAAAATTGAAATTTCATTTAATAATTAAATTAAATTTTATTTTCGCAATGATCCTAATAGCTAGCACCTCAGTGCGACACATGTTTTCGGCATGCTTTTTATCGTATAAACACTATTTCATTAAAATAGATTTGACTTTATGCATTGTTAATGAAAAAATTGAAACCTTATTTAATAAATAAATTTAATTTAATTTTCGCAATGATCCTAATGGCTAGCACCTAAGTGCGACATATGTTTTCCGCATGCTTTTGGTCGTATAAACACGCTTTTAATAAAAAAGATTAGACTTTATGCATTGTTAATGAAAAATTTGAAATTTCATAAATAAATAAATTAAATTTAATATTCGCAAAGATCCTTATGGCTGGCACCTAAGTGCGACACATGTTTTCGGCATGCTTTTGGTCGTATAAACACGATTTCATTAAAATAGATTTGACTTTATGCATTGTTAATGCAAAAATTTAAATTACATTTAATAAATAAATTAATTTTAATTTTCGCAATAATCCTGACAGCTAGCACCTAAGTGCGACACATGTTTTCGGTAAGCTTTTGTTCATATAAATACGATTTCATTAAAATAGATTTGACTTTATGCATTTTTAATGAAAAAATTGAAACTTCATTTAATAAATAAATTAAATTTAATTTTCGCAATGATCCTAATAGCTAGCACCTAAGTGCGACACAGGTTTTCCGCATGCTTTTGGTCGTATAAACACGCTTTCGATAAAATAGATCAGACTATGCATTTTTAATGAAAAATTTGAAATTTCATTAAATAAATAAATTTAATTTAATTTTCGCAATGATCCTAATAGCGAGCACCTAAGTGCGACACATGTTTTCCGCAAGCTTTTGGAAGTATAAACACGCTTTTAATAAAATAGATTAGACTTTATGCATTGTTAATGAAAAATTAGAAATTTCATTAAATAAATAAATTCAATTTAATTTTCGCAAAGATCCTTATGGCTGGCAATTAAGTGCGACACGTGTTTTCGGCATGCTTCTGGTCATATAAACACTATTTCACTAAAATAGATTTGACTTTATGCATTGTTAATGAAAAAATTGAAATTTCGTTTAATAAATAAATTAAATTTAATTTTCGCAATGATGCTAATAGCTAGCACCTAAGTGCGACACATGTTTTCTGCATGCTTTTGGTCACACAAACACTATTTCACTAAAATATATTTGACTTTATGCATTGTTAATGAAAAAATTGAAACCTTATTTAATAAATAAATTTAATTTAAATAAATTCAAAAAACGAAATATGGCCTGAATATTCTAATATTCAACCTGTTCGTAACTCTGCAAGCAAAATTAAGTCTTACTAAGACTATAAACAAATAACTTATTGAAACAACTACTTCCCTGGCTAGTGCCACGCCGGATATTGAATGATACAAAAGGCTATATTTCGTTTTTTGAATTTATTTTATACTTTCTGCAATAAGTAAGGTTGTTTCTATTTTATTTAAAATTTAATTTAATTTTCGCAATGATCCTAACAGCTAGCACCTAAGTGCGACATATGTTTTCCGCATGCTTTTGGTCGTATAAACACGCTTTCAATAAAAAAAGATTAGACTTTATGCATTGTTAATGAAAAATTTGAAATTTCATTAAATAAATAAATTAAATTTAATATTCGCAAAGATCCTTATGGCTGGCACCTAAGTGCGACACATGTTTTCGGCATGCTTTTGGTCAAATAAACACTATTTTATTAAAATAGATTTGACTTTATGCATTGTTAATGCAAAAATAGAAATTTCTTTTAATAAATAAAGTAAAATTATTTTTTGCAATGATCCTGATAGCTAGCACCTAAGTGCGACACTTGTTTTCGGTATGCTTTTGGTCATATAAATTAGATTTCATTAAAATAGTTTTGACTTTATGCATTGTTAATGAAAAAATTGAAACTTCATTTACTAAATAAATTAAATTAAATTTTCGCAGTGATCGTAATAGCTAGCACCTAAGTGCGACACATGTTTTCGGCATGATTTTGGTCATATGAACACTATTTCACTAAAATAGATTTGACTTTATGCATTGTTAATGAAAAAATTGAAATTTCATTTAATAAATTAATTTAATTTAATTTTCTCACAGATCCTAATAGCTAGCACCCAAATGCGACACATGTTTTCGGCATGCTTTTGGTCATATAAACATTTACTAGAATAGATTTGACTTTATGCATTGGGAACGAAAAAATTGAAACTTCATTTAATAAATAAATTAAATTTAATTTTCGCAATGATCCTAATAGCTAGCACCTAAGTGCGACACATGTTTTCGGCATGCATTTGGTCACATAAACACTATTTCACTAAAATATATTTGACTTTATGCATTGTTAATGAAAAAATTGAAACCTTATTTAATAAATAAATTTAATTTAATTTTCGCAATGATCCTAATAGCTAGCACCTAAGTGCGACATATGTTTTCCGCATGCTTTTGGTCGTATAAACACGCTTTCAATAAAAAAGATTAGACTTTATGCATTGTTAATGAAAAATTTGAAATTTCATTAAATAAATAAATTAAATTTAATATTCGCAAAGATCCTTATGGCTGGCACCTAAGTGCGACACATGTTTTCGGCATGCTTTTGGTCATATAAACACTATTTTATTAAAATAGATATGACTTTATGCATTGTTAATGAAAAAATTGAAATTTCATTTTATAAATAAATTAAATTTTATCTTCGCAATGATCCTAATAGCTAGCACCTCAGTGCGACACATGTTTTCGGCATGCTTTTTATCGTATAAACACTATTTCATTAAAATAGATATGACTTTATTTTTTATTTTTTGTTTAATTTTCGCAATGATCCTAATAGCTAGCACCCAAGTGCGACACATGTTTTCGGCATGCTTTTGGCCATATAAACACTATTTTACAATAATAGATTTGACTTTATGCATTGTTAATGAAAAAATTGAAATTTCATTTAATAAATAAATTTAATTTAATTTTTGCAATGATCCTGATAGCTAGCACCTAAGTGCGACACATGTTTTCGGCATGCTTTTGGTCATATAAATACGATTTCATTAAAATAGATTTGACTTTATGAATTGTTAATGAAAAAATTGAAATTTCATTTAATAAATAAATTTAATTTAATTTTCGCAAAGAGCCTAACAGCTAGCACCTAAGTGCGACACATGTTTTCGGCATGCTTTTGGTCATATAAACACGATTTCATTAAAACAGATTTGACTTTATGCATAGTTAATGAAAAAATTGAAATTTCATTTAATAAATAAATTAAATTTAATTTTCGCAATGATCCTAATGGCTAGCACCAAAGTGCGACACATGTTTTCCGCATGCTTTTGGTCATATAAACACGATTTCATTAAAATAGATTTGACTTTATGCATTGTTAATGCAAAAATAGAAATTTCTTTTAATAAATAAATTAAATTTAATTTTCGCAATGATCCGAATGGCGAGCACCTAAGTGCGACACTGGTTTTCCGCATGCTTTTGGTCATATAAACACGATCTTATTAAAATAGGTTTGACTTTATGCATTGTTAATGCAAAAATATAAATTTCTTTTAATAAATAAATTAAATTTAATTTTTGCAATGATCCTAATAGCTAGCACCTAAGTGCGACATATGTTTTCCGCATGCTTTTGGTCGTATAAACACGCTTTCAATAAAAAAGATTAGACTTTATGCATTGTTAATGAAAAATTTGAAATTTCATTAAATAAATAAATTAAATTTCATATTCGCAAAGATCCTTATGGCTGGCACCTAAGTGCGACACATGTTTTCGGCATGCTTTTGGTCATATAAACACTATTTTATTAAAATAGATATGACTTTGTGCATTGTTAATGAAAAAATTGAAATTTCATTTTATAAATAAACTAAATTTTATTTTCGCAATGATCCTAATAGCTAGCACCTCAGCGCGACACATGTTTTCGGCATGCTTTTTATTGTATAAACACTATTTCATTAAAATAGATATGACTTTATTTTTTATTTTTTGTTTAATTTTCGCAATGGTCCTAATAGCTAGCACCCAAGTGCGACACATGTTTTCGGGATGCTTTTGGCCATATAAACACTATTTTACAAAAATAGATTTGACTTTATGCATTGTTAACGAAAAAATTGAAATTTCATTTAATAAATAAATTTAATTTAATTTTCGCAAAGAGCCTAACAGCTAGCACCTAAGTGCGACACATGTTTTCGGCATGCTTTTGGTCATATAAACACGATTTCATTAAAACAGATTTGACTTTATGCATAGTTAATGAAAAAATTGAAATTTCATTTAATAAATAAATTAAATTTAATTTTCGCAATGATCCTAATAGCTAGCACCTAAGTGCTACACATGTTTTCCGCATGCTTTTTGTCATATAAACACGATTTCATTAAAATAGATTTGACTTTATGCATCGTTAATGCAAAAATAGAAATTTCTTTTAATAAATAAATTAAATTTAATTTTCGCAATGATCCTAATAGCTAGCACCAAAGTGCGACACATGTTTTCCGCATGCTTTTTGTCATATAAACACGATTTCATTAAAATAGATTTGACTTTAAGCATTGTTAATGAAAAAATTGAAATTTCATTTAATAAATAAATTAAATTTAATTTTTGCAATGATCCTGATAGCTAGCACCTAAGTGCGACACATGTTTTCGGCATGCTTTTGGTCATATAAATACGATTTCATTAAAATAGATTTGACTTTATGCATTGTTAATGAAAAAATTGAAACTTCATTTAATAAATAAATTAAATTTAATTTTCGCAATGATCCTAATAGCTAGCACCTAAGTGCTACACATGTTTTCGGCATGCTTTTGGTCATATAAACACGATTTCAGTAAAATAGATTTGACTTTATGCATCGTTAATGCAAAAATAGAAATTTCTTTTAATAAATAAATTAAATTTAATTTTCGCAATGATCCTAATGGCTAGCACCTAAGTGCGACACATGTTTTCTGCATGCTTTTGGTCAAATAAACACGATTTTATTAAAATAGATTTGACTTTATGCATTGTTAATGAAAAAATTGAAATTTCATTTAATAAATAAATTTAATTTAATTTTCGCAATGATCCTAATGGCGAGCACCTAAGTGCGACACTTGTTTTCCGCATGCTTTTGGTCATATAAACACGATTTCATTAAAATAGGTTTGACTTTATGCATTGTTAATGCAAAAATATAAATTTCTTTTAATAAATAAATTAAATTTAATTTTTGCAATGATCCTGATAGCTAGCACCTAAGTGCGACACATGTTTTCGGTATGATTTTGGTCATATAAACCCTATTTTTTAAAATAGATTTGACCTTATGCATTGTTAATGAAAAAATTGAAATTTCATTTAATAAATAAATTAAATTTAATTTTCGCAATGATCCTAAAAGCTAACACCTATGTTCGACACATGTTTTCGGCATGCATTTGGTCATATAAACACTATTACATTAAAATAGATTTGACTTTATGAATTGTTAATGGAAAAATTGAAATTTCATTTAATAACTAAATTAAATTAAATTTTCGAAATGATCCTAATAGCTAGCACCTAAGTGCGACACATGTTTTCGGCATGCTTTTGGTCATATAAAACCTATTTTTTAAAATAGATTTGACTTTATGCATTGTTAATGAAAAAATTGAAATTTCATTTAATAAATAAATTTAATTTAATTTTTGCAATGATCCTAAAAGCTAGCACCTAAGTGCGACACATGTTTTCGGTATTTTTTTTGGTCATATAAACACTATTTCATGAAAATAGATTTGACTTTATGAATTGTTAATGGAAAAATTGAAATTTCATTTAATAACTAAATTAAATTTAATTTTCGCAAAGATCCTAAAAGCTAGCACCTAAGTGCGACACATTTTTTCGGCATTTTTTGGTAATATAAACACTATTTCATTAAAATAGATTTGACTTTATGCATTGTTAATGAAAAAATTGAAATTTCATTTAATAAATAAATTAAATTTAATTTTCGCAATGATCCTAAAAGCTAGCACCTAAGTGCGACACATGTTTTCGGCATGCTTTTGGCCATATAAACATTATTTCACTAAAATAGATTTGACTTTATGCATTGTTAATGAAAAAATTGAAACTTCATTTAATAAATAAATTTAATTTAATTTTCGCAATGATCCTTATAGCTAGCACCTAAGTGCGACACATGTTTTCGGCATGATTTTTGTCATATAAACTCTATTTTATTAAAACAGATATGACTTTACGCATTCTTAATGAAAAAATTTAAATTTCATTTATTAAATAAATTAAATTGTATTTTCGCAATGATCCTAATAGCTAGCACCTAAGTGCGACACATGTTTTCGGCATGCTTTTGGTCATATAAAACCTATTTTTTAAAATAGATTTGACTTTATGCATTGTTAATGAAAAAATTGAAAATTCATTTAATAAATAAATTAATTTTCGCAATGATCCTAACAGCTAGCACCCAAGTGCGACACATGTTCTCGCCATACTTTTGGTCATATAAACAACATTTTATTAAAATAGATTAGACTTTACGTATTGTTAATGAAAAAAATGAAATTTCATTTAATAAATAAATTAAATTTATTTTTCGCAATGATCCTAAAGGCCTGCACCTAAGTGCTACACATGTTTTCGGCATGCTTTTGGTTACATAAACACGATTTTATTAAAATTGATTTGACTTAATGCATTGTTAATTAAAAAATAGAAATTTCATTGAATAAATAAATTCAATTTAATTTTCGCAATGATCCTAATAGCTAGCACCAAAGTGCGACACATGTTTTCGCATGCTTTTGGTCATATAAACACGATTTTATTAAAATAGATTAGACTTTATGCATTGATAATGAAAAAATTAAAATTGTATTTAATTAATAAATTAAATTAAATTTTCGCAAAGATCCTAATGGCTAGCACCTAAGTGCGACACATATTTCCGGCATTCTTTTGGTCATATAAACACTATTTTATTAAAATAGATTTGACTATATGAATTGTTAATGAAAAAATTAAAATTTCATTTAATAAATAATTTAAATTTAATTTTCGCAATGATCCTAACAGCTAGCACCTAAGTGCGATACATGTTTACAGCAATCTTTTGGTCATATAAACACTATTTCATGAAAATAGATTTGACTTTATGAATTGTTAATGGAAAAATTGAAATTTCATGTAATAAATAAATTAAATTTAATTTTCGAAATGATCCTAATACCTAGCACCTAAGTGGACACATGTTTTCGGCATGCTTTTGGTCATATAAACCCTATTTTTTAAAATAGATTTGACTTTACGCTTTGTTAATGAAAAAATTGAAATTTCATTTAATAAATAAATTTAATTTAATTCTTGCAATGATCCTAATAGCTAGCACCTAAGTGCGACACATGTTTTCCGCATGCTTTTGGTCATATAAACACTATTTCACTATAATAGATTTGACTTTATGCATTGTTAATGAAAAAATTTAAATTTCATTTATTAAATAAATTAAATTGTATTTTCGCAATGATCCTAATAGCTAGCACCTAAGTGCGACACATGTTTTCGCATGCTTTTGGTCATATAAACACGATTTTATTAAAATAGATTAGACTTTATGCATTGATAATGAAAAAATTAAAATTGTATTTAATTAATAAATTAAATTTAATTTTCGCAAAGATCCTAATGGCTAGCACCTAAGTGCGACACATGTTTCCGGCATTCTTTTGGTCATATAAACACTATTTCATTAAAATAGATTTGACTTTACGTATTGTTAATGAAAAAAATGAAATTTCATTTAATAAATAAATTAAATTTATTTTTCGCAATGATCCTAAAGGCCAGCACCTAAGTGCTACACATGTTTTCGGCATGCTTTTGGTTACATAAACACGATTTTATTAAAATTGATTTGACTTAATGCATTGTTAATTAAAAAATAGAAATTTCATTGAATAAATAAATTCAATTTAATTTTCGCAATGATCCTAATAGCTAGCACCAAAGTGCGACACATGTTTTCGCATGCTTTTGGTCATATAAACACGATTTTATTAAAATAGATTAGACTTTATGCATTGATAATGAAAAAATTAAAATTGTATTTAATTAATAAATTAAATTAAATTTTCGCAAAGATCCTAATGGCTAGCACCTAAGTGCGACACATATTTCCGGCATTCTTTTGGTCATATAAACACTATTTTATTAAAATAGATTTGACTATATGA
The DNA here is from genome assembly GCA_910593695.2 of Ocypus olens. Taxonomy (NCBI): domain Eukaryota; kingdom Metazoa; phylum Arthropoda; class Insecta; order Coleoptera; family Staphylinidae; genus Ocypus; species Ocypus olens. Next base: position 38,803,046 of record OU343060.1, read on the forward strand.
ATTGTTAATGAAAAAATTAAAATTTCATTTAATAAATAATTTAAATTTAATTTTCGCAATGATCCTAACAGCTAGCACCTAAGTGCGATACATGTTTACAGCAATCTTTTGGTCATATAAACACTATTTCATGAAAATAGATTTGACTTTATGAATTGTTAATGGAAAAATTGAAATTTCATGTAATAAATAAATTAAATTTAATTTTCGAAATGATCCTAATACCTAGCACCTAAGTGGACACATGTTTTCGGCATGCTTTTGGTCATATAAACCCTATTTTTTAAAATAGATTTGACTTTACGCTTTGTTAATGAAAAAATTGAAATTTCATTTAATAAATAAATTTAATTTAATTCTTGCAATGATCCTAATAGCTAGCACCTAAGTGCGACACATGTTTTCCGCATGCTTTTGGTCATATAAACACTATTTCACTATAATAGATTTGACTTTATGCATTGTTAATGAAAAAATTGAAACTTGATTTAATAAATAAATTTAATTTAATTTTCGCAATAATCCTTATAGCTAGCACCTAAGTGCGACACATGTTTTCGGCATGCCTTTGGCCATATAAACACGATTTCATTAAAATAGATTTGACTTTATGCATTGTTAATGAAAAAATTGAAATTTCATTTAATAAATAAATTAAATTTAATTTTCGCAATGATCCTAATTGCTAGCACCTAAGTGCGACACATGTTTTCAGCATATTTTTGTCATATAAACACTATTTCATTAAAATAGATTTGACTTAATGCATTGTTAATGAAAAAATTGAAATTTCATTTAATAAATACATTTAATTTAATTTTCGCAATGATCCTAAAAGCTAACACCTAAGTGCGACACATGTCTTCGGCATGCTTTTGGTCATATAAACAATATTTCATTAAAATAGATTTGACTTTATGAATTGTTAATGGAAAAATTGAAATTTCATTTAATAACTAAATTAAATTTAATTTTCGAAATGATCCTAATAGCTAGCACCTAAGTGCGACACATGTTTTCGGCATGCTTTTGCTCATATAAACACTATTTCATGAAAATAGATTTGACTTTATCAATTGTTAATGGAAAAATTGAAATTTCATTTAATAACTAAATTAAATTTAATTTTCGAAATGATCCTAATAGCCAGCACCTAAGTGCGACACCTGTTTTCGGCATGCTTTTGGTCATATAAACACTATTTCACTAAAATAGATTTGACTTTATGCATTGTTAATGAAAAAATTGAAGCTTCATTTAATAAATAAATTTAATTTAATTTTCGCAATGATCCTAATAGCTAGCACCCAAGTGCGACACATGTTTTCGGCATACTTTTGGTCATATAAACAACATTTAATTAAAATAGATTTGACTTTACGTATTGTTAATGAAAAAAATGAAGTTTCATTTAATAAATAAATTAAATTTATTTTTCGCAATGATCCTAAAGGCCAGCACCTAAGTGCTACATATGTTTTCGGCATGCTTCTGGTTACATAAACACGATTTTATTAAAATTGATTTGACTTAATGCATTGTTAATTAAAAAATTGAAATTTCATTGAATAAATAAATTCAATTTAATTTTCGCAATGATCCTAATAGCTAGCACCTAAGTGCGACACATGTTTTCGCATGCTTTTGGTCATATAAACACGATTTTATTAAAATAGATTAGACTTTATGCATTGATAATGAAAAAATTAAAATTGTATTTAATTAATAAATTAAATTTAATTTTCGCAAAGATCCTAATGGCTAGCACCTAAGTGCGACACATGTTTCCGGCATTCTTTTGGTCATATAAACACTATTTCATTAAAATAGATTTGACTTTACGTATTGTTAATGAAAAAAATGAAATTTCATTTGATAAATAAATTAAATTTATTTTTCGCAATGATCCTAAAGGCCAGCACCTAAGTGCTACACATGTTTTCGGCATGCTTTTGGTCGTATAAACACGCTTTCAATAAAAAAGATTAGACTTTATGCATTGTTAATGAAAAATTTGAAATTTCATTAAATAAATAAATTAAATTTAATATTCGCAAAGATCCTTATGGCTGGCACCTAAGTTCGACACATGTTTTCGGCATGCTTTTGGTCATATAAACACTATTTTATTAAAATAGATATGACTTTATGCATTGTTAATGAAAAAAATGAAATTTCATTTAATAAATAAATTAATTTTTATTTTCGCAATGATCCTAATAGCTAGCACCTCAGTGCGACACATGTTTTCGGCATGCTTTTGGTCGTATAAACACGATTTCATTAAAATAGATTTGACTTTATGCATTGTTAATGCAAAAATTTAAATTTCATTTAATAAATAAATTAATTTTAATTTTCGCAATGATCCTGACAGCTAGCACCTAAGTGCGACACATGTTTTCGGTAAGCTTTTGTTGATATAAATACGATTTCAATAAAATAGATTTGACTTTATGCATTGTTAATGAAAAAATTGAAACTTCATTTAATAAATAAATTAAATTTAATTTTCGCAATGATCGTAATAGCTAGCACCTAAGTGCGACACATGTTTTCGGCATGATTTTGGTCATATAAACACTATTTCACTAAAATAGATTTGACTTTATGCATTGTTAATGAAAAATTTGAAATTTCATTTAATAAATAAATTTAATTTAATTTTCTCACTGATCCTAATAGCTAGCACCTAAATGCGACACATGTTTTCGGCATGCTTTTGGTCATTTAAACATTCACTAGAATAGATTTGACTTTATGCATTGTTAATGAAAAAATTGAAAGTTCATTTAATAAATAAATTAAATTTAATTTTTGCAATGATCCTAATAGCTAGCACCTTAGTGCGACACATGTTTTCGGCGTGCTTTTGGTCATATAAACACTATTTCACTAAAATGGATTAAACTTTATGCATTGTTAATGAAAAAATTGAAATTTCATTTAATAAATAAATTTAATTTCATTTTCGCAATGATCCTAATAGCCAGCACCTAAGTACGACACATGTTTTCGGCATGCTTTTGGTCATATAAACACTATTACATTAAATATATATTTGACTTTATGCATTGTTAATGAAAAAATTGAAACTTCATTTAATAAATAAATTTAATTTAATTTTCGCAATGATCCTAATAGCTAGCACCTAAGTGCGACATATGTTTTCCGCATGCTTTTGCTCGTATAAACATGCTTTCAATAAAATAGATTAGACTTTATGCATTGTTAATGAAAAATTTGAAATTTCATTAAATAAATAAATTAAATTTAATCTTCGCAAAGATCCTTTTGGCTGGCACCTAAGTGCGACACATGTTTTCGGCATGCTTTTGGTCATATAAACACTATTTTACTAAAATAGATTAGACTTTATGCATTGTTAATGAAAAAATTGAAATTTCATTTAATAAATAAATTTAATTTAATTTTCGCAAAGATCCTAATAGCTAGCACCTAAGTGCGACACAGGTTTTCCGCATCCTTTTGGTCGTATAAACACGCTTTCAATAAAATAGATCAGACTTTATGCATTTTTAATGAAAAATTTGAAATTTCATTAAATAAATAAATTTAATTTAATTTTCGCAAAGATCCTTATGGCTGGCACCAAAGTGCGACACATGTTTTCGGCATGCTTTTGGTCATATAAACACTATAACATTAAATATATATTTGACTTTATACATTGTTGATGAAAAAATTAAAATTTCATTTAATTAATAAATTAAATTTAATTTTCGCAAAGATCTATAATAGCCAGCACCTAAGTGCGACACATATTTACTGCATGCTTTTGGTCATATAAACACTATTTCATTAAAATATATTTGACTTTATGCATTGTTAATGAAAAAATTAAAATTTCATTTAATTAATAAATTAAATTTAATTTTCGCAAGGATCTATATTGGCCAGCACCTAAGTGCGACACATATTTACTGCATGCTTTTGGTCATATAAACACTATTTCATTAAAATATATTTGACTTTATGCATTGTTAATGAAAAAATTAAAATTTCATTTAATTAATAAATTTAATTTAATTTTCGCAAAGATCCTAATAGCCAGCACCTAATTGCGACACATGTTTTCGGCATTATTTCGGTAATATAAACACTATTTCATTAAAATAGATTTGACTTTATACATTGTTAATGAAAAAATTTAAATTTCATTTAATAAATAAATTAAATTTAATTTTCGCAATGATCCTTATAGCGAGCACCTAAGTGCGACACATGTTTTCGGAATGCCTTTATTCAAATAAACACTATTTTATTAAGATGGATTTGACTTTATGCATTGGTAATAAAAAAATAAAAATTTCATTTGATAAATAAATTAAATCTAATTTTCGCAATGATCCTAATAGCTAGCACCTAAGTGCGACACTTGTTTTCGGCATGCTTATGGTCATATAAACACTATTTCACGAAATGCGATTTGACTTTATGCATTGTTAATGAAAAAATTGAAATTTCATTTAATAAATAAATTAAATTTAATTTTCGCAATGATCCTAATAGCCAGCACCGCAGTGCGACCATGTTTACGGCATTCTTTTGGTCAAATAAACACCATTTCATTAAAATAGATTTCACTTTATGCATTGTTAATGAAAAAATTAAAATATCTCATTTAATTAATAAATTAAATTTAATTTTCGCAATGATCCTAAAAGCTATCACCTAAGTGCGACACATGTTTTCGGCATTCTTTTGGTCATACAAACACTGTTTGTTTAAAATAGATTTGACTTTATTCATTGTTAATGAAAAAATTTAAATTTCATTTAATAAATAAATTTAATTTATTTTTGGCAATGATCCTAAAAGCTATCACCTAAGTGCGACACATGTTTTTGGCACATAAACACTATTTAATAAAAATAGATTGGACTTTATGCATTGTTGATGAAAAAATTGAAATTTCATTCAATAAATAATTTAAATTTAATTTTCGCAATGATCCTAATAGCTAGCATCTAAGTGCGACATGTTTTTGGCATGCTTTCGATCATATGAACACTATTTTATTAAAATAGATTTGACTTTATGAATTGTTAATGAAAAAATTGAAATTTCATTTAATTAATAAATTTAATTTAATTTTCGCAATGATCCTCATGGCTTGCACCTAAGTGCGACACATGTTTTCGGCATGCTTTTGGTCATATAAACACTATTTCATTAAAATTGATTTGACTTTATGCATTGTTAATGAAAAAATTAAAATTTCATTTAATTAATAAATTAAATATAATTTTCGCAATGATCCTAATAGCCAGCACCTAAGTGCGACACATGTTTTTGGCATGCTTTTGGTCATATAAACACTAATTTATTAAAATAGATTTGACTTTATGTATTGTTAATGAAAAAATTGAAATTTCATTTAATTAATAAATTAAATATAATTTTCGCAATGATCCTAATAGCCAGCACCTAAGTGCGACACATGTTTTCGGCATGCTTTTGGTGATATAAACACTCTTTTATTAAAATAGATTTGACTTTATATATTGTTAATGAAAAAATTAAAATTTCATTTAATTAATAAATTTAATTTAATTTTCGCAATGATCCTCATGGCTTGCACCTAAGTGCGACACATGTTTTCCGCATGCTTTTGGTCATATAAACACTATTTTATTAAAACGGATTTGTCTTTAAGCATTGTTAATGAAAAAATTGAAATTTCATTTAATAAATAAATTTAATTTAATTTTCGCAATGATCCTAACAGCTAGCACATAAGTGCGACACATGTTTACGGCATGCTGTTGGTCATATAAACACTATTTCATTAAAATAGATTTGACTTTATGCATTGTTAATGAAAAAATTGAAATTTCATTTAATAAATAAATTAAATTTAATTTTCGCAAAGATCCTTACAGCTAGCACCTAAATGCGACACATGTTTTCGGCATTCTCTTGGTCATATAAACACTATTTCGCTAAAATTGATTTGACTTAATGCATTGTTAATGAAAAAATTGAAATTTAATTTAATAAATAAATTAAATTTAATTTTCGCAATGATCCTAATAGCCATCACCTAAGTGCGACACATGTTTTCGGCATGCTTTTGGTCATATAAACCCTATTTTTTTAAAATAGATTTGACTTTATGCATTGTTAATGAAAAAATTAAAATCTCATTAATTAATAAATTAAATTTAATTTTCGCAATGATCCTAAAAGCTATCACCTAAGTGCGACACATGTTTTCGGCATTCTTTTGGTCATTCAAACACTCTTTTTTTAATATAGATTTGACTTTATTCATTGTTAATGAAAAAATTGAAATTTCATTTAATAAATAAATTAAATTTAATTTTCGCAAAGATCCTAAAAGCCAGCATCTAAGTGCGACACATGTTTTCGGCATGCCTTCGGTCATATAAACACTAATTTATTAAAATTGATTTGACTTTATGCATTAGTAATGAAAAAATAGAAATTTAATTTAATAAATAAATTTAATTTAATTTTCGCAATGATCCCAACAGCTAGCACCTAAGTGCGAGACATGTTTTGGCCTGCTTTTGGTCATATAAACCTTATTTTTTTTTAAATAGGTTAGACTTCATGCATTGTTAATAAAAAAATTGAAATTTCATTTAATAAATAAATTAAATTTTATTTTCGCAAAGATCCTAATAGCCAGCACCTAAGTGCGACACAAGTTTTCGGCATGCTTTTGGTCATATAAACCTTATTTTTTTAAAATAGATTTGACTTTATGCATTGTTAATGAAAAAATTGAAATTTCATTTAATAAATAAATTAAATTTAATTTTCGCAATAATCCCAACAGCTAGCACCTAAGTGCGACACATGTTTTCGGCATGCTTTTGGTCATATAAACCTTATTTCTTTTAAATAGGTTTGACTTCATGCATTGTCAATAAAAAAATTGAAATTTCATTTAATAAATAAATTTAATTTAATTTTCGCAATGATCCTAACAGCTAGCACCTAAGTGCGACACATGTTTTCGGCATGCTTTTGGTCATATAAACCTTATTTTTTAAAATAGATTTGACTTTATGCATTGTTAATGAAAAAATTGTAATTTCATTTAATAAATAAATTAAATTTAATTTTCGCAATGATCCCAACAGCTAGCACCTAAGTGCGACACATGTTTTCGGCATGCTTTTGGTCATATAAACTTAATTTTTTTAAATGGGTTCGACTTTATGCATTGTTAATAAAAAAATTGAAATTTCATTTAATAAATAAATTAAATTTAATTTTCGCAATGATCCTAACAGCTAGCACCTAAGTGCGACACATGTTTTCGGCATGCTTTTGGTCATATAAACCTAATATTTTTTTAAAATAGATTTGCCTTTATGCATTGTTAATGAAAAAATTGAAATTTCATTTAATAAATAAATTTAATTTAATTTTCGCAATGATCCCAAGAGCTAGCACCTAAGTGCGACACATGTTTTCGGCATGCTTTTGGTCATATAAACCTTATTTTTTTAAATAGATTTGACTTTATGCATTGTTAATGAAAAAATTGAAATTTCATTTAATAATTAAATTTAATTTAATTTTCGCTATGATCCTAATGGCTAGCACCCAAGTGCGACACATGTTTTCGGCATGCTTTTGGTCATGTAAACTCTTTTTTATTAAAACAGATATGACTTAATGCATTGTTAATGAAAAAATTGAAATTTCATTTAATAAATAAATTAAATTTAATTTTCGCAAAGATCCTAATAGCAAGCACCTAAGTGCGACACATGTTTTCGTCATTCTTTTGATCATTTAAACACTATTTCATTAAAATAGATTTGACTTTATTAATTGTTAATGAAAAAAGTGAAATTTAATTTAATAAATTAATTTAATTTAATTTTCGCAGTGATCCTAAAAGCTAGCACCTAAGTGTGACACATGTTTACGGCATTCTTTTGATGATATAAACACTCTTTTATTAAAATAGATTTGACTTTATATATTGTTAATGAAAAAATTAAAATTTCATTTTATTAATAAATTTAATTTAATTTTCGCAATGTTCCTCATGGCTTGCACCTAAGTGCGACACATGTTTTCCGCATGCTTTTGGTCATATAAACACTATTTTATTAAAACGGATTTGACTTTAAGCATTGTTAATAAAAAAATTGAAATTTCATTTAATAAATAAATTAAATTTAATTTTCGCAATGATCCTAACAGCTAGCACCCAAATGCGACACATGTTTTCGGCATGCTTTTGGTCATATAAACACTATTTCATTAAAATAGATTTGACTTTATGCATTGTTAATGAAAAAATTGAAATTTCATTTAATAAATAAATTAAATTTAATTTTCGCAATGATCCTAATAGCGAGCACCTAAGTGCGACACATGTTTTCGGCATGCCTTTATTCAAATAAACACGATTTCATTAAAATAGATTTGACTTTATGCATTGGTAATGAAAAAATTGAAATTTCATTTAATAAAAAAATTAAATTTAATTTTCGCAAAGGTCCTAATAGCTAGCACCTAAGTGCGACACATGTTTTATTAGCAGCATTTAAGTTTGTATTAGATTTTGACGGAGCAACAGACATAAGTTCATTTACTGAACACTGGTCACACAAGTATTCAAGTAAGTTATTAAAACTAGGGAATTCCTCGTTTTAGAGTCCAATAATCGAAGTGAAAGTTCAAGTAAGAAGTATTCGGCGAGATCGTTTATCTCCAGAGATTTTAAAGAAGTGACAGTAGCCTGTAAAATATCCACTAATTCTCGTAAACACCGAGGATGATCATTCTTTAATGGAGATAAATTTCACTAAAATTGATTTGACTTTATACATTGTTAATGAGAAAATTGAAATTTCATTTAATAAATAAATTAAATTTAATTTTCGCAATGATCCTAAAAGCTATCACCTAAGTGCGACACATGTTTTCGGCATGCTTTTGGTCATATTAACACTATTTTATTAAGATGGATTTGACTTTATGCATTGGTAATAAAAAAATAAAAATTTCATTTAATAAATAAATTAAATTTAATTTTCGCAATGATCCTAATAGCTAGCACCTAAGTGCGACACTTGTTTTCGGCATGCTTATGGTCATATAAACACTATTTCACGAAATGACTTTTGACTTTATGCATTGTTAATGAAAAAATTGAAATTTCATTTAATAAATAAATTAAATTTAATTTTCGCAAAGATCCTAATAGCCAGCACCGCAGTGCGACACATGTTTACGGCATTCTTTTGGTCATATAAACACCATTTCATTAAAATAGATTTCACTTTATGCATTGTTAATGAAAAAATTAAAATCTCATTTAATTAATAAATTAAATTTAATTTTCGCAATGATCCTAAAAGCTATCACCCAAGTGCGACACATGTTTTCGGCATTCTTTTGGTAATACAAACACTGTTTGTTTAAAATAGATTTGACTTTATTCATTTTTAATGAAAAAATTTAAATTTCATTTAATAAATAAATTTAATTTATTTTTCGCAATGATCCTAAAAGCTATCACCTAAGTGCGACACATGTTTTTAGCACATAAACACTATTTAATGAAAACAGATTGGACTTTATGCATTGTTGATGAAAAAATTGAAATTTCATTCAATAAATAATTTAAATTTAATTTTCGCAATGATCCTAATAGCTAGCATCTAAGTGCGACACATGTTTTCGGCATACTTTCGATCATATGAACACTATTTTATTAAAATAGATTTGACTTTATGCATTGTTAATGAAAAAATTGAAATTTCATTTAATTACTAAATTAAATATAATTTTCGCAATGATCCTAATAGCCAGCACCTAAGTGTGACACATGTTTTCGGCATGCTTATGGTCATATAAACCTTATTTTTTTTTAAATAGATTTGACTTTATGCATTGTTAATGAAAAAATTGAAATTTTATTAAATAATTAAATTAAATTTAATTTTCGCAATGATCCTAATGGCTAGCACCCAAGTGCGACACATGTTTTCGGCATGCTTTTGTACATATAAACTCTTTTTTATAGCAAACAGATATGACTTTATGCATTGTTAATGACAAAATTGAAATTTCATTTAATAAATAAATTAAATTTAATTTACGCAAAGATCCTAATAGCAAGCACCTAAGTGCGACACATGTTTTCAGCATTCTTTTGGTCATATAAACACTATTTCATTAAAATTGATTAGACTTTATTCATTGTTAATGAAAAAAGTGAAATTTAATTTAATAAATAAATTTAATTTAATTTTCGCAATGATCCTAAAAGCTAGCACCTAAGTGCGACACATGTTTACGGCATTCTTTTGGTGATATAAACACTCTTTTATTAAAATAGATTTGACTTTATATATTGTTAATGAAAAAATTAAAATTTCATTTAAATAATAAATTTAATTTAATTTTCGCAATGATCCTCATGGCTTGCACCTAAGTGCGACACATGTTTTCCGCATGCTTTTGGTCATATAAATACTATTTTATTAAAACGGATTTGTCTTTAAGCATTGTTAATGAAAAAATTGAAATTTCATTTAATAAATAAATTTAATTTAATTTTCGCAATGATCCTAACAGCTAGCACATAAGTGCGACACATGTTTACGGCATGCTTTTGGTCATATAAACACTATTTCATTAAAATAGATTTGACTTTATGCATTGTTAATGAAAAAATTGAAATTTCATTTAATAAATAAATTAAATTTAATTTTCGCAAAGATCCTAACAGCTAGCACCTAAATGCGACACATGTATTCGGCATTCTTTTGGTCATATAAACACTATTTCATTAAAATAGATTTGACTTTATTCAGTGTTAATGAAAAAATTGAAATTTAATTTAATAAATAAATTTAATTTAATTTTCGCAATGATCCTAAAAGCTAGCACCTAAGTGCAACACATTTTTTCGGCATGCTATTGGTCATATAAACACTATTTCGCTAAAATTGATTTGACTTTATGCATTGTTAATGAAAAAATTGAAATTTAATTTAATAAATAAATTTAATTTAATTTTCGCAATGATCCTAATAGCTATCACCTAAGTGCGACACATGTTTTCGGCATGCCTTCGGTCATATAAACACTATTTCATGAAAATAGATTTGACTTTATGTATTGGTAATGAAACTATTGAAATTTCATTTAATAAATAAATTAAATTTTATTTTCGCAATGATCCTAATAGCTAGCACCTAAGTGCGACACATGTTTTCGGCATGCTTTTGGTCGTATAAACACGATTTTAATCAAATAAATTTGACTTTATGCCTTGCTGATGGAAAAATTAAAATTTCATTTAATAAATAAATTAAATTTTATTTTCGCAATGATTCTAATGGCAAGCACCTAAGTGCGACACATATTTTCGGCATTCTTTTAATCATATAAACACTTCTTCATGAAAATAGATTTGACTTTATGTATTGTTAATGAAAAAATTGAAATTTCATTTAATAAATAAATTAAATTTAATTTTCGCAATGATCCTAATAGCTAGTACCTAAGTGCGACACATGTGTTCGGCATTCTTTTGGTCATATAAACACTATTTTATTAAAATAGATTTGACTTTATGCATTGTTAATGAAAAAAGGGAAATTTAATTTAATAAATAAATTTAATTTAATTTTCGCAATGATCCTAAAAGCTAGCACCTAAGTGCGACACATGTTTACGGCGTTCTTTTGGTGATATAAACACTGTTTTATTAAAATAGATTTGACTTTATGTATTGTTAATGAAAAAATTGAAATTTCATTTAATTAATAAATTAAATATAATTTTCGCAATGATCCTAATAGCCAGCACCTAAGTGCGACACATGTTTTCGGCATGCTTTTGGTCATATAAACCTTATTTTTTTTAAATAGATTTGACTTTATGCATTGTTAATGAAAAAATTGAAATTTCATTTAATAATTAAATTAAATTTAATTTTCGCTATGATCCTAATGGCTAGCACCCAAGTGCGAAACATGTTTTCCGCATGCTTTTGGTCAAATAAACACTATTTTATTAAAACGGATTTGTCTTTAAGCATTGTTAATGAAAAAATTGAAATTTCATTTAATCAATAAATTTAATTTAATTTTCGCAATGTTCCTAACAGCTAGCACATAAGTGCGACACATGTTTACGGCATGCTTATGGTCATATCAACACTGTTTCATTAAAATAGATTTGACTTTATGTATTGTTAATGAAAAAATTAAAATTTCATTTAATTAATAAATTAAATTTAATTTTCGCAATGATCCTAATGGCTAGCACCTAAGTGCGACACATGTTTACGGCATGCTTATGGTCATATCAACACTGTTTCATTAAAATAGATTTGACTTTATGTATTGTTAATGAAAAAATTAAAATTTCATTTAATTAATAAATTAAATTTAATTTTCGCAATGATCCTAATGGCTAGCACCTAAGTGCGACATATGTTTTCGGCATGCTAATGGTCACATAAACAATATTTCATTAAAATACATTTAACTTTATGCATTGTTAATGAAAAAATTTAAATTTGATTTAATAGATAAATTAAATTTAATTTTCGCAATGAACCTAATGGCTAGCACCTAAGTGCGACACATGTTTACGGCATTCTTTTGGTCATTTTGGTTATATAAACACTATTTCATTAAAACAGATTTGACTTTATCCATTGTTAATGAAAAAATTAAAATTTCATTTAATTAATAAATTAAATTTAATTTTCGCAATGAACCTAATAGCTAGCACCTAAGTGCGACACATGTGTTCGGCATGCTTTTGGTCATATAAACACTATTTTATTAAAACAGATTTGACTTTATGAATTGTTAATGAAAAAATTGAAATTTCATTTAATAAATAAATTAAATTTTATTTATCGCAATGATCGTAATAGCTAGCACCTAAGTGCGACACATGTTTTCGGAATGCTTTTGGTCATATAAACACTATTTAATTAAAATAGATTTGACTTTATAAATTGTTAATGAAAAAATTGAAATTTCATTTAATAAATAAATTAAATTTAATTTTCGCAATGATCCTAATGGCGAGCACCTAAGTGCGACACATGTTTCGGCATGCTTTTGGTCATATAAACACTATTTCATGAAAATAGATTTGACTTTATGCATTGTTATTGAAAAAATTTAAATTTCATTTAATAAATAAATTAAATTTAATTTTCGCAATGTTCCTAATAGCTTACACCTAAGTGCGACACATGTTTTCGGCATGCTTCTGGTCATATAAACACTATTTCACTAAAATTGATTTGACTTTATGCATTGTTAACGAAAAAAATTAAACTTCATTTAATAAATAAATTAAATTTAATTTTCGCAATGATCCTAACAGCCAGCACACAAGTGCGACACATGTTTTAAGCACGCTTATGGTCGTATAAACACGATTTTATTCAAATAAATTCGACTTTATGCATTGTTGATGAAAAAATTGAAATTTCATTTAACAAATGAATTTAATTTAATTTTCGCAATGATCCTAATAGCTAGCACCCAAGTGCGACACATGTTTTCGGCATGCTTTTGGTCATATAAACACGATTACTTTAAAATAGATTTGACTTTATGCATTGTAAATGAAAAAATTGAAATTTCATTTAATAAATGAATTTAGTTTAATTTTCGCATTGATCCTAATAGCTAGCACCTAAGTGCGACACATGTGTTCGGCATGCATTTGGTCACATAAACACTATTTATTAAAATAGATTCGACTTTATGCATTGTTAATGAAAAAATTGAAATTTCAATTAATAAATAAATTAAATATAATTTTCGCTATGATCCTAATGGCTAGCACCTAAATGCGACACATGTTTTATGCATGCTTTTGGTCATATAAACACTATTTCATTTAATCAGATGCGACTTTATGCATTGTTAATGAAAAAATTGAAATTTCATTTAATAAATAAATTTAATTTAATTTTCGCAATGATCCTAATAGCTAGCACCTAAGTGCGACACATGTTTTCAGCATGCTCTTGGTCATATGAACACTATTTCCCTAAAATAGATTTAACTTGTTGCATCGTTAATGAAAAAATTGAAATTTCATTTAATAAATAAATTAAATTTAATTTTCGCAATGATCCTAACAGCTAGCACCCAAGTGCGACACATGTTTTCATCATGTTTTTGGTCACATAAACACTATTTCATAAAAATAGATTTAACTTAATGCATTGTTAATGAAAAAATTGAAATTTAATTTAATAAATAAATTAAATTTAATTTTCGCAAAGATCCTAATAGCCAGCATCTAAGTGCGACACATGTTTTCGGCATTCTTGTAATGATATGAACACTATTTTATTAAAATAGATTTGACTTTATGCATTGTTAATGAAAAAATTGAAATTTCATTTAATAAATAAATTAAATTTAATTTTCGCAATGATCCTAATGGCTAGCACCTAAGTGCGACACATGTTTTCGGCATGCTTTTGGTCATATAAACACTATTTCATGAAAATAGATTTGACTTTATGTATTGGTAATGAAAAAATTGAAATTTCATTTAATAAATAAATTAAATTTTATTTTCGCAATGATCCTAATAGCTAGCACCTAAGTGCGACACATGTTTTCGGCATGCTTTTGGTCGTATAAACACGATTTTAATCAAATAAATTCGACTTTATGCCTTGCTGATGGAAAAATTGAAATTTCATTTAATAAATAAATTTAATTTAATTTTCGCAAAGATCCTAATGGCTAGCACCTAAGTGCGACACATATTTTCGGCATTCTTTTAATCATATAAACAATATTTCATGAAAATAGATTTGACTTTATGTATTGTTAATGAAAAAATTGAAATTTCATTTAATAAATAAATTAAATTTAATTTTCGCAATGATCCTAATAGCTAGTACCTAAGTGCGACACATGTGTTCGGCATGCTTTTGGTCATATAAACACTATTTCATTAAAATAGATTTAACTTGTTGCATTGTTAATAAAAAAATTGAAATTTCATTTAATAAATAAATTAAATTTAATTTTCGCAATGATCCTAACAGCTAGCACCTAAGTGCGACACATGTTTTCGGCATGCTTTTGGTCATATAAACACTATTTCATTAAAATAGATTTGACTTTAAGCATTGTTAATGAAAAAATTGAATTTTCATTTAATAAATAAATTAAATTTATTTTTCGCAATGATCCCAACAGCTAGCACCTATGTGCGACACATGTTTTCGGCATGCTTTTGGTTATATAAACACCATTTTAATAAAATAGATTTGATTTTATGCATTGTTATTGAAAAAATTGAAATTTCATTTAATAAATAAATTAAATTTAATTTTCGCAAAGATCCTAATAGCCAGCACCTAAGTGCGACACAAGTTTTCGGCATGCTTTTGGTCTTATAAACACTATTTCACTAAAATTGATATGACTTTATGCATTGTTAATGAAAAAATTGAAATTTCATTTAATAAATAAATTAAATTTAATTTTCGCAATGATCCTAAAAGCTATCACCTAAGTGCGACACATGTTTTCGGCATGCTTTCGATCATTTGAACACTATTTTATTAAAATAGATTTGTCTTTATGAATTGTTAATGAAAAAATTGAAATTTCATTTAATTAATAAATTTAATTTAATTTTCGCAATGATCCTCATGGCTTGCATCTAAGTGCGACACATGTTTTTCGCATGCTTTTGGTCATATAAACACTATTTCATTAAAATTGATTTGACTTTATGCATTGTTAATGAAAAAATTAAAATTTCATTTAATTAATAAATTAAATATAATTTTCGCAATGATCCTAATGGCTAGCACCCAAGTGCGACACATGTTTTCGGCATGCTTTTGGTCATATAAACTCTATTTTATTAAAATAGATATGACTTTATGCATTGTTTATGAAGAAATTGAAATTTAATTTATTAAATAAATTAAATTTAATTTTCGCAAAGTTCCTAATAGCAAGCACCTAAGTGCGACACATGTTTTCGGCATTCTTTTGGTCATATAAACACTATTTCATTAAAATAGATTTGACTTTATTTATTGTTAATGAAAAAAGTGAAATTTAATTTAATAAATAAATTTAATTTAATTTTCGCAATGATCCTAAAAGCTAGCACCTAAGTGCGACACATGTTTACGGCATTCTTTTGGTGATATAAACACTCTTTTATTAAAATAGATTTGACTTTATGTATTGTTAATGAAAAAATTGAAATTTCATTTAATTAATAAATTAAATATAATTTTCGCAATGATCCTAATAGCCAGCACCTAAGTACAACACATGTTTTCGGCATGATTTTGATCATATAAACAATATTTTATTAAAATAGATTTGACTTTATGCATTGTTAATGAAAAAATTGAAATTTCATTTAATAATTAAATTAAATTTAATTTTCGCTATGATCCTAAAAGCTAGCACCTAAGTGCAACACATGTTTTCGGCATGCTATTGGTCATATAAACACTATTTCACTTAAATTGATTTGACTTTATGCATTGTTAATGAAAAAATTGAAATTTAATTTAATAAATAAATTATATTTAATTTTCGCAATGATCCTAATAGCTATCACCTAAGTGCGACACATGTTTTCGGCATGCCTTCGGTCATATAAACACTAATTTATTAAAATAGATTTGACTTTATGCATAGGTAATGAAAAAATAGAAATTTCATTTAATAAATAAATTAAATTTAATTTTCGCAATGATCCTGATGGCTAGCACCTAAGTGCGACATATGTTTTCGGCATTCTTTTGGTCATACAAACACTGTTTCTTTAAAATAGATTTGACTTTATTCATTGTTAATGAAAAAATTGAAATTTAATTTAATAAATAAATTAAATTTAATTTTCGCAATGATCCTAACGGTTAGCACCTAAGTGGGACACATGTTTTCGGCATTCTTTAGGTCAAACACTGTTTCATTAAAATAGATTTGATTTTATTCATTGTTAATGAAAAAATTGAAATTTCATTTAATAAATAAATTTAATTTAATTTTCGCAATGAACCTAATTGCCAGCACCTAAGTGCGACACATGTTTACGGCATTCTTTTGATCATTTTGGTCATGTAAACACTATTTCATTAAAATAGATTTGATTTTATTCATTGTTAATGAAAAAATTGAAATTTCATTTAATAAATAAATTTAATTTAATTTTCGCAATGAACCTAATTGCCAGCACCTAAGTGCGACACATGTTTACGGCATTCTTTTGATCATTTTGGTCATGTAAACACTATTTCATTAAAATAGATTTGACTTTATGCATTGTTAATGAAAAAATTGAAATTTAATTTAATAAATAAATTATATTTAATTTTCGCAATGATCCTAATAGCTATCACCTAAGTGCGACACAAGTTTTCGGCATGCTTTTGGTCTTATAAACACTATTTCACTAAAATTGATATGACTTTATGCATTGTTAATGAAAAAATTGAAATTTCATTTAATAAATAAATTAAATTTAATTTTCGCAATGATCCTAAAAGCTATCACCTAAGTGCGACACATGTTTTCGGCATGCTTTTGGTCATATAAACACTATTTTATTAAAATGGATTTGACTTTATGCATTGGTAATAAAAAAATAAAAATTTCATTTAATAAATAAATTAAATTTAATTTTCGCAATGATCCTAATAGCCAGCACCGCAGTGCGACACATGTTTACGGCATTCTTTTGGTCATATAAACACCATTTCATTAAAATAGATTTGACTTTATGCATTGTTAATGAAAAAATTGAAATTTCATTTAATAATTAAATTAAGTTTAAATTTCGCTATGATCCTAATAGCTAGCACCTAAGTGCGACACAAGTTTTCGGCATGCTTTTGGTCTTATAAACACTATTTCACTAAAATTGATATGACTTTATGCATTGTTAATGAAAAAATTGAAATTTCATTTAATAAATAAATTAAATTTAATTTTCGCAATGATCCTAAAAGCTATCACCTAAGTGCGACACAAGTTTTCGGCATGCTTTTGGTCTTATAAACACTATTTCACTAAAATTGATATGACTTTATGCATTGTTAATGAAAAAATTAAAATCTCATTTAATTAATAAATTGAATTTAATTTTCGCAATGATCCTAAAAGCTATCACCTAAGTGCGACACATATTTTCGGCATTCTTTTGGTCATACAAACACTGTTTTTTTAAAATAGATTTGACTTTATTCATTGTTAATGAAAAAAATTAAATTTCATTTAATAAATAAATTTAATTTATTTTTCGCAATGATCCTAAAAGCTATCACCTAAGTGCGACACATGTTTTTGGCACATAAACACTATTTCATGAAAATAGATTGGACTTTATGCATTGTTAATGAAAAAATTGAAATTTCATTCAATAAATAAATTAAATTTAATTTTCGCAATGATCCTAATAGCTAGCATCTAAGTGCGACACATGTTTTCGGCATGCTTTCGATCATATGAACACTATTTTATTAAAATAGATTTGTCTTTATGAATTGTTAATGAAAAAATTGAAATTTCATTTAATTAATAAATTTAATTTAATTTTCGCAATGATCCTCATGGCTTGCATCTAAGTGCGACACATGTTTTTCGCATGCTTTTGGTCATATAAACACTATTTCATTAAAATTGATTTGACTTTATGCATTGTTAATGAAAAAATTAAAATTTCATTTAATTAATAAATTAAATATAATTTTCGCTATGATCCTAATAGCCAGCACCTAAGTGCGACACATGTTTTTGGCATGCTTTTGTTCATATAAACACTATTTTATTAAAATAGATTTGACTTTATGTATTGTTAATGAAAAAATTGAAATTTCATTTAATTGATAAATTAAATATAATTTTCGCAATGATCCTAATGGCTAGCACCCAAGTGCGACACATGTTTTCGGCATGCTTTTGGTCATATAAACTCTATTTTATTAATATAGATATGACTTTATGCATTGTTTATGAAAAAATTGAAATTTAATTTATTAAATAAATTAAATTTAATTTTCGCAAAGATCCTAATAGCAAGCACCTAAGTGCGACACATGTTTTCGGCATTCTTTTGGTCATATAAACACTATTTCATTAAAATAGATTTGACTTTATTCATTGTTAATGAAAAAAGTGAAATTTAATTTAATAAATAAATTTAATTTAATTTTCGCAATGATCCTAAAAGCTAGCACCTAAGTGCGACACATGTTTACGGCATTCTTTTGGTGATATAAACACTCTTTTATTAAAATAGATTTGACTTTATGTATTGTTAATGAAAAAATTGAAATTTCATTTAAATAATAAATTAAATATAATTTTCGCAATGATCCTAATAGCCAGCACCTAAGTGCAACACATGTTTTCGGCATGCTTTTGATCATATAAACAATATTTTATTAAAATAGATTTGACTTTATGCATTGTTAATGAAAAAATTGAAATTTCATTTAATAATTAAATTAAATTTAATTTTCGCTATGATCCTAATGGCTAGCACCCAAGTGCGACACATGTTTTCCGCATGCTTTTGGTCAAATAAACACTATTTTATAAAAACGGATTTGTCTTTAAGCATTGTTAATAAAAACATTGAAATTTCATTTAATCAATAAATTTAATTTAATTTTCGCAATGATCCTAACAGCTAGCACATAAGTGCGACACATGTTTACGGCATGCTTTTGGTCATATAAACACTATTTCATTAAAATAGATTTGACTTTATGCATTGTTAATGAACAAATTGAAATTTCATTTAATAAATAAATTAAATTTAATTTTCGCAAAGATCCTAACAGCTAGCACCTAAATGCGACACATGTTTTCGGCATTCTTTTGGTCATATAAACACTATTGCATTAAAATAGATTTGACTTTATTCAGTGTTAATGAAAAAATTGAAATTTAATTTAATAAATAAATTATATTTAATTTTCGCAATGATCCTAATGGCTAGCACCTAAGTGCGACACATATTTTCGGCATTCTTTTAATCATATAAACACTATTTCATGAAAATAGATTTGACTTTATGTATTGTTAATGAAAAAATTGAAATTTCATTTAATAAATAAATTAAATTTAATTTTCGCAATGATCCTAATAGCTAGCACCTAAGTGCGACACATATTTTCGGCATTCTTTTGGTCATATAAACACTATTTTATTAAAACAGATTTGTTTTTATGCATTGTTAATGAAAAAATTTAAATTTCATTTAATAAATAAATTAAATTTAATTTTCGCAATGATCCTTATGGCTAGCACCTAATGCGACACATGTTTTCGGCATGCTCTTGGTAATATAAATACTATTTCATAAAAATTGATTTGACTTTATGCATTGTTAATGAAAAAATTGAAATTTTATTTAATTAATAAATTAAATTTAATTTTCGCAAAGATCCTAATAGCTAGCACCCAAGTGCGACACATGTTTTCGGCATGCTTTTGGTCAATTGAACACAATTTTATTGAAATGGATTTGACACTGTGAATTGTTAATAAAAAAATAGAAATTTCATTTAATAAATAAATTAAATTAAATTTTCGCAATGATCCTAACAGCTAGCACCTAAGTGTGACACATGTTTTCGGCACGCTTATGGTCGTATAAACACGATTTTATTCAAATAAATTCGACTTTATGCATTGTTGATGAAAAAATTGAAATTTCATTTAATAAATGAATTTAATTTAATTTTCGCAATGATCCTAAAAGCTAGCACCCAAGTGCGACACATGTTTTCGGCATGCTTTTGGTCATATAAACACGATTACTTTAAAATAGATTTGACTTGATGCATTGTTAATGAAAAAATTGAAATTTCATTTAATAAATGAATTTAATTTAATTTTCGCGATGATCCTAATAGCTAGCACTTAAGTGGGACACATGTGTTCGGCATGCTTTTGGTCACATAAACACTATTTATTAAAATAGATTCGACTTTATGCATTGTTATTGAAAAAATTGAAATTAAATTGAATAAATAAATTAAATTTAATTTTCGCAATGATCCTAATGGCTAGCATCTAAGTGCGACACATGTTTTCGGCATTCTTTTGGTTATATAAACACTATTTCATTAAAATAGATTTGACTTTATGCATTGTTAATGAAAAAATTGAAATTTCATTTAATAAATAAATTTAATTTAATTTTCGCAAAGATCCTAATAGCTAGCACCTAAGTGCGACACATGTTTTCGGCATTCTTTCAATCATATAAACACTATTTCATTAAAATAGATTTGACTTTATGCATTGTTAATGAAAAAATTGAAATTTTATTTAATAAATCAATTAAATTTAATTTTCGCAACGATCCTAATAGCTAGCACCTTAGTGCGACACATGTTTTCAGCATGCTCTTGGTCATATAAACACTATTTCATTAAAATAGATTTAACTTGTTGCATCGTTAATGAAAAAATTGAAATTTCATTTAATAAATAAATTAAATTTAATTTTCGCAATGATCCTAACAGCTAGCACCTAAGTGCGACACATGTTTTCGGCATTCTTTTGGTTATATAAACACTATTTTATTAAAATAGATTTGACTTAATGCATTGTTAATGAAAAAATTCAAATTTTATTTAATAAATCAATTAAATTTAATTTTCGCAACGATCCTAACAGCTAGCACCTAAGTGCGACACATGTTTTCAGCATGCTTTTGGTCATATAAACACTATTTTATTAAAATAGATTTAATTTGATGCATTGTTAATGAAAAACTTGAAATTTCATATAATAAATAAATTAAATTTAATTTTCGCAAAGATCCTAATAGCTAGCACCTAAGTGCGACACATGTTTTCGGCATTCTTTTAATCATATAAACACTATTTCATTAAAATAGATTTGACTTTATGCATTGTTAATGAAAAAATTGAAATTTCATTTAATAAATAAATTTAATTTAATTTTCGCAATGATCCTAATGGCTAGCACCTAAGTGCGACTCATGTTTTATGCATGCTTATGGTCATATAAACTCTATTTCATTTAAATAGATTCGACTTTATGCATTGTTAATGAAAGAATTGAAATTTCATTTAATAAATAAATTTAATTTAATCTTCGCAATGATCCTAATAGCTAGCACCTAAGTGCGACACATGTTTTCAGCATGCTCTTGGTCATATAAACACTATTTCATTAAAATAGATTTAACTTGTTGCATCGTTAATGAAAAAATAGAAATTTCATTTAATAAATAAATTAAATTTAATTTTCGCAATGATCCTAACAGCTAGCACCTAAGTGCGACACAGGTTTTCGGCATTCTTTTGTTTATATAAACACTATTTCATTAAAATGGATTTGACTTTATGCATTGTTAATGAAAAAATTGAAATTTTATTTAATAAATAAATTAAATTTAATTTTCGCAACGATCCTAATAGCCAGCACCTAAGTGCGACACATGTTTTCAGCATGCTTTTGGTCATATAATAACTATTTTATTAAAATAGATTTAATTTGATGCATTGTTAATGAAAAAAATTGAAATTTCATTTAATAAATTAAATTTAATTTTCGCAATGATCCTAATACCTAGCACCTAAGTGCGACACATGTTTTCATCATGTTTTTAGTCACATAAACACTATTTCATAAAAATAGATTTAACTTGATGCATTGTTAATGGAAAAATTGAAATTTCATTTAATAAATAAATTAAATTTAATTTTCGCAAAGATCCTAATAGCTAGCACCTAAGTGCGACACATGTTTTCGGCATTAAAATAGATTTGACTTTATGCATTGTTAATGAAAAAATTGAAATTTCATTTAATAAATAAATTAAATTTAATTTTCGCAATGATCCTAATGGCTAGCACCTAAGTGCGACCCATGTTTTCGGCATGCTTTTGGTCGTATAAACACGATTTTAATCAAATAAATTCGACTTTATGCCTTGCTGATGGAAAAATTGAAATTTCATTTAATAAATAAATTTAATTTAATTTTCGCAATGATCCTAATGGCTAGCACCTAAGTGCGACACATATTTTGGCATTCTTTAAATTATATAAACACTATTTCATGAAAATAGATTTGACTTTATGTATTGTTAATGAAAAAATTGAAATTTCATTTAATAAATAAATTAAATTTAATTTACGCAATGATCCTAATAGCTAGTACCTAAGTGCGACACATGTGTTCGGCATGCTTTTGGTCATATAAACACTATTTCATTAAAATAGATTTAACTTGTTGCATTGTTAATGAAAAAATTGAAATTTCATTTAATAAATAAATTTAATTTAATTTTCGCAATGATCCTAACAGCTAGCACCTAAGTGCGACACATGTTTTCGGCATTCTTTTGGTTATATAAACAGTATTTCAATAAAATAGATTTGACTTTACGTATTGTTAATGAAAAAATTGAAATTTCATTTAATAAATCAATTAAATTTAATTTTCGCAATGATCCTAATGGCTAGCACCTGAGTGCGACACATGTTTTTGGCATGCTTTTGGTCATATAAACACTATTTCATGAAAATAGATTTGACTTTATGTATTGTTAATGAAAAAATTGAAATTTCATTTAATAAATAAATTTAATTTAATTTTCGCAATGATCCTAACAGCTAGCACCTAAGTGCCACACATGTTTTCGGCATGCTTTTGGGCGTATAAACACGATTTTAATCAAATAAATTCGACTTTATGCATGGTTAACGAAAAAATTTAAACTTCATTTAATAAATAAATTAAATTTAATTTTCGCAATGATCCTAATAGCCAGCGCCTAAGTACAACACGTGTGTTCGGCATGCTTTTGGTCATATAAAAAACTATTTCATTAAAATGGATTTGACTTAATAGATTGTTAATGAAGAAATTGAAATTTCATTTAATAAATAAATTAAATTTAATTTTCGCAATGATCCTAATAGCCAGCACCTAAGTGCGACTTATGTTTTTGGCATGCTTTTGGTCGTATACACACGATTTCATGGAAATGGATTTGACTTTATGCATTGTTAATGAAAAAATAGAAATTTCATATAATAAATAAATTCAAATTAATTTTCGCAATGATCCTAATAGCTAGCACCCAAGTGCGACACATGTTTTTGGCATGCTTTTGGTCATATGGACACTATTTCATTAAAATAGATTTAACTTTATGCATTGTTGATGAAAAAATTGAAATTTCATTTAACAAATAAATAGAGGTTAATTTTCGCAATGATCCAAACAGCTAGCACCTAAGTGCCACACACGTTTTCGGCATGCTTTCGCTAATAGAAAGACTGTTTTATTAAAATAGATTTGACTTTATGCATTGCTAATGAAAAAATAGAAAATTCACATAATAAATAAATTAAAATTAATTTTCGCAATGATCCTAAAGGCTAGCACATTAGTGCGACTCATGTTTTCGGCATGCATTTGCTCATATAAACACTATTTAATTAAAATAGAATTGACTTTATGCATTGTTAATGAAAAAAATAGAAATTTCATTTAATAAATAAATTAAATTTAATTTTCGCAATGATCCTAATAGCTAGCACCTAAGTGCGACGCATGTTTTTAGCATGCTTTTGGTTGTATAAACATGATTTAATGAAAATGGATTTGACTTTATGCATTGTTAATGAAAAAATAGAAATTTCATATAATAAATAAATTAAATTTAATTTTCGCAATGATCCTAATAGCTAGCACCTAAGTGCGACACATGTTTTCGGCATGATTTTGGTCAAATAAACGCCATTTCATTATAATAGATTTGGCTTTTAGCATTGTTAATGAAAAAAATGAAATTTCATTTAATAAATAAATTAAATTTAATTTTCGCAATGATCCTAATAGTTAGCACCTAAGTGCGACACATGTTTTTAGCATGCTATTGGCCATATAAACACGATTTCATTAAAATAAATTTGACTTTATGCATTGTCAATGAAAAAATAGAAATTTAATATAATAAATAAATTAAATTTAATTTTCGTAATGATCCTAATAGTTAGCACCTAAGTGCGACACATGTTTTTAGCATGCTATTGGCCGGATAAATACGATTTTATTAAAATAGATTTGACTTTATGCATTGTCAATGAAAAAATAGAAATTTAATATAATAAATAAATTAATTTTAATTTTCGCAATGATCCTAATAGCCAGCACCTAAGTGCGATAAATGTTTTTGGCATGCTTTTGGTCGTAAACACACGATTTCATGAAAATGGATTTGACTTTATGCATTGTTAATGAAAAAATAGAAATTTCATTTAATAAATAAATTAAATTTAATTTTCGCAAAGATCCTAATAGCTAGCACCTAAGTGCGACCCATGTTTTCGGCATGCTTTTGGTGATATAAACATTATTTTATTAAAATAGATTTGACTTTATGAATTGTTAATGAAAAAATAGAAATTTCATATAATAAATAAATTAAATTTAATTTTCGCAAAGATCCTAATGGCTAGCACCTAAGTGCGACACATGTTTTTCGCATGCTTTTGGTCATTTAAACACAATTTTATTAAAATAGATTTGACTTTATGCATTGTTAATGAAAAAATAGAAATTTCATATAATAAATAAATTAAATTTCATTTTCGCAATGATCCTAATAGCTTGCACCTTAGTGCGACACATGTTTTCGGCATGCTTTTGGTCATTTAAACACAATTTTATTAAAATAGATTTGACTTTATGCATTGTTAATGAAAAAATAGAAATTTCATATAATAAATAAATTAAATTAAATTTTCGCAATGATCCTAATAGCTTGCACCTTAGTGCGACACATGTTTTCGGCATGCTTTTGGTCATTTAAACACAATTTTATTAAAATAGATTTGACTTTATGCATTGTTAATGAAAAAATAGAAATTTCATATAATAAATAAATTAAATTTAATTTTCGCAATGATCCTAATAGCTAGCACCTAAGTGCGACACATGTTTTCGGCATGATTTTGGTCAAATAAACGCCATTTCATTATAATAGATTTGGCTTTTAGCATTGTTAATGAAAAAAATGAAATTTCATTTAATAAATAAATTAAATTTAATTTTCGCAATGATCCTAATAGTTAGCACCTAAGTGCGACACATGTTTTTAGCATGCTATTGGCCATATAAACACGATTTCATTAAAATAAATTTGACTTTATGCATTGTCAATGAAAAAATAGAAATTTAATATAATAAATAAATTAAATTTAATTTTCGTAATGATCCTAATAGTTAGCACCTAAGTGCGACACAAGTTTTCTGCATGCTTTTGGTCGTATAAATACGATTTCATTAAAATAGATTTGAATTGATGCATTGTTGATGAAAAACTAGAAATTTCATATAATAAATAAATTAAATTTTATTTTCGCAATGATCCTAACAGCTGGCAGCCAAGTGCGACACTTGTTTTTGGCATGCTTTTGGTCATATGGACACTATTTCAATTAAATAGATTTAAGTTTATGCATTGTTAATGAAAAAATTGAATTTCATTTATCAAATAAATTAAATTTAATTTTCGCAATGATCCAAATAGCTAGCACCTAAGTGCCACACACGTTTTCGGCATGTTTTCGCTAATATAAACACTGTTTAATTAAAATAGATTTGACTTTATGCATTGTTAATGAAAAAATAGAAAATTGACATAATAAATAAATTAAAATTAATTTTCGCAATGATCCTAATGGCTAGCACATAAGTGCGACTTATGTTTTCGGCATGCATTTGCTCATATAAACACGATTAATTTAAAATAGAATTGACTTCATGCATTGTTAATATAAAAAATAGAAATTTCATTTAATAAATAATTTAAATTTAATTTTCGCAATGATCCTAATAGCCACCACCTAAGTGCGACAAATGTTTTTGGCATGCTGTTGGTCGTATACACACGATTTCATGAAAATGGATTAGACTTTATGCATTGTTAATGAAAAAATAGAAATTTCATATAATAAATAAATTAAATTTTATTTTCGCAATGATCCTAACAGCTGGCACCCAAGTGCGACACATGTTTTCCGCATGCTTTTGGTCATATAAACACTATCTTATTAAAATGGATTTGACTTTATGCATTGTTAATGAAAAAATTGAAATTTCATTTAATAAATAAATTAAATTTAATTTTCGCAATGATCCTAATAGGTAGCACCTAAGTGCGACACATATTTTCGCCATGCTTTTGGTCATATAAACACTATTTTACTAAAATTGATTTGACTTAATGCATTGTTAACAAAAAAAATTAAACTTCATTTAATAAATAAATTAAATTTAATTTTCGCAATGATCTTAATGGCTAGCACCTAAGTGCGACACATGTGCTCGGCATGCTTTTGGGCATATAAACTCTATTTCATTAAAATGGATTTGACTTTATACATTGTTAATGAAAAAATTGAAATTTCATTTAATAAATAAATTAAATTTAATTTTCGCAATGATCCTAATAGCTAGCGCCTAAGTGCGACACATGTTCACGGCATTCTTTTGGTCATATAAACACTGTTTTATTAAAATATATTTGACTTTATGCATTGTTAATGAAAAAATTAAAATTTCGTTTAATTAACAAATTAAATTTAATTTTCGCAATGATCCTAATGGCTAGCACCTAAGTGCGACACATGTTTTCGGCATCATCTTGGTCATTTAAACACTATTTTATAAAAATAGATTTGACTTTATGCATTGTTAATGAAAAAATTGAATTTTCATTTAATAAATAAATTTAATTTAATTTTCGCAATGATCCTAATAGCCAGCATCTAAGTGCGACACACGTTTTCGGCATGCTTTAGGTCATATAAACACTATTTCATTAAAATAAATAGATTTGACTTTATGCATTGTTAATGAAAAAATTGAAATTTCAATTTATGTATAAATTAAATTTAATTTTCGCAATGATCCTGATAGCTAGCACCTAAGTGCGACACATGTTTACGGCATTATTTTGGTCATATAGACACTATTTTATTAAAAAAGATTTGACTTTATGCATTGTTAATGAAAAAATTAAAATTTCGTTTAATTAATAAATTAAATTTAATTTTCGCAATGATCCTAATGGGTAGCACCTAAGTGCGACACATGTTTTCGGCATGCTCTTGGTCATATAAACACTATTTCATAAAAATAGATTTGACTTTATGCATTGTTAATGAAAAAATTGAATTTTCATTTAATAAATAAATTTAATTTAATTTTCGCAATGATCCTAATAGCCAGCATCTAAGTGCGACACACGTTTTCGGCATGCTTTTGGTCATATAACCACTATTTCATTAAAATAGATTTGACTTTATGCATTGTTAATGAAAAAATTGAAATTTTAATTAATAAATAAATTTAATTTAATTTTCGCAATGATCCTAATAGCTGGCACTTAAGTGCGACACATGTTTGAGGCATTCGTTAGGTCATATAAACACTATTTCATTAAAATAGATTTGACCTAATGCATTGTTAATGAAAAAATTGAAATTTCATTTAATAAATAAATTTAATTTAATTTTCGCAATGATCCTAATAGCTAGCACCCTAGTGCGACACATGTTTTCGGCATGCTTTTAGTCAAATGAACACGATTTTATTGAAATGGATTTGACTTTATGCATTGTTAATTAAAAAATAGAAATTTCATTTAATAAATAAATTAAATTAAATTTTCGCAATGATCCTAATAGCAAGCACCTACGTGCGACACATGTTTTCGGCATGCTTATGGTCGTAGAAACACGATTTGAATCAAATAAATTCGACTTTATGTGTTGTTGATGAAAAAAATTAAATTTCATTTAATAAATAAATTTAATTTAATTTTCGCAATGTTCCTAATAGCCAGCACCTAAGTGCGACGTATGTGTTCGGCATGCTTTTGGTCATATAAACACTATTTTATTAGAATAGATTCGACATTAAGCATTGCTAATGAAAAAATTTAAATTTCATTTAATAAATAAATTTAATTTAATTTTCGCAATGATCCTAAAAGCAAGCACCTAAGTGCGACACATGTTTTCGGCATGCTTTTGGTCATATAAACACTATTTTAATAAAAGTGATTTGACTTTATGCATTGTTAATAAAAAAAATGAAATTTCATTAAATAAACAAACTAAATTTAATTATCGCAATGATCCTAATAGCTAGCACCTAAGTGCGACACATGTTTTCGACATGCTTTTGGTCGTATAAACACGATTTTAATCAAATAAATTTGACTTTATGTGTTGTTGATGAAAAAAATGAAATTTCATTTAATAAATAAATTAAATTTAATTTTTGCAATGATCCCCATAGGTAGCACCTAAGCGCGACACATATTTTCGCCATGCGTTTGGTCATATAAACACTAATTTATTAAAATAGATTTGACTTTAGGCATTGTTAATGAAAAAATTGAAATTTCATATAATAAATTTAATAAATTTAATTTTCGCAATGATCTTAATAGCTTGCACCTAAGTGCGACTCATATTTTCGGCATGCTTTTGCTCATATAAACACGATTTATTTAAAATAAAATTGTCTTTATGCATTGTTAATGAAAAAAATAGAAATTTCATTTAATAAATAAATTAAATTTAATTTTCGCAATGATCCTAATAGCTAGCACCTAAGTGCGACACATGTTTTCAGCATGCTTGTGGTTAGATAAACATGATTTTATTAAAATAGATTTGACTTTATTAATTGTTAATGAAAAAATTGAAATTTCATTTAATAAATAAATTAAATTTAATTTTCGCAATGATCCCAATAGCCAGCACCTAAGTGCGACACATGTTTTCGGCATGCTTTTGGCCATATTAACACGATTTTTTTAAAATAGATTTGACTTTATTAATTGTTAATGAAAAAATTGAAATTTCATTTAATAAATAAATTAAATTTAATTTTCGCAATGATTCTAATAGCTAGCACCTAAGTGCGACACATGTTTTCGACATGCGTTTGGTCATATAAACACTAATTTATTAAAATAGATTTGACTTTAGGCATTGTTAATGAAAAAATTGAAATTTCAAATAATAAATATAATAAATTTAATTTTCGCAATGATCTTAATAGCTTGCACCTAAGTGCGACTCATATTTTCGGCATGCTTTTGCTCATATAAACACGATTTATTTAAAATAAAATTGACTTTATGCATTGTTAATGAAAAATATAGAAATTTCATTTAATAAATAAATTAAATTTAATTTTCGCAATGTTCCTAATAGGTAGCACCTAAGTGCGACACATATTTTCGCCATGCATTTGGTCATATAAACACTATTTCACTAAAATTGATTTGACTTAATGCATTGTTAACAAAAAAAATTAAACTTCATTTAATAAATAAATGTAATTTAATTTTCGCAATGATCCTAATGGCTAGCACCTAAGTGCGACACATGTGTTCGGCATGCTTTTGGTCATATAAACACTATTTCATTAAAATTGATTTGACTTTATGCATTGTTAATGAAAAAATTTAAATTTCATTTAATAAATAAATTAAATTTAATTTTCGCAAAGATCCTATTAGCTAGCAGCTAAGTGCATTACATGTTTTCGGCATTATTTTGGTCATATAAACACTATTTCATTAAAATAGATTTGACTTTATGCATTGTTAATGAAAAAAATGAAATTTCATTTAATAAATAAATTTAATTTAATTTTTCAATGATCCTAATGGCTAGCATCTAAGTGCGATACATGTTTTCGGCATGCTTTTGGTCATATAAACACTATTTCATTAAAATAGATTTGACTTTATGCATTGGTAATGAAAATATTGAAATTTCAATTAATTAATAATTTAAATTTAATTTTCGCAATGATCCTAATTGCTAGCACCTAAGTGCGACACCTGTTTTCGGCATGCTTTTGGTCATGTAAACATGATTTTATTAAAAAAGATATGACTTAATGCATTGTTAATAAAAAATTGAAATTTTATTAAATAAATAAATTAAATTTCATTTTAGCAATGATCCTAAAGGCAAGCACCTAAGTGCAACTCATGTTTTCGGCATGCTTTTGGTCATATAAACACTATTTCAATAAAATGGATTTGACTTTATGCATTATTAATAAAAAACATAGATATTTAATTTAATTTAATTTAATTTATTTGACGGATTCACCTTTTTACAACTTTATTACAAATGTATTATGTAAATAATAGAGATTGCTGTATGAAATTAAATAAATAAAAAATATAATAAAAACATAACAGAAAACAATGTACGACTTAATAATTAACTTAAAACTAATATAAAACAAAAAAAAAAAACTTGACCTGATGTGAATTTAAATGATGTCGACGGACTTATTCGTTGAGTAGAGAATCCAATGTTACTCTTACATTGCAATAAAACATACTAAATATTAAATAAATACGGTAATATAAACGAAAGTTGAAGAAATTTCAATAAAAACAAATAAATAAAAGTCTAAATATTATAATTAATAAATAAAATTGTAAATGACGATGTACTCACATTAATTGACAAACAAGTTGCAAAATAATAAATAACAAATAGATAAGATTGATTAAAATAGTAAATCACAATAGCAAATAGATAAAAATTAATTAAAATAATAAATAGAGATCAATAAATAGATAAAATTGATTACATTAATAAATAAGAAACACAACTAATTCAGACTAAAATAAATTAATGTTGACAAACGATAATGGACAAGTCGATACGTTTCAAATGTAATTTAAAATGGAGAAATGACGATTGAAATAGTATAAAAATGCTGTCGTTATTAAGTTGGTTACAGAAGCGCATCATCCTACATATTGGGTTGAACATGCCATACTTTGTTGTATGCAAACGTATACGAAAGAGGGTCTTGGACCTATAATGACCTCTTCGTGGCACATAAAATTGTAGGTGATTTACCAAGTACTGGCAATCTATTCCATCATTTATTATTTTATAAATAATACACAAATCACTAAAGATTCTTCTGCCCTCCAACGACTCAAGACCTAGCAAAGTTAGCATTCCACTGTGACTGAACTGCAGTCTACTATTTCCGAACCTTCTAGAGGCTAAGAGCAAAAATTTGCCTTGCACCCCTTCTAATTCAGCTGCGAGCGTTCGTGTATAGGGTGACCACACACAAGAAGCATACTCCAAATGGGGTCTTACCAAGGAGACATACAGCGACCGCAGAGTAGGTACCTTAAAGTCTCTAGAAAATCTACCTACAAAACCTAGAATCTGCAATGCTTTGCTGCATATCATCCTGATATGTCCACTAAAATTTAATTTAAAATTAAAGGTTACACCCAAATCCCTAATATCGTTTACGCAGTTTAGAAGGTAGTTGCATATACTATATTGGTATTCCAATTTCTTCCCACGATGAAATGGTATAGAACTACATTTCTTTAAATTGAAAAAAAGATGATTCGTTTCACACCACTCAGCCAACTTATTTAGATCGCGTTGTAAGTGTTCTTGGTCATTGATTGTTTTTATTTGCGCAAATATCTTTAAGTCGTCAGCGAACAGAAGAAACTTACCAAATTCTAAACTTTGTCCAATATCATTGATAAACAACAAAAATAAAATAGGTCCACAGTGCGAGCCCTGAGGAACACCAGATGTAACTTGAATCTCTGAAGAGCAAGCGTTACCAATCTTAACGCGCTGTGATCTACCGGTTAAATAGCTACCTAACCATTTAATTACGCTACCACCCAACCCAATGGAATCTAATTTGCTTAGTAAAATATCGTGATCAACTCGATCAAAGGCCTTGGAGAAATCAGTATACACAGCATCCACTTGATATCCATTTTCCAAGGCCTCAGACAAATAAGAATGGTATGCTAGTAAATTGGAAACATTTCATTTAATAAATAAATTAAATTTAATTTTCGCAATGATCCTAATAGCTAGCACCTAAGTGCCACACCTGTTTTCGGCATGCTTTTGGTCATGTAAACACGATTTTATTAAAAAAGATTTGACTTTATGCATTGTTAATGAAAAAATTGAAATTACATTTAATAAATAAATTAAATTTAATTTTCGCAATGATCCTATTGGCTAGCACTTTAGTGCGACACAAGTTTTCGGCATGCCTTTGGTTATATAAACACGATTTCATTAAAATAGATTCCACTTTATGCATTGTTAATGAAAAAATTGAAATTTCATTTAATAAATAAATTAAATATAATTTTCGCAAATGTCCTAATGGCTAGCACCTAAGCGCGACACATGTTTACTGCATTCTTTTGGTCATATAAACACTGTTTCATTTAAATAGATTTGACTTTATGCATTGTTAATGAAAAAATTGAAATTTCCTTTTTTAAATAAATTAAATTTAATTTTCGCAATGATCCTAATAGCTAGCACATTAGTGCGACACATGTTTTCGGCATGATTTTGGTCATATAAACACTATTTCATTAAAACAGATTTGACTTTATGCTTTGTTAATGAAAAAATTGAAATTACATTTAATAAATAAATTAAATTTAATTTTCGCAATGATCCTAATGGCTAGCACCTAAGTGCGACACATGTTTACTGCATGCTTTTGGTCATATAAACACTGTTTCATTTAAATAGATTTGACTTTGTGCATCGTTATTGAAAAAATTAAAATTTCGTTTAATTAATAAATTAAATTTAATTTTCGCAATGATCCTTATAGCTAGCACCTAATGCGACACATGTTTTCGGCATGCTCTTGGTAATATAAACACCATTTCATAAAAATAGATTTGACTTTATGCATTGTTAACGAAAAAATTGAAATTTCATTTAATAAATTAATTAAATTTAATTTTCGCAATGATCCTAATAGCTAGCATCTAAGTGCGACACATGTTTTCGGCATGCTTTTGGTCATATAAACACTATTTCATTAAAATAGATTTGACTTTATGCATTGTTAATGAAAAAATTGAAATTTTATTTAATTAATAAATTAAATTTAATTTTCGCAAAGATCCTAATGGCTAGCACCCAAGTGCGACACATGTTTTCGGCATGCTTTTGGTCAAATGGACACAATTTTATTGAAATGGATTTGACTCTATGCATTGTTAATGAACAAATTGAAATTTCATTTAATAAATAAATTATATTTAATTTTCGCAAAGATCCTAATAGCTAGCACCTAAGTGCGACACATGTTTTCGGCATTCTTTTAATCATATAAACACTATTTTATTAAAATAGATTTGACTTTATGCATTGTTAATGAAAAAATTGAAATTTCATTTAATAAATAAATTAAATTTAATTTTCGCAATGATCCTAAAACCCAGCACCTAAGTGCGACACATGTTTTTATCATGTTTTTGGTAATATAAACACTATTTCATAAAAATAGATTTAACTTGATGCATTGTTAATGAAAAAATTGAAATTTCATTTAATAAATAAAGTAAATTTAATTTTCGCAATGATCCTAATGGCTAGCACCCAAGTGCGACACATATTTTCGGCATTCTTTTGGCCATATAAACACTATTTCATTAAAATGGATTTGACTTTATGCATTGTTAATGAAAAAATTGAAATTTCATTTAATAAATGATTTTAATTTAATTTTCGCAATGATCCTAATAGCTAGCACCTAAGTGCGACACATGTGTTCGGCATGCTTTTGGTCACATAAACACTATTTTATTAAAATAGATTCGACTTTATGCATTGTTAATGAAAAAATTGAAATTTCATTTAATAAATAAATTAAATTAAATTTTCGCAATGATCCTAATGGCTAGCACCTAAGTGCGACACATGTTTTATGCATGATTTTAGTCATATAAACACTATTTCATTTAAATAGATTCGACTTTATGCATTGTTAATGAAAAAATTGAAATTTCATTTAATAAATAAATTTAATTTATATTTCGCAATGATCCTAATTGCTAGCACCTAAGTGCGACACATGTTTTCATCATGTTTTTGGCCATATAAACACTATTTCATTAAAATAGATTTGACTTTATGCATTGTTAATGAAAAAATTGAAATTTCATTTAATAAATAAATTAAATTTAATTTTCGCAATGATCCTAATGGCTAGCACCTAAGTGCGACACATATTTTCGGCATTCTTTTGGCCATATAAACACTATTTCATTAAAATAGATTTGACTTTATGCATTGTTAATGAAAAAATTGTAATTTCATTTAATAAATAAATAAAATTAAATTTTCGCAATGATCCTAATTGCTAGCACCTAAGTGCGACACATGTTTTCATCATGTTTTTGGTCATATAAACACTATTTCATAAAAATAGATTTAACTTGATGCATTGTTAATGAAAAAATTGAAATTTAATTTAATAAATAAATTAAATTTAATTTTCGCAATGATCCTAATGGCTAGCACCTAAGTGCGACACATGTTTTCAGCATGCTCTTAGATTAGATTAGATTAGACGGGGTCGATTGGCTGTGCAGAGCCTTACAGCACTGCGACCTGTTTAGATCTTTTGTACTAAAACCCTACTGCTATTTGATTCCCAGAAATTCAACTTCCCTGACAAGGTCAATTAATTTCCTGGGAGGTAATGACCTGATCCGTTCTGGCGTTACCGCCATACCTCCGGTTAGGGCCTGCCTGGTGGTAGCTAGAGCTACACACTTGCATAATATGTGTTCGGCCGTTTCTTCAGCCGATTCACATAATCTGCATGTGGTGTTATCCACTTCGCCCATATTGTGGAGATGGTACTTCACTGGGCAGTGTCCTGTTAGGAGACCGGTGATTAGTCTTATCTCGGTTTTGGTGAGGCGTAAGAGCTGTTTGGCTCTATTTGGCGAGAAGTCAATAAACATTTTGGATTGCCTTTGACCTGGTGCATTTTTCCAATGGTCTTTTTTGCACTTTTTTTCCCATTCTTGGATCACGCCTTTTTTGTGTGCTTTCGATAGCCCACAGGTCGGTTTTGGTCCAATGATGGTAGTTGAGGCTCCTTCCTTAGCAAGTATATCGGCATGTTCATTGCCTTTTATGCTTGCGTGGCCGGGTACCCACATTAGGGTGAGCTTGTTGCCCTTTGCCAGTTGGTTCAGAGCCTGTTTACAGTTCCAAGTGGTCTTGGAGTTAAAGCTGTACGCTTTAAGGCTCTTTAGGGCAGCCTGGCTATCCGTGATTAGATATATGCGTGCCCCTTTGTAGCCCTTTTTTGTGCACACCTGAGCACATCTTTCTAAGGCTATTATTTCAGCCTGTAAGACAGAAGGGCCATGTCCGAGAGGAACTGATTCCTTATGCTTAGGCCCATATATGCCTATGCCGGTGCCCACCTCTGTCTTGGATGCAGCTGTGTACCAGAGTACAGAGTTGTGTTTTAGTTCTGTGACTCGTTTCAGACTGTTTTGGCGACTATCAATAGTCACATCAAATCTTGATTCGAAGTCATAGTTGATCGGCATTATGTCCGATGGTGTTTGTAGGAACTCGGTTGTGACGAGTTCTAGAATTTCTGAGTGCCCGGTTATGTGGCCTGTACTGGTCCAGTTTAGTCTCAGTGCACTCATTAGACCTTCCTTTCTGATTTGTTCATGCAGGGGAAGTAGGTCTAGTAGAGCTTCCATTGCTGCAGAGGGAGTGCTACGTGCAGCTCCCGTGATACCAAGACAGGCCAGTCTTTGAAGAGCTTGGAGCTTCTTTTGTGCCGTTGCTTGTTTTGTTTTGGTCCACCATATTAGTGAGCCATATGTGATAATGGGTCTGACCACCATGATGTACAACCAGTGTATCATTTTAGGTTTGAGTCCCCATGATCTACCAAAGAGCCGGCGGCCTATCCAGAGTGCCGCCGTTGCTTTGCTTATCGTTTTTTCCAGATGCGCGTTCCAGTTAAGCTTCCTATCAAGCACTAAGCCTAAATATTTCACTTGGTCGGAAAGCGCAATTTCTTGTCCTTTTACTATGGGAGCTTTGATTGAAAGTTTCCTGCGATAAGTAAAAGGAACAATCACAGTTTTGTTCGGATTGACATTGAAACCCTCCCTCAGACACCATTTTGATATGGTGTTAAGGGCCTCTTGGGCAAGGGACGATACGACGCTGTCGTATTTACCCCTTATGACAACCGCAATGTCGTCGGCGTAGCCTTGCGTACTGTAGCCCTTATCTGCCAAGGTCGTGAGGAGCTCATCCACCACGATGCACCAGAGCAAGGGTGATAGAACCCCGCCTTGCGGGCACCCTTTCGCCGTGGTTATCGTTTCAGACTCACTCCCTATACCTGTCGTGATTTTGCGGTTTTTAAGTACAGCTTTAATCCATCTGATAGTGGGTATATCAATGCCCTTCCTGATGGCTCCCTTTTCCACGGTTTTGAAGGTCGTATTATCGAACGCCCCTTCAATATCCACGAAAATGCCTAGTGCAATCTCCTTGTATTGAAGCGATGCCTCTATGCCTGTTGTAAGGCTATGCAAGGCATCTACAGTAGATTTGCCAGGTTGATAGGCAAATTGTTGCCTATGTAGCGGGTTCGCTTTTAGGGCGCCGCACCTAATGTCGTTGTCCACGATTTTTTCCATAATTTTAAGGAGGAAAGAAGTGAGGCTGATTGGGCGGTAGGACTTAGCCTCATCAGGTGGCCTACGGCCCGCTTTGGGGATGAAGATCGCCCTGGCCTCCTTCCATTCCATTGGTATATAGCCCAGCGTGAAGCTGGCTTTGTATATTGCTTGCAGGTATGGAGCTAGTATGTCTAGCCCGTATTGCAGCAATGCAGGAAATATGCCATCTGGCCCTGGTGTTTTGAAGGGTTTGAAGCTTTTGACTGCCCATTCAATTTTTTCTCTAGTAATTAGTTTACCAGCCTTTCTTTTGCTCTCTCTGGTTGGTAGGAATATGCTTCCTTCCGTAGATTGAGCAGTTGTTGCGAGTGAGTCCGCAGGAGTTGAGCCCGGAAAGTGTGTCTTCAGGAGCACACTAAGACTTTCTTTGAGGCTCTCTGCGTGACTCCCATCAGGTTTTTTAATTAAACCGATGCCATTGGAGTGGTCTTTCGATAGGACCTTTTGGAGTCTTGCTGTCGGGGCTGTGTCGCTCACTCCCTCACAGAAAGCTCTCCAAGTTTTCCTTTTCGACTTCCTTAGCTCCTTGTTGTATTCTGATAGTGCCTGTCTGTAGGCATCCCAGTTGCCCGTCTTCTTTGCACTATTGAAGGTTTTTCTGGTTTGCGTCTTCAGGCGGTCTAAATCCTTATTCCACCAGGGCACATCTCTGTCAGGAGATCTCCTCTTAAGTGGACAGCTGGATTCGTATGCCTTTAAGATGCAATTCTTAAGGAGAGCCGCAGCTATTTCCAGCTCCCCTGTAGTTTGGATGTCGAGGCATAAGTCTTCGGTTCCCAGACCTAGGCACTCTCTGTAGAGGCCCCAGTCTGTGTTCCTCGGATTCCTGCACTCAACAACAGCTTCCTTAGTGACCTCAATATCAAACCCAATCTGTTGATGGTCTGATAAGGAGGGTTCTGCTAGAACTCGCCAATTTTTAATTGTACTTACTGTGAAGGCATCAGCCAGGGTGATATCTAGTACCTCCTGTCTGATTGCATTCACAAAGGTAGGCTCGCTACCTCTATTAACAATGTCTAGATTGTTAGAGATAATAAATTCAAGTAAATCCTTACCTCTAATATTGGTGTCCGTGCTGCCCCACACGGTGTTGTGTGCGTTGGCATCACAGCACAGGAGTAGATGTTTGTTTCCTTTGCTACACCATTCCACGAGTCTTCTTACCTCCTCTGGTGGCGGTGTATCCTTGTCACCCGGGAAGTAGGCCAAGGCCATGACTATATGCCTTTTTCCTTTCTTCGTTGGGACCTCTACCAGCGCTGCCGCAAGGTCCCCTGTGGTGAATTCTGGAATGTAAATAAAGTTAATGTCCTTTCTGAGCATGAGGACTGCTCTTGGTTTGGTGCAGTCTGCTTTGTATACTAACAGCATGCTCTTGGTCATATACACACTATTTCATTAAAATAGATTTAACTTGTTGCGTTGTTAATGAAAAAATTGAAATTTCATTTAATAAATAAATTAAATTTAATTTTCGCAATGATCCTAATGGCTAGCACCTAAGTGCGACACATATTTTCGGCATTCTTTTGGCCATATAAACACTATTTCATTAAAATAGATTTGACTTTATGCATTGTTAATGAAAAAATTGTAATTATATTTAATAAATAAATTAAATTTAATTTTCGCAATGATCCTAATAGCTAGCACCAAAGTGCGACACATGTTTTTAGCATGCTTTTGGTCATATAAACACTATTTCATTAAAATAGATTTAATTTGATGCACTGTTAATGAACAAATTGAAATTTCATTTAATAAATAAATTAAATTTAATTTTCGCAAAGATCCTAATAGCTAGCACCTAAGTGCGACACATGTTTTCGGCATTCTTTTAATCATATAAACACTATTTTTTTAAAATAGATTTGACTTTATGCATTGTTAATGAACAAATTGAAATTTCATTTAATAAATAAATTAAATTTAATTTTCGCAATGATCCTAAAACCTAGCACCTAAGTGCGACACATGTTTTTATCATGTTTTTGGTCTTATAAATACTATTTCATAAAAATAGATTTAACTTGATGCATTGTTAATGAACAAATTGAAATTTCATTTAATAAATAAATTAAATTTAATTTTCGCAATGATCCTAATGGCTAGCACCAAAGTGCGACACATGTTTTCAGCATGCTTTTGGTCATATAAACACCATTTCATTAAAATAGATTTAATTTGATGCATTGTTAATGAAAAATTGAAATTTCATTTAATAAATAAATTAAATTTAATTTTCGCAATGATCCTAACATCTAGCACCTAAGTGCGACACATGTTTTCGGCATTCTTTTAATCATATAAACACTATTTTATTAAAATAGATTTAACTTGATGCATTGTTAATGGAAAAAATTGAAATTTCATTTAATAAATAAATTAAATTTAATTTTCGCAAAGATCCTAATAGCTACCACCTAAGTGCGACACATGTTTTCGGCATTCTTTTAATCATATAAACACTATTTTATTAAAATAGATTTGAATTTATGCATTGTTAATGAAAAAATTGAAATTTCATTTAATAAATAAATTTAATTTAATTTTCGCAATGATCCTAATACCTAGCACCTAAGTGCGACACATGTTTTCGGCATGCTTTTGGTCATGTAAACACGATTTTATTAAAAAAGATTTGACTTAATGCATTGTTAATAAAAAAATTGAAATTTTATTAAATAAATAAATTAAATTTAATTTTAGCAATGATCCTAAAGGCATGCACCTAAGTGCGACTCATGTTTTCGGCATGCTTTTTGTCATATAAACACTATTTCAATAAAATGGATTTGACTTTATGCATTATTAATAAAAAAAATAGATATTTCATTTAATTTAATTTAATTTATTTGACGGATTCACCTTTTTACAACTTTATTACATATGTATTATGTAAATAATAGAGATTGCTGTATGAAATTAAATAAATAAAAAATATAATAAAAACATAACAGAAAACAATGTACGACTTAATAATTAACTTAAAACTAATATAAAACAAAAAAAAAAAACTTGACCTGATGTGAATTTAAATGATGTCGACGGACTTATTCGTTGAGTAGAGAATCCAATGTTACTCTTACATTGCAATAAAACATACTAAATATTAAATAAATACGGTAATATAAACGAAAGTTGAAGAAATTTCAATAAAAACAAATAAATAAAAGTCTAAATATTATAATTAATAAATAAAATTGTAAATGACGATGTACTCACACTAATTGACAAACAAGTTGCAAAATAATAAATAACAAATAGATAAGATTGATTAAAATAGTAAATCACAATAGCAAATAGATAAAAATTAATTAAAATAATAAATAGAGATCAATAAATAGATAAAATTGATTACATTAATAAATAAGAAACACAACTAATTCAGACTAAAATAAATTAATGTTGACAAACGATAATGGACAAGTCGATACGTTTCAAATGTAATTTAAAATGGAGAAATGACGATTGAAATAGTATAAAAATGCTGTCGTTATTAAGTTGGTTACAGAAGCGCATCATCCTACATATTGGGTTGAACATGCCATACTTTATTGTATGCAAACGTATACGAAAGAGGGTCTTGGACCTATAATGACCTCTTCGTGGCACATAAAATTGTAGGTGATTTACCAAGTACTGGCAATCTATTCCATCATTTATTATTTTATAAATAATACACAAATCACTAAAGATTCTTCTGCCCTCCAACGACTCAAGACCTAGCAAAGTTAGCATTCCACTGTGACTGAACTGCAGTCTACTATTTCCGAACCTTCTAGAGGCTAAGAGCAAAAATTTGCCTTGCACCCCTTCTAATTCAGCTGCGAGCGTTCGTGTATAGGGTGACCACACACAAGAAGCATACTCCAAATGGGGTCTTACCAAGGAGACATACAGCGACCGCAGAGTAGGTACCTTAAAGTCTCTAGAAAATCTACCTACAAAACCTAGAATCTGCAATGCTTTGCTGCATATCATCCTGATATGTCCACTAAAATTTAATTTAAAATTAAAGGTTACACCCAAATCCCTAATATCGTTTACGCAGTTTAGAAGGTAGTTGCATATACTATATTGGTATTCCAATTTCTTCCCACGATGAAATGGTATAGAACTACATTTCTTTAAATTGAAAAAAAGATGATTCGTTTCACACCACTCAGCCAACTTATTTAGATCGCGTTGTAAGTGTTCCTGGTCATTGATTGTTTTTATTTGCGCAAATATCTTTAAGTCGTCAGCGAACAGAAGAAACTTACTAAATTCTAAACTTTGTCCAATATCATTGATAAACAACAAAAATAAAATAGGTCCACAGTGCGAGCCCTGAGGAACACCAGATGTAACTTGAATCTCTGAAGAGCAAGCGTTACCAATCTTAACGCGCTGTGATCTACCGGTTAAATAGCTACCTAACCATTTAATTACGCTACCACCCAACCCAATGGAATCTAATTTGCTTAGTAAAATATCGTGATCAACTCGATCAAAGGCCTTGGAGAAATCAGTATACACAGCATCCACTTGATATCCATTTTCCAAGGCCTCAGACAAATAAGAATGGTATGCTAGTAAATTGGAAACATTTCATTTAATAAATAAATTAAATTTAATTTTCGCAATGATCCTAATAGCTAGCACCTAAGTGCCACACCTGTTTTCGGCATGCTTTTGGTCATGTTAACACGATTTTATTAAAAAAGATTTGACTTTATGCATTGTTAATGAAAAAATTGAAATTACATTTAATAAATAAATTAAATTTAATTTTCGCAATGATCCTATTGGCTAGCACTTTAGTGCGACACAAGTTTTCGGCATGCCTTTGGTTATATAAACACGATTTCATTAAAATAGATTCCACTTTATGCATTGTTAATGAAAAAATTGAAATTTCCTTTTTTAAATAAATTAAATTAAATTTTCGCAATGATCCTAATAGCTAGCACATTAGTGCGACACATGTTTTCGGCATGATTTTGGTCACATAAACACTATTTCATTAAAATAGATTTGACTTTATGCTTTGTTAATGAAAAAATTTAAATTACATTTAATAAATAAATTAAATTTAATTTTCGCAATGATCCTAATGGCTAGCACCTAAGTGCGACACATGTTTACTGCATGCTTTTGGTCATATAAACACTGTTTCATTTAAATAGATTTGACTTTGTGCATCGTTATTGAAAAAATTAAAATTTCGTTTAATTAATAAATTAAATTTAATTTTCGCAATGATCCTTATAGCTAGCACCTAATGCGACACATGTTTTCGGCATGCTCTTGGTAATATAAACACCATTTCATAAAAATAGATTTGACTTTATGCATTGTTAACGAAAAAATTGAAATTTCATTTAATAAATTAATTAAATTTAATTTTCGCAATGATCCTAATAGCTAGCATCTAAGTGCGACACATGTTTTCGGCATGCTTTTGGTCATATAAACACTATTTCATTAAAATAGATTTGACTTTATGCATTGTTAATGAAAAAATTGAAATTTTATTTAATTAATAAATTAAATTTAATTTTCGCAAAGATCCTAATGGCTAGCACCCAAGTGCGACACATGTTTTCGGCATGCTTTTGGTCAAATGGACACAATTTTATTGAAATGGATTTGACTCTATGCATTGTTAATGAACAAATTGAAATTTCATTTAATAAATAAATTATATTTAATTTTCGCAAAGATCCTAATAGCTAGCACCTAAGTGCGACACATGTTTTCGGCATTCTTTTAATCATATAAACACTATTTTATTAAAATAGATTTGACTTTATGCATTGTTAATGAAAAAATTGAAATTTCATTTAATAAATAAATTAAATTTAATTTTCGCAATGATCCTAAAACCCAGCACCTAAGTGCGACACATGTTTTTATCATGTTTTTGGTAATATAAACACTATTTCATAAAAATAGATTTAACTTGATGCATTGTTAATGAAAAAATTGAAATTTCATTTAATAAATAAAGTAAATTTAATTTTCGCAATGATCCTAATGGCTAGCACCCAAGTGCGACACATATTTTCGGCATTCTTTTGGCCATATAAACACTATTTCATTAAAATAGATTTGACTTTATGCATTGTTAATAAAAAAATTGAAATTTCATTTAATAAATGATTTTAATTTAATTTTCGCAATGATCCTAATAGCTAGCACCTAAGTGCGACACATGTGTTCGGCATGCTTTTGGTCACATAAACACTATTTTATTAAAATAGATTCGACTTTATGCATTGTTAATGAAAAAATTGAAATTTCATTTAATAAATAAATTAAATTAAATTTTCGCAATGATCCTAATGGCTAGCACCTAAGTGCGACACATGTTTTATGCATGATTTTAGTCATATAAACACTATTTCATTTAAATAGATTCGACTTTATGCATTGTTAATGAAAAAATTGAAATTTCATTTAATAAATAAATTTAATTTATATTTCGCAATGATCCTAATTGCTAGCACCTAAGTGCGACACATGTTTTCATCATGTTTTTGGCCATATAAACACTATTTCATTAAAATAGATTTGACTTTATGCATTGTTAATGAAAAAATTGAAATTTCATTTAATAAATAAATTAAATTTAATTTTCGCAATGATCCTAATGGCTAGCACCTAAGTGCGACACATATTTTCGGCATTCTTTTGGCCATATAAACACTATTTTATTAAAATAGATTTGACTTTATGCATTGTTAATGAAAAAATTGTAATTTCATTTAATAAATAAATTAAATTATATTTTCGCAATGATCCTAATTGCTAGCACCTAAGTGCGACACATGTTTTCATCATGTTTTTGGTCATATAAACACTATTTCATAAAAATAGATTTAACTTGATGCATTGTTAATGAAAAAATTGAAATTTAATTTAATAAATAAATTAAATTTAATTTTCGCAATGATCCTAATGGCTAGCACCTAAGTGCGACACATGTTTTCAGCATGCTCTTGGTCATATACACACTATTTCATTAAAATAGATTTAACTTGT
This sequence comes from Ocypus olens, assembly GCA_910593695.2. Taxonomy (NCBI): domain Eukaryota; kingdom Metazoa; phylum Arthropoda; class Insecta; order Coleoptera; family Staphylinidae; genus Ocypus; species Ocypus olens. The sequence continues at coordinate 38,847,737 of OU343060.1, forward strand.
TGCGTTGTTAATGAAAAAATTGAAATTTCATTTAATAAATAAATTAAATTTAATTTTCGCAATGATCCTAATGGCTAGCACCTAAGTGCGACACATATTTTCGGCATTCTTTTGGCCATATAAACACTATTTCATTAAAATAGATTTGACTTTATGCATTGTTAATGAAAAAATTGTAATTATATTTAATAAATAAATTAAATTTAATTTTCGCAATGATCCTAATAGCTAGCACCAAAGTGCGACACATGTTTTTAGCATGCTTTTGGTCATATAAACACTATTTCATTAAAATAGATTTAATTTGATGCACTGTTAATGAACAAATTGAAATTTCATTTAATAAATAAATTAAATTTAATTTTCGCAAAGATCCTAATAGCTAGCACCTAAGTGCGACACATGTTTTCGGCATTCTTTTAATCATATAAACACTATTTTATTAAAATAGATTTGACTTTATGCATTGTTAATGAACAAATTGAAATTTCATTTAATAAATAAATTAAATTTAATTTTCGCAATGATCCTAAAACCTAGCACCTAAGTGCGACACATGTTTTTATCATGTTTTTGGTCTTATAAACAGTATTTCATAAAAATAGATTTAACTTGATGCATTGTTAATGAACAAATTGAAATTTCATTTAATTAATAAATTAAATTTAATTTTCGCAATGATCCTAATGGCTAGCACCAAAGTGCGACACATGTTTTCAGCATGCTTTTGGTCATATAAACACCATTTCATTAAAATAGATTTAATTTGATGCATTGTTAATGAAAAATTGAAATTTCATTTAATAAATAAATTAAATTTAATTTTCGCAATGATCCTAACATCTAGCACCTAAGTGCGTCACATGTTTTCGGCATTCTTTTAATCATATAAACACTATTTTATTAAAATAGATTTAACTTGATGCATTGTTAATGAAAAAAATTGAAATTTCATTTAATAAATAAATTAAATTTAATTTTCGCAAAGATCCTAATAGCTACCACCTAAGTGCGACACATGTTTTCGGCATTCTTTTAATCATATAAAGACTATTTTATTAAAATAGATTTGAATTTATGCATTGTTAATGAAAAAATTGAAATTTCATTTAATAAATAAATTTAATTTAATTTTCGCAATGATCCTAATACCTAGCACCTAAGTGCGACACATGTTTTTATCATGTTTTTGGTCATATAAACACTATTTCATAAAAATAGATTTAATTTGATGCACTGTTAATGAACAAATTGAAATTTAATTTAATAAATAAATTAAATTTAATTTTCGCAATGATCCTAATAGCTAGCACCAAAGTGCGACTCATGTTTTCAGCATGCTTTTGGTCATATAAACACCATTTCATTAAAATAGATTTAATTTGATGCATTGTTAATGAAAAATTGAAATTTCATTTCATAAATAAATTAAATTTAATTTTCGCAATGATCCTAACATCTAGCACCTAAGTGCGACACATGTTTTCGGCATTCTTTTAATCATATAAACACTATTTTATTAAAATAGATTTAACTTGATGCATTGTTAATGAAAAGAATTGAAATTTCATTTAATAAATAAATTAAATTTAATTTTCGCAAAGATCCTAATAGCTACCACCTAAGTGCGACACATGTTTTCGGCATTCTTTTAATCATATAAACACTATTTTATTAAAATAGATTTGAATTTATGCATTGTTAATGAAAAAATTGAAATTTCATTTAATAAATAAATAAAATTTAACTTTCGCAATGATCCCAATAGCTAGCATCTAAGTGCGACACATGTTTTCGGCATGCTATTGGTCATATAAACACTATTTTATTAAAATAGATTTGACTTTATGCATTGTTAATGAGAAAATTGAAATGTCATTTAATAAATAAATTAAATTTAATTTTCGCAAAGATCCTAATAGCTAGCACCTAAGTGCGACACATGTTTTCGGCATTCTTTTGGACATATAAACATTATCTTATTAATACAGATTTAACTTTATGCATTATTAATCAAAAAATTGAAATGTCATTTAATAAATAAATTAAATTTAATTTTCGCAAAGATCCTAATAGCTAGCACCTAAGTGCGACACATGTTTACGGCATTTTTTTGAACATTTAAACACTATTTTATAAAAATAGATTTGTTTTCATGCATTGTTAATGAAAAAATTGAAATTTCATATAATAAATAAATTTAATTTAATTTTCGCAATGATCCCAATGGCCAGCACCTAAGTGCTACACATGTTTTAGGCATGCTCTTGGTTATATAAACACAATTTCATTAAAATAGATTTGACTTTATTAATTTTTAATGAAAAAATTGAAATTTTATTTAATAAATAAATTAAATTTAATTTTCGCAATGATCCTAATGGCCAGCACCTAAGTGCGACACAAGTGTTCTGCATGCTTTAGGTCATATAAACACTATTTTATTAAAATAGATTCGACTTTATGAATTGGTAATGAAAAAATTGAAATTTCATATAATAAATAAATTTAATTTAATTTTCGCAATGATCCCAATGGCCAGCACCTAAGTGCTACACATGTTTTAGGCATGCTCTTGGTTATATAAACACAATTTCATTAAAATAGATTTGACTTTATTAATTTTTAATGAAAAAATTGAAATTTCATTTAATAAATAAATTAAATTTAATTTTCGCAATGATCCTAAAAACCAGCACCTAAGTGCGACAGATGTGTTCGACATGCTTTTGGTCATATCAACACTATTTCTTTAAAATATATTTGACTTTATGCATTGTTACTGAAAAAATTGAAATTTCATTTAATAAATAAATTTATTTTAATTTTCGCAATGATCCTAATGGCCAGCACCCAAGTGCGACAGACGTTTTCGGTATGCTTTTGGTCTAATAAACACTATTTCATTCAAATGGTTTTGACTTTATGCATTGTTAATGAAAAAATTTAAATTTCATTTAATAAATAAATTTAATTTAATTTTCGCAATGATCCTAATACCTAGCTCCTACGTGCGACACATGTTTTCATCATGCTTTTGGTCATATAAACACTATTTCATAAAAATAGATTTAACTTGATGCATTGTTAAAGAAAAAATTGAAATTTCATTTAATAAATAAATTTAATTTAATTTTCGCAAAAATCCTAATAGCTAGCACCGAAGTGCGACAAATATTTTCGGCATTCTTTTGGTCATATAAACACTATTTAATTAAAATAGATTTGACTTTATGCATTGTTAATGAAAAAATTGAAATTTCATTTAATAAATAAATTTAATTTAATTTTCGCAATGATCCTAATACCTAGCACCTACGTGCGACACATGTTTTCATCATGCTTTTGGTCATATAAACACTATTTCATAAAAATAGATTTAACTTGATGCATTGTTAATGAAAAAATTGAAATTTCATTTAATAAATAAATTAAATTTAATTTTCGCAAAAATCCTAATAGCTAGCACCTAAGTGCGACAAATATTTTCGGCATTCTTTTGGTCATATAAACACTATTTAATTAAAATGGATTTGACTTTATGCATTGTTAATGAAAAAATTGAAATTTCATTTAATAAATAAATTAAATTTAATTTTCGCAATGATCCTAATACCTAGCTCCTACGTGCGACACATGTTTTCATCATGCTTTTGGTCATATAAACACTATTTCATAAAAATAGATTTAACTTGAGGCATTGTTAATGAAAAAATTGAAATTTCATTTAATAAATAAATTAAATTTAATTTTCGCAATGATCCTAATAGCTAGCACCTAAGTGCGACATATGTTTTCGGCATGCTTTTGGTCATATAAACATTATTTTATTAAAAGATATTTGACTTTATGCATTGTTAATGAAAAAATTGAAAAATCATTTAATAAATAAATTAAATTTAATTTTCGCAATGATGCTAATGGCCAGCACCTAAGTGCGACACAAGTGTTCGGCATGCTTTTGGTCATATAAACACTATTTGATTAAAATAGTTTCGACTTTATGAATTGGTAATGAAAAAATTGAAATTTCATTTAATAAATACATTTAATTTAATTTTCGCAATGATCCTAATAGCCAGCACCTAAGTGCGACACATGTGTTCGACATGCTTTAGGTCATATAAATACTATTTCATTAAAATAGATTTGACTTTATGCATTGGTAATGAAAAAATTGAAATTTCATATAATAAATAATTTAAATTTATTTCTCGCAATGATCCTAAAGGCTAGCACCTAAGTGCTAGGTCATAAGTGCTTTTGGTCATATCAACACTATTTCATTAAAATATAATTGACTTTATGCATTGTTAATGAAAAAATTGAAATTTCATTCAATAAATAAAATAAATTTAATTTTCGCAATGATTCTAATAGCCAGCACCCAAGTGCGACACATGTGTTCGGCATGCTTTTGGTCACATAAACACTATTTCATTAAAATAGATTTGACTTTATGCATTGTTAATGAAAAAATTGAAATTTCACTTAATAAATAAATTTAATTTAATTTTCGCAATGATCCTAATAGCTAGCACCTAAGTGCGACTCATGTTTTCGGCATTCTTTTGGTCAAATTAACACTGTTTTATTAAAATAGATTTGACTTTATGCATTGTTAATGAAAAAATTGTAATTATATTTAATAAATAAATTAAATTTAATTTTCGCAATGATCCTAATGGCTAGCACCTAAGTGCGACACATATTTTCGGCATTCTTTTGGCCATATAATCACTATTTTATTAAAATAGATTTGACTTTATGCATTGTTAATGAAAAAATTGAAATTTCATTTAATAAATAAATTAAATTTAATTTTCGCAATGATCCTAAAACCTAGCACCTAAGTGCGACACATGTTTTTATCATGTTTTTTGGTCATATAAACACTATTTCATAAAAATACATTTAACTTTATGCTTTGTTAATGAAAAAATTGAAATTTCATTTAATAAATAAATTAAATTTAATTTTCGCAATGATCCTAATAGCTACCACCTAAGTGCGACACATGTTTTCGGCATTCTTTTAATCATATAAACACTATTTTATTAAAATAGATTTGACTTTATGCATTGTTAATGAAAAAATTGAAATTTCATTTAATAAATAAATTTAATTTAATTTTCGCAATGATCCTAATACCTAGCACCTAAGTGCGACACATGTTTTTATCATGTTTTTGGTCATATAAACACTATTTCATAAAAATAGATTTAACTTGATGCATTGTTAATGAAAAAATTGAAATTTCATTTAATAAATAAATTAAATTTAATTTTCGCAATGATCCTAATGGCTAGCACCTAAGTGCGACACATATTTTCGGCATTCTTTTGGCCATATAACCACTATTTTATTAAAATAGATTTGACTTTATGCATTGTTAATGAAAAAATTGAAATTTCATTTAATAAATAAATTAAATTTAATTTTCGCAATGATCCTAAAACCTAGCACCTAAGTGTGACACATGTTTTTATCATGTTTTTTGGTCATATAAACACTATTTCATAAAAATAGATTTAACTTGATGCATTGTTAATGAAAAAATTGAAATTTCATTTAATAAATAAATTTAATTTAATTTTCGCCATGATCCTAATGGCTAGCACCCAAGTGCGACTCATATTTTCGGCATTCTTTTGGCCATATAAACACTATTTCATTAAAATAGATTTGACTTTATGCATTGTTATTAAAAAAATTTAAATTTCATTTAATAAATAAATTAAATTTAATTTTTGCAATGTTCCTAATAGCTTACACCTAAGTGCGACACATGTTTTCGGCATGCTTTTGGTCATATAAACACTATTTCACGAAAATTAATTTAACTTTATGCATTGTTAACGAAAAAATTTAAACTTCATTTAATAAATAAATTAAATTTAATTTTCGCAATGATCCTAAAGGCCAACACCTAAGTGCGACACATGTTTTCGGCATTCTTTTGGTTATTTAAACACTATTTCATTTAAATCGATTTGACTTTATGCATTGTTAAAAAAAAAATTGAAATTTCAATTAATAAATAATATAAATTTAATTTTCGCAATGATCCTAAAGGCCAACACCTAAGTGCGACACATGTTTTCGGCATTCTTTTGGTTATTTAAACACTATTTCATTTAAATCGATTTGACTTTATGCATTGTTAATAAAAAAATTGAAATTTCAATTAATAAATAAATTAAATTTAATTTTCGCAATGATCCTAATTGCTAGCACCTAAGTGCGACACATGTTTACGGCATTCTTTTGGTCATATAATCACTATTTTATTAAACTAGATTTGACTTTATGCATTGTTAATGAAAAAATTGAAATTTCATTTAGTTAATAAATTAAATTTAATTTTCGCAATGATCCTAATACCTAGCACCTACGTTCTACACCTTTGAGGAGTATCTAAATTGTGATATATCCTTGTAATTGTCAATCTTAGTCAGTAACCATTTTTATCTATTTATCATATTAATCCTATTTTTAGTACTTGATTCTTAACACACTTCACAATTATTTTTTTAATTTGTTGTGTAATGTGTGTACCCTTTCTCTTTATTTTATTTATTTATTTACTTACTTCATTATTTTACTTTATAATTTATTTTTCATTGAAATATTTACTTTAATATGTATTTATCTTTGTTAACCTCATACGATATAATTACAGCGCAAATTCTGTTGTCATCAAATATCCTGTTAAGGTTTAAGGCATGTCCTTCTAGTCTAACCTACTTATACTTTAATTCGCAGCGAACATAGTTGAACTTATAGCTTCCTTTTATATTGACGTATGTAAGCCATCTTATTGTACAAGGATAAATAAAGTATTATTATTATTATTATTATTATGAGTGCGACACATGTTTTCATCATGCTTTTGGTCATATAAACACTATTTCATAAAAATAGATTTAACTTGATGCATTGTTAATGAAAAAATTGAAATTTCATTGAATAAATAAATTAAATTTTATTTTCGCAAAGATCCTAATAGCTAGCACCTAAGTGCAACACATGTTTACGGCATGCCTTTGGTCATATAAACACGATTACATCAAAATAGATTTGACTTTATGCATTGTTAATGAAAAAATTGAAATTTTATTTAATAAATAAATTTAATTTAATTTTCGCAAAGATCCTAATAGCCAGCGCCTAAGTGCGACCCATGTTTTCGGCATTATTTTGGTCATTTAAACACTATTTCATTAAAATAGAATTGACTTTATGCATTGTTAAAAAAAAAATTAAAATTTCGTTTAATTAATAAATTAAATTTAATTTTCGCAATGATCCTAATGGCTAGCACCTAAGTGCGACACATGTTTTCAGCATGCTTTTGGTCATTTAAACACTATTTCATTAAAATAGATTTAACTTGTTGCATTGGTAATGAAAAAATTGAAATTTCATTTAATAAATAAATTAAATTTAATTTTCGCACAGATCCTCATAGCTAGCACCTAAGTGCGACACATGTTTTCGGCATGCCTTTGGTCATATAAACACGATTACATTAAAATAGATTTGACTTTATGCATGGTTAATAAAAAAATTGAAATTTCATTTAATAAATAAATTTAATTTAATTTTCGCAATGATCCTAATCGCTAGCACCTAAGTGCGACACATGTTTACGGCATTTTTTTGGTCATATAAACACTATTTTATTAAAATAGATTTGACTTTAATCATTGTTAATGAAAAAATTAAAATTTCATTTAATTAATAAATTAAATTTAATTTTCGCAATGATGCTAATGGCTAGCATCTAAGTGCGACACATGTTTTCGGCATTCTTTTGGTCATATTAACACTATTTCATGAAAATAGATTTGACTTTATGCATTGTTAATGAAAAAATTGAAATTTCATTTAATAAATAAATTTAATTTAATTTTCGCAATGATCCTAATAGCTAGCACTTTAGTGCGACACATGTTTTCGGCATGCCTTTGGCCATATAAACACGATTTCATTAAAATAGATTTGACTTTATTCATTGTTAATGAAAAAATTGAAATTTCATTTAATAAATAAATTTAATTTAATTTTTGCAAAGATCCTAATAGCTAGCACCTAAGTGCGACACATGTTTTCGGCATGATTTTGGTCATATAAATACTATTTCATTAAAATAGATTTGACTTTATGCATTGTTAATGAAAAAATTGAAATTTCATTTAATAAATAGTTTAAATTTAATTTTCGCAATGATCCTAATAGCCAGCACCTAAGTGCGACACATGTTTACTGCATTCTTTTCGTCATATAAACACTATTTCATTAAAATAGATTTGACTTTATGCATTGTTAATAAAAAAATTAAAATATCGTTTCATTAATAAATTAAATTTAATTTTCGCAATGATCCTTATGGCTAGCATCTAAGTGCGACACATGTTTTCGGCATGCTTTTGGTAATATAAACACTATTTTATAAAAATATATTTGACTTAATGCATTGTTGATAAAAAAATTGAAATTTCAATTAATAAATAAATTAAATTTAATTTTCGCAATGATCCTAATTGCTAGCACCTAAGTGCGACACATGTTTACGGCATTCTTTTGGCCATATAAACACTTTTTCATTAAAATAGATTTGACTTTATGCATTGGTAATGAAAAAATTGAAATTTCATATAATAAATAAATTAAATTTATTTTTCGCAATGATCCTAATGGCTAGCACCTAAGTGCGACACATGTTTTCGGCATGCTTATGGTCATATAAACACTATTTTATTAAAATAGATTTAACTTGATGCATTGTTAATGAAAAAATTGAAATTTCATTTAATAAATAAATTAAATTTAATTTTCGCAATGATCCTAAAGGCTAACACCTAAGTGCGACACATGTTTACGGCATTCTTTTGGTCATATAAACACTATTTCATTAAAATAGATTTGACTTCATGCATTGTTAATGAAAAAATTGAAATTTCATTTAATAAATAAACTAAATTTTAATTTTCGAAATGATCCTAATAGTTCGCACCTAAGTGCGACACATGTTTTCGGCATGCTTTTGGTCATTTAAACACTATTTTAATAAAAGAGATTTGACTTTACGCATTGTTAATGAAAAAATTGAAATTTCATTCAATAAATAAATTTAATTTAATTTTCGCAATTATCCTAATGGCCAGCACCTCAGTGCGACACATGTTTTCGGCATGCTTTTGGTCATATAAACACTATTTTAATAAAAGAGATTTGACTTTATGCATTGTTAATGAAAAAAATGAAATTTCATTTAACAAATAAATTAAATTTAATTTTCGCAATGTTCCTAATAGCTAGCACCTAAGTGCGACACATGTTTTCGGCATGCTTTTGGTCATATAAACACTATTTCACTAAAATTGATTTGACTTGATGCACTGTTAACGAAAAAATTTAAACTTCATTTAAAAAATAAATTAAATTTAATTTTCGCAATGATCCTAAAGCCTAACACCTAAGTGCGACACATGTTTTCGGCATGATTTTGGTCATATAAACACTATTTCATTAAAATAGATTTGACTTTATGCATTGTTGATAAAAAAATTGAAATTTCAATTAATAAATAAATTAAATTTAATTTTCGCAATGATCCTAATTGCTAGTACCTAAGTGCGACACATGTTTACGGCATTATTTTGGTCGTATAAACACTATTTCACTAAAATTGATTTGACTTCATGCATTGTTAACGAAAAAATTTAAACTTCATTTAATAAATAAATTAAATTTAATTTTCACAATGATCCTAAAGACTAACACCTAAGTGAGACACATGTTTTCGGCATGATTTTGGTCATATAAACACTATTTCATTAAAATAGATTTGACTTTATGCATTGTTGATAAAAAAATTGAAATTTCGATTAATAAATAAATTAAATTTAACTTTCGCAATGATCCCAATAGCTAGCATCTAAGTGCGACACATGTTTTCGGCATGCTATTGGTCATATAAACACTATTTTATTAAAATAGATTTAACTTTATTCCTTGTTAATGAAAAAATTGAAATTTCATTTAATGAAGAAATTAAATTTAATTTTCGCAATGATCCTAATGGCCAGCACCTAAGTGCTACACATGTTTTAAGCATGCTTTTGGTAATTTAAACACTATTTCTTTAAAATGGATTTAACTTGATGCATTGTTAATGAAGAAATTGAAATTTCATTTAATAAATAAATTAAATTTAATTTTCGCAATGATCCTTATAGCTAGCACCTAAGTGCGACACATGTTTTCGGCATTCTTTTGGTCATATTAACACTGTTTTATTAAAATAGATTTGACTTTATCCATTGTTAATGAAAAAATTGAAATTTCATTTAATAAATAAATTAAATTTAATTTTCGCAATGATCCTTATAGCTAGCACCTAAGTGCGACACATGTTTTCGGCATTATTTTGGTCATTTAAACACTTTTTTATTAAAACAGATTTAACTTTATGCATTCTTAATGAAAAAATTGAAATTTCATTTAATAAATAAATTAAATTTAACTTTCGCAATGATCCCAATAGCTAGCATCTAAGTGCGACACATGTTTTCGGCATGCTATTGGTCATATAAACACTATTTTATTAAAATAGATTTGACTTTATGCATTGTTAATGAAAAAATTGAAATTTCATTTAATAAATAAATTAAATTTAATTTTCGCAATGATCCTTATAGCTAGCACCTAAGTGCGACACATGTTTTCGGCATTATTTTGGTCATTTAAACACTTTTTTATTAAAACAGATTTAACTTTATGCATTCTTAATGAAAAAATTGAAATTTCATTTAATAAATAAATTAAATTTAACTTTCGCAATGATCACAATAGCTAGCATCTAAGTGCGACACATGTTTTCGGCATGCTATTGGTCATATAAACACTATTTTATTAAAATAGATTTAACTTTATTCCTTGTTAATGAAAAAATTGAAATTTCATTTAATGAAGAAATTAAATTTAATTTTCGCAATGATCCTAATGGCCAGCACCTAAGTGCTACACATGTTTTAAGCATGCTTTTGGTAATTTAAACACTATTTCTTTAAAATGGATTTAACTTGATGCATTGTTAATGAAGAAATTGAAATTTCATTTAATAAATAAATTAAATATAATTTTCGCAATGATCCTTATAGCTAGCACCTAAGTGCGACACATGTTTTCGGCATTCTTTTGGTCATATTAACACTGTTTTATTAAAATAGATTTGACTTTATGCATTGTTAATGAAAAAATTGAAATTTCATTTAATAAATAAATTAAATTTAATTTTCGCAATGATCCTTATAGCTAGCACCTAAGTGCGACACATGTTTTCGGCATTCTTTTGGACATATAAACATTATTTTATTAATACAGATTTAACTTTATGCATTATTAATGAAAAAAATGAAATTTCATTTAATAAATAAACTAAATTTAATTTTCGCAAAGATTCTAATTGCTAGCACCTAAGTGCGACACATGTTTACGGCATTCTTTTGAACATTTAAACACTATTTTATAAAAATAGATTAGTTTTTATGCATTGTTAATGAAAAAATTGAAATTTCATATAATAAATAAATTTAATTTAATTTTCGCAATGATCCCAAAGGCCAGCACCTAAGTGCTACACATGTTTTAGGCCTGCTCTTGGTTATATAAACACAATTTCATTAAAATAGATTTGACTTTATTAATTTTTGATGAAAAAATTGAAATTTTATTTAATAAATAAATTAAATTTAATTTTCGCAATAATCCTAATGGACAGCACCTAAGTGCGACACAAGTGTTCTGCATGCTTTAGGTCATATAAACACTATTTTATTAAAATAGATTCGACTTTATGAATTGGTAATGAAAAAATTGAAATTTCATTTAATAAATAAATTTAATTTAATTTTCGCAATGATCCTAATAGCCAGCACCTAAGTGCGACACATGTGTTCGACATGCTTTAGGTCATGAAAATACTATTTCATTAAAATAGATTTGACTTTATGCATTGGTAATGAAAAAAATTGAAATTTCATTTAATAAATAAATTAAATTTATTTTTCGCAATGATCCTTAAGGCTAGCACCTAAGTGCGACACATGTTTTCGGCATGCTTTTGTTCAGATAAACACTATTTCATTGAAATAGATTTGACTTCATTCTTTGTTAATGAAAAAATTGAAATTTCATTTAATAAATAAATTAAATTTAATTTTCGCAATGATCCTAAAAACCAGCACCTAAGTGCGACAGATGTGTTCGACATGCTTTTGGTCATATCAACACTATTTCTTTAAAATATATTTGACTTTATGCATTGTTACTGAAAAAATTGAAATTTCATTTAATAAATAAATTTATTTTAATTTTCGCAATGATCCTAATGGCCAGCACCCAAGTGCGACAGACGTTTTCGGTATGCTTTTGGTCTAATAAACACTATTTCATTTAAATGGTTTTGACTTTATGCATTGTTAATGAAAAAATTTAAATTTCATTTAATAAATAAATTTAATTTTATTTTCGCAATGATCCTAATACCTAGCTCCTACGTGCGACACATGTTTTCATCATGCTTTTGGTCATATAAACACTATTTCATAAAAATAGATTTAACTTGATGCATTGTTAATGAAAAAATTGAAATTTCATTTAATAAATAAATTAAATTTAATTTTCGCAAAAATCCTAATAGCTAGCACCTAAGTGCGACAAATATTTTCGGCATTCTTTTGGTCATATAAACACTATTTAATTAAAATAGATTTGACTTTATTCATTGTTAATGAAAAAATTGAAATTTCATTTAATAAATAAATTTAATTTAATTTTCGCAATGATCCTAATACCTAGCTCCTACGTGCGACACATGTTTTCATCATGCTTTTGGTCATATAAACACTATTTCATAAAAATAGATTTAACTTGATGCATTGTTAATGAAAAAATTGAAATTTCATTAAATAAATAAATTAAATTTAATTTTCGCAATGATCCTAATAACTAGCTCCTACGTGCGACACATGTTTTCATCATGCTTTTGGTCATATAAACACTATTTCATAAAAATATATTTAACTTGAGGCATTGTTAATGAAAAAATTGAAATTTCATTTAATAAATAAATTAAATTTAATTTTCGCAATGATCCTAATAGCTAGCACCTAAGTGCGACACATGTTTTCGGCATTTTTTTGGTCATATAAACACTATTTCATCAAAATAGATTTGACTTTATGCATTGTTAATGAAAAAATTGAAATTTCATTTAATAAATAAATTAAATTTAATTTTCGCAATGATCCTAATAGCTAGCACCTAAGTGCGACATATGTTTTCTGCATGCTTTTGGTCATATAAACATTATTTTATTAAAAGATATATGACTTTATGCATTGTTAATGAAAAAATTGAAAAATCATTTAATAAATAAATTAAATTTAATTTTCGCAATGATGCTAATGGCCAGCACCTAAGTGCGACACATGTGTTCGGCATGCTTTTGGTCACATAAACACTATTTGATTAAAATAGATTCGACTTTATGAATTGGTAATGAAAAAATTGAAATTTCATTTAATAAATACATTTAATTTAATTTTCGCAATGATCCTAAACGCCAGCACCTAAGTGCGACACATGTGTTCGACATGCTTTAGGTCATATAAATACTATTTCATTAAAATAGATTTGACTTTATGCATTGTTAATGAAAAAATTGAAATTTCATTCAATAAATAAAATAAATTTAATTTTCACAATGATTCTAATAGCCAGCACCCAAGTGCGACGCATATGTTCGGAAAGCTTTTGGTCATAAAAATACTATTTCTTAAAAATAGATTTGACTTTATGCATTGTTAATGAAAAAATTTATATTTCATTTAATAAACAAATTAAATTTAATTTTCGCAATGATCCTAATAGCCAGCACCTAAGTGCGACACATGTGTTCGGCATGCTTTTGGTCACATAAACACTATTTCATTAAAATAGATTTGACTTTATGCATTGTTAATGAAAAAATTCAAATTTCACTTAATAAATAAATTTAATTTAATTTTCGCAATGATCCTAATAGCTAGCACCTAAGTGCGACACATGTTTTCGGCATTCTTTTGGTCAAATTAACACTGTTTCATTCAAATAGATTTGACTTCATGCATTGTTAATGAAAAAATTGAAATTTCATTTAATAAATAAATTTAATTTAATTTTCGCAATGATCCTAATAGCTAGCACCTAAGTGCGACACATGTATTCAGCATGCTTTTGGTCATATAAACACCATTTTATTAAAATAGATTTAACTTGTTGCATTGTTAATGAAAAAATTGAAATTTCATTTAATAAACAAATTAAATTTAATTTTCGCAATGATCCTAAAGGCTAGCACCTAAGTGCGACACATGTTTTCGGCATGCTTTCGGTCATGAAAACACCATTTCATTAAAATAGATTTGACTTTATACATTGGTAATGAAAAAATTGAAATTTCATATAATAAATAAATTAAATTTAATTTTCGCAATGATCCTAAAGGCTAGCACCTAAGTGCGACACATGTTTTCGGCATTCTTTTGGTCATATAAAGACCATTTCATTAAAATAGATTTTACTTTATGCATTGTTAATGAAAAAATTGAAATTTCATTTAATAAATAAATTAAATTTAATTTTCGCAATGATCCCAATAGCTAGCATCTAAGTGCGACACATGTTTTCGGCATGCTATTGGTCATATAAACACTATTTTATTAAAATAGATTTTACTTTATGCATTGTTAATGAAAAAATTCAAATTTCACTTAATAAATAAATTTAATTTAATTTTCGCAATGATCCTAATAGCTAGCACCTAAGTGCGACACATGTTTACGGCATTCTTTTGATCATTTAATCACTATTTCATAAAAATAGATTTGTTTTTATGCAATGTTAATGAAAAAATTGAAATTTCATATTATAAATAAATTTAATTTAATTTTCGCAATGATCCTAATGGCCAGCACCTAAGTGCTACACATGTTTTAAGCATGCTTTTTGTAATTTAAACACTATTTCTTTAAAATAGTTTTAACTTGATGCATTGTTAATGAAGAAATTGAAATTTCATTTAATAAATAAATTAAATATAATTTTCGCAATGATCCTTATAACTAGCACCTAAGTGCGACACATGTTTTCGGCATTCTTTTGGTCATATTAACACTGTTTCATTAAAATAGATTTGACTTTATGCATTGTTAATGAAAAAATTGAAATTTCATTTAATAAATAAATTAAATTTAATTTTCGCTATGATCCTAAAAGCTAGCACCTAAGTGCGACACATGTTTTCGGCATTCTTTTGGTCATATTAACACTGTTTCATTAAAATAGATTTGACTTTATGCATTGGTAATGAAAAAATTTAAATTTCATTTAATAAATAAATTAAATTTAATTTTCGCAATGATCCTAATAGCTAGCACCTAAGTGCGACAAGTGTTTTCGGCATTATTTTGGTCATATTAACACTATTTAATTAAAATAGATTTGACTTTATGAATTGTTATTAAAAAAATTGAAATTTCATTTAATAAATAAATTAAATGTAATTTTCGCAATGATCCTAATTGCTAGCACCTAAGTGCGACACATGTTTACGGCATTCTTTTGGTCATATAAACACTATTTCATGAAAATAGATTTGACTTTATGCACTGTTAATGAAGAAATTGAAATTTCATTCAATAAATAAATTAAATTTAATTTTCGCAATGATCCTAATAGCCAGCACCTAAGTGCGACACATGTTTTCGGCATGCCTTTGGTCAAATAAATACGATTACATTAAAATAGATTTGACTTTATGCATTGTTAATGAAAAAATGGAAATTTCATTTAATAAATAAATTAAATTTAATTTTCGCAATGATCCCAATAGCTAGCATCTAAGTGCGACACATGTTTTCGGCATGCTTTTGGTCGTATAAACACGATTTTAATCAAATAAATTCGACTTTGTCTGTTGTTGATGAAAAAATTGAAATTTCATGTAATAAATAAATTTAATTGAATTTTCGCAATGATCCTAATGGTCAGCACCTAAGTGCGACACATGTTTTTTGCATGCTTTTGGTCATATATACACGATTTCATTAAAATAGATTTGATTTTATGCATTGTTAATGAAAAAATTGAAATTTCACTTAATAAATAAATTAAATTTAATTTTCGCAATGAACCTAATAGCTAGCACCTAAGTGCGACACATGTGTTCGACATGCTTTTGGTCTTTTAAACACTATTTCATTAAAATTCATTTGACTTTATGCATTGTTAATGAAAAAATTGAAATTTCATTTAATGAATAAATTAAATTTAATTTTCGCAATGATCCTAATAGCTAGCACCTAAGTGCGACACATGTTTTCATCATGCTTTTGGTCATATAAACACTATTTTATAAAAATAGATTTAACTTGATGCATTGTTAATGAAAAAATTGAAATTTCATTTAATAAATAAATTAAATTTAATTTTCGCAAAAATCCTAATATCTAGCACCTAAGTGCGACACATGTTTTCGGCATTCTTTTGGTCATATAAACACTATTTAATTAAAATAGATTTGACTTTATGCATTGTTAATGAAAAAATTGAAATTTCACTTAATAAATAAATTAAATTTAATTTTCGCAATGAACCTAATAGCTAGCACCTAAGTGCGACACATGTGTTCGACATGCTTTTGGTCTTTTAAACACTATTTCATTAAAATTCATTTGACTTTATGCATTGTTAATGAAAAAATTGAAATTTCATTTAATGAATAAATTAAATTTAATTTTCGCAATGATCCTAATAGCTAGCACCTAAGTGCGACACATGTTTTCAGCATGCTTTTGGTCATATAAACACCATTTTATTAAAATAGATTTAACTTGTTGCATTGGTAATGAAAAAATTGAAATTTCATTTAATAAATAAATTAAATTTAATTTTCGCAAAAATCCTAATATCTAGCACCTAAGTGCGACACATGTTTTCGGCATTCTTTTGGTCATATAAACACTATTTAATTAAAATAGATTTGACTTTATGCATTGTTAATGAAAAAATTTCAAATTTCATTTAATAAATAAATTAAATTAAATTTTCGCAATGATCCTAATACCTAGCACCTACGTGCGACACATGTTTTCATCATGCTTTTGGTCATATAAACACTATTTTATAAAAATAGATTTAACTTGATGCATTGTTAATGAAAAAATTGAAATTTCATTTAATAAATAAATTAAATTTAATTTTCGCAATGATCCTAATAGCTAGCACCTAAGTGCGACACATGTTTTAGGCATTCTTTTGGTCATATAAACACTATTTCATTAAAATAGATTTGACTTTATGCATTGTTAATGAAAAAATTGAAATTTCATTTAATGAATAAATTAAATTTAATTTTCGCAATGATCCTAATAGCTAGCACCTAAGTGCGACACATGTTTTCAGCATGCTTTTGGTCATATAAACACCATTTTATTAAAATAGATTTAACTTGTTGCATTGGTAATGAAAAAATTGAAATTTCATTTAATAAATAAATTAAATTTAATTTTCGCAAAAATCCTAATATCTAGCACCTAAGTGCGACACATGTTTTCGGCATTCTTTTGGTCATATAAACACTATTTAATTAAAATAGATTTGACTTTATGCATTGTTAATGAAAAAATTTCAAATTTCATTTAATAAATAAATTAAATTAAATTTTCGCAATGATCCTAATACCTAGCACCTACGTGCGACACATGTTTTCATCATGCTTTTGGTCATATAAACACTATTTTATAAAAATAGATTTAACTTGATGCATTGTTAATGAAAAAATTGAAATTTCATTTAATAAATAAATTAAATTTAATTTTCGCAATGATCCTAATAGCTAGCACCTAAGTGCGACACATGTTTTAGGCATTCTTTTGGTCATATAAACACTATTTCATTAAAATAGATTTGACTTTATGCATTGTTAATGAAAAAATTGAAATTTCATTTAATAAATAAATTACATTTAATTTTCGCAATGATCCTAATACCTAGCACCTAAGTGCGACACATGTTTTCATCTTGCTTTTGCTCATATTAACACTATTTCATAAAAATAGATTTAACTTGATGCATTGTTAATGAAAAAATTGAAATTTAATTTAATAAATAAATTAAATTTAATTTTCGCAATGATCCTAATAGCTAGCACCTAAGTGCAACACATGTTTACGGCATTTTTATGGTCATATAAACACTATTTGATTAAAATAGATTTGACTTTATGAATTGGTATTGAAAAAATTGAAATTTCATTTAATAAATAAATTAAATTTAATTTTTGCAATGATCCTAATTGCTAGCACCTAAGTGCGACACATGTTAACGGCATTCTTTTAGTCATTTAAACACTATTTCATGAAAATATATTTAACTTTATGCATTGTTAATGAAGAAATTGAAATTTCATTTAATAAATAAATTTAATTTAATTTTCGCAATGATCCTAATAGCCAGCACCTAAGTGCGACACATGTTTTCCGCATGCCTTTGGTCATATAAATACGATTACATTAAAATAGATTTAACTTTATGCATTGTTAATGAAAAAATTGAAATTTCATTTAATAAATAAATTAAATTTAATTTTCGCAATGATCCCAATAGCTAGCATCTAAGTGCGAGACATGTTTTCGGCATGCTTTTGGTCATATAAACACTATTTTATTAAAATAGATTTGACTTTATGCATTGTTAATGAGAAAATTTAAATATCATTTAATAAATAAATTAAATTTAATTTTCGCAAAGATTCTAATAGCTAGCACCTAAGTGCGACACTTGTTTTCGGCATTCTTTTGGTCATATAAACATTATTTCATTAAAACAAATTTAACTTTATGCATTAATAATGAAAAAATTGAAATTTCATTTAATAAATAAACTAAATTTAATTTTCGCAATGATTCTAATTGCTAGCACCTAAGTGCGACACATGTTTACTGCATTCTTTTGGTCATTTAAACACTATTTCATGAAAATAGATTTGTTTTTATGCATTGTTAATGAAAAAATTGAAATTTCATTTAATAAATAAATTTAATTTAATTTTCGCAATGATCCCAATGGCCAGCACCTAAGTGCTACACATGTTTTAGGCATGCTCTTGGTTATATAAACACAATTTCATTAAAATAGATTTGACTTTATTAATTGTTAATGAAAAAATTGAAATTTTATTTAATAAATAAATTAAATTTAATTTTCGCAATGATCCTAATGGCCAGCACCTAAGTGCGACACAAGTGTTCGGCATGCTTTTGGTCATATAAACACTATTTTATTAAAATAGATTCGACTTTATGAATTGGTAATAAAAAAATTGAAATTTGATTTAATAAATAAATTTAATTTAATTTTCGCAATGATACTAATAGCCAGCACCTAAGTGCGACACATGTGTTCGACATGCTTTAGGTCATGAAAATACTATTTCATTAAAATAGATTTGACTTTATGCATTGGTAATGAAAAAATTGAAATTTCATATAATAAATAAATTAAATTTATTTTTCGCAATGATCCCAATGGCCAGCACCTAAGTGCTACACATGTTTTAGGCATGCTCTTGGTTATATAAACACAATTTCATTAAAATAGATTTGACTTTATTAATTGTTAATGAAAAAATTGAAATTTCATTGAATAAATAAATTAAATTTAATTTTCGCAATGATCCTAAAAACCAGCACCTAAGTGCGACAGATGTGTTCGACATGCTTTTGGTCATACCAACACTATTTCTTTAAAATATATTTGACTTTATGCATTGTTAATGAAAAAATTGAAATTTCATTTAATAAATAAATTTATTTTAATTTTCGCAATGATCCTAATGGCCAACACCCAAGTGCGACAGATGTTTTCGGTATGCTTTTGGTCTAATAAACACTATTTCATTAAAATGGATTTTACTTTGTGCATTGTTAGTGAAAAAATTGAAATTTCATTCCATAAATAAAATAAATTTAATTTTCGCAATGATTCTAATAGCCAGCACCCAAGTGCGACGCATATGTTCGGCATGCTTTTGGTCATATAAATACTATTTCTTAAAAATAGATTTGACTTTATGCATTGTTAATGAAAAAATTTATATATCATTTAATAAATAAATTAAATTTAATTTTCGCAATGATCCTAATGACCAGCACCTAAGTGCGACACATGTTTTCGGCATTCTTTTGGTCATATTAACACTGTTTCATTAAAATAGATTTGACTTTATGCATTGTTAATGAAAAAATTGAAATTTCACTTAATAAATGAATTTAATTTAATGTTCGCAATGATCCTAATAGCTAGCACCTAAGTGCGACACATGTTTTCGGCATTCTTTTGGTCATATTAACACTGTTTCATTAAAATAGATTTGACTTTATGCATTGTTAATGAAAAAATTGAAATTTCATTTAATAAATAAATTAAATTTAATTTTCGCTATGATCCTAAAAGCTAGCACCTAAGTGCGACACATGTTTTCGGCATTCTTTTGGTCATATTAACACTGTTTCATTAAAATAGATTTGACTTTATGCATTGTTAATGAAAAAATTTAAATTTCATTTAATAAATAAATTAAATTTAATTTTCGCAATGATCCTAATAGCTAGCACCTAAGTGCGACAAGTGTTTTCGGCATTATTTTGGTCATATTAACACTATTTAATTAAAATAGATTTGACTTTATGAATTGTTATTAAAAAAATTGAAATTTCATTTAATAAATAAATTAAATGTAATTTTCGCAATGATCCTAATTGCTAGCACCTAAGTGCGACACATGTTTACGGCATTCTTTTGGTCATATAAACACTATTTCATGAAAATAGATTTGACTTTATGCACTGTTAATGAAGAAATTGAAATTTCATTCAATAAATAAATTAAATTTAATTTTCGCAATGATCCTAATAGCCAGCACCTAAGTGCGACACATGTTTTCGGCATGCCTTTGGTCAAATAAATACGATTACATTAAAATAGATTTGACTTTATGCATTGTTAATGAAAAAATGGAAATTTCATTTAATAAATAAATTAAATTTAATTTTCGCAATGATCCCAATAGCTAGCATCTAAGTGCGACACATGTTTTCGGCATGCTTTTGGTCGTATAAACACGATTTTAATCAAATAAATTCGACTTTGTCTGTTGTTGATGAAAAAATTGAAATTTCATGTAATAAATAAATTTAATTGAATTTTCGCAATGATCCTAATGGTCAGCACCTAAGTGCGACACATGTTTTTTGCATGCTTTTGGTCATATATACACGATTTCATTAAAATAGATTTGATTTTATGCATTGTTAATGAAAAAATTGAAATTTCACTTAATAAATAAATTAAATTTAATTTTCGCAATGAACCTAATAGCTAGCACCTAAGTGCGACACATGTGTTCGACATGCTTTTGGTCTTTTAAACACTATTTCATTAAAATTCATTTGACTTTATGCATTGTTAATGAAAAAATTGAAATTTCATTTAATGAATAAATTAAATTTAATTTTCGCAATGATCCTAATAGCTAGCACCTAAGTGCGACACATGTTTTCATCATGCTTTTGGTCATATAAACACTATTTTATAAAAATAGATTTAACTTGATGCATTGTTAATGAAAAAATTGAAATTTCATTTAATAAATAAATTAAATTTAATTTTCGCAAAAATCCTAATATCTAGCACCTAAGTGCGACACATGTTTTCGGCATTCTTTTGGTCATATAAACACTATTTAATTAAAATAGATTTGACTTTATGCATTGTTAATGAAAAAATTGAAATTTCACTTAATAAATAAATTAAATTTAATTTTCGCAATGAACCTAATAGCTAGCACCTAAGTGCGACACATGTGTTCGACATGCTTTTGGTCTTTTAAACACTATTTCATTAAAATTCATTTGACTTTATGCATTGTTAATGAAAAAATTGAAATTTCATTTAATGAATAAATTAAATTTAATTTTCGCAATGATCCTAATAGCTAGCACCTAAGTGCGACACATGTTTTCAGCATGCTTTTGGTCATATAAACACCATTTTATTAAAATAGATTTAACTTGTTGCATTGGTAATGAAAAAATTGAAATTTCATTTAATAAATAAATTAAATTTAATTTTCGCAAAAATCCTAATATCTAGCACCTAAGTGCGACACATGTTTTCGGCATTCTTTTGGTCATATAAACACTATTTAATTAAAATAGATTTGACTTTATGCATTGTTAATGAAAAAATTGAAATTTCATTTAATAAATAAATTAAATTAAATTTTCGCAATGATCCTAATACCTAGCACCTACGTGCGACACATGTTTTCATCATGCTTTTGGTCATATAAACACTATTTTATAAAAATAGATTTAACTTGATGCATTGTTAATGAAAAAATTGAAATTTCATTTAATAAATAAATTAAATTTAATTTTCGCAATGATCCTAATAGCTAGCACCTAAGTGCGACACATGTTTTAGGCATTCTTTTGGTCATATAAACACTATTTCATTAAAATAGATTTGACTTTATGCATTGTTAATGAAAAAATTGAAATTTCATTTAATAAATAAATTACATTTAATTTTCGCAATGATCCTAATACCTAGCACCTAAGTGCGACACATGTTTTCATCTTGCTTTTGCTCATATTAACACTATTTCATAAAAATAGATTTAACTTGATGCATTGTTAATGAAAAAATTGAAATTTCATTTAATAAATAAATTAAATTTAATTTTCGCAATGATCCTAATAGCAAGCACCTAAGTGCGACACATGTTTTCGGCATTTTTTTTGGTCATATTAACACAATTTTATTAAAATATATTTGACTTTATGCATTGTTAATGAAAAAATTGAAATTTCATTTAATAAATAAATTAAATTTAATTTTCGCAATGATCCTAATGGCTAGCACCTAAGTGCGACATAATTTTTCGGCATGCTTTTGGTCATATAAACATTATTTAATTAAAAGATATTTGTTTTTATGCATTGTTAAAAAAAAAATTGAAATATCATTTAATAAATAAATTAAATTTAATTTTCGCAATGATCCTAATAGCCAGCACCTAAGTGCGACACAAGTGTTCGGCATGCTTTTGGTCATATAAACACTATTTTATTAAAATAGATTCGACTTTATGAATTGGTAATGAAAAAATTGAAATTTCATTTAATAAATACATTTAATTTAATTTTCGCAATGATCCTAATAGCCGGCATCTAAGTGCGACACATGTGTTCGACATTCTTTAGGTCATATAAATACTCTTTCTTAAAAATAGATTTGACTTTATGCATTGTTAATGAAAAAAATTATATTTCATTTAATAAATAAATTAAAAATAATTTTCGCAATGATCCCAATAGCCAGCACCTAAGTGCGACACATGAGTTCGGCATGCTTTTGGCCACATAAACACTATTTCATTAAAATAGATTTGACTTTATGCATTGTTAATGAAAAAATTGAAATTTCATTTAATAAATCAATTAAATTTAATTTTCGCAATGATCCTAATAACTAGCACCTAAGTGCGACATATGTTTTCAGCATGCTTCCGGTGATATAAACACTATTTCATTAAAATAGATTTAAGTTGACGCATTGTTAATGAAAAAATTGAAATTTCATTTAATAAATAAATTAAATTTAATTTTTGCAATGATCCTAATAACTAGCACCTAAGTGCGACACATGTTTTCAGCATGCTTCTGGTCATATAAACACTATTTAATTAAAATAAATTTAAGTTGACGCATTGTTAATGAAAAAATTGAAATTTCATTTAATAAATAAATTAAATTTAATTTTCGCAAAAATCCTAAAAGCTAGCACCTAAGTGCGACACATGTTTTCGGCATTCTTTTGGTCATATAAACACCATTTCATTAAAATAGATTTGACTTTATGCATTGTTAATGAAAAAATTGAAATTTCATATAATAAATAAATTAAATTTATTTTTCGCAATGATCCTAAACGCTAGCACCTAAGTGGGACACATATTTCGGCATTATTTTGGTCATATAAACACTATTTTATTAAAATAGATTTGACTTTATGCATTGTTAATGAAAAAATTGAAATTTCATTTAATAAATAAATTAAATTTACTTTTCGCAATGATCCTACTAACTAGCACCTAAGTGCGACACATGTTTTCAGCATGCTTCTGGTCATATAAACACTATTTCATTAAAATAAATTTAGGTTGACGCATTGTTAATGAAAAAATTTAAATTTCATTTAATAAATAAATTAAATTTAATTTTCGCAATGATCCTGATATCTAGCACCTAAGTGCGACACATGTTTTCGGCATGCTTTTGGTCATATAAACACTGTTTCATTAAAATGGATTTGACTTTATGAATTGTTATTGAAAAAATTGAAATTTCATTTAATAAATAAATTAAATTTAATTTTCGCAAAGATCCAGATAGCTGGCACCCAGGTGCTACACATGTTTTCGGCATTATTTTGGTCATTTAAACACTATTTTATTAAAACAGATTTAACATTATGCATTGTTAATGAAAAAATTGAAATTTCATTAAATAAATGAATTAAATTTAATTTTCGCAATGATCCTAATAGCTAGCACCTAAGTGCGACACATGTTTTCGGCATGCTTTTGGTCATATAAACACTGTTTCATTAAAATAGATTTGACTTTATGAATTGTTATTGAAAAAATTGAAATTTCATTTAATAAATAAATTAAATTTAATTTTCGCAAAGATCCAGATAGCTAGCACCTACGTGCGACACATGTTTACGGCATTCTTATGGTCATATAAACACTATTTGATTAAAATAGATTTGACTTTATAAATTGTTATTGAAAAAATTGAAATTTCATTTAATAAATAAACTAAATTTAATTTTCGCAATGATTCTAATTGCTAGCACCTAAGTGCGACGCATGTTTTCGGCATTCTTCTGGTCATATAAACACTATGTTATTAAAATTGATTTGACTTTATGCATTGTTAATGAAAAAAATGAAATTTCATTTAATAAATAAATTAAATTTAATTTTCGCAATGATCCTAATGGCTAGCACCTAAGTGCGACGCATGTTTACGGCATTCTTTTGGTCATATAAACACTTTTTCATTAAAATAGATTTGACTTATGCATTGTTAATGAAAAAATTAAAATTTCATTTAATTATTAAATTAAATATAATTTTCGCAATGATCCTAATAGCTAGCATCAGAGTGCGACACATGTTTTTGACATGCTTTTGGTCATATAAACACCATTTCATTAAAATAGATTTGACTTTATGTATTGTTGATGTAAAAATTGAAATTTCATTTAATCAATAAATTAAATTTAATTTTCGCAATGATCCTAATACCTAGCACCTACGTGCGACACATGTTTTCATCATGCTTTTGGTCATATAAACACTATTTCATAAAAATAGATTTAACTTGATGCATTGTTAATGAAAAAATTGAAATTTCATTTAATAAATAAATTAAATTTAATTTTCGCAATGATTCTAATAGATAGCACCTAAGTGCTACACATGTTTTCGGCATTCTTCTGGTCATATAAACACTATTTTATTGAAATAGATTTGACTTTATGCATTGTTAATGAAAAAATTGAAATTTTATTTAATAAATAAATTTAATTTAATTTTCGCAATGATCCTAATAGCTAGCACCTAAGTTCGAAACATGTTTTCAGCATGCTTTTGGTCATATAAACACTATTTCATTAAAATAGATTAAACTTGTTACATTGTTAATGAAAAAATGGAAATTTCATTTAATAAATAAATTTAATTTAATTTTCGTAAAGATCCTAATAGCTAGCACCTAAGTGCTACACATGTTTTCGGCATTCTTTTGGTCATATAAACACTATTTTATTAAAATAGATTTGACTTTATGCATTGTTAATGAAAAAATTGAAATTTCATTTAATAAATAAATTACATTTAATTTTCGCAATGATCCTAATACCTAGCACCTAAGTGCGACACATGTTTTCATCATGCTTTTGGTCATATAAACACTATTTCATAAAAATAGATTTAACTTGATGCATTGTTAATGAAAAAATTGAAATTTCATTTAATAAATAAATTAAATTTAATTTTCGCAATGATCCTAATACCTAGCACCTACGTGCGACACATGTTTTCATCATGCTTTTGGTCATATAAACACTATTTCATAAAAATAGATTTAACTTGATGCATTGTTAATGAAAAAATTGAAATTTCATTCAATAAATAAATTAAATTTAATTTTCACAATGATCCTAATAGCTAGCACCTAAGTGCGACACATGTTTTCGGCATTTTTTTGGTCATATAAACACTATTTCATTAAAATAGATTTGACTTATGCATTGTTAATGAAAAAAGTGAAATTTCATTTAATAAATAAATTAAATTTAATTTTCGCAATGATCCTAATGGCCAGCACCTAAGTGCGACACATGTTTTCGGTATGCTTTTGGTCTAATAAACACTATTTCATTAAAATGGATTTGCCTTTATGCATTGTTAATGAAAAAATTTAAATTTCTTTCAATAAATAAAATAAATTTAATTTTCGCAATGATTCTAATAGCCAGCACCCAAGTGCGACGCATATGTTCGGCATGCTTTTGGTCATATAAATACTATTTCTTAAAAATAGATTTGACTTTATGCATTGTTAATGAAAAAATTTATATTTCATTTAATAAATAAATTAAATTTAATTTTCGCAATGATCCTAATAGCCAGCACCTAAGTGCGACACATGTATTCGGCATGCTTTTGGTCACATAAACACTATTTCATTAAAATAGATTTGACTTTTTACATTGTTAATGAAAAAATTGAAATTTCATTTAATATATCAATTAAATTTAATTTTCGCAATGATCCTAATAACTAGCACCTAAGTGCGACACATGTTTTCAGCATGCTTCTGGTCATATAAACACTATTTCATTAAAATAAATTTAAGTTGACGCATTCGTAATGAAAAAATTGAAATTTCATTTAATAAATAAATTAAAATTAATTTTCGCAATGGTCCTTATAACTAGCACCTAAGTGCGACACATATTTTCAGCATGCTTCTGGTCATATAAACACTATTTCATTAAAATAAATTTAAGTTGACGCATTGTTATTGAAAAAATTGAAATTTCATTTAATAAATAAATTAAATTTAATTTTCGCAAAAATCCTAAAAGCTAGCACCTAAATGCGACACATGTTTTCGGCATTCTTTTGGTCATATAAACACCATTTCATTAAAATAGATTTGACTTTATGAATTGTTAATGAAAACATTGAAATTTCATATAATAAATAAATTAAATTTATTTTTCGCAATGATCCTAAACGCTAGCACCTAAGTGGGACACATGTTTCGGCATTCTTTTGGTCATATAAACACTTTTTTATTAAAATAGATTTGACTTATGCATTGTTAATGAAAAAAATTAAAACTTCATTTAATAAATAAATTAAATTTAATTTTCGCAATGATCCTAATAGCTGGCATCTAAGTGCGACACATGTTTTCGGCATGCTTTTGGTCATATAAAAACCATTTCATTAAAATAGATTTGACTTTATGTATTGTTGATGTAAAAATTGAAATTTCATTTAATAAATAATTTAAATTTAATTTTCGCAATGATCCTAATAGCTAGCACCTAAGTGCGATACATGTTTACGGCAATCTTTTGGTCATATTAACACTATTTCATGAAAATAAATTTGACTTTATGAATTGTTAATGAAAAAATTGAAATTTCATTTAATAACTAAATTAAATTTAATTTTCGAAATGATCCTAATGGCCAGCACCCTAGTGCGACACATGTTTTTGGCATGCTTTTGGTCATTTAAACACTATTTTAATAAAAGAGATTTGACTTTATGCATTGTTAATGAAAAAAGTGAAATTTCATTTAATAAATGAATTAAATTTAATTTTCGCAATGATCCTAAAGGCTAGCACCTAAGTGCGACAAATGTTTTCGGCATGCTTTTGGTCATTGAAACACTATTTTAATAAAAGAGATTTGACTTTATGCATTATTAATGAAAAAATTGAAATTTCATTTAATAAATAAATTAAATTTAATTTTCGCAAAGTTCCTAATAGCTAGCACCTAAGTGCGACACATGTTTTCGGCATGCTTTTGGTCATATAAACACTACTTCACTAAAATTGGTTTGACTTTATGCATTGTTAACGAACAAATTTAAACTTCATTTAATAAATAAATTAAATTTAATTTTCGCAATGATCCTAAAGGCTAACACCTAAGTGCGACACATGTTTTCGGCATGCTTTTGGTCATATAAACACTATTTGATTAAAATAGATTTGACTTAATGCATTGTTAATAAAAAAATTGAAATTTCAATTAATAAATAAATTTAATTTAATTTTCGCAATGATCCTAATTGCTAGCACCTAAGTGCGACACATGTTTACGGCATTCTTTTGGTCATATAAACACTATTTCATTAAAATTGATTTGACTTTATGCATTGGTAATGAAAAAATTGAATTTTCATATAATAAATAAATTAAATTTATTTTTCGCAATGATCCTAATGGCTAGCACCTAAGTGCGACACATCTTTTCGGCATGCTTTTGGTTATATAAACACTATTTCATTAAAATAGATTTAACTTGATGCATTGTTAATGAAAAAATTAAAATTTCATTTAATAAATAAATTTAATTTAATTTTCGCAATGATCCTAATAGCTAGCACCTAAGTGCCACACATGTTTTCGGCATATTTTTGGTCATTTAAACCCAATTTTTTTTAAATTAGTTTGACTTTATGCATTGTTAATGAAAAAATTAAAATTTCATTTAATTAATAAATTAAATTTAATTTTCGCAATGATCCTAATGGCCAGCACCTAAGTGCGACACATGTTTTCGGCATGCTTTTGGTCATATAAACACTATTTCAATAAAATAGATTTGACTTTATGCATTGTTAATGAAAAAATTAAAATTTCATTTAATTAATAAATTAAATTTAATTTTCGCAATGATCCTAAAGGCTAGCACCTTAGATGGACACATGTTTTCGGCATGCTTTTGGTCAAATAAACACCATTTCACCAAAATTGATTTGACTTTATGCATTGTTAATGAAAAAATGGAAATTTCATATAATGAATAAATTTAATTTAATTTTCGCAATGATCCTAATGGCTAGCACCTAAGCGCGACACATGTTTTCGCCATTCTTTTGGTCATATAAACACCATTTTTTTAAAATAGATTTAACTTTATGCATTTTTAATGAAAAAATGGAAATTTCATATAATAAATGAATTAAATTTATTTTTCGCAATGATCCTAAACGCCAGCACCTACGTGGGACACATGTTTTCGGCATTATTTTGGTCATATAAACACTATTTTATTAAAATAGATTTGACTTTATGCATTGTTAATGAAAAAATTGAAATTTCATTGAATTAATAAATTAAATTTAATTTTCGCAAAGATCCTAATAGCTAGCACCTAAGTGCGGCACATGTTTTCGGCATGAATTTGGTCATATAAACACTATTTCATTAAAATAGATTTGACTTTATGAATTGTTATTGAAAAAATTGAAATTTCATTTAATGAATAAATTAAATTTAATTTTCGCAAAGATCCTGACAGCTAGCACCTAAGTGCGACACATGTTTTCGGCATTTTTTTGGTCATTTAAACACTATTTTATTAAAATAGATTTAACTTTATGCATTGTTAATGAAAAAATTGAAATTTCATTTAATAAATAAATTTAATTTAATTTTCGCAATGATCCTAATAGCCAGCACCTAAGTGCGACATATGTTAACGGAATTTTTTTGGTCATATAAACACCATTTCATTTAAATAGATTTGACTTTATGCATTGTTAATGAAAAAATTGAAATTTCATTTAATAAATCAATTAAATTTAATTCTCGCAATGATCCTAATGGCTAGCATCTAAGTGCGACATATGTTTTTGGCATTCTTTTGGTCATATAAACACTATTTCATGAAAATAGATTTGACTTTATGCATTGTTAATGAAAAAATTGAAATTTCATTTAATAAATAAATTAAGTTTAATTTTCGCAGGGATCCTAATAGCTAGCACTTTAGTGCGACGCATGTTTTCGGCATGCCTTTGGTCATATAAACACGATTTCATTAAAATAGATTTTACTTTATGCATTGTTAATGAAAAAATTGAAATTTCATTTAATAAATAAATTAAATTTAATTTTCGCAAAGATCCTAATAGCTAGCACCTAAGTGCGACACATGTTTTCGGCTTGATTTTGGTCATATAAACACTATTTTATTAAAATAGATTTGACTTTATGCATTGTTAATGAAAAAATTGAAATTTCATTTAATAAATGGTTTAAATTTAATTTTCGCAATGATCCCAATAGCCAGCACCTAAGTGCGTCACATGTTCACGGCATTCTTTTGTTCAATAAATACTATTTCATTAAAATAGATTTGACTTCATGCATTGTTAATAAAAAAATAAAATTTCGTTTAATTAATAAATTAAATTTAATTTTCGCAATGATCCTTAAGGCTAGCACCTAATGCGACACATATTTTCGGCATGCTCTTGGTAATATAAACACTATTTCATAAAAATAGATTTAACTTTATGCATTGTTAATAAAAAAATTGAAATTTCATTTAATTAATAAATTAAATATAATTTTCGCAATGATCCTAATAGCTAGCATCTAAGTGCGATACATGTTTTCGGCATGCTTATGGTCGTATAAACACGATTTTAATCAAATGAATTCGACTTTATGCATTGTTGATGAAAAAATTGAATTTTCATTAAATAAATGAATTTAATTTAATTTTCGCAATGATCCTTATAGCTAGCACCTAAGTGCGACACATGTTTTCGGTATGCTTTTGGTCATATAAACACGATTACTTTAAAATATATTTGACTTTATGCATTGTTAATGAAAAAATTGAAATATTATTTAATAAATGAATTTAATTTAATTTTCGCAATGATCCTAATAGCCAGCACCTAAGTGCGACACATGTTTTCGGCATGCTTTTGGTCATATAAACACGATTACTTTAAAATAGATTTGACTTTATGCAGTGTTAATGAAAAAATTGAAATTTCATTTAATAAATGAATCTAATTTAATTTTCGCAATGAGCCTAATAGCTAGCACCTGAGTGCGACACATGTTTTCGGCATGCTTTTGGTCATATAAACGCGATTACTTTAAAATAGATTTGACTTTATTCATTGTTAATGAAAAAATTGAAATTTGCTTTTATTAAATGAATTTAATTTAATTTTCGCAATGATCCTAATAGCTAGCACCTAAGTGCGACACATGTTTTCGGCATGCTTTTGGTCATATAAACACGATTACATTAAAATGGATTTGACTTTATGCATTGTTATTGAAAAAATTGAAATTTCATTTAATAAATGAATTTAATTTAATTTTCGCAATGATCCTAATAGCTAGCTCCTAAGTGCGACACATGTTTTCGGCATGCTTTGGTCACATAAACACTATTTTATTAAAATAGATTCGACGTTATGCATTGTTAATAAAAAAATTGAAATTTGATTTAATAAATAAATTAAATTTAATTTTCGCAATGATCCTAACGGCTAGCACCTAAGTGCGACACATGTTTTCGGCATGCTTTTGGTCATATAAACACTATTTTATTAAGATGGATTTGACTTTATGCATTGTTAATGAAAAAATTTAAATTTCATTTAATAAATAAATTTAATTTAATTTTCGTAATGATCCTAATGGCTAGCACCTAAGTGCGACACATGTTTTCGGCATGCTTTTGGTCATATAAACACTATTTCATGAAAATAGATTTGACTTTATGCATTGTTAATGAAAAAATTGAAATTTCATTTAATAAATAAATAAAATTTAATCTTCGCAATGATCCTAATAGCAAGCACCTAAGTGCGACACATGTTTTCGGCATGCTTTTGGTCTTATAAACACTATTTTGTTAAAAGAGATTTGACTTTATGCATTGTTAATGGAAAAATTGAAATTTCATTTAATAAATAAATTAATCTTAATTTTCGCAATGAACCTAATGGTTAGCACCAAAGTGAGACACATGTTTTCGGCATGCTTTTGGTCATATAAACACTATTTCATTAAAATAGATTTTACATTTTAAATTGTTAATGAAAAAATTGAAATTTCATTTAATAAATAAATAAAATTTAATTTTCGCAATGATCCTAATAGCTAGCACCTAAGTGCCACACATGTTTTCGGCATCCTTTTGGTCATTTAAACCCAATTTTTTAAAAATGGATTTGACTTTATGCATTGTTAATGAAAAAATTAAAATTTCATTTAATTAATAAATTAAATTTAATTTTCGCAATGATCCTAATGGCCAGCACCTAAGTGCGACACATGTTTTCGGCATGCTTTTGGTCATATAAACACTATTTCATTAAAATAGATTTGACTTTATGCATTGTTAATGAAAAATTGAAATTTCATTTAATAAATAAAATAAATTTAATTTTCGCAAAAATCCTAAAAGCTAGCACCTAAGTGCGACACATGTTTTCGGCATTCTTTTGGTCAAATGAACACCATTTCATTAAAATAGATTTGACTTTATGCATTGTTAATGAAAAAATTGAAGATTCATATATTAAATGAATTAAATTTATTTTTCGCAATGATCCTAAACGCTAGCACCTACGTGGGACACATGTTTTCGCATTATTTTGGTCATATAAACACTATTTTATTAAAATAGATTTGACTTAATGCATTGTTATTGAAAAAATTGAAATTTCATTGAATAAATAAATCAAATTTAATTTTTGCAAAGATCCTAATAGCTAGCACCAAAGTGCGACACATGTTTTTGGCATGCTTTTGGTCATATAAACACTATTTAATTAAAATAGATTTGACTATATGAATTGTTATTGAAAAAATTGAAATTTCATTTAATAAATAAATTAAATTTAATTTTCGCAAATATCCTGACAGCTAGCACCCAGGTGCGACACATGTTTTCGGCATTATTTTGGTCGTTTAAACACTATTTTAATAAAATAGATTTGACTTAATGCATTGTTAATGAAAAAATTGAAATTTCATTTAATAAATAAATTAAATTTAATTCTCGCAATGATACTAATGGCTAGCACCTAAGTGCGACACATGTTTTCGGCATTCTTTTGGTCATATAAATACTATTTCATAAAAATAGATTTGACTTTATGCATTGTTAATGAAAAAATTGAAATTTCATTTAATAAATAAATTAAGTTTAATTTTCGCAATGATCCTAATAGCTAGCACTTTAGTGCGACACATGTTTTCCGCATGCCTTTGGTTATATAAACACGATTTCATTAAAATAGATTTGACTTTATGCATTGTTAATGAAAAAATTGAAATTTCATTTAATAAATAAATAAAATTTAATTTTCGCAATGATCCTAATAGCTAGCACCTAAGTGCCACACATGTTTTCGGCATCCTTTTGGTCATTTAAACCCAATTTTTTAAAAATGGATTTGACTTTATGCATTGTTAATGAAAAAATTAAAATTTCATTTAATTAATAAATTAAATTTAATTTTCGCAATGATCCTAATGGCCAGCACCTAAGTGCGACACATGTTTTCGGCATGCTTTTGGTCATATAAACACTATTTCATTAAAATAGATTTGACTTTATGCATTGTTAATGAAAAATTGAAATTTCATTTAATAAATAAAATAAATTTAATTTTCGCAAAAATCCTAAAAGCTAGCACCTAAGTGCGACACATGTTTTCGGCATTCTTTTGGTCAAATGAACACCATTTCATTAAAATAGATTTGACTTTATGCATTGTTAATGAAAAAATTGAAGATTCATATATTAAATGAATTAAATTTATTTTTCGCAATGATCCTAAACGCTAGCACCTACGTGGGACACATGTTTTCGGCATTATTTTGGTCATATAAACACTATTTTATTAAAATAGATTTGACTTAATGCATTGTTATTGAAAAAATTGAAATTTCATTGAATAAATAAATCAAATTTAATTTTTGCAAAGATCCTAATAGCTAGCACCAAAGTGCGACACATGTTTTTGGCATGCTTTTGGTCATATAAACACTATTTAATTAAAATAGATTTGACTATATGAATTGTTATTGAAAAAATTGAAATTTCATTTAATAAATAAATTAAATTTAATTTTCGCAAATATCCTGACAGCTAGCACCCAGGTGCGACACATGTTTTCGGCATTATTTTGGTCGTTTAAACACTATTTTAATAAAATAGATTTGACTTAATGCATTGTTAATGAAAAAATTGAAATTTCATTTAATAAATAAATTAAATTTAATTCTCGCAATGATACTAATGGCTAGCACCTAAGTGCGACACATGTTTTCGGCATTCTTTTGGTCATATAAATACTATTTCATAAAATTAGATTTGACTTTATGCATAGTTAATGAAAAAATTGAAATTTCATTTAATAAATAAATTTAATTTAATTTTCGCAAAGATCCTAATAGCTAGCTCCTAAGTGCGACACATGTTTTCGGCTTGATATTGGTCATATAAACACTATTTTATTAAAATAGATTTGACTTTATGCATTGTTAATGAAAAAATTGAAGATTCATATATTAAATGAATTAAATTTATTTTTCGCAATGATCCTAAACGCTAGCACCTACGTGGGACACATGTTTTCGGCATTATTTTGGTCATATAAACACTATTTTATTAAAATAGATTTGACTTAATGCATTGTTATTGAAAAAATTGAAATTTCATTGAATAAATAAATCAAATTTAATATTTGCAAAGATCCTAATAGCTAGCACCTAAGTGCGACACATGTTTTTGGCATGCTTTTGGTCATTTAAACCCAATTTTTTAAAAATAGATTTGATTTTATGCATTGGTAATGAAAAAATTAAAATTTCATTTTTGATAAATTAATTTTAATTTTCGCAATGATCCTAAGAGCTTGCACCTAAGTGCATCACATGTTTTCGGCATTCTTTTGGTCATATTAACACCATTTCATTAAAATAGATTTGACTTTATGCATTGTTAATGAAAAAATAGAAATTTTATTTAATAAATAAATTTAATTTAATTATCGCAATGATCCCAATAGCTAGCACCTAAGTGCGACACATGTTTTCGGCATTCTTTTGGTCATATAAACACTATTTCATGAAAATAGATTTGAATTTATGCATTGTTAATGAAAAAATTGAAATTTTATTTAATAAATAAATTAAGTTTAATTTTCGCAATGATCCTAATGGCTAGCACTTTAGTGCGACACATGTTTTCGGCATGCCTTTGGTCATATTAACACGATTTCATTAAAATAGATTTGACTTTATGCATTGTTAATGAAAAAATCGAAATTTTATTAAATAAATAAATTTAATTTAATTTTCGCAAGGATCCTAGTAGCTAGCACCTAAGTGCGACACATGTTTTCGGCTTGATTTTGGTCATATAAACACTATTTCATTAAAATAGATTTGACTTTATGTATTGTTAATGAAAAAATTGAAATTTCATTTAATAAATAGTTTAAATTTAATTTTCGCAATGATCCTAATAGCCAGCACCTAAGTGCGACACATGTTCACGGCATTCTTTTGGTCAAATAAACACTATTTCATTTAAATAGATTTGACTTAATGCATTGTTAATAAAAAAATTGAAATTTCAATCAATAAATAAATTAAATTTAATTTTCGCAATGATCCTAATTGCCAGCACCTAAGTGCGACACATGTTTACGGCATTCTTTTGGTCATATAAATACTATTTCATTAAAATAGATTTGACTTTATGCATTGGTAATGAAAAAATTGAAATTTCATATAATATATAAATTAAATTTATTTTTCGCAATGATCCTAATGGCTATCACCTAAGTGCGACACATGTTTTCGGCATGCTTTTGGTTATATAAACACTATTTCATTAAAATAGATTTAACTTAATGCATTGTTAATGAAACAATTGAAATTTCATTTAATAAATAAATTAAATTTAATTTTCGCAATGATCCTAATAGCTAGCACCTAAGTGCCACACATGTTTTCGGCATCCTTTTGGTCATTTATAATCAATTTTTTTTAAATAGATTTGACTTTATGCATTGTTAATGAAAAAATTAAAATTTCATTTAATTAATAAATTTAATTTAATTTTCGCAATGATCCTAATGGCCAGCACCTAAGTGCGACACATGTTTTCGGCATGATTTTGATCATATAAACACTACTTAATTGAAATAGATTTGACTTTATGCATTGTTAATGAAAAAAATAAAATTTCATTTAATTAATAAATTAAATTTAATTTTCGCAATGATCCTAATGGCTAGCACCTAAGTGCGACACATGTTTTCGGCATGCTTTTGGTCATATAAACATAATTTTATTAAAAGAGATTTGACTTTATGCATTGTTAATGAAAAATTGAAATTTCATTTAATAAATAAATTAAATTTAATTTTCGCAAAAATCCTAAAAGCTAGCACCTAAGTGCGACACATGTTTTCGGCATGAGTTTGGTCATATCAACACTATTTCATTAAAATAGATTTGACTTTATGAATTGTTATTGAAAAAATTGAAATTTCATTTAATAAATAAATTAAATTTAATTTTCGCAAAGATCCTGACAGCTAGCACCCAGGTGCGACACATGTTTTCGGCATTCTTTTGGTCATTTAAACACTATATTATTAAAATAGATTTAACTTTATGCATTGTTAATGAAAAAATTGAAATTTTATTTAATAAATAAATTAAATTTAATTTTCGCAATGATCCTAATAGCTAGCACCTAAGTGCGACACATGTTTTCGGCTTGATTTTGGTCATATAAACACTATTTCATTAAAATAGATTTGACTTTATGAATTGTTATTGAAAAAATTGAAATTTTATTTAATAAATAAATTAAATTTAAAATTGGGTAAAGTAAAACGCTTGTTTTGTTCCATAATTTTATTTTCAGTTGCCTGATACGTGTTTCGATCGGTTACAAGCGTTTTACTTTACCCAATTTGAAAATATGGTTCCATCAAGAAAGTAGGACAACAAGTATTCAGTAAATTAAATTTAATTTTCGCAATGATCCTAATTGCTAGCACCTAAGTGCACCACAAGTTTACGGCATTCTTTTGGTCATATAAACACTATTTCATTAAAATAGATTTGACTTTATGCATTGGTAATGAAAAAAATGAAATTTCATATAATAAATAAATTAAATTTATTTTTCGCAATGATCCTAATGGCTAGCACCTAAGTGCGACACATGTTTTCGGCATGCTTTTGGTTATATAAACGCTATTTCATTAAAATAGATTTAACTTGATGCATTTTTAATGAAAAAATTGAAATTTCATTTAATAAATAAATTAAATTTAATTTTCGCAGTGATCCTAATAGCTAGCACCTAAGTGCCACACATGTTTTCGGCATCCTTTTGGTCATTTAAACTCAATTTTTTTTAAATAGATTTGACTTTATGCATTGTTAATGAAAAAATTAAAATTTCATTTAATTAATAAATTAAATTTAATTTTCGCAATGATCCTAATGGCCAGCACCTAAGTGCGACACATGTTTTCGGCATGATTTTGATCATATAAACACTACTTAATTGAAATAGATTTGACTTTATGCATTGTTAATGAAAAAATTAAAATTTCATTTAATTAATAAATTTCGCAATGATCCTAATGGCTAGCACCTAAGTGCGACACATGTTTTCGGCATGCTTTTGGTCATATAAACATAATTTTATTAAAAGAGATTTGACTTTATGCATTGTTAATGAAAAATTGAAATTTCATTTAATAAATAAATTAAATTTAATTTTCGCAAAAATCCTAAAAGCTAGCACCTAAGCGCGACACATGTTTTCGGCATTCTTTTGGTCATATAAACACCATTTCTTTAAAATAGATTTGACTTTATGCATTGTTAATGAAAAAATTGAAATTTCATATAATAAATGAATTAAATTTATTTTTCGCAATGATCCTAAACGCTAGCACCAACGTGGGACACATGTTTTCGGCATTATTTTGGTCATATCAACACTATTTCATTAAAATAGATTTGACTTTATGAATTGTTATTGAAAAAATTTAAATTTCATTTAATAAATAAATTAAATTTAATTTTCGCAAAGATCCTGACAGCTAGCACCCAGGTGCTACACATGTTTTCCGCATCCTTTTGGTCATTTAAACCCAATTTTTTAAAAATAGATTTGACTTTATGCATTGTTAATGAAAAAATTAAAATTTCATTTAATTAATAAATTTAATTTAATTTTCGCAATGATCCTAATGGCTAGCACCTAAGTGCGACACATGTTTTCGGCATGCTTTTGGTCATATAAACACTATTTCATTAAAATAAATTTGACTTTTTAAATTGTTAATGAAAAAATTTAAATTTCATTTAATAAATAAATTAAATTTAATTTTCGCAATGATCCTAATAGCTAGCACCTAAGTGCCACACATGTTTTCGGCATCCATTTGGTCATTTAAACCCAATTTTTTAAAAATAGATTTGATTTTATGCATTGGTAATGAAAAAATTAAAATTTCATTTAATTGATAAATTAATTTTAATTTTCGCAATGATCCTAAGAGCTTGCACCTAAGTGCATCACATGTTTTCGGCATTCTTTTGGTCATATTAACACCATTTCATTAAAATAGATTTGACTTTATGCATTGTTAATGAAAAAATAGAAATTTTATTTAATAAATAAATTTAATTTAATTATCGCAATGATCCCAATAGCTAGCACCTAAGTGCGACACATGTTTTCGGCATTCTTTTGGTCATATAAACACTATTTCATGAAAATAGATTTGAATTTATGCATTGTTAATGAAAAAATTGAAATTTTATTTAATAAATAAATTAAGTTTAATTTTCGCAATGATCCTAATGGCTAGCACTTTAGTGCGACACATGTTTTCGGCATGCCTTTGGTCATATTAACACGATTTCATTAAAATAGATTTGACTTTATGCATTGTTAATGAAAAAATCGAAATTTTATTAAATAAATAAATTTAATTTAATTTTCGCAAGGATCCTAGTAGCTAGCACCTAAGTGCGACACATGTTTTCGGCTTGATTTTGGTCATATAAACACTATTTCTTTAAAATAGATTTGACTTTATGTATTGTTAATGAAAAAATTGAAATTTCATTTAATAAATAGTTTAAATTTAATTTTCGCAATGATCCTAATAGCCAGCACCTAAGTGCGACACATGTTCACGGCATTCTTTTGGTCAAATAAACACTATTTCATTTAAATAGATTTGACTTAATGCATTGTTAATAAAAAAATTGAAATTTCAATCAATAAATAAATTAAATTTAATTTTCGCAATGATCCTAATTGCCAGCACCTAAGTGCGACACATGTTTACGGCATTCTTTTGGTCATATAAATACTATTTCATTAAAATAGATTTGACTTTATGCATTGGTAATGAAAAAATTGAAATTTCATATAATATATAAATTAAATTTATTTTTCGCAATGATCCTAATGGCTATCACCTAAGTGCGACACATGTTTTCGGCATGCTTTTGGTTATATAAACACTATTTCATTAAAATAGATTTAACTTAATGCATTGTTAATGAAACAATTGAAATTTCATTTAATAAATAAATTAAATTTAATTTTCGCAATGATCCTAATAGCTAGCACCTAAGTGCCACACATGTTTTCGGCATCCTTTTGGTCATTTATAATCAATTTTTTTTAAATAGATTTGACTTTATGCATTGTTAATGAAAAAATTAAAATTTCATTTAATTAATAAATTTAATTTAATTTTCGCAATGATCCTAATGGCCAGCACCTAAGTGCGACACATGTTTTCGGCATGATTTTGATCATATAAACACTACTTAATTGAAATAGATTTGACTTTATGCATTGTTAATGAAAAAAATAAAATTTCATTTAATTAATAAATTAAATTTAATTTTCGCAATGATCCTAATGGCTAGCACCTAAGTGCGACACATGTTTTCGGCATGCTTTTGGTCATATAAACATAATTTTATTAAAAGAGATTTGACTTTATGCATTGTTAATGAAAAATTGAAATTTCATTTAATAAATAAATTAAATTTAATTTTCGCAAAAATCCTAAAAGCTAGCACCTAAGTGCGACACATGTTTTCGGCATGAGTTTGGTCATATCAACACTATTTCATTAAAATAGATTTGACTTTATGAATTGTTATTGAAAAAATTGAAATTTCATTTAATAAATAAATTAAATTTAATTTTCGCAAAGATCCTGACAGCTAGCACCCAGGTGCGACACATGTTTTCGGCATTCTTTTGGTCATTTAAACACTATATTATTAAAATAGATTTAACTTTATGCATTGTTAATGAAAAAATTGAAATTTTATTTAATAAATAAATTAAATTTAATTTTCGCAATGATCCTAATAGCTAGCACCTAAGTGCGACACATGTTTTCGGCTTGATTTTGGTCATATAAACACTATTTCATTAAAATAGATTTGACTTTATGAATTGTTATTGAAAAAATTGAAATTTTATTTAATAAATAAATTAAATTTAAAATTGGGTAAAGTAAAACGCTTGTTTTGTTCAATAATTTTACTTTCAGTTGCCTGATACGTGTTTCGATCGGTTACAAGCGTTTTACTTTACCCAATTTGAAAATATGGTTCCATCAAGAAAGTAGGACAACAAGTATTCAGTAAATTAAATTTAATTTTCGCAATGATCCTAATTGCTAGCACCTAAGTGCACCACAAGTTTACGGCATTCTTTTGGTCATATAAACACTATTTCATTAAAATAGATTTGACTTTATGCATTGGTAATGAAAAAAATGAAATTTCATATAATAAATAAATTAAATTTATTTTTCGCAATGATCCTAATGGCTAGCACCTAAGTGCGACACATGTTTTCGGCATGCTTTTGGTTATATAAACGCTATTTCATTAAAATAGATTTAACTTGATGCATTTTTAATGAAAAAATTGAAATTTCATTTAATAAATAAATTAAATTTAATTTTCGCAGTGATCCTAATAGCTAGCACCTAAGTGCCACACATGTTTTCGGCATCCTTTTGGTCATTTAAACTCAATTTTTTTTAAATAGATTTGACTTTATGCATTGTTAATGAAAAAATTAAAATTTCATTTAATTAATAAATTAAATTTAATTTTCGCAATGATCCTAATGGCCAGCACCTAAGTGCGACACATGTTTTCGGCATGATTTTGATCATATAAACACTACTTAATTGAAATAGATTTGACTTTATGCATTGTTAATTAAAAATTAAAATTTCATTTAATTAATAAATTTCGCAATGATCCTAATGGCTAGCACCTAAGTGCGACACATGTTTTCGGCATGCTTTTGGTCATATAAACATAATTTTATTAAAAGAGATTTGACTTTATGCATTGTTAATGAAAAATTGAAATTTCATTTAATAAATAAATTAAATTTAATTTTCGCAAAAATCCTAAAAGCTAGCACCTAAGCGCGACACATGTTTTCGGCATTCTTTTGGTCATATAAACACCATTTCTTTAAAATAGATTTGACTTTATGCATTGTTAATGAAAAAATTGAAATTTCATATAATAAATGAATTAAATTTATTTTTCGCAATGATCCTAAACGCTAGCACCAACGTGGGACACATGTTTTCGGCAA
Source organism: Ocypus olens (assembly GCA_910593695.2). NCBI lineage: Eukaryota > Metazoa > Arthropoda > Insecta > Coleoptera > Staphylinidae > Ocypus > Ocypus olens. The sequence goes on from OU343060.1 coordinate 38,889,707, forward strand.
TATTTTGGTCATATCAACACTATTTCATTAAAATAGATTTGACTTTATGAATTGTTATTGAAAAAATTTAAATTTCATTTAATAAATAAATTAAATTTAATTTTCGCAAAGATCCTGACAGCTAGCACCCAGGTGCGACACATGTTTTCGGCATTCTTTTGGTCATTTAAACACTATTTTATTAAAATAGATTTAACTTTATGCATTGTTAATGAAACAATTGAAATTTTATTTAATAAATAAATTAAATTTAATTTTCGCAATGATCCTAATAGCTAGCACCTAAGTGCGACACATGTTTTCGGCTTGATTTTGGTCATATAAACACTATTTCCATAAAATAGATTTGACTTTATGAATTGTTATTGAAAAAATTGAAATTTTATTTAATAAATAAATTAAATTTAAAATTGTGTAAAGTAAAACGCTTGTTTTGTTCCATAATTTTATTTTCAGTTGCCTGATACGTGTTTCGATCGGTTACAAGCATTTTACTTTACCCAATTTGAAAATATGGTTCCATCAAGAAAGTAGCACAACAAGTATTCAGTAAATTAAATTTAATTTTCGCAATGATCCTAATTGCTAGCACCTAAGTGCGACACATGTTTACGACATTCTTTTGGTCATATAAACACTATTTCATGAAAATAAATTTGACTTTATGCATTGTTAATGAAGAAATTGAAATTTAATTTAAAAAATAAATTAAATTTAATTTTCGCAATGATGCTAACAGCTAGCACCTCAGTGCGACACATGTTTTCGGCATGCCTGTGGTCATATAAACACGATTACATTAAAATAGATTTGACTTTATGCATTGTTAATGAAAAAATGGAAATTCCACTTAATAAATAAATTAAGTTGTATTTTCGCAATGATCCTAATAGCTAGCACTTTAGTGCGACACATGTTTTCGGCATGCCTTTGGTCATGTAAACACGATTTCATTAAAATAGATTTGACTTTATGCATTGTTAATGAAAAAATTGAAATTTCATTTAATAAATAAATTTAATTTAATTTTCGCAAAGATCCTAATAGCTAGCACCTAAGTGCGACACATGTCTTCGGCTTGATTTTGGTCATATAAACACTATTTTATTAAAATAGATTTGACTTTATGCATTGTTAATGAAAAAATTGAAATTTCATTTAATAAATAGTTTAAATTTAATTTTCGCAATGATCCTAATAGCCAGCAGCTAAGTGCGACACATGTTCACGGCATTCTTTTAGTCAAATAAACACTATTTCATTAAAATAGATTTGACTTTATGCATTGTTAATAAAAAAATTAAAATTTCGTTAAATTAATAAATTAAATTTAATTTTCGCAATGATCCTTATGGCTAGCACCTAATGCGACACATGTTTTCGGCATGCTCTTGGTAATATAAACACTGTTTCATTAAAATAGATTTAACTTTATGCATTGTTAATGAAAAAATTAAAATTTCATTTAATTAATAAATTTAATTTAATTTTCGCAATCATCCTAAAGGCTAGCACCTAAGTGCGACAAATGTTTTCTGTATGCTTTTGGTCATATAAACAATATTTCAGTAAAATGGATTTGACATTATGCATTGTTAATTAAAAAATTGAAATTTCATTTAATAAATAAATTAATTTAATTTTCGCAATGATCCTAACAGCTAGCACCTAAGTGCGACACATGTTTTCGGCATGCTTTTGGTCATATAAACACTATTTCATTAAAATTGATTTGACTTTATGCATTGTTAATGAAAAAAATGAAATTTCATTTAATAAAAAAATAAAATTTAATTTTCGCAAAGATCCTAATAGCTAGCACCTAAGTGCGACACATGTTTTCGGCATTCTTTTGGTTATATAAACACTATATCATTAAAATAGATTTGACTTTATTTATTGTTAATGAAAAAATTGAAATTTAATTTAATAAATAAATTTAATTTAATTTTCGCAATGATCCTAATGGCTAGCACCTAAGTGCGACACATGTTCTTGGCATGCATTTGGTCATATAAACACTATTTCAAGAAAATAGATTTGACTTTATGTATTGTTAATGAAAAAATTGAAATTTCATTTAATAAATAAATTAAATTTAATTTTCACAATGATCCTAATAGCTAGCACCTAAGTGCGACACATGTTTTTGGCATTCTTTTGGTTATATAAACACTATTTCATTAAAATAGATTTGACTTTATTTATTGTTAATGAAAAAATTGAAATTTAATTTAATAAATAAATTTAATTTAATTTTCGCAATGATCCTAATGGCTAGCACCTAAGTGCGACACATGTTTTCGGCATGCTTTTGGTCGTATAAACACGATTTTAATCAAATAAATTCGACTTTATGCATTGTTGATGAAAAAATTGAAATTTCATTTAATAAATAAATTTAATTTAATTTTCGCAATGATCCTAATACCTAGCACCTAAGTGCGCCACATGTTTTCATTATGCTTTTGGTCAAATAAACACTATTTAATAAAAATAGATTTAACTTGATGCATTGTTAATGAAAAAAATGAAATTTCATTTAATAAATAAATTAAATTAAATTTTCGCTATGATCCTAATGGCTCGCACCTAAGTGCGACACATATTTTCGGCATTCTTTTGGTCATATAAACACTATTTCATTAAAATAGATTTGACTTTATGCATTGTTAATGAAAAAATTGAAATTTCATTTAATAAATAAATTTAATTTAATTTTCGCAATGATCCTAATACCTAGCACCTAAGTGCGACACATGATTTCATCATGCTTTTGGTTATATAAACACTATTTCATTAAAATAGATTTGACTTTATGCATTGTTAATGAAAAAATCGAAATTTCATTTAATAAATAAATTAAATTTAATTTTCGCAATGATCCTAATGGCGAGCACCTAAGTGCGACACATGTTTTCGTCATGCTTTTGGTCATATAAATACCATTTCATGAAAATAGATTTGACTTTATGCATTGTTATGGAAAAAATTTTAATTTTATTTAATAAATAAATTAAATTTAATTTTCGCAATGTTCCTAATAGCTTACACCTGAGTGCGACACATGTTTTTGGCAAGCTTTTGGTCATATAAACACTATTTCAAAAAAACAGATTTGACTTTATGCATTGTTAATGAAAAAATTGAAATTTCATTTGATAAATAAATTTAATTTAATTTTCGCAATGATCGTAATGGAGAGCACCTAAGTGCGACACATGTTTTCGGCATGCTTTTGTTCATATAAACACTATTTCATCAAAATAGATTTGTCTTCATGCATTGTTAATGCAAAAATTAAAATTTCATTTAATAAATAAATTAAATTTAATTTTCGCAATGATCCTAAAAACCTGCACCTAAGTGCGACACATGTGTTCGACCTGCTTTTGGTCATGTTAACACTATTTTATTAAAATAGATTTGACTTTATGCATTGTTAATGAAAAAATTGAAATTTCATTTAATAAATAAATTAAATTTAATTTTCGCTATTATCCTAATAGCTAGCACCTAAGTGAGACACATATGTTCGGCATGCTTTAGGTCATATAAACACTATTTCATTAAAATAGATTTGACTTTATGCATTGTTAATGAAAAAATTAAAATTTCATTTAATAAATAAATTAAATTTAATTTTCGCAATGATCCTAATAGCTAGCACCTAAGTGCGACACATGTTTTCAGCATGCTTTAGGTCATATAAACACTATTTCTTTAAAATTGATTTAACTTGATGCATTGTTAATGAAAAAATTGAAATATCATTTAATAAATAAATTAAATTTAATTTTCGCAAAGATCCTAATAACTAGCACCTAAGTGCGACACATGTGTTCGGCATGCTTTAGGTCATATAAACACTATTTCATTAAAATAGATTTGACTTTATGCATTGGTAATGAAAAAATTGAAATTTCATATAATAAATAAAATAAATTTATTTTTCGCAATGATCCTAATGGCTAGCACCTAAGTGCGACACATGTTTTCGGCATGCTTTTGTTCATATAAACACTATTTCTTTAAAATAGATTTGTCTTCATGCATTGTTAATGCAAAAATTGAAATTTCATTTAATAAATAAATTACATTTAATTTTCGCAATGATCCTAAAAACCAGCACCTAAGTGCGACACATGTGTTCGACCTGCTTTTGGTCATGTAAACACTATTTTATTAAAATAGATTTGACTTTATGCATTGTTAATGAAAAAATTGAAATTTCATTTAATAAATAAATTAAATTTAATTTTCGCAATGATCCTAATACCTAGCACCTAAGTGCGACACATGTTTTCATCATGCTTTTGGTCATATAAACACTATTTCATAAAAATAGATTTAACTTGATGCATTGTTAATGAAAAAATTGAAATTTCATTTAACAAATAAATTAAATTTAATTTTCGCAATGATCCTAATTGCTAGCACCTCAGTGCGACACATGTTTACGGCATTCTTTTGGTCATATAAACACTATTTAATTAAAATAGATTTGACTTTATGCATTGTTAATGAAAAAATTGAAATTTCATTTAATAAATAGTTTAAATTTAATTTTCGCAATGATCCTAATAGCCAGCAGCTAAGTGCGACACATGTTCACGGCATTCCTTTAGTCAAATAAACACTATTTCATTAAAATAGATTTGACTTTATGCATTGTTAATAAAAAAATTAAAATTTCGTTAAATTAATAAATTAAATTTAATTTTCGCAATGATCCTTATGGCTAGCACCTAATGCGACACATGTTTTCGGCATGCTCTTGGTAATATAAACACTGTTTCATTAAAATAGATTTAACTTTATGCATTGTTAATGAAAAAATTAAAATTTCATTTAATTAATAAATTTAATTTAATTTTCGCAATCATCCTAAAGGCTAGCACCTAAGTGCGACAAATGTTTTCTGTATGCTTTTGGTCATATAAACAATATTTCAGTAAAATGGATTTGACATTATGCATTGTTAATTAAAAAATTGAAATTTCATTTAATAAATAAATTAATTTAATTTTCGCAATGATCCTAACAGCTAGCACCTAAGTGCGACACATGTTTTCGGCATGCTTTTGGTCATATGAACACTATTTCATTAAAATTGATTTGACTTTATGCATTGTTAATGAAAAAAATGAAATTTCATTTAATAAAAAAATAAAATTTAATTTTCGCAAAGATCCTAATAGCTAGCACCTAAGTGCGACACATGTTTTCGGCATTCTTTTGGTTATATAAACACTATATCATTAAAATAGATTTGACTTTATTTATTGTTAATGAAAAAATTGAAATTTAATTTAATAAATAAATTTAATTTAATTTTCGCAATGATCCTAATGGCTAGCACCTAAGTGCGACACATGTTCTTGGCATGCATTTGGTCATATAAACACTATTTCAAGAAAATAGATTTGACTTTATGTATTGTTAATGAAAAAATTGAAATTTCATTTAATAAATAAATTAAATTTAATTTTCACAATGATCCTAATAGCTAGCACCTAAGTGCGACACATGTTTTCGGCATTCTTTTGGTTATATAAACACTATTTCATTAAAATAGATTTGACTTTATTTATTGTTAATGAAAAAATTGAAATTTAATTTAATAAATAAATTTAATTTAATTTTCGCAATGATCCTAATGGCTAGCACCTAAGTGCGACACATGTTTTCGGCATGCTTTTGGTCGTATAAACACGATTTTAATCAAATAAATTCGACTTTATGCATTGTTGATGAAAAAATTGAAATTTCATTTAATAAATAAATTTAATTTAATTTTCGCAATGATCCTAATACCTAGCACCTAAGTGCGCTACATGTTTTCATTATGCTTTTGGTCAAATAAACACTATTTAATAAAAATAGATTTAACTTGATGCATTGTTAATGAAAAAAATGAAATTTCATTTAATAAATAAATTAAATTAAATTTTCGCTATGATCCTAATGGCTCGCACCTAAGTGCGACACATATTTTCGGCATTCTTTTGGTCATATAAACACTATTTCATTAAAATAGATTTGACTTTATGCATTGTTAATGAAAAAATTGAAATTTCATTTAATAAATAAATTTAATTTAATTTTCGCAATGATCCTAATACCTAGCACCTAAGTGCGACACATGATTTCATCATGCTTTTGGTTATATAAACACTATTTCATTAAAATAGATTTGACTTTATGCATTGTTAATGAAAAAATCGAAATTTCATTTAATAAATAAATTAAATTTAATTTTCGCAATGATCCTAATGGCGAGCACCTAAGTGCGACACATGTTTTCGTCATGCTTTTGGTCATATAAATACCATTTCATGAAAATAGATTTGACTTTATGCATTGTTATGGAAAAAATTTTAATTTTATTTAATAAATAAATTAAATTTAATTTTCGCAATGTTCCTAATAGCTTACACCTGAGTGCGACACATGTTTTCGGCAAGCTTTTGGTCATATAAACACTATTTCAAAAAAACAGATTTGACTTTATGCATTGTTAATGAAAAAATTGAAATTTCATTTGATAAATAAATTTAATTTAATTTTCGCAATGATCCTAATGGAGAGCACCTAAGTGCGACACATGTTTTCGGCATGCTTTTGTTCATATAAACACTATTTCATTAAAATAGATTTGTCTTCATGCATTGTTAATGCAAAAATTAAAATTTCATTTAATAAATAAATTAAATTTAATTTTCGCAATGATCCTAAAAACCTGCACCTAAGTGCGACACATGTGTTCGACCTGCTTTTGGTCATGTTAACACTATTTTATTAAAATAGATTTGACTTTATGCATTGTTAATGAAAAAATTGAAATTTCATTTAATAAATAAATTAAATTTAATTTTCGCTATTATCCTAATAGCTAGCACCTAAGTGAGACACATATGTTCGGCATCCTTTAGGTCATATAAACACTATTTCATTAAAATAGATTTGACTTTATGCATTGTTAATGAAAAAATTAAAATTTCATTTAATAAATAAATTAAATTTAATTTTCGCAATGATCCTAATAGCTAGCACCTAAGTGCGACACATGTTTTCAGCATGCTTTAGGTCATATAAACACTATTTCTTTAAAATTGATTTAACTTGATGCATTGTTAATGAAAAAATTGAAATATCATTTAATAAATAAATTAAATTTAATTTTCGCAAAGATCCTAATAACTAGCACCTAAGTGCGACACATGTGTTCGGCATGCTTTAGGTCATATAAACACTATTTCATTAAAATAGATTTGACTTTATGCATTGGTAATGAAAAAATTGAAATTTCATATAATAAATAAAATAAATTTATTTTTCGCAATGATCCTAATGGCTAGCACCTAAGTGCGACACATGTTTTCGGCATGCTTTTGTTCATATAAACACTATTTCTTTAAAATAGATTTGTCTTCATGCATTGTTAATGCAAAAATTGAAATTTCATTTAATAAATAAATTACATTTAATTTTCGCAATGATCCTAAAAACCAGCACCTAAGTGCGACACATGTGTTCGACCTGCTTTTGGTCATGTAAACACTATTTTATTAAAATAGATTTGACTTTATGCATTGTTAATGAAAAAATTGAAATTTCATTTAATAAATAAATTAAATTTAATCTTCGCAATGATCCTAATACCTAGCACCTAAGTGCGACACATGTTTTCATCATGCTTTTGGTCATATAAACACTATTTCATAAAAATAGATTTAACTTGATGCATTGTTAATGAAAAAATTGAAATTTCATTTAACAAATAAATTAAATTTAATTTTCGCAATGATCCTAATTGCTAGCACCTCAGTGCGACACATGTTTACGGCATTCTTTTGGTCATATAAACACTATTTAATTAAAATAGATTTGACTTTATGCATTGTTAATGAAAAAATTGAAATTTCATTTAATAAATAAATTAAATTTAATTTTCGCAATGATCCTAATACCTAGCACCTAAGTGCGACACATGTTTTCATCATGCTTTTGGTCATATAAACACTATTTCATAAAAATAGATTTAACTTGATGCATTGTTAATGAAAAAATTGAAATTTCATTTAACAAATAAATTAAATTTAATTTTCGCAATGATCCTAATTGCTAGCACCTAAGTGCGACACATGTTTTCGGCATGCTTTTGGTCATATAAACACTATTTTATTAAAATAGATTTAACTTGTTGCATTGTTAATGAAAAAATTGAAATTTCATTTAATAAATAAATTAAATTTAATTTCGCAAAGATCCTCATAGCTAGCACCTAAGTGCGTCACATGTTTTCGGCATACTTTTGGTCATATAAACACTATTTCATTAAAATAGATTTGACTTTATGCATTGTTAATGAAAAAATTTAAATTTCATTTAATAAATAAATTAAATTTAATTTTCGCAATGATCCTTATACCTAGCATCTAAGTGCGACACATGTTTTCATCATGCTTTTGGTCATATAAACACACTTTCATAAAAATATTAAATATTAAAATATTATTATTAAATTTCATTTAATAAATAAATTAAATTTAATTTTCGCAAAGATCCTCATAGCTAGCACCTAAGTGCGACACATGTTTTCGGCATTCTTTTGGTCATATAAACACTATTTCATTAAAATAGATTTGACTTTATGCATTGTTAATGAAAAAATTAAAATTTCATTTAATAAATAAATTAAATTTAATTTTCGCAATGATCCTAATACCTAGCACCTAAGTGCGACTCATGTTTTCATCATGCTTTTGGTCATACAGATACTATTTCATAAAAATAGATTTAACTTGATGCATTGTTAATGAAAAAATTGAAATTTCATTGAATAAATAAATTAAATTTAATTTTCGCAAAGATCCTAATTGCTAGCACCTCAGTGCGACACATGTTTACGGCATTCTTTTGGTCATATAAACACTATTTTATGAAAATAGATTTGACTTTATGCATAGTTAATGAAGAAATTGAAATTTCATTTAATAAATAAATTAAATTTAATTTTCGCAATGATCCTAATAGCCAGCGCCTAAGTGCGACACATGTTTACGGCATTCTTTTGGTCATATAAACACTATTTCATTAAAATAGATTTGACTTTAAGCATTGTTAATGAAAATATTAAAATTTCATTTAATTAATAAATTTAATTTAATTTTCGCAATGATCCTAATGGCTAGCACCTAAGTGCATCACATGTTTTCGGCTTTCTTTTGGTTATATAAACACCATTTCATTGAAATAGATTTGACTTTATGCATTGTTAATGAAAAAATTGAAATTTTATTTAATAAATAAATTTATGGCTGAAAGACTTAGGTCGCTGGCCCATTGTATTCCTCTAAGGAGGGCAATAAACGATTATTATTAAATAAATTTAATTTAATTTTCGCAAAGATCCTAATAGCTAGCACCTAAGTGCGACACATGTTTTCGGCATGATTTTGGTCATATAAACACTATTTTAATAAAAGAGATTTGACTTTATGCATTGTTAATGAAAAAATTGAAATTTCATTTAATAAATAAATTAAATTTAATTTTCGCAATGTTCCTAATAGCTAGCACCTAAGTGCGACACATGTTTTCGGCAAGCTTTTGGTCATATAAACACTATTTTAATTAAAGAGATTTGACTTTATGCATTGTTAATGAAAAAATTGAAATTTCATTTAATAAATAAATTAAATTTAATTTTCGCAAAGATCCTAATGGCTAGCACCTAAGTGCGACACATGTTTTCGGTATTATTTTGGTCATATAAACACTATTTCATGAAAATAGATTTGGCTTTATGCATTGTTAATGAAAAAATTGAAATTTCATTTAATAAATAAATTTAATTTAATTTTCGCAATGATCCTAATAGCTAGCACTTTAGTGCGACACATGTTTTCGGCATGCCTTTGGTCATATAAATACGATTTCATTAAAATAGATTTGACTTTATTCATTGTTAATGAAAAAATTGAAATTTCATTTAATAAATAAATTTAATTTAATTTTCGCAAAGATCCTAATAGCTAGCACCTAAGTGCGACACATGTTTTCGGCATGATTTTGGTCATATAAACACTATTTCATTAAAATAGATTTGACTTTATGCATTGGTAATGAAAAAATTGAAATTTCATTTAATAAATAGTTTAAATTTAATTTTCGCAATGATCCTAATAGCCAGCACCTAAGTGCGACACATGTTTACGGCATTCTTTTGGTCATATAAACACTATTTCATTAAAATAGATTTGACTTTATGCATTGTTAATAAAAAAATTAAAATTTCGTTTCATTAATAAATCCAATTTAATTTTCGCAATGATCCTTATGGCTAGCATCTAAGTGCGACACATGTTTTCGGCATGCTTTTGGTAATATAAACACTATTTTATAAAAATAGATTTGACTTTATGCATTGTTAATGAAAAAATTGAAATTTCATTTAATAAATAAATTTAATTTAATTTTCGAAATGATCCTAATAGCTAGCACCTAAGTGCGACACATGTTTTTGGCATGCTTTTAGTCATATAAACCCTATTTTTTAAAATGGATTTGACTTTATGCATTGCTAGTGAAAAAATTGAAATTTCATTTAATAAATAAATTAAATTTAATTTTCGCAATGATCCTAATGGCTAGCACCCAAGTGCGACACATGTTTTCGGCATGCTTTTGGTCATTTGAACACTATTTTAATAAAAGAGATTTGACTTTATGCATTGTTAATGAAAAAATTGAAATTTCATTTAATAAATAAATTAAATTTAATTTTCGCAATGTTCCTAATAGCTAGCACCTAAGTGCGACACATATTTTCGGCATGCTTTTGGTCATTTAAACACTATTTCACTTAAATTCATTTGACTTTATGCTTTGTTAACGAAAAAATTTAAACTTCATTTAATAAATAAATTACATTTAATTTTCGCAATGATCCTAAAGGCTAACACCTAAGCGCGACACATGTTTTCGGCATGCTTTTGGTCATATAAACACTATTTCATTAAAATAGATTTGACTTTATGCATTGTTGATAAAAAAATTGAAATTTTAATTGATAAATAAATTAAATTATATTTTCGCAATGATCCTAATTGCTAGCACCCAAGTGCGACACATGTTAACGGCATTATTTTGGTCATATAAACACTATTTTATTAAAATAGATTTGACTTTATGCATTGGTAATGGAAAAATTGAAATTTCATATAATAAATAAATTAAATTTATTTTTCGCAATGATCCTAATGGCTTGCACCTAAGTGCGACACATGTTTTTAGCATGCTTTTGGTCATATAAACACTATTTCATTAAAATAGATTTAACTTGATGCATTGTTAATGAAAAAATTGAAATTTCATTTAATAAATAAATTTAATTTAATTTTCGCAATGATCCTAATAGCTAGCACCTAAGTGCGACACATGTTTTTGGCATTCTTTTGGTCGTATAAACACTATTTCACTAAAATTGATTTGACTTCATGCATTGTTAACGAGAAAATTTAAACTTCATTTAATAAATAAATTAAATTTTATTTTCGCAATGATCCTAATGGCTAACACCTAAGTGCGATACATGTTTTCCGCATGCTTCTGGTCATATAAACACTATTTCATTAAAATAGATTTAACTTTATGCATTGTTAATGAAAAAATTGAAATTTCATTTAATGAATAAATTAAATTTAATTTTCGCAATGATCCTAATAGCCAGCACCTAAGTGCGACACATGTGTTCGGCATGCTTTTGGTCAATAAAACACTATTTTATTAAAATAGATTCGACTTTATGAATTGGTAATGAAAAAATTGAAATTTCATTTGATAAATAAATTTAATTTAATTTTCGCAAATATCCTAACAGCCAGCGCCTAAGTGCGACCCATGTTTTCGGCATTATTTTGGTCATATAAGCACCATTTCAATAAAATAGATTTGACTTTATGCATTGTTAATGAAAAAATTGAAGATTCATATATTAAATGAATTAAATTTATTTTTCGCAATGATCCTAAACGCTAGCACCTACGTGGGACACATGTTTTCGGCATTATTTTGGTCATATAAACACTATTTTATTAAAATAGATTTGACTTAATGCATTGTTATTGAAAAAATTGAAATTTCATTGAATAAATAAATCAAATTTAATATTTGCAAAGATCCTAATAGCTAGCACCTAAGTGCGACACATGTTTTTGGCATGCTTTTGGTCATTTAAACCCAATTTTTTAAAAATAGATTTGATTTTATGCATTGGTAATGAAAAAATTAAAATTTCATTTAATTGATAAATTAATTTTAATTTTCGCAATGATCCTAAGAGCTTGCACCTAAGTGCATCACATGTTTTCGGCATTCTTTTGGTCATATTAACACCATTTCATTAAAATAGATTTGACTTTATGCATTGTTAATGAAAAAATAGAAATTTTATTTAATAAATAAATTTAATTTAATTATCGCAATGATCCCAATAGCTAGCACCTAAGTGCGACACATGTTTTCGGCATTCTTTTGGTCATATAAACACTATTTCATGAAAATAGATTTGAATTTATGCATTGTTAATGAAAAAATTGAAATTTTATTTAATAAATAAATTAAGTTTAATTTTCGCAATGATCCTAATGGCTAGCACTTTAGTGCGACACATGTTTTCGGCATGCCTTTGGTCATATTAACACGATTTCATTAAAATAGATTTGACTTTATGCATTGTTAATGAAAAAATCGAAATTTTATTAAATAAATAAATTTAATTTAATTTTCGCAAGGATCCTAGTAGCTAGCACCTAAGTGCGACACATGTTTTCGGCTTGATTTTGGTCATATAAACACTATTTCATTAAAATAGATTTGACTTTATGTATTGTTAATGAAAAAATTGAAATTTCATTTAATAAATAGTTTAAATTTAATTTTCGCAATGATCCTAATAGCCAGCACCTAAGTGCGACACATGTTCACGGCATTCTTTTGGTCAAATAAACACTATTTCATTTAAATAGATTTGACTTAATGCATTGTTAATAAAAAAATTGAAATTTCAATCAATAAATAAATTAAATTTAATTTTCGCAATGATCCTAATTGCCAGCACCTAAGTGCGACACATGTTTACGGCATTCTTTTGGTCATATAAATACTATTTCATTAAAATAGATTTGACTTTATGCATTGGTAATGAAAAAATTGAAATTTCATATAATATATAAATTAAATTTATTTTTCGCAATGATCCTAATGGCTATCACCTAAGTGCGACACATGTTTTCGGCATGCTTTTGGTTATATAAACACTATTTCATTAAAATAGATTTAACTTAATGCATTGTTAATGAAACAATTGAAATTTCATTTAATAAATAAATTAAATTTAATTTTCGCAATGATCCTAATAGCTAGCACCTAAGTGCCACACATGTTTTCGGCATCCTTTTGGTCATTTATAATCAATTTTTTTTAAATAGATTTGACTTTATGCATTGTTAATGAAAAAATTAAAATTTCATTTAATTAATAAATTTAATTTAATTTTCGCAATGATCCTAATGGCCAGCACCTAAGTGCGACACATGTTTTCGGCATGATTTTGATCATATAAACACTACTTAATTGAAATAGATTTGACTTTATGCATTGTTAATGAAAAAAATAAAATTTCATTTAATTAATAAATTAAATTTAATTTTCGCAATGATCCTAATGGCTAGCACCTAAGTGCGACACATGTTTTCGGCATGCTTTTGGTCATATAAACATAATTTTATTAAAAGAGATTTGACTTTATGCATTGTTAATGAAAAATTGAAATTTCATTTAATAAATAAATTAAATTTAATTTTCGCAAAAATCCTAAAAGCTAGCACCTAAGTGCGACACATGTTTTCGGCATGAGTTTGGTCATATCAACACTATTTCATTAAAATAGATTTGACTTTATGAATTGTTATTGAAAAAATTGAAATTTCATTTAATAAATAAATTAAATTTAATTTTCGCAAAGATCCTGACAGCTAGCACCCAGGTGCGACACATGTTTTCGGCATTCTTTTGGTCATTTAAACACTATATTATTAAAATAGATTTAACTTTATGCATTGTTAATGAAAAAATTGAAATTTTATTTAATAAATAAATTAAATTTAATTTTCGCAATGATCCTAATAGCTAGCACCTAAGTGCGACACATGTTTTCGGCTTGATTTTGGTCATATAAACACTATTTCATTAAAATAGATTTGACTTTATGAATTGTTATTGAAAAAATTGAAATTTTATTTAATAAATAAATTAAATTTAAAATTGGGTAAAGTAAAACGCTTGTTTTGTTCAATAATTTTATTTTCAGTTGCCTGATACGTGTTTCGATCGGTTACAAGCGTTTTACTTTACCCAATTTGAAAATATGGTTCCATCAAGAAAGTAGGACAACAAGTATTCAGTAAATTAAATTTAATTTTCGCAATGATCCTAATTGCTAGCACCTAAGTGCACCACAAGTTTACGGCATTCTTTTGGTCATATAAACACTATTTCATTAAAATAGATTTGACTTTATGCATTGGTAATGAAAAAAATGAAATTTCATATAATAAATAAATTAAATTTATTTTTCGCAATGATCCTAATGGCTAGCACCTAAGTGCGACACATGTTTTCGGCATGCTTTTGGTTATATAAACGCTATTTCATTAAAATAGATTTAACTTGATGCATTTTTAATGAAAAAATTGAAATTTCATTTAATAAATAAATTAAATTTAATTTTCGCAGTGATCCTAATAGCTAGCACCTAAGTGCCACACATGTTTTCGGCATCCTTTTGGTCATTTAAACTCAATTTTTTTTAAATAGATTTGACTTTATGCATTGTTAATGAAAAAATTAAAATTTCATTTAATTAATAAATTAAATTTAATTTTCGCAATGATCCTAATGGCCAGCACCTAAGTGCGACACATGTTTTCGGCATGATTTTGATCATATAAACACTACTTAATTGAAATAGATTTGACTTTATGCATTGTTAATGAAAAAATTAAAATTTCATTTAATTAATAAATTTCGCAATGATCCTAATGGCTAGCACCTAAGTGCGACACATGTTTTCGGCATGCTTTTGGTCATATAAACATAATTTTATTAAAAGAGATTTGACTTTATGCATTGTTAATGAAAAATTGAAATTTCATTTAATAAATAAATTAAATTTAATTTTCGCAAAAATCCTAAAAGCTAGCACCTAAGCGCGACACATGTTTTCGGCATTCTTTTGGTCATATAAACACCATTTCTTTAAAATAGATTTGACTTTATGCATTGTTAATGAAAAAATTGAAATTTCATATAATAAATGAATTAAATTTATTTTTCGCAATGATCCTAAACGCTAGCACCAACGTGGGACACATGTTTTCGGCATTATTTTGGTCATATCAACACTATTTCATTAAAATAGATTTGACTTTATGAATTGTTATTGAAAAAATTTAAATTTCATTTAATAAATAAATTAAATTTAATTTTCGCAAAGATCCTGACAGCTAGCACCCAGGTGCTACACATGTTTTCCGCATCCTTTTGGTCATTTAAACCCAATTTTTTAAAAATAGATTTGACTTTATGCATTGTTAATGAAAAAATTAAAATTTCATTTAATTAATAAATTTAATTTAATTTTCGCAATGATCCTAATGGCTAGCACCTAAGTGCGACACATGTTTTCGGCATGCTTTTGGTCATATAAACACTATTTCATTAAAATAAATTTGACTTTTTAAATTGTTAATGAAAAAATTTAAATTTCATTTAATAAATAAATTAAATTTAATTTTCGCAATGATCCTAATAGCTAGCACCTAAGTGCCACACATGTTTTCGGCATCCATTTGGTCATTTAAACCCAATTTTTTAAAAATAGATTTGATTTTATGCATTGGTAATGAAAAAATTAAAATTTCATTTAATTGATAAATTAATTTTAATTTTCGCAATGATCCTAAGAGCTTGCACCTAAGTGCATCACATGTTTTCGGCATTCTTTTGGTCATATTAACACCATTTCATTAAAATAGATTTGACTTTATGCATTGTTAATGAAAAAATAGAAATTTTATTTAATAAATAAATTTAATTTAATTATCGCAATGATCCCAATAGCTAGCACCTAAGTGCGACACATGTTTTCGGCATTCTTTTGGTCATATAAACACTATTTCATGAAAATAGATTTGAATTTATGCATTGTTAATGAAAAAATTGAAATTTTATTTAATAAATAAATTAAGTTTAATTTTCGCAATGATCCTAATGGCTAGCACTTTAGTGCGACACATGTTTTCGGCATGCCTTTGGTCATATTAACACGATTTCATTAAAATAGATTTGACTTTATGCATTGTTAATGAAAAAATCGAAATTTTATTAAATAAATAAATTTAATTTAATTTTCGCAAGGATCCTAGTAGCTAGCACCTAAGTGCGACACATGTTTTCGGCTTGATTTTGGTCATATAAACACTATTTCTTTAAAATAGATTTGACTTTATGTATTGTTAATGAAAAAATTGAAATTTCATTTAATAAATAGTTTAAATTTAATTTTCGCAATGATCCTAATAGCCAGCACCTAAGTGCGACACATGTTCACGGCATTCTTTTGGTCAAATAAACACTATTTCATTTAAATAGATTAGACTTAATGCATTGTTAATAAAAAAATTGAAATTTCAATCAATAAATAAATTAAATTTAATTTTCGCAATGATCCTAATTGCCAGCACCTAAGTGCGACACATGTTTACGGCATTCTTTTGGTCATATAAATACTATTTCATTAAAATAGATTTGACTTTATGCATTGGTAATGAAAAAATTGAAATTTCATATAATATATAAATTAAATTTATTTTTCGCAATGATCCTAATGGCTATCACCTAAGTGCGACACATGTTTTCGGCATGCTTTTGGTTATATAAACACTATTTCATTAAAATAGATTTAACTTAATGCATTGTTAATGAAACAATTGAAATTTCATTTAATAAATAAATTAAATTTAATTTTCGCAATGATCCTAATAGCTAGCACCTAAGTGCCACACATGTTTTCGGCATCCTTTTGGTCATTTATAATCAATTTTTTTTAAATAGATTTGACTTTATGCATTGTTAATGAAAAAATTAAAATTTCATTTAATTAATAAATTTAATTTAATTTTCGCAATGATCCTAATGGCCAGCACCTAAGTGCGACACATGTTTTCGGCATGATTTTGATCATATAAACACTACTTAATTGAAATAGATTTGACTTTATGCATTGTTAATGAAAAAAATAAAATTTCATTTAATTAATAAATTAAATTTAATTTTCGCAATGATCCTAATGGCTAGCACCTAAGTGCGACACATGTTTTCGGCATGCTTTTGGTCATATAAACATAATTTTATTAAAAGAGATTTGACTTTATGCATTGTTAATGAAAAATTGAAATTTCATTTAATAAATAAATTAAATTTAATTTTCGCAAAAATCCTAAAAGCTAGCACCTAAGTGCGACACATGTTTTCGGCATGAGTTTGGTCATATCAACACTATTTCATTAAAATAGATTTGACTTTATGAATTGTTATTGAAAAAATTGAAATTTCATTTAATAAATAAATTAAATTTAATTTTCGCAAAGATCCTGACAGCTAGCACCCAGGTGCGACACATGTTTTCGGCATTCTTTTGGTCATTTAAACACTATATTATTAAAATAGATTTAACTTTATGCATTGTTAATGAAAAAATTGAAATTTTATTTAATAAATAAATTAAATTTAATTTTCGCAATGATCCTAATAGCTAGCACCTAAGTGCGACACATGTTTTCGGCTTGATTTTGGTCATATAAACACTATTTCATTAAAATAGATTTGACTTTATGAATTGTTATTGAAAAAATTGAAATTTTATTTAATAAATAAATTAAATTTAAAATTGGGTAAAGTAAAACGCTTGTTTTGTTCAATAATTTTATTTTCAGTTGCCTGATACGTGTTTCGATCGGTTACAAGCGTTTTACTTTACCCAATTTGAAAATATGGTTCCATCAAGAAAGTAGGACAACAAGTATTCAGTAAATTAAATTTAATTTTCGCAATGATCCTAATTGCTAGCACCTAAGTGCACCACAAGTTTACGGCATTCTTTTGGTCATATAAACACTATTTCATTAAAATAGATTTGACTTTATGCATTGGTAATGAAAAAAATGAAATTTCATATAATAAATAAATTAAATTTATTTTTCGCAATGATCCTAATGGCTAGCACCTAAGTGCGACACATGTTTTCGGCATGCTTTTGGTTATATAAACGCTATTTCATTAAAATAGATTTAACTTGATGCATTTTTAATGAAAAAATTGAAATTTCATTTAATAAATAAATTAAATTTAATTTTCGCAGTGATCCTAATAGCTAGCACCTAAGTGCCACACATGTTTTCGGCATCCTTTTGGTCGTTTAAACTCAATTTTTTTTAAATAGATTTGACTTTATGCATTGTTAATGAAAAAATTAAAATTTCATTTAATTAATAAATTAAATTTAATTTTCGCAATGATCCTAATGGCCAGCACCTAAGTGCGACACATGTTTTCGGCATGATTTTGATCATATAAACACTACTTAATTGAAATAGATTTGACTTTATGCATTGTTAATGAAAAAATTAAAATTTCATTTAATTAATAAATTTCGCAATGATCCTAATGGCTAGCACCTAAGTGCGACACATGTTTTCGGCATGCTTTTGGTCATATAAACATAATTTTATTAAAAGAGATTTGACTTTATGCATTGTTAATGAAAAATTGAAATTTCATTTAATAAATAAATTAAATTTAATTTTCGCAAAAATCCTAAAAGCTAGCACCTAAGCGCGACACATGTTTTCGGCATTCTTTTGGTCATATAAACACCATTTCTTTAAAATAGATTTGACTTTATGCATTGTTAATGAAAAAATTGAAATTTCATATAATAAATGAATTAAATTTATTTTTCGCAATGATCCTAAACGCTAGCACCAACGTGGGACACATGTTTTCGGCATTATTTTGGTCATATCAACACTATTTCATTAAAATAGATTTGACTTTATGAATTGTTATTGAAAAAATTTAAATTTCATTTAATAAATAAATTAAATTTAATTTTCGCAAAGATCCTGACAGCTAGCACCCAGGTGCGACACATGTTTTCGGCATTCTTTTGGTCATTTAAACACTATTTTATTAAAATAGATTTAACTTTATGCATTGTTAATGAAACAATTGAAATTTTATTTAATAAATAAATTAAATTTAATTTTCGCAATGATCCTAATAGCTAGCACCTAAGTGCGACACATGTTTTCGGCTTGATTTTGGTCATATAAACACTATTTCCATAAAATAGATTTGACTTTATGAATTGTTATTGAAAAAATTGAAATTTTATTTAATAAATAAATTAAATTTAAAATTGTGTAAAGTAAAACGCTTGTTTTGTTCCATAATTTTATTTTCAGTTGCCTGATACGTGTTTCGATCGGTTACAAGCATTTTACTTTACCCAATTTGAAAATATGGTTCCATCAAGAAAGTAGCACAACAAGTATTCAGTAAATTAAATTTAATTTTCGCAATGATCCTAATTGCTAGCACCTAAGTGCGACACATGTTTACGACATTCTTTTGGTCATATAAACACTATTTCATGAAAATAAATTTGACTTTATGCATTGTTAATGAAGAAATTGAAATTTAATTTAAAAAATAAATTAAATTTAATTTTCGCAATGATGCTAACAGCTAGCACCTCAGTGCGACACATGTTTTCGGCATGCCTGTGGTCATATAAACACGATTACATTAAAATAGATTTGACTTTATGCATTGTTAATGAAAAAATGGAAATTCCACTTAATAAATAAATTAAGTTGTATTTTCGCAATGATCCTAATAGCTAGCACTTTAGTGCGACACATGTTTTCGGCATGCCTTTGGTCATGTAAACACGATTTCATTAAAATAGATTTGACTTTATGCATTGTTAATGAAAAAATTGAAATTTCATTTAATAAATAAATTTAATTTAATTTTCGCAAAGATCCTAATAGCTAGCACCTAAGTGCGACACATGTCTTCGGCTTGATTTTGGTCATATAAACACTATTTTATTAAAATAGATTTGACTTTATGCATTGTTAATGAAAAAATTGAAATTTCATTTAATAAATAGTTTAAATTTAATTTTCGCAATGATCCTAATAGCCAGCAGCTAAGTGCGACACATGTTCACGGCATTCTTTTAGTCAAATAAACACTATTTCATTAAAATAGATTTGACTTTATGCATTGTTAATAAAAAAATTAAAATTTCGTTAAATTAATAAATTAAATTTAATTTTCGCAATGATCCTTATGGCTAGCACCTAATGCGACACATGTTTTCGGCATGCTCTTGGTAATATAAACACTGTTTCATTAAAATAGATTTAACTTTATGCATTGTTAATGAAAAAATTAAAATTTCATTTAATTAATAAATTTAATTTAATTTTCGCAATCATCCTAAAGGCTAGCACCTAAGTGCGACAAATGTTTTCTGTATGCTTTTGGTCATATAAACAATATTTCAGTAAAATGGATTTGACATTATGCATTGTTAATTAAAAAATTGAAATTTCATTTAATAAATAAATTAATTTAATTTTCGCAATGATCCTAACAGCTAGCACCTAAGTGCGACACATGTTTTCGGCATGCTTTTGGTCATATAAACACTATTTCATTAAAATTGATTTGACTTTATGCATTGTTAATGAAAAAAATGAAATTTCATTTAATAAAAAAATAAAATTTAATTTTCGCAAAGATCCTAATAGCTAGCACCTAAGTGCGACACATGTTTTCGGCATTCTTTTGGTTATATAAACACTATATCATTAAAATAGATTTGACTTTATTTATTGTTAATGAAAAAATTGAAATTTAATTTAATAAATAAATTTAATTTAATTTTCGCAATGATCCTAATGGCTAGCACCTAAGTGCGACACATGTTCTTGGCATGCATTTGGTCATATAAACACTATTTCAAGAAAATAGATTTGACTTTATGTATTGTTAATGAAAAAATTGAAATTTCATTTAATAAATAAATTAAATTTAATTTTCACAATGATCCTAATAGCTAGCACCTAAGTGCGACACATGTTTTCGGCATTCTTTTGGTTATATAAACACTATTTCATTAAAATAGATTTGACTTTATTTATTGTTAATGAAAAAATTGAAATTTAATTTAATAAATAAATTTAATTTAATTTTCGCAATGATCCTAATGGCTAGCACCTAAGTGCGACACATGTTTTCGGCATGCTTTTGGTCGTATAAACACGATTTTAATCAAATAAATTCGACTTTATGCATTGTTGATGAAAAAATTGAAATTTCATTTAATAAATAAATTTAATTTAATTTTCGCAATGATCCTAATACCTAGCACCTAAGTGCGCCACATGTTTTCATTATGCTTTTGGTCAAATAAACACTATTTAATAAAAATAGATTTAACTTGATGCATTGTTAATGAAAAAAATGAAATTTCATTTAATAAATAAATTAAATTAAATTTTCGCTATGATCCTAATGGCTCGCACCTAAGTGCGACACATATTTTCGGCATTCTTTTGGTCATATAAACACTATTTCATTAAAATAGATTTGACTTTATGCATTGTTAATGAAAAAATTGAAATTTCATTTAATAAATAAATTTAATTTAATTTTCGCAATGATCCTAATACCTAGCACCTAAGTGCGACACATGATTTCATCATGCTTTTGGTTATATAAACACTATTTCATTAAAATAGATTTGACTTTATGCATTGTTAATGAAAAAATCGAAATTTCATTTAATAAATAAATTAAATTTAATTTTCGCAATGATCCTAATGGCGAGCACCTAAGTGCGACACATGTTTTCGTCATGCTTTTGGTCATATAAATACCATTTCATGAAAATAGATTTGACTTTATGCATTGTTATGGAAAAAATTTTAATTTTATTTAATAAATAAATTAAATTTAATTTTCGCAATGTTCCTAATAGCTTACACCTGAGTGCGACACATGTTTTCGGCAAGCTTTTGGTCATATAAACACTATTTCAAAAAAACAGATTTGACTTTATGCATTGTTAATGAAAAAATTGAAATTTCATTTGATAAATAAATTTAATTTAATTTTCGCAATGATCGTAATGGAGAGCACCTAAGTGCGACACATGTTTTCGGCATGCTTTTGTTCATATAAACACTATTTCATCAAAATAGATTTGTCTTCATGCATTGTTAATGCAAAAATTAAAATTTCATTTAATAAATAAATTAAATTTAATTTTCGCAATGATCCTAAAAACCTGCACCTAAGTGCGACACATGTGTTCGACCTGCTTTTGGTCATGTTAACACTATTTTATTAAAATAGATTTGACTTTATGCATTGTTAATGAAAAAATTGAAATTTCATTTAATAAATAAATTAAATTTAATTTTCGCTATTATCCTAATAGCTAGCACCTAAGTGAGACACATATGTTCGGCATGCTTTAGGTCATATAAACACTATTTCATTAAAATAGATTTGACTTTATGCATTGTTAATGAAAAAATTAAAATTTCATTTAATAAATAAATTAAATTTAATTTTCGCAATGATCCTAATAGCTAGCACCTAAGTGCGACACATGTTTTCAGCATGCTTTAGGTCATATAAACACTATTTCTTTAAAATTGATTTAACTTGATGCATTGTTAATGAAAAAATTGAAATATCATTTAATAAATAAATTAAATTTAATTTTCGCAAAGATCCTAATAACTAGCACCTAAGTGCGACACATGTGTTCGGCATGCTTTAGGTCATATAAACACTATTTCATTAAAATAGATTTGACTTTATGCATTGGTAATGAAAAAATTGAAATTTCATATAATAAATAAAATAAATTTATTTTTCGCAATGATCCTAATGGCTAGCACCTAAGTGCGACACATGTTTTCGGCATGCTTTTGTTCATATAAACACTATTTCTTTAAAATAGATTTGTCTTCATGCATTGTTAATGCAAAAATTGAAATTTCATTTAATAAATAAATTACATTTAATTTTCGCAATGATCCTAAAAACCAGCACCTAAGTGCGACACATGTGTTCGACCTGCTTTTGGTCATGTAAACACTATTTTATTAAAATAGATTTGACTTTATGCATTGTTAATGAAAAAATTGAAATTTCATTTAATAAATAAATTAAATTTAATTTTCGCAATGATCCTAATACCTAGCACCTAAGTGCGACACATGTTTTCATCATGCTTTTGGTCATATAAACACTATTTCATAAAAATAGATTTAACTTGATGCATTGTTAATGAAAAAATTGAAATTTCATTTAACAAATAAATTAAATTTAATTTTCGCAATGATCCTAATTGCTAGCACCTCAGTGCGACACATGTTTACGGCATTCTTTTGGTCATATAAACACTATTTAATTAAAATAGATTTGACTTTATGCATTGTTAATGAAAAAATTGAAATTTCATTTAATAAATAGTTTAAATTTAATTTTCGCAATGATCCTAATAGCCAGCAGCTAAGTGCGACACATGTTCACGGCATTCCTTTAGTCAAATAAACACTATTTCATTAAAATAGATTTGACTTTATGCATTGTTAATAAAAAAATTAAAATTTCGTTAAATTAATAAATTAAATTTAATTTTCGCAATGATCCTTATGGCTAGCACCTAATGCGACACATGTTTTCGGCATGCTCTTGGTAATATAAACACTGTTTCATTAAAATAGATTTAACTTTATGCATTGTTAATGAAAAAATTAAAATTTCATTTAATTAATAAATTTAATTTAATTTTCGCAATCATCCTAAAGGCTAGCACCTAAGTGCGACAAATGTTTTCTGTATGCTTTTGGTCATATAAACAATATTTCAGTAAAATGGATTTGACATTATGCATTGTTAATTAAAAAATTGAAATTTCATTTAATAAATAAATTAATTTAATTTTCGCAATGATCCTAACAGCTAGCACCTAAGTGCGACACATGTTTTCGGCATGCTTTTGGTCATATGAACACTATTTTATTAAAATTGATTTGACTTTATGCATTGTTAATGAAAAAAATGAAATTTCATTTAATAAAAAAATAAAATTTAATTTTCGCAAAGATCCTAATAGCTAGCACCTAAGTGCGACACATGTTTTCGGCATTCTTTTGGTTATATAAACACTATATCATTAAAATAGATTTGACTTTATTTATTGTTAATGAAAAAATTGAAATTTAATTTAATAAATAAATTTAATTTAATTTTCGCAATGATCCTAATGGCTAGCACCTAAGTGCGACACATGTTCTTGGCATGCATTTGGTCATATAAACACTATTTCAAGAAAATAGATTTGACTTTATGTATTGTTAATGAAAAAATTGAAATTTCATTTAATAAATAAATTAAATTTAATTTTCACAATGATCCTAATAGCTAGCACCTAAGTGCGACACATGTTTTCGGCATTCTTTTGGTTATATAAACACTATTTCATTAAAATAGATTTGACTTTATTTATTGTTAATGAAAAAATTGAAATTTAATTTAATAAATAAATTTAATTTAATTTTCGCAATGATCCTAATGGCTAGCACCTAAGTGCGACACATGTTTTCGGCATGCTTTTGGTCGTATAAACACGATTTTAATCAAATAAATTCGACTTTATGCATTGTTGATGAAAAAATTGAAATTTCATTTAATAAATAAATTTAATTTAATTTTCGCAATGATCCTAATACCTAGCACCTAAGTGCGCTACATGTTTTCATTATGCTTTTGGTCAAATAAACACTATTTAATAAAAATAGATTTAACTTGATGCATTGTTAATGAAAAAAATGAAATTTCATTTAATAAATAAATTAAATTAAATTTTCGCTATGATCCTAATGGCTCGCACCTAAGTGCGACACATATTTTCGGCATTCTTTTGGTCATATAAACACTATTTCATTAAAATAGATTTGACTTTATGCATTGTTAATGAAAAAATTGAAATTTCATTTAATAAATAAATTTAATTTAATTTTCGCAATGATCCTAATACCTAGCACCTAAGTGCGACACATGATTTCATCATGCTTTTGGTTATATAAACACTATTTCATTAAAATAGATTTGACTTTATGCATTGTTAATGAAAAAATCGAAATTTCATTTAATAAATAAATTAAATTTAATTTTCGCAATGATCCTAATGGCGAGCACCTAAGTGCGACACATGTTTTCGTCATGCTTTTGGTCATATAAATACCATTTCATGAAAATAGATTTGACTTTATGCATTGTTATGGAAAAAATTTTAATTTTATTTAATAAATAAATTAAATTTAATTTTCGCAATGTTCCTAATAGCTTACACCTGAGTGCGACACATGTTTTCGGCAAGCTTTTGGTCATATAAACACTATTTCAAAAAAACAGATTTGACTTTATGCATTGTTAATGAAAAAATTGAAATTTCATTTGATAAATAAATTTAATTTAATTTTCGCAATGATCCTAATGGAGAGCACCTAAGTGCGACACATGTTTTCGGCATGCTTTTGTTCATATAAACACTATTTCATTAAAATAGATTTGTCTTCATGCATTGTTAATGCAAAAATTAAAATTTCATTTAATAAATAAATTAAATTTAATTTTCGCAATGATCCTAAAAACCTGCACCTAAGTGCGACACATGTGTTCGACCTGCTTTTGGTCATGTTAACACTATTTTATTAAAATAGATTTGACTTTATGCATTGTTAATGAAAAAATTGAAATTTCATTTAATAAATAAATTAAATTTAATTTTCGCTATTATCCTAATAGCTAGCACCTAAGTGAGACACATATGTTCGGCATCCTTTAGGTCATATAAACACTATTTCATTAAAATAGATTTGACTTTATGCATTGTTAATGAAAAAATTAAAATTTCATTTAATAAATAAATTAAATTTAATTTTCGCAATGATCCTAATAGCTAGCACCTAAGTGCGACACATGTTTTCAGCATGCTTTAGGTCATATAAACACTATTTCTTTAAAATTGATTTAACTTGATGCATTGTTAATGAAAAAATTGAAATATCATTTATTAAATAAATTAAATTTAATTTTCGCAAAGATCCTAATAACTAGCACCTAAGTGCGACACATGTGTTCGGCATGCTTTAGGTCATATAAACACTATTTCATTAAAATAGATTTGACTTTATGCATTGGTAATGAAAAAATTGAAATTTCATATAATAAATAAAATAAATTTATTTTTCGCAATGATCCTAATGGCTAGCACCTAAGTGCGACACATGTTTTCGGCATGCTTTTGTTCATATAAACACTATTTCTTTAAAATAGATTTGTCTTCATGCATTGTTAATGCAAAAATTGAAATTTCATTTAATAAATAAATTACATTTAATTTTCGCAATGATCCTAAAAACCAGCACCTAAGTGCGACACATGTGTTCGACCTGCTTTTGGTCATGTAAACACTATTTTATTAAAATAGATTTGACTTTATGCATTGTTAATGAAAAAATTGAAATTTCATTTAATAAATAAATTAAATTTAATTTTCGCAATGATCCTAATACCTAGCACCTAAGTGCGACACATGTTTTCATCATGCTTTTGGTCATATAAACACTATTTCATAAAAATAGATTTAACTTGATGCATTGTTAATGAAAAAATTGAAATTTCATTTAACAAATAAATTAAATTTAATTTTCGCAATGATCCTAATTGCTAGCACCTCAGTGCGACACATGTTTACGGCATTCTTTTGGTCATATAAACACTATTTAATTAAAATAGATTTGACTTTATGCATTGTTAATGAAAAAATTGAAATTTCATTTAATAAATAAATTAAATTTAATTTTCGCAATGATCCTAATACCTAGCACCTAAGTGCGACACATGTTTTCATCATGCTTTTGGTCATATAAACACTATTTCATAAAAATAGATTTAACTTGATGCATTGTTAATGAAAAAATTGAAATTTCATTTAACAAATAAATTAAATTTAATTTTCGCAATGATCCTAATTGCTAGCACCTAAGTGCGACACATGTTTTCGGCATGCTTTTGGTCATATAAACACTATTTTATTAAAATAGATTTAACTTGTTGCATTGTTAATGAAAAAATTGAAATTTCATTTAATAAATAAATTAAATTTAATTTCGCAAAGATCCTCATAGCTAGCACCTAAGTGCGTCACATGTTTTCGGCATACTTTTGGTCATATAAACACTATTTCATTAAAATAGATTTGACTTTATGCATTGTTAATGAAAAAATTGAAATTTCATTTAATAAATAAATTAAATTTAATTTTCGCAATGATCCTAATACCTAGCATCTAAGTGCGACACATGTTTTCATCATGCTTTTGGTCATATAAACACACTTTCATAAAAATATTAAATATTAAAATATTATTATTAAATTTCATTTAATAAATAAATTAAATTTAATTTTCGCAAAGATCCTCATAGCTAGCACCTAAGTGCGACACATGTTTTCGGCATTCTTTTGGTCATATAAACACTATTTCATTAAAATAGATTTGACTTTATGCATTGTTAATGAAAAAATTAAAATTTCATTTAATAAATAAATTAAATTTAATTTTCGCAATGATCCTAATACCTAGCACCTAAGTGCGACTCATGTTTTCATCATGCTTTTGGTCATACAGATACTATTTCATAAAAATAGATTTAACTTGATGCATTGTTAATGAAAAAATTGAAATTTCATTGAATAAATAAATTAAATTTAATTTTCGCAAAGATCCTAATTGCTAGCACCTCAGTGCGACACATGTTTACGGCATTCTTTTGGTCATATAAACACTATTTTATGAAAATAGATTTGACTTTATGCATAGTTAATGAAGAAATTGAAATTTCATTTAATAAATAAATTAAATTTAATTTTCGCAATGATCCTAATAGCCAGCGCCTAAGTGCGACACATGTTTACGGCATTCTTTTGGTCATATAAACACTATTTCATTAAAATAGATTTGACTTTAAGCATTGTTAATGAAAATATTAAAATTTCATTTAATTAATAAATTTAATTTAATTTTCGCAATGATCCTAATGGCTAGCACCTAAGTGCATCACATGTTTTCGGCTTTCTTTTGGTTATATAAACACCATTTCATTGAAATAGATTTGACTTTATGCATTGTTAATGAAAAAATTGAAATTTTATTTAATAAATAAATTTATGGCTGAAAGACTTAGGTCGCTGGCCCATTGTATTCCTCTAAGGAGGGCAATAAACGATTATTATTAAATAAATTTAATTTAATTTTCGCAAAGATCCTAATAGCTAGCACCTAAGTGCGACACATGTTTTCGGCATGATTTTGGTCATATAAACACTATTTTAATAAAAGAGATTTGACTTTATGCATTGTTAATGAAAAAATTGAAATTTCATTTAATAAATAAATTAAATTTAATTTTCGCAATGTTCCTAATAGCTAGCACCTAAGTGCGACACATGTTTTCGGCAAGCTTTTGGTCATATAAACACTATTTTAATTAAAGAGATTTGACTTTATGCATTGTTAATGAAAAAATTGAAATTTCATTTAATAAATAAATTAAATTTAATTTTCGCAAAGATCCTAATGGCTAGCACCTAAGTGCGACACATGTTTTCGGTATTATTTTGGTCATATAAACACTATTTCATGAAAATAGATTTGACTTTATGCATTGTTAATGAAAAAATTGAAATTTCATTTAATAAATAAATTTAATTTAATTTTCGCAATGATCCTAATAGCTAGCACTTTAGTGCGACACATGTTTTCGGCATGCCTTTGGTCATATAAATACGATTTCATTAAAATAGATTTGACTTTATTCATTGTTAATGAAAAAATTGAAATTTCATTTAATAAATAAATTTAATTTAATTTTCGCAAAGATCCTAATAGCTAGCACCTAAGTGCGACACATGTTTTCGGCATGATTTTGGTCATATAAACACTATTTCATTAAAATAGATTTGACTTTATGCATTGGTAATGAAAAAATTGAAATTTCATTTAATAAATAGTTTAAATTTAATTTTCGCAATGATCCTAATAGCCAGCACCTAAGTGCGACACATGTTTACGGCATTCTTTTGGTCATATAAACACTATTTCATTAAAATAGATTTGACTTTATGCATTGTTAATAAAAAAATTAAAATTTCGTTTCATTAATAAATCCAATTTAATTTTCGCAATGATCCTTATGGCTAGCATCTAAGTGCGACACATGTTTTCGGCATGCTTTTGGTAATATAAACACTATTTTATAAAAATAGATTTGACTTTATGCATTGTTAATGAAAAAATTGAAATTTCATTTAATAAATAAATTTAATTTAATTTTCGAAATGATCCTAATAGCTAGCACCTAAGTGCGACACATGTTTTTGGCATGCTTTTAGTCATATAAACCCTATTTTTTAAAATGGATTTGACTTTATGCATTGCTAGTGAAAAAATTGAAATTTCATTTAATAAATAAATTAAATTTAATTTTCGCAATGATCCTAATGGCTAGCACCCAAGTGCGACACATGTTTTCGGCATGCTTTTGGTCATTTGAACACTATTTTAATAAAAGAGATTTGACTTTATGCATTGTTAATGAAAAAATTGAAATTTCATTTAATAAATAAATTAAATTTAATTTTCGCAATGTTCCTAATAGCTAGCACCTAAGTGCGACACATATTTTCGGCATGCTTTTGGTCATTTAAACACTATTTCACTTAAATTCATTTGACTTTATGCTTTGTTAACGAAAAAATTTAAACTTCATTTAATAAATAAATTACATTTAATTTTCGCAATGATCCTAAAGGCTAACACCTAAGCGCGACACATGTTTTCGGCATGCTTTTGGTCATATAAACACTATTTCATTAAAATAGATTTGACTTTATGCATTGTTGATAAAAAAATTGAAATTTTAATTGATAAATAAATTAAATTATATTTTCGCAATGATCCTAATTGCTAGCACCCAAGTGCGACACATGTTAACGGCATTATTTTGGTCATATAAACACTATTTTATTAAAATAGATTTGACTTTATGCATTGGTAATGGAAAAATTGAAATTTCATATAATAAATAAATTAAATTTATTTTTCGCAATGATCCTAATGGCTTGCACCTAAGTGCGACACATGTTTTTAGCATGCTTTTGGTCATATAAACACTATTTCATTAAAATAGATTTAACTTGATGCATTGTTAATGAAAAAATTGAAATTTCATTTAATAAATAAATTTAATTTAATTTTCGCAATGATCCTAATAGCTAGCACCTAAGTGCGACACATGTTTTTGGCATTCTTTTGGTCGTATAAACACTATTTCACTAAAATTGATTTGACTTCATGCATTGTTAACGAGAAAATTTAAACTTCATTTAATAAATAAATTAAATTTTATTTTCGCAATGATCCTAATGGCTAACACCTAAGTGCGATACATGTTTTCCGCATGCTTCTGGTCATATAAACACTATTTCATTAAAATAGATTTAACTTTATGCATTGTTAATGAAAAAATTGAAATTTCATTTAATGAATAAATTAAATTTAATTTTCGCAATGATCCTAATAGCCAGCACCTAAGTGCGACACATGTGTTCGGCATGCTTTTGGTCAATAAAACACTATTTTATTAAAATAGATTCGACTTTATGAATTGGTAATGAAAAAATTGAAATTTCATTTGATAAATAAATTTAATTTAATTTTCGCAAATATCCTAACAGCCAGCGCCTAAGTGCGACCCATGTTTTCGGCATTATTTTGGTCATATAAGCACCATTTCAATAAAATAGATTTGACTTTATGCATTGTTAATAAAAAAAATAAAATTTCGTTTAATTAATAAATTAAATTTAATTTTCGCAATGATCCTAATAGCTAGCACCTAAGTGCAACACATGTTTTCAGCATGCTTTTGGTCATTTAAACACTATTTCACTAAAAGAGATTTGACTTTGTACATTGTTAATGAAAAAATTGAAATTTCATTTAATAAATAAATTAAATTTAATTTTCGCAAAGATCCTAATAGCTAGCACCTAAGTGCGACACATGTTTTCGGCATTCTTTTGGTCATATAAACACTATTTCATGAAAATAGATTTGACTTTATGCATTGTTAATGAAAAAATTGAAATTTCATTTAATAAATAAATTTAATTTAATTTTCGCAATGATCCCAATAGCTAGCACCTAAGTGCGACACATGTTTTCGGCATGATTTTGGTCATATAAACACTATTTCATTAAAATAGATTTGACTTTATGCATTGCTAATGAAAAAATTGAAATTTCATTTAATAAATAGTTTAAATTTAATTTTCGCAATGATCCTAATAGCCAGCATCTAAGTGCGACACATGTTTACGGCATTCTTTTGGTCATATAAACACTATTTCATTAAAATAGATTTGACTTTATGCATTGTTAATAAAAAAATTAAAATTTCGTTTCATTAATAAAATAAATTAAATTTTCGCAATGATCCTTATGGCTATCATCTAAGTGCGACACATGTTTTCGGCATGCTTTTGGTAATATAAACACTATTTTATAAAAATAGATTTGACTTTATGCATTGCTAATGAAAAAATTGAAATTTCATTTAATAAATAAATTTAATTTAATTTTCGCAATGATCCTAATAGCTAGCACTTTAGTGCGACACATGTTTTCGGCATGCCTTTGGTCATATAAACACGATTTAATTAAAATAGATTTGACTTTATTCATTGTTAATGAAAAAATTGAAATTTCATTTAATAAATAAATTTAATTTAATGTTCGCAAAGATCCTAATAGCTAGCACCTAAGTGCGACACATGTTTTCGGCATGATTTTGGTCATATAAACACTATTTTATTAAAATAGATTTGACTTTATGCATTGCTAATGAAAAAATTGAAATTTCATTTAATAAATAGTTTAAATTTAATTTTCGCAATGATCCTAATAGCCAGCATCTAAGTGCGACACATGTTTACGGCATTCTTTTGGTCATATAAACACTATTTCATTAAAATAGATTTGACTTTATGCATTGTTAATAAAAAAATTAAAATTTCGTTTCATTAATAAAATAAATTCAATTTTCGCAATGATCCTTATGGCTATCATCTAAGTGCGACACATGTTTTCGGCATGCTTTTGGTAATATAAACACTATTTTATAAAAATAGATTTGACTTTATGCATTGTTAATGAAAAAATTAAAATTTCATTTAATAAATAAATTAAATTTAATTTTCGAAATGATCCTAATTGCTAGCACCTAAGTGCGACACATGTTTGCGGCATTCTTTTGGTCATATAAACACTATTTCATTAAAATAGATTTGACTTTATGCATTGATAATGAAAAAATTGAAATTTCATTTAATAAATAAATTAAATTTAATTTTCGCAATGTTCCTAATAGCTAGCACCTAAGTGCGACACATGTTTTCGGCATGCTTTTGGTCATATAAACACTATTTCAACAAAATTGATTTGACTTTATGCATTGTTAACGAAAAAATTTAAACTTCATTTAATAAATAAATTAAATTTAATTTTCGTAATGATCCTAAAGGCTAACACCTAAGTGCGACACATGTTTTCGGCATGCTTCTGGTCATATAAACACTATTTCATTAAAATAGATTTGACTTTATGTATTGTTGATAAAAAAATTGAAATTTTAATTAATAAATAAATTAAATTTAATTTTCGCAATGATCCTAATTGCTAGCACCTAAGTGCGACACATGTTTACGGCATTCTTTTGGTCATATAAACACTATTTCATTAAAATAGATTTGACTTTATGCATTGGTAATGAAAAAATTGAAATTTCATTTAATAAATAAATTAAATTTATTTTTCGCAATGATCCTAATGGCTTGCACCTAAGTGCGACACATGTTTTCGGCATGCTTTTGGTCATATAAACACTATTTCATTAAAATAGATTTAACTTGATGCATTGTTAATGAAAAAATTGAAATTTCATTTAATAAATAAATTAAATTTAATTTTCGCAATGATCCTAATAGCTAGCACCTAAGTGCGACACATGTTTTTGGTATTCTTTTGGTCGTATAAACACTATTTCACTAAAATTGATTTGACTTCATGCATTGTTAACGAAAAAATTTAAACTTCATTTAATAAATAAATTAAATTTTATTTTCGCAATGATCCTAATGGCTAACACCTAAGTGCGATACATGTTTTCCTCATGCTTTTGGTCATATAAACACTATTTCATTAAAATAGATTTAACTTTATGCATTGTTAATGAAAAAATTGAAATTTCATTTAATCAATAAATTAAATTTAATTTTCGCAATGATCCTAATAGCCAGCACCCAAGTGCGACACATATGTTCGACATGCTTTAGGTCTTTTAAACACTATTTCATTAAAATAGATTTTACTTTATGCATTGGTAATGAGAAAATTGAAATTTCATATAATAAATAAATTAAATTTATTTTTCGCAATGATCGTAATGGCTAGCACCTAAGTGCGACACATGTTTTCGGCATGCTTTTGTTCATATAAACACTATTTCATTAAAATAGATTTGACTTCATGCATTGTTAATGAAAAAATTGAAATTTCATTTAATAAAAAAAAGACCTTTATTGGCATATTAACTTATTAACTAACACTAACTAACTATTCCTAATCTCTATACAAAACAAGTAACTATTCTAATTACCCAACAACTAAATCATAAATTTAACAACTCTCTCCTACATTCTTTCTCCCTCACCATTTCCTGCAATATCTTTACCCCGGCACCATCCTCTCTCATCCATTCCGCTACCCTCTTGTTCCTTTTCCCCCCCATCCATCCTTCATTCACTCCCTCACACTCCTCCGCCAGATGCCTCCACGTATCCCTCCCATTTTCACACATTACACACCTCATATACTCTTCACCCATCCACTTCTTCCTCCCTCTCTCTTCTGATCCACACCTAGCCCTAGCTAATGTCACCCTCTCTTCTCTGTTCCACCCGTCCTCATCCAAATACTTCGGTCTCCTTCCATGTACCTGCCAACTCCCATACATGTCATTATATTCACTTTTTTCTATACTTCCCTGTCTCTCCTGTACATCCACTTCCTTCGCCCTCTCGCTCACCCACTTTGCCACATTTACTCCCCTCTCGTTAACTCCCTCACTTTCACCTCAGACAGTCCTACACTCTCATACATTTTCATTCGTTCCTTCCTCCATTTACCCCCCCTTTCGTTCACGCATGTCTTCCATACCGCCTTTACCAACCTCTCTTCCCCTAACTCCCATAACCTCATCTCATACCTAACCATTCTCTCCATGGCCTCACATCCTAAGCTTCCTCTGTCAGTCTCCTGAAGCAGTATGTACCCGGGAGTCGACCTTTCCACTCCCAGCATACGCTTCAGAAACCAACACTGCTCCCTTTCCACGCACTCATACCCTTTCACGCCCCGCACTTCTACTCCATACATTACTATCGACTTCACACATGCATCCCACACTTTACACGCCAATCTGACGCTGTTCTTCATCCATTCTCCCTATTTTTCCCACACGATACCCCACGCTTTCCTGGCCTTTCCTTGCACCCACCTTACATGCTCCTCATATCCCCCTGTCCCTTTAAACATAAACCCCAAATACTTAAAAATTTTCACTCTCTCGATCACTTCTCCCTTCCATTCTAACACTTTCACGCTCCCCTCTCTTCCCTTATTCCTAAATCTCCACCATTTCATCTTCCCCACATTCACACACAATCCCCTCTTGTCCATATACCTCTCCGTTCTCCTCAACATGTCTTTCATCCCTTCCCAATCTCTCGCCATCAACACCATGTCATCAGCATATGCCAGCATCCACACCTTATCCTTCCCGATTACTACTCCTCCCGCCTGCCCTTTCCTCAACACATCCTCCAGTTTGCTTAGGTATAAGTTAAATAACATCGGGCTTAACGGGCATCCCTGTCTCAATCCTACCCACGTCCTAAAACTCTCCGACACCTCCACTCCCACTCTTGCTACCACCCAAGTTTCCTTATATACTCCTCTTACCCACTCAATCATACTATCATTCACTCCTTTTCTCCTCATACATTCTAGCAACTTCTCCCTTGGCACTGAGTCGTACGCCGCCTTTAGAGCCACAAACACCGCATATATGCTTCTCTTCTCTTCAGTCACTCTCTCCGCCATTCTTGCCAGGGTAAAGATCTGCTCCCTTGTTCCCCTCCCCCTTCTAAACCCCCCCTGAGTCTCTGGTATTAAATCCTTCTCTTCCACCTCTTCTTCCAGCCGATTCTTTACCACCAGCATAGCGATTTTGTAGCCTGTGGGCATCACTGTAATCCCCCTGTAGTTCCCGGCCTCCTTCTCATCCCCTCCTTTATGTACCGGGCACATCGTACCCCATCTCCAGGCTTCCGGTATGTTCCTTCTTCCCCTCCACATTTCGTTCAACAGCTCCCTGAATTTCTTCTTCCCCCCTTCTCCTATCTCCTTCCACATCTCTGCCTTCAGCCCATCCAACCCTGCAGCCCTTTCTTCTTTAACTTCCTCGAAAGCTCTTTCCACTTCCTCCTTGGAGAACTCCTCCGTCATCTCCATACACCTTCCTTGTCCCACTTCCTCTGGGTACCCACTTGTTTCTCTACATTTCCTTGTCCACTCCTCCAGTGTTATCCCTACCCGTCTCCTTCTTTCGCCTCTCTTCAGTACTTTCCATATTTCCGACTCGTTTCTACACTTCTTCAACTCTTCACTTGTTCTTTCCACCTCCTGCCGCTTCTTCCTCTCGCATATCCCCTCATATTTCCTTTTTGCTGCCTTTACCTTCCTCTCCTCCCCTCCGCCTCTTATACATTCCCCCATTGCCTTCCTTACTTCACTTTTTGCCTGCCTGCATTCTTCATCAAACCACCTACTCCCTTCTCCCGCCCTTCCTTTAGCTTTCCTTCCGCACCCCACAATTAGTTCCTCCATCTCCTCCATTGATTCGACGTCTTCCCACTGGATCCTCCTCATCTTCATCCTCATTTCTTCTATTGCCTTTGCCCCACATTCTAACTTTCCCATTTCTTGCTTCTCTTCAGTCACCTTCTCCTTCTCCATCCATACCTCTACTTTTAGTGGTAGATGATCGGAGCCCATCACTTCCTCCACCTCCATACTTTTTATTTTCCTTTTCGTCATCCCCTTTATCGCCACATAGTCGATCACCGACGATCCCCGCGGCCCACTATAAGTTTTCCTCCCTTCCCAGTCCCCGTCTGTGCATCCATTTAGAATTTCCCATCCCTCCTCCATCACCCACTCCTTCATTCTCTTACCCTCCCCGTTTATACAGTTGTCCCTGGACTTTCTTTCTACCACAGATCCCTCTTCATTAATCCCTCCCCCCATTTCTCCCATTCTTGCATTAAAGTCTCCTCCTAGCACCCATTTTCCTCCTCCTTTCGTTCTCTCCTCTATCTCCTTTCTTATTATATTCCAATTTTTATTTACATATACCACCCCTACGTTTATCCTCTGTTTCCGTTGTCCATACTTTATCCATGCCACGTCTTCTCCTTCTCCGAAGTGTCCCGTCACGTCCGTCCCCATTTCCTTCTTCCATCCTACAATCATTCCACCCCTCGCCCTTCCTTTCGTTGCACACCTTATCGCATCCTTCCTCTCCCATATAAAGCTTCCCGGTAGCCATCTTTTCACTTCTCCCCACTCTTCCTTATCCATCCATGTCTCTACTAGTCCCACTATGTCCTTCCCTACTAACCACTTCTCCCAGTCTCTCTTCCACTTGCCCTCCTTTATCTTCTCCTTAACTCCCGCTATGTTTCAAAACCCGATAGTTACTGACCCCTTCTTTCCTTCTCCCCCCCCTTTATCTCCTCGCCGCTTGCCTTTCCCGCTGTGCCTCTCTCCCAGTCTACTCTCTGCCCCTCTGTCCTTTTTTTTACAGCTCCTTCTCCCTTCTTCTCTCTCCTCTCCTCCTATCTCCTCCTCATTTCTTACTTTTTTGGCTCCTCTTGTCTATGTAGTGTCTCCTTTTCCTTATTCCATCTCCACAGCTCCCCATTCACGAACATTCTCTGGTAACCAACCCTTACCATCTTCCCCCCTTCTCTCTCCCTACTTGCTTTCTCTCTTATGATCTTCAGGATGCTCCTTTCCTCCTTTGTCATATCATCCTCGATGAACACTCTTTCCCGTATATTCCTTAATTTATTTTTATTTTTCATGACTTTTATTTTATATTCCATCCCCAGCTTGACTACCACCACCTTCCCAATTCTATCTACCACAAAGCTTTCTTGTACCTGCACCTCTACTTCCGGCGCCTCCTTCAGAAAGGTCATCACCTCCCCTTTTACCTGCATATCTTTTCCTCGTATAACAACATTACTCCTCCTCTCCTGCCTCTCCCTCTTCTCAGCCTGATCTTCCAGCTCCATTATCCTTTGTTTAAGTCTCTCTCTCTCTGTATTCCTCTTTCATCTCCTTTATCTCTTCACTCCACATCTCCCTCGCTTCCCTGATTTCCTCTTTCCAGATCTCCCTTTTTTTCCTTAATGCTTCAGTAATCATTTCCACTAGTCCCCTGCAATTTCCATTGCACCCTTTACTCATCACATCCCCCACCCTTTTTTTCATCCTTTCCTGTTCCTGCTCTCCCTCCCTCCCAAACGACGTGTCCGCCATCTTCCTCTTCTCTACCCCCTCCTGCGCTGTCCCTTGTTGCGGCGACCTCCTTACTCCCGTTCCGCCACCAAAGAAAACTGCCTTCCTTCTATTCTCCTCCTCCTTCTTGTCCCACTCCTCCACTTCCCTTCTCTCCTTCTGTTTATTCTTCCCGCCCATTCTTCCCACCACTTCGGCAGCTCCTACTCAGTGCACGAGCACCTTATGCTTGCTAGTGCGGTAAGTCCACTACTTATTTAATAAATAAATTAAATTTAATGTTCGCAATGATCCTAATGGCTAGCACCTAAGTGCTACACACGTTTTCGGCATGCTCTTGGTTATATAAACACAATTTCATTAAAATAGATTTGACTCTATTAATTGTTAATGAAAAGATTAAAATTTTATTTAATAAATAAATTAAATTTAATTTTCGCAATGAACCTTATAGCTTGCACCCAAGTGCGACACATGTTTTCGGGATGCTTTTGGTCGTATAAATACGATTTTAATCAAATAAATTCGACTTTGTCTGTTGTTGATAAAAATATTAAAATTTCATGTAATAAATAAATTTAATTTAATTTTCGCTCAATGGCTAGCACCTAAGTGTGACACATGTTTTTGGCATGCTTTTGGTCATATAAACACGATTTAATTAAAATAGATTTGACTTTATGCATTGTTAATGAAAAA
Source organism: Ocypus olens (assembly GCA_910593695.2). Taxonomy (NCBI): domain Eukaryota; kingdom Metazoa; phylum Arthropoda; class Insecta; order Coleoptera; family Staphylinidae; genus Ocypus; species Ocypus olens. The sequence goes on from OU343060.1 coordinate 38,928,399, forward strand.
ATTGAAATTTCATTTAATAAATGAATTCAATTTAATTTTTGCAATGATCCCAATAGCTAGCACCTAAGTGCGACACATGTGTTCGACATGCTTTTGGTCATATACACACTATTTAATTAAAATAGATTTGACTTTATGCATTGTTAATGAAAAAATTGAAATTTCATTTAATAAATAAATTAAATTTAATTATCGCAATGATCATAATACCTAGCACCTAAGTGCGAAACAAGTTTTCATCATGCTTTTGGTCATATAAAAACTATTTCATAAAAATAGATTTAACTTGATGCATTGTTAATGAAAAAATTGAAATTTCATTTAATAAATACATTAAATTTAATTTTCGCAATGATCCTAATAGCTAGCACCTAAGTGCGACACATGTTTTCGGCATTCTTTTGGTCATATAAACACTATTTCATTAAAATAGATTTGACTTTATGCATTGTTAATTAAAAAATTGAAATTTCATTTAATAAATAAATTAAATTTAATTTTCGCAATGATCCTAATACCTAGCACCTAAGTGCGACACATGTTTTCATCATGCTTTTGTTCATATAAACACTATTTAATAAAAATAGATTTAACTTAATGCATTGTTAATAAAAAAATTGAAATTTCATTTAATAAATAAATTAAATTTAATTTTCGCAATGATCCTAATGGCTAGCACCTAAGTGCCACACATGTTTTCGGCATGCTTTTGGTCACATAAACACTATTTTATTAAAATAGATTCGACGTTATGCATTGTTAATAAAAAAATTGAAATTTGATTTAATAAATAAATTAAATTTAATTTTCGCAAAAATCCTAAAAGCTAGCACCTAAGTGCGACACATGTTTTCGGCATTCTTATGGTCATATAAACACTATTTCATGAAAATAGATTTGACTTTATGCATTGTTATTGAAAAAATTGAAATTAAATTGAATAAATAAATTAAATTAAATTTTCGCAAAGATCCTAATAGCTAGCACCCAAGTGCGACACATGTTTTCGGCATGCTTTTGGTCATATAAACACTATTTAATTAAAATAGATTTGACTTTATGAATTGTTATTGAAAAAATTGAAATTTCATTTAAGAATAAATTAAATTTAATTTTCGCAAAGATCCTGACAGCTAGCACCCAGGTGCGACACATGTTTTCGGAATTCTTTTGGTCATTTAAACACTATTTTATTAAAATAGATTTAACTTTATGCATTGTTAATGAAAAAATTGAAACTTTATTTAATAAATAAATTTAATTTAATTTTCGCAATGATCCTAATAGCTAGCACCTAAGTGCAACACATGTTTGCGGCATTCTTATGGTCATATAAACACTATTTCATGAAAATAGATTTGACTTTATGCATTGTTAATGAAGAAATTGAAATTTCATTTAAAAAATAAATTAAATTTAATTTTCGCAATGATCCTAATAGCTAGCACCTAAGTGCGACACATGTTTTCGGCATGCCTTTGGTCATATAAACACGATTACATTAAAATAGATTTGACTTTATGCATTGTTAATGAAAAAATTGAAATTTCATTTATAAAATAAATTAAATTTAATTTTCGCAAAGATCCTAATAGCTAGCGCCTAAGTGCGACCCATGTTTTCGGCATTATTTTGGTCATATAAACACTATTTCATTAAAATAAATTTATCTTTATGCATTGTTAATGAAAAAATTGAAATTTCATTTAATAAATTAATTTAATTTAATTTTCGCAATGATCCTAAAAGCCAGCACCTAAGTGCGACATATGTTTACGGCATTCTTTTGGTCATATAAACACTATTTCACTAAAATAGATTTGACTTTATGCATTGTTAATGAAAAAAATAAAATTTCATTTAATTAATAAATTAAATTTAATTTTCGCAATGATCCTAATAGCTAGCACCTATATGCATCACATGTTTTTGGCATTCTTTAGGTCATATAAACACCATTTCATTAAAATAGATCTGACTTTATGCATTGTTAATGAAAAAATTGAAATTTCATTTAATAAATATATTGAATTTAATTCTCGCAATGATCCTAATGGCTAGCACTTTAGTGCGACACATGTTTTCGGCATGCCTTTGGTCATATAAACCAGATTTCATTAAAATAGATTTGACTTTATGCATTGTTAATGAAAAAATTTAAATTTCATTTAATAAATAAATTAAATTTAATTTTCGCAAAGATCCTAATAGCTAGCACCTAAGTGCGACGCATGTTTTCGGCATTCTTTTGGTCATATAGACACTATGTTATTAAAATTGATTTGACTTTATGCATTGTTAATGAAAAAATTGAAATTTCATTTAATAAATAAATTAAATTTAATTTTCGCAATGATCCTAATGGCTAGCACCTAAGTGCGACGCATGTTTACGGCATTCTTTTGGTCATATAAACACTTTTTCATTAAAATAGATTTGACTTATGCATTGTTAATGAAAAAATTAAAATTTCATTTAATTATTAAATTAAATTTAATTTTCGCAATGATCCTAATAGCTAGCATCTAAGTGCGACACATGTTTTCGGCATGCTTTTGGACATATAAACACCATTTCATTAAAATAGATTTGACTTTATGTATTGTTGATGTAAAAATTGAAATTTCATTTTATAAATAATTTAAATTTAATTTTCGCTATGATCCTAATAGCTAGCACCTAGGTGCGATACACGTTTACGGCAATCTTTTGGTCAGATAAACACTATTTCATAAAAATAGATTTGACTTTATTAATTGTTAATGAAAAAATTGAAATTTCATTTAATAACTAAATTAAATTTAATTTTCGAAATGATCCTAATAGCTAGCACCTAAGTGCGACACATGTTTTCGGCATGCTTTTGGTCATATAAACCCAATTTTTTAAAATAGATTTCACTTTATGCATTGTTAATGAAAAAATTGAAATTTCATTTAATAAATAAATTAAATTTAATTTTCGCAATGATCCTAATGGCTAGCACCCAAGTGCGACACATGTTTTCGGCATGCTTGTGGTCATTTAAATACTATTTTAGTAAAAGAGATTTGACTTTATGCATTGGTAATGAAAAAATTGAAATTTCATTTAATAAATAAATTAAATTTAATTTTCGCAATGAACCTAATGGCTAGCACCTAAGTGCGACACATATTTTCGGCATGCTTTTGGTCATATAAACACTACTTTATTAAAATAGATTTGACTTTATGCATTGTTAATGAAAAAATTAAAATTTCATTTAATTAATAAATTTAATTTAATTTTCGCAATTATCCTAATGGCTAGCACCTAAGTGCGATACATGTTTTCGGCATGCTTTTGGTCATATAAACATAATTTTATTAAAAGAGATTTGACCCTAATGGCTAGCATCTAAGTGCGACACATGTTTTCGGCATTCTTTTGGTCATATAAACACTATTTTATTAAAATAGATTTGACTTTATGCATTGTTCATGAAAAAATTGAAATTTCATTTAATAAATAAATTAAGTTTAATTTTCGCAATGATCCTAACAGCTAGCACTTTAGTGCGACACATGTTTTCGGCATGCCTTTGGTCATATTAATACGATATCATTAAAATAGATTTGACTTTATGCATTGTTAATGAAAAAATTTAAATTTCATTTAATAAATAAATTTAATTTAATTTTCGCAAAGATCCTAATGGCTAGCACCTAAGTGCGTTGCATGTTTACTGCATTCTTTTGGTCATATAAACACTTTTTCATTAAAATAGATTTGACTTATGCATTGTTAATGAAAAAATTAAAATTTCATTTAATTATTAAATTAAATTTAATTTTCGCAATGATCCTAATAGCTAGCATCTAAGTGCGACACATGTTTTCGGTATGCTTTTGGACATATAAACACCATTTCATTAAAATAGATTTGACTTTATGTATTGTTGATGTAAAAATTGAAATTTCATTTAATAAATATTTTAAATTTAATTTTCGCAATTATCCTAATAGCTAGCACCTAAGTGCGATACATGTTTACGGCAATCTTTTGGTCATATAAACACTATTTTAATAAAAGAGATTTGACTTTATGCACTGTTAATGAAAAAATTGAAATTTAATTTAATAAATAAATTAAATTTAATTTTCGCAATGTTCCTAATAGCTAGCACCTAACTGCGACACATGTTTTCGGCATGCTTTTGGTCATATAAACACTATTTCACTAAAATTGTTTTGACTTTATGCATTGTTAACGAACAAATTTAAACTTCATTTAATAAATAAATTAAATCTAATTTTCGCAATGATCCTAAAGGCTAACACCTATTGTGCGACACATGTTTTCCGCATGCTTCTGGTCATATAAACACTATTTTATTAAAATAGATTTGACTTAATGCATTGTTAATAAAAAAATTGAAATTTCATTTAATAATTAAATTTAATTTTCGCAATGATCCTCATTGCTAGCACCTAAGTGCGACAAATGTTTGCGGCATTCTTTTGGTCATATAAACACTATTTCATTAAAATTGATTTGACTTTATGCATCGTTAATGAAAAAATTGAAATTTCATTTAATAAATAAATTAAATTTAATTTTCGCAATGATCCTAATGGCTAGCACCTAAGTGCGACGCATGTTTACGGCATTCTTTTGGTCATATAAACACTTTTTCATTAAAATAGATTTGACTTATGCTTTGTTAATAAAAAAATTAAAATTTTATTTAATTATTAAATTAAATTTAATTTTCGCAATGATCCTAATAGCTAGCATCTATAGTGCGACACATGTTTTCGGCATGCTTTTGGACATATAAACACCATTTCATTAAAATAGGTTTAACTTGATGCATTGTTAATGAAAAAATTGAAATTTCATTTAATAAATAAATTAAATTTAATTTTCGCAATGATCCTAATAGCTAGCAATTAAGTGCGACACATGTTTTCGGCATTCTTTTGGTCATTTAAACACTATTTCATTGAAATAGATTTGACTTTATGCATTGTTAATGAAAAAATTGAAATTTCATTTAATGAATAAATTAAATTTAATTTTCGCAATGATCCTAATGGCTAGCACCTAAGTGCGACACATGTTTTTGGCATTGTTTTGGTCATATAAACACTATTTTATTAAAATAGATTTGACTTTATGCATTGTTAATGAAAAAATTGAAATTTCATTTAATAAATAAATTAAATTTAATTTTCGCAATGATCCTAATAGCTAGCACCTAAGTGCGACACATGTTTTCGGCATTCTTTTGGTCATTTAAACACTATTTCATTAAAATAGATTTGACTTTATGCATTGTTAATGAAAAAATTGAAATTTCATTTAATAAATAAATTAAATTTAATTTTCGCAATGATCCTAATGGCTAGCACCTAAGTGCGACACATGTTTTTGGCATTCTCTTGGTCATATAAACCCTATTTCATTAAAATAGATTAGTCTTTATGCATTGTTAATGAAAAAATTGAAATTTCATTTAATAAATAAATTTAATTTAATTTTCGCAATGATCCTAATGGCTAGCACCTAAGTGCGACACATGTTTTCGGCATGCTTTTGGTCATATAAACACTATTTCATGAAAATAGATTTGACTTTATTCATTGTTAATGAAAAAATTGAAATTTCATTTAATAAATAAATAAAATTTAATCTTCGCAAAGATCCTAATAGCAGCACCTAAGTGCGACACATGTTTTCGGCATGCTTTTGGTCATTTAAACCCAATTTTTTAAAAATAGATTTGACTTTATGCATTGTTAATGAAAAAATTAAAATTTCATTTAATTAATAAATTAAATTTAATTTTCGCAATGATCCTAATAGCTAGCACCTAAGTGCGACACGTGTTTTCGGCATGCTTTTGGTCATATAAACACGATTACATTAAAATGGATTTGACTTTATGCATTGTTAATGAAAAAATTGAAATTTCATTTAATAATTGAATTTAATTTAATTTTCGCAATGATCCTAATAGCTAGCACCTAAGTGCGACACATGTTTTCGGCATGCTTTTGGTCATATAAACACTATTTTATTAAAATGGATTTGACTTTATGCATTGTTAATGACAAATTGAATATTCATTTAATAAATAAATTAAATTTAATTTTCGCAAAAATCCTAAAAGCTAGCACCTAAGTGCGGCACATGTTTTCGGCATTCTTTTGGTCATATAAACACCATTTCATTAAAATAGATTTGACTTTATGCATTGTTATTGAAAAAAATTGAAATTAAATTGAATAAATAAATTAAATTTAATTTTCGCAAAGATCCTAATAGCTAGCACCTAAGTGCGCCACATGTTTTTGGCATTATTTTGGTTATATAAACACGATTTTATTAAAATAGACTTGACTTTATGCATTGTTATTGAAAAAAATGAAATTAAATTGAATAAATAAATTTAATTTAATTTTCGCAAAGATCCTAATAGCTAGCACCCAAGTGCGACACATGTTTTCGGCATGCTTTTGGTCATATAAACACTATTTCATTAAAATAGATTTGACTTTATGAATTGTTATTGAAAAAATTGAAATTTCATTTGATAAATAAATTAAGTTTAATTTTCGCAAAGATCCTGACAGCTAGCACCCAGGTGCGACACATGTTTTCGAAATTCTTTTGGTCATTTAAACACTATTTTATTAAAATAGATTTAACTTTATGCATTGTTAATGAAAAAATTGAAATTTTATTTAATAAATAAATTTAATTTAATTTTCGCAATGATCCTAATAGCTAGCACCTAAGTGCAACACATGTTTGCGGCATTCTTATGGTCATATAAACACTATTTAATGAAAATAGATTTGACTTTATGCATTGTTAATGAAGAAATTGAAATTTCATTTAAAAAATAAATTAAATTTAATTTTCGCAATGATCCTAATAGCTAGCGCCTAAGTGCGACACATGTTTTCGGCATGCCTTTGGTCATATAAACACGATTACATTGAAATAGATTTGACTTTATGCATTGTTAATGAAAAAATTGAAATTTCATTTAATAAATAAATTTAATTTAATTTTCGCAAAAATCCTAATAGCTAGCGCCTAAGTGCGACCCATGTTTTCGGCATTATTTTTGTCATGTTAACACTATTTCATTAAAATAAATTTGTCTTTATGCATTGTTAATGAAAAAATTGAAATTTCATTTAATAAATAAATTAAATTTAATTCTCGAAATGATCCTAATGGCTAGCACTTTATTGCGACACATGTTTTCGGCATGCCTTTGGTCATATAAACACGATTTCATTAAAATAGATTTGACTTTATGCATTGTTAAAAAAAAATAATATTTCGTTTAATTAATAAATTAAATTTAATTTTCGCAATGATCCTTATGGCTAGCACCTAATGCGACACATGTTTTCGGCATGCTCTTGGTAATATAAACACTACTTCATTAAGATAGATTTAACTTTATGCATTGTTAATGAAAAAATTAAAATTTCATTTGATTAATAAATTAAATTTAATTTTCGCAATGATCCTAATAGCTAGCATCTAAGTGCGAAACATGTTTTCGGCATGATTTTGGTCATATTAACACTATTTCATTAAAATAGATTTGACTTTATGAATTGTTAATGAAAAAATTGAATTTTCATTTAATAAATAAATTAATTTTAATTTTCGCAATGATCCTAATAGCTAGCACCTAAGTGCGACACATGTTTACGGCATGCTTGAGGTCATATAAACACTGTTTTATTAAAATAGATTTGACTTTATGCATTGTTATTGAAAAAATTAAAATTTCATTTAATTAATAAATTTAATTTAATTTTCGCAATGATCCTAATAGCTAGCACCTTAGTGCGACAAATGTTTTCGGCATGATTTTGGTCATATAAACACTATTTCATTAAAATAGATTTGACTTTATGAATTGTTAATGAAAAAATTGAATTTACATTTAATAAATAAATTAATTTTAATTTTCGCAATGATGCCAATAGCTAGCACCTAAGTGCGACACATGTTCACGGCATTCTTTTGGTCAAATAAACACTATTTCATTAAAATAGATTTGACTTTATGCATTGTTAATAAAAAAAATTAAAATTTCGTTTAATTAATAAATTAAATTTAATTTTCGCAATGATCCTAATACCTAGCACCTAAGTGCGACACATGTTTTCATCATGCTTTTGTTCATATAAACACTATTTAATAAAAATAGATTTAACTTAATGCATTGTTAATGAAAAAATTGAAATTTCATTTAATAAATAAATTAAATTTAATTTTCGCAATGATCCTAACGGCTAGCACCTAAGTGCGACACATGTTTTCGGCATTCTTTTGGTCATATAAACACTATTTTATTTAAATAGATTTGACTTTATGCATTGTTAATGAAAAAATTCAAATTTCATTTAATGAATAAATTAAATTTAATTTTCGCAATGATCCTAATGGCTAGCACCTATGTGCGACACATGTTTTCGGCATGCTTTTATTCATATAAATACTATTTTATTAGAAGATATTTCACTTTATGCATTGTTAATGAAAAAATTGAAATATCATTTAATAAATAAATTAAATTTAATTTTCGCAATGATCCTAATGGCCAGCACCTAAGTGCGACACAAGTGTTCGGCATGCTTTTGGTCATATAAACACTATTTTATTAAAACTAGATTCGACTTTATGAATTGGTAATGAAAAAATTGAAATTTCATTAAATAAATAAATTTAATTTAATTTTCGCAATGATCCTAATAGCCAGCACCTAAGTGCGACACATGTGTTCGACATGCTTTGGGTCATATAAACACTATTTCATTAAAATAGATTTGACTTTTTGCATTGGTAATGAAAAAATTGAAATTTCATGTAATAAATAAATTAAATTTATTTTTCGCAATGATCCTAAAGGCTAGCACCTAAGTGCGACACATGTTTTCGGCATGCTTTTGTTTAGATAAACACTATTTCATTCAAATAGATTTGACTTCATGCGTTGTTAATGAAAAAATTGAAATTTCATTTAATAAATAAATTAAATTTAATTTTCGTAATGATCCTAAAAACCAGCACCCAAGTGCGACACATGTGTTCGACATGCTTTTGGTCATATCAACACTATTTCATTAAAATATATTTGACTTTATGCATTGTTAATGAAACAATTGAAATTTCATTTAATAAATTAATTTAATTTAATTTTCGCAATGATCCTAATATCCAGCACCCAAGTGCGACACATGTTTTCGGTATGCTTTTGGTCTAATAAACACTATTTCATTAAAATGAATTTGACTTTCCGCATTGTTAATGAAAAAATTGAAATTGCATTCAATAAATAAAATAAATTTAATTTTCGCAATGATTCTAATAACCAGCACCGAAGTGCGACGTATATGTTCGGCATGCTTTTGGTCATATAAATACTATTTCTTAAAAATAGATTTGACTTTATGCATTGTTAATGAAAAAATTTATATTTCATTTAATAAATAAATTTAATTTAATTTTCGCAATGATCCCAATAGCAGCACCTAAGTGCGACATATGTTTTCGGTATGCTTTTGGTCATATAAACTCTATTTAATTAAGATAAATATGACTTTGTGCATTGTTAATGAAAAAATTTAAATTTCATTTAATTAATAAATTAACTTTAATTTTCGCAATGATCCTAATGGCTAGCACCTAAGTGCGACACATTAGTTCGGCATGCTTTTGGTCATATAAACACTATTTCATTAAAATAGATTTAACTTTATGCATTGTTAATGAAAAAATTGAAATTTCATTTAATAAATAAATTAAATTTAATTTTCGCAAGGATCCTAATAGCCAGCGCCTAAGTGCGACCCATGGTTTCGCCATTATTTTGGTCATATAAACACTATTTTATTAAAATAGATTTGTCTTTATGCATTGTTAATGAAAAAATTGAAATTTCATTTAATAGATTAATTTAATTTAATTTTCGCAATGATCCTAATGGCTAGCACCTAAGTGCGACACATGTTTTCGGCATGCTTTTGGTCATATAAACACTATTTCATGAAAATAGATTTAACTTTATTCATTGTTAATGAAAAAATTGAAATTTCTTTTAATAAATAAATAAAATTTAATGTTCGCAATGATCCTAATAGCAGCACCTAAGTGCGACACATGTTTTCGGCATGCTTTTGGTCATATTAACACTATTTTATTAAAATGGATTTGACTTTATGCATTGTTAATGAAAAATTGAAATTTCATTTAATAAATAAATTTAATTTAATTTTCGCAAAAATCCTAAAAGCTAGCACCTAAGTGCGACACATGTTTTCGGCATGCTTTTGGTCATATAAACACTATTTTATTAAAATGGATTTGACTTTATGCATTGTTAATGAAAAATTGAAATTTCATTTAATAAATAAATTTAATTTAATTTTCGCAAAAATCCTAAAAGCTAGCACCTAAGTGCGACACATGTTTTCGGCATGCCTTTGGTCATATAAACACGATTACATTAAAATAGATTTGACTTTATGCATTGTTAATGAAAAAATTGAAATTTCATTTAATAAATAAATAAAATTTCATTTTCGCAAAGATCCTAATAGCTTGCGCCTAAGTGCGACCAATGTTTTCGGCATTATTTTGGTCATGTAAACACTATTTCATTAAAATAAATTTGTCTTTATGCATTGTTAATGAAAAAATTGAAATTTCATTTAATAAATTAATTTAATTTAATTTTCGCAATGATCCTAATAGCCAGCACCTAAGTGCGACATATGTTTACGGCATTCTTTTGGTCATATAAACACTATTTCACTAAAATAGATTTGACTTTATGCATTGTTAATGAAAAAATTAAAATTTCATTTAATTAATAAATTAAATTTAATTTTCGCAATGATCCTAATAGCTAGCACCTAAGTGCATCACATGTTTTCGGCATTCTTTTGGTCATATAAACACCATTTCATTAAAATAGATTTGACTTTATGCATTGTTTATGAAAAAATTAAAATTTCATTTAATAAATAAATTAAATTTAATTCTCGCAATGGTCCTAATGGCTAGCACTTTAGTGCGACACATGTTTTCGGCATGCCTTTGGTCATATAAACACGATTTTATTAAAATAGATTTGACTTTATGCATTGTTAATGAAAAAATTTAAATTTTATTTAATAAATAAATTAAATTTAATTTTCGCAAAGATCCTAATAGCTAGCACCTAAGTGCGACGCATGTTTTCGGCATTCTTCTGGTCATATAAACACTATGTTATTAAAATTGATTTGACTTTATGCATTGTTAATGAAAAAATTGAAATTTCATTTAATAAATAAATTAAATTTAATTTTCGCAATGATCCTAATGGCTAGCACCTAAGTGCGACGCATGTTTACGGCATTCTTTTGGTCATTTAAACACTTTTTCATTAAAATAGATTTGACTTATGCATTGTTAATGAAAAAATTTAAATTTCATTTAATTATTAAATTAAATTTAATTTTCGCAATGTTCCTAATAGCCAGCATCTAAGTGCGACACATGTTTTCGGCATGCTTTTGGCCATATAAACACTATTTCATTAAAATAGATTTGACTTTATGTATTGTTGATGTAAAAATTGAAATTTCATTTAATAAATAATTTAAATTTAATTTTCGCAATGATCCTAATAGCCAGCACCTAAGTGCGACACATGTTTTCGGCCTGCTTTTGGTCTAATAAACACTGTTTCATTAAAATAGATTTGACTTTATTAATTGTTAATGAAAAAATTGAAATTTCATTTAATAACTAAATTAAATTTAATTTTCGAAATGATCCTAATAGCTAGCACCTAAGTGCGACACATGTTTTCGGCATGCTTTTGGTCATATAAACCCAATTTTTTAAAATAGATTTGACTTTATGCATTGTTAATGAAAAAATTGAAATTTCATTCAATAAATAAATTAAATTTTATTTTCGCAATGATCCTAATGGCTAGCACCCAACTGCGACACATGTTTTCGGCATGCTTTTGGTCATATAAACACTATTTTAATAAAAGAGATTTGACTTTATGCATTGTTAATGAAAAAATTGAAATTTCATTTAATAAATAAATTAAATTTAATTTTCGCAATAATCCTAATGGCTAGCACCTAAGTGCGACACATGTTTTCGGCATGCTTTTGGTCATATAAAAACTATTTCACTAAAATTGATTTGACTTTATGCATTGTTAACGAACAAATTTAAACTTCATTTAATAAATAAATTAAATTAAATTTTCGCAATGATCCTAAAGGCTAACACCTATTGTGCGACACATGTTTTCGGCATGCTTCTGGTCATATAAACCCTATTTCATTAAAATAGATTTGACTTAATGCATTGATAATAAAAAAATTAAAAATTCAATTAATAAATAAATTAAATTTAATTTTCGCAATGATCCTCATTGCTAGCACCTAAGTGCGACACATGTTTACGGCATTCTTCTGGTCATATAAACACTATTTCCTTAAAATAGATTTGACTTTATGCATTGTTAATGAAAAAATTGAAATTTCATTTAATAAAGAAATTAAATTTAATTTTCGCAATGATCCTAATGGCTAGCACTCAAGTGCGACACATGTTTTCGGCATGCTTTTGGTCATTTAAATACCATTTTAGTAAAAGAGATTTGACTTTATGCATTGGTAATGAAAAAATTGAAATTTCATTTAATAAATAAATTAAATTTAATTTTCGCAATGTTCCTAATAGCTAGCACCCAAGTGCGACACTTTGTTTTCGGCATGCTTTTGGTTATATAAACACTATTTCATTAAAATAGATTTAACTTGATGCATTGTTAATGAAAAAATTGAAATTTCATTTAATAAATACATTAAATTTAATTTTCGCAATGATCCTAATAGCTAGCACCTAAGTGCAACACATGTTTTCGGCATCCTTTTGGTCATTTAAACCCAATTTTTTTTAAATAGATTTGACTTTATGCATTGTTAATGAAAAAATTAAAATTTCATTTAATTAATAAATTTAATTTAATTTTCGCAATTATTCTAATGGCTAGCACCTAAGTGCTACACATGTTTTCGGCATGCTTTTGGTCATATAAACATAATTTTATTAAAAGAGATTTGACCCTAATGGATAGCATCTAAGTGCGACACATGTTTTCGGCATGCTTTTGGACATATAAACACCATTTCATTAAAATAGATTTGACTTTATGTATTGTTGATGTAAAAATTGAAATTTCATTTAATAAATAAATTAAATTTAATTTTCGCAATGTTCCTAATAGCTAGCACCTAAGTTCGACACATGTTTACGGCATTCTTTTTGTCATATAAACACTATTTCATTAAAATAGATTTGACTTTATGCATTGTTAATGAAAAAATTGAAATTTCATTATAATATAATAAATTAAATTTAATTTTCGCAATGATCCTAATTGCTAGCACCTAAGTGCGACACATGTTTTCGGCATGCTTTTGGTCATTTAAATACTATTTTAGTAAAAGAGATTTAACTTGATGCATTGTTAATGAAAAAATTGAAATTTCATTTAATAAATAAATTAAATTTAATTTTCGCAATGATCCTAATAGCTAGCACCTAAGTGCAACACATGTTTTCGGCATCCTTTTGGTCACTTAAACCCAATTTTTTTAAATAGATTTGACTTTATGCATTGTTAATGAAAAAATTAAAATTTCATTTAATTAATAAATTAAATTTAATTTTCGCAATGATCCTAATGGCCAGCACCTAAGTGCGACACATGTTTTCGGCATGCTTTTGGTCATTTAAATACTATTTTAGTAAAAGAGATTTAACTTGATGCATTGTTAATGAAAAAATTGAAATTTCATTTAATAAATAAATTAAATTTAATTTTCGCAATGATCCTAATAGCTAGCACCTAAGTGCAACACATGTTTTCGGCATCCTTTTGGTCACTTAAACCCAATTTTTTTAAATAGATTTGACTTTATGCATTGTTAATGAAAAAATTAAAATTTCATTTAATTAATAAATTAAATTTAATTTTCGCAATGATCCTAATGGCCAGCACCTAAGTGCGACACATGTTTTCGGCATGCTTTTGGTCATATAAACACTACTTCATTAAAATAGATTTGACTTTATGCATTGTTAATGAAAAAATTAAAATTTCATTTAATTAATAAATTAAATTTAATTTTCGCAATTATCCTAATGGCTAGCACCTAAGCGCGACACATGTTTTCGGCATGCTTTTGGTCATATAAACATAATTTTATTAAAAAAGATTTGACTTTATGCATTGTTAATGAAAAATTGAAATTTCATTTAATAAATAAATTAAATTTAATTTTCGCAAAAATCCTAAAAGCTAGCACCTAAGCGCGATACATGTTTTCAGCATTCTTTTGGTCATATAAATACCATTTCTTTAAAATAGATTTGACTTTATGCATTGTTAATGAAAAAATTGAAATTTCATATAATAAATGAATTAAATTTAATTTTCTCAATGATCCTAAACGCTAGCACCAACGTGGGACACATGTTTTCGGCATTATTTTGGTCATATAAACACTGTTTTATTAAAATAGATTTGACTTTATGCATTGTTAATGAGAAAATTGAAATTTCATTGAATAAATAAATTAAATTTAATTTTCGCAAAGATCCTAATAGCTAGCACCTAAGTGCGACACATGTTTTCGGCATGCTTTTGATCATATAAACACTATTTCATTAAAATAGATTTGACTTTATGAATTGTTATTGAAAAAATATAAATTTCATTTAATAAATAAATTAAATTTAATTTTCGCAAAGATCCTGACAGCTAGCACCCAGGTGCGACACATGTTTTCGGCATTCTTTTAGTCATTTAAACACTGTTTTATTAAAATAGATTTAACTTAATGCATTGTTAATGAAAAAATTGAAATGATATTTAATAAATAAATTAAATTTAATTTTCGCAATGATCCTAATGGCTAGCACCTAAGTGCAACACTTATTTACGGCATTCTTATGGTCATATAAACACTATTTCATTAAAATAGATTTGACTTTATGAATTGTTATTGAAAAAAATGAAATTTCATTTAATAAATAAATTAAATTTAATTTTCGCAAAGATCCTAATTGCTAGCACCTAAGTGCGACACATGTTTGCAGCATTCTTTTGGTCATATAAACACTATTTCATGAAAATTGATTTGACTTTATGCATTGTTAATGAAGAAATTGAAATTTCATTTAAAAAATAAATTAAATTTAATTTTCGCAAAGATCCTAATAGCTAGCACCTAAGTGCGACACATGTTTTCCGCATGCCTTTGGTCATATAATCACGATAACATTAAAATAGATTTGACTTTATGCATTGTTAATGAAAAAATTGAAATTCCATTTAATAAATAAATTAAATTTAATTTTCGCAAAGATCCTGACAGCTAGCACCCAGGTGCGACACATGTGTGTGGCATTCTTTTGGTCATTTAAACACTATTTTATTAAAATAGATTTAACTTTATGCATTGTTAATGAAAAAATTGAAATTATATTTAATAAATAAATTAAATTTAATTTTCGCAATGATCCTAATAGCTAGCACCTAAGTGCAACACTTATTTACGGCATTCTTATGGTAATATAAACACCATTTCATTAAAATAGATTTGACTTTATGAATTGTTATTGAAAAAATTGAAATTTCATTTAATAAACAAATTAAATTTAATTTTCGCAATGATCCTAATTGCTAGCACCTAAGTGCGACACATGTTTACGGAATTATTTTGGTCATATAAAAACTATTTCATGAAAATAGATTTGACTTTATGCATTGTTAATGAAGAAATTGAAATTTCATTTAAAAAATAAATTTAATTTAATTTTCGCAATGATCCTAATAGCTAGCACTTTAGTGCGACACATGTTTTCGGCATTCTTTTGGTCATATGAATACTAATTAATGAAAATATATTTGACTTTATGCATTGTTAATGAAAAAATTGAAATTTCGTTTAATTTGTTGTAATTGAAGGATCACGTCGTGTGAACTAGCTGTTGTGGTTGATGATTCTCGTTGGTCCAACAATTCAACACTTGTAGATCAGTCGTTATCGACTTGATACAATATAATTTAACTTCAAAAAGATAGGCAGGTCGACGAATAAGGTGATTACTTTATTTTTGGTAGGAATTACAAAAATGAGTGTGTTTTCTGTATTCCAGCAAAATTCTTCTTTTTTTTATTTAATTGTTTTTCTCGCCTCCCTGGTAACCGCGTTTTTCTGGGCTACCCGTGATCCTCGTTTCCATTTCTCCGTTCCATGACCCAGGCGGTCACCACACCACTCCCCGTCTAAAAGAGGCTACGGAAGGAAACAGAACAAGAGAAAGATACGTGTTTGCGAGAAATAAAAGGTTTTGTAGAAGATTTGTTAGATTTTAAAATTGAACGTGGAAAAACAGAAAGGTTGGTGGTGTTTTGTGTGTTTTTAACTGAAGTGGCCGAAATAGTGGAAAAATATCCAGGTTTCAGTCGGTCAATGGAAACGTTGTCTTGTTTACCGTCAATTTCAATTGTGTAAAATTTTGAATTTCGACTTAAAATTTTGAATGGGCCGTCGTAGCATGGATGTGTAATGTTTTTTACGCAATCCCGACGGACGAAAACATGCGTGCAAGTGTTTAAGTCGGCAGGAACGTAATTCCTGCGAACGGATGGCCGCGCCGCTGCAGGACCAAGTGTCTGCATATTGTCCCTCAGGTCGTCGAGAAATTTTGAACCAGAAGGAATTTTTTACGCGCGGAATTTGGAAATATGAAATCGCCCGGCAAGCGTAATGTCTTGCCGTAGACGAACTCTGCAGTCGTTGCCAAAAGAGATGATTTGAAGACTGTCCGGAGCCCTAGGAGAATTAAAGGGAGTTGGGTTACCCAGTTCTTAGGATCGTTGCTCATTCGGATTGAGTCTTTTATTTGGCGATTGAGCCGCTCTACCAGGCCGTTACATTGCGGATGGTAGGCGGTTGTGGATTTGTGTTGTATACCGAAAGTCCTGCAGAATTCCTTCCAAGTGTTGGACTGGAACTGTCGACCTCGGTCAGTAATGACCGTAGATGGAGTTCCAAAACGTGCAATCCAACCACTCAGAAATGCTCGTGCAACGGAATCCGCAGTAATTTCGGTAAGAGGAATTACTTCTGGCCAACGCGTAAAGCGATCAATGCAGACCAGAAGGTATCTGAAATTGTCACAAATAGGCAAAGGGCCGATTATGTCGATGTGGATGTCGGTGAATCGGTCATCCGGGTCTGGAAATTTCACAATGGGTGACACAGTGTGGCGATGAATTTTGTTCTTCTGGCACTTCAAACAGGACTTGACGAAAAGTGCAATGTCATGGTTCATCCGCGGCCACACGTACCGTGCTGCTACGAGACGTCTCATTGCACGAGTACCCGGATGTGTAAGTTCGTGAAGCGAACAAAGAACTTCCTGTCGCATTGCAGGAGGAACATAGGGTCGTCGTGCAGCTAGAGACGTGTCTACGTAGATGGACGTGTTGGAGCCGGCCGGAATGAACTGTTCCAGTTTGAGTGCTGTAGTGCCACTACCCAGAAGGGATTTGAGTTCCACATCTTCAGATTGTAATTTTGCCAGTTGGTTGAGGTCTAAAGCATTAATTTCGACTCGCGACAGTGTGTCAGCCACATTGTTGTCCTTTCCAGGGATGTGCCTGATGTCAGTGGTGAATTGTCCGATGTAGTTCAAATGTCTGTGCTCTCGTCCTGAAAAACGATCTAAGTGAGAACAGATAGCAGATATCAAAGGTTTATGGTCTGTAAAGACAGTAAATTCTCTACCTTCGAGATAATATTTGAACTTTTTAATTGCCAAATATACGGCTAACAATTCACGGCCGAACGTGCTGTATTTGCGTTCTGTCGGAGTGAAAGATTTTGAAAAGAAATATAGCGGTTGTTGAACGCCAAATTTATCCTTCTGCTGCAAAACCGCACCAGCAGAGAAGGAGCTTGCGTCTACCATTATGCTTAATTCCGCAACAGGATCTGGAAGCGCGAGCATGGCAGAGTTGGCCAAGGCGGCCTTAGCTGCCGAAAACGCGTGCAATGCAGATTGATTCCAGATCACTGGTTTGTTGCGTGGAGTTGTTGCAGCAAGTTGATTTAGCGGTGACAATATGCTCGAGCATGATTTTACGAAACGGTGATAAAAATTAATCATGCCGAGGAAACGTTGAAGTGCTTTTAGGTCAGCGGGTTGAGGGAAAGACAAGATGGCATCCACCTTGCACTGCAGAGGTTTTATCCCTTCACCACTAATGCTGTGTCCTAAGAAGCTCAATTTAGGTTGGCCGAAAACGCATTTTTCAGGGTTAATTTTAATACCAAATGATGTCAACCGCTCAAAAATTTGGAAAAGGTGACGATCATGTTCGCGTTTGTCTTTGCTGAAGACGAGTATGTCGTCAATGTACGCGAAACAAAATGGTAGTCCGCGTAAAACCGAATCCATAAACCTTTGAAAGGTTTGAGCGGCGTTTCTTAGGCCAAAACTCATCCTGGTGTATTCGAATAGTCCGAAAGGTGTTGTGATTGCCGTTTTCGGTATATCAGGAGGATGAATTGGAATTTGGTGGTATGCCTTGACCAAATCGATTTTAGAAAATAACGTGCAACCACAACAGTTATTTGCGAAATCGTGAAGAAGAGGCAAGGGATACCGGTCTGGAGTTGTTACCCTGTTTAAGCCACGGTAATCTCCGCAGGGACGCCAAGTACCGTCTGGTTTTGTAACCAAGTGCAATGGCGCAGCCCAGGGACTTGCCGAAGGCCGTAGGAAACCGAGTTTGATGAGTTTGTCAAACTCGTTCCTAGCCGCCTGGTACTTTTGTGGTGGCAACCTGCGGGGCTTAGCAACAACAGGGGGACCCGTGGTCGTGATGTGATGCACAACATCATGCTTCACGGGTTCTGTAAGGTCAAATGGGGTTGTTAGGCCAGGAAATTGCTGAAGTAATTTTGAATAAGGTGAATTTTGAATCAGCAATGAATTTAGTTCTGATGGGCCGAAAGCATTTCTCAATAATTTATTATGGGCAATATCAACAGTGATGTTGAAATGCCTGAGAAAGTCGGCGCCCAGAATGGAATGGTTCACTTGTGCAAGAACAAAGTGCCATGTAAAATTTACATCCAGGCCGATATTAATGTTTAATTTTGTTTGACCGAACGTGGGTATTGAATTCCCATTCACCGTTGTTAAGAAAAATTTAGCGCGGTGATGAGTGTTGGCATAATTTTGATCTACCGCCAAAATGCTAATTTGGGCACCCGTGTCAATTAAAAATTTGATACCTGAATTTGTGTCGCGAACAAAGTATAGCTGACCTGGAGCGCTAGCAGGATAATAGGCCGACATTAGCCCTGCAGCTGCCCGTTTCCCCACTCGCACGGAGGTACACATTTGGTGGCTTTACCCGTGAACTTACGGTGGTACCAGCAATACTTGTTTTCCGGTTGTCGGTTGGCTGACTTAGACCGACTTCTGCTGCGTGTTTGGCGTGAAACAGATATTTCAAGTTGTGCTACTTTGGTAGCCAAAGTGGCAACTTGTTGTTGCAGCAGCAGAATTTGTCGGTCGACCGGAATTGCTGGTACCGCTGTCGGGGTGGAAGATACTGCGCAGATGTTATGAGCGCCTGATATCTCTAGAATTTGGTCTGCCATGTCGGCGAGCGTAGCCAGGTGAGTCGTGTTTGCGGAAATCAAGATGCGCTGCACATCTGTTGGGAGGCGGCTAACAAAAATTTCTCGTAAGAGGCCGTCGTCGATGGCAGTATCTCCCAAAAGATGCTGCAACCTCCTAAGCAACTGGGATGGTGTTTGATTACCCAATGTTTCCTTAGAAAGGAGTTGCTGCATCCTTTTTTTGTCTGAGATAGAGGTACGTCTGATAATTTCCGTCTTAAGTGTTTCATACGGAAGAATTTCCGGGGGATTCACTAACATTTCACGGACGTCCAAAGCTACTTCGGCTGGGAGTGCCGAGACCACATCGTGGAATTTGCGCAACGAGTTGGTAATGCGGTTATTCCGAAAGGTGGATTCTACTTGAATAAACCATATCGTGGGGTCAAATTTTGAATAGACCGGAAGTTTATAATTAAATGTATTGACGGTCGTTTCCATCTGATCCTCCATGGATTTGTGTGAAAATGTGCGTGTATGTGTGAGAGAATATAGGATAGAGGAAAAGTGAGGGAAACGGAGAAATGGTTAGCAATCACCTGGAGCACGGAACAGAAAAACGGGTTGAGGACGTCGGTGGGCGGAGGCTGGACGTGGGACGGTCGACGTCGGGTGTGTGGTTCCAACGGCGTCGGTTGTACAGCGTCAAACGTCAAAAATGACAGTGGGGCTCCGCGCGGCGTTTTTCGTGGAGTTTGGAAGGTGTCGCTCAGTGGCTCTCGGGCGTCTTCTGTCGGGGTCACCAGATGTTGTAATTGAAGGATCACGTCGGGGTCACCAGATGTTGTAATTGAAGGATCACGTCGTGTGAACTAGCTGTTGTGGTTGATGATTCTCGTTGGTCCAACAATTCAACACTTGTAGATCAGTCGTTATCGACTTGATACAATATAATTTAACTTCAAAAAGATAGGCAGGTCGACGAATAAGGTGATTACTTTATTTTTGGTAGGAATTACAAAAATGAGTGTGTTTTCTGTATTCCAGCAAAATTCTTCTTTTTTTTATTTAATTGTTTTTCTCGCCTCCCTGGTAACCGCGTTTTTCTGGGCTACCCGTGATCCTCGTTTCCATTTCTCCGTTCCATGACCCAGGCGGTCACCACACAATAAATTAAATTTAATTTTCGCAAAGATCCTTATGGCTAACACCTAATACGACACATGTTTTCGGCATGCTCTTGGTAATATAAACACCACTTCATTAAAATAGATTTGACTTTATTTAATGTTAATGAAAAAATTTAAATTTCATTTAATAAATAAATTTAATTTAATTTTCGCAATGATCCTAATGGCTAGTACCTAAGTGCGACACATGTTTTCGGCATGCTTTTGGTCATATAAACACTATTTCATTAAAATAGATTTGACTTTATGAATTGTTATTGAAAAAATATAAATTTCATTTAATAAATAAATTAAATTTAATTTTCGCAAAGATCCTGACAGCTAGCACCCAGGTGCGACACATGTTTTCGGCATTCTTTTAGTCATTTAAACACTGTTTTATTAAAATAGATTTAACTTAATGCATTGTTAATGAAAAAATTGAAATAATATTTAATAAATAAATTAAATTTAATTTTCGCAATGATCCTAATGGCTAGCACCTAAGTGCAACACTTATTTACGGCATTCTTATGGTCATATAAACACTATTTAATTAAAATAGATTTGACTTTATGAATTGTTATTGAAGAAATTGAAATTTCATTTAATAAATAAATTAAATTTAATTTTCGCAAAGATCCTAATTGCTAGCACCTAAGTGCGACACATGTTTTCAGCATGCTTTTGGTCGTATAAACACGATTTTAATCAAATACATTAGACTTTATGAGTTGTTGATAAAAACATTGAAATTTCATTTAATAAATAAATTAAATTAAATTTTCGCAATGATCCTTAAAGCTATCACCTAAGAGCGACACATGTTTTCGGCATGCTTTTGGTCATATAAACACTATTTCACTAAAATTGATTTGACTTTATGCATTGTTAATGAAAAAATTGAAATTTCATTTAATAAATAAATTAAATTTATATTTCGCAATGATCCTAATGGCTAGCACCTAAGTGCGACACATGTTTTCGGCATGCTTTTGGTCATATAAACACTATTTCAATAAAAGAGATTTGACTTTATGCATTGTTAATGAAAAAATTGAAATTTCATTTAATAAATAAATTAAATTTAATTTTCGCAATCATCTTAATAGCTAGCACCTAAGAGCGACACATGTTTTCGACATGCTTTTGGTCATATAAACACTATTTCATTAAAATAGATTTAACTTTATGCATTGTTAATGAAAAAATAGAAATTTCATTTAATAAATTAATTTAATTTAATTTTCGCAATGATCCTAAAACCTAGCTCCTAACCGCGACCCATGTTTTAGGCATGCTTTTTATCATATAAACACTATTTTATTAAAATAGATTTGACTTTATGCATTGTTAATGAAAAAATTGAAAATTCATTTAATAAATAAATTAAATTTAATTTTCGCAATGATCCTAATAGCTAGCATCTAAGTGCGACACATGTTTTCGGCATGCTTTTGGACATATAAACACCATTTCATTAAAATAGATTTGACTTTATGTATTGTTGATGTAAAAATTGAAATTTCATTTAATAAATATTTTAAATTTAATTTTCGCAATGATCCTAAAAGCTAGCACCTAAGTGCGATACATGTTTACGGCAATCTTTTGGTCATGTAAACACTATTTTAATAAAAGAGATTTGACTTTATGCACTGTTAATGAAAAAATTAAAATTTCATTTAATAAATAAATTAAATTTAATTTTCGCAATGTTCCTAATAGCTAGCACCTAAGTGCGACACATGTTTTCGGCATGATTTTGGTCATATAAACACTATTTCACGAAAATTGATTTGACTTTATGCATTGTTAACGAACAAATTTAAACTTCATTTAATAAATAAATTAAATTAAATTTTCGCAATGATCCTAAAGGTTAACACCTATTGTGCGACACATGTTTTCGGCATGCTTTTGGTCATATAAACACCATTTCATTAAAATAGATTTGACTTAATGCATTGTTAATAAAAAAATTGAAATTTCAATTAATAAATAAATTAAATTTAATTTTCGCAATGATCCTCATTGCTAGCACCTAAGTGCGACACATGTTTACGGCATTCTTTTGGTCATATAAACACTATTTCATTAAAATAGATTTGACTTTATGCATTGTTAATGAAAAAATTGAAATTTCATTCAATAAATAAATTAAGTTTAATTTTCGCAATGATCCTAATAGCTAGCACTTTAGTGCGACACATGTTTTCGGCATGCCTTTGGTCATATAAATACGATTTCATTAAAATAGATTTGACTTTATGCATTGTTGATGAAAAAATTGAAATTTCATTTAATAAATAAATTAAATTTAATTTTCGCAATGATCCTAATGGCTAGCACCCAAGTGCGACACATGTTTTCGGCATGCTTTTGGTCATTTAAATACTATTTAAGTAAAAGAGATTTGACTTTATGCATTGGTAATGAAAAAACTGAAATTTCATATAATAAATAATTTAAATTTATTTTTCGCAATGATCCTAATGGCCAGCACCTAAGTGCAACACATGTTTTCGGCATCCTTTTGGTCATTTAAACCCAAATTTTTTTAAATAGATTTGACTTTATGCATTGTTAATGAAAAATTAAAATTTCATTTAATTAATAAATTAAATTTAATTTTCGCAATTATCCTAATGGCTAGCACCTAAGTGCGACACATGTTTTCGGTATGCTTTTGGTCATATAAATACCATTTCTTTAAAATAGATTTGACTTTATGCATTGTTAATGAAAAAATTGAAATTTCATATAATAAATGAATTAAATTTATTTTTCGCAATGATCCTAAACGCTAGCACCAACGTGGGACACATGTTTTCGGCATTATCTTGGTCATATAAACACTATTTTATTAAAGGAGATTTGACTTTATGCATTGTTAATGAAAAAATTGAAATTTCATTGAATAAATAAATTAAATTTAAATTTCGCAATGATCCTAATAGCTAGCACCTAAGTGCGACACATGTTTTCGGCATGCCTTTGGTCATGTAAACACGATACCATTAAAATAGATTTGACTTTATGCATTGTTTATGAAAAAATTGAAATTCCATTTAATAAATAAATTAAATTTAATTTTCGCAAAGATCCTGACAGCTAGCACCCAGGTGCGACACATGTTTTCGGCATTCTTTTGGTCATTTAAACACTATTTTATTAAAATAGATTTAACTTTATGCATTGTTAATGAAAAAATTGAAATTATATTTAATAAATAAATTAAATTTAATTTTCGCAATGATCCTAATAGCTAGCACCTAAGTGCAACACTTATTTACGGCATTCTTATGGTCATATAAACACTATTTCATTAAAATAGATTTGACTTAATGAATTGTTATTGAAAAAATTGAAATTTCATTTAATAAATAAATTAAATTTAATTTTCGCAATGATCCTAATTGCTAGCACCTAAGTGCGACACATGTTTACGGCATTCTTTTGATCATATAAACACTATTTCATGAAAATAGATTTGACTTTATGCATTGTTAATGAAGAAATTGAAATTTCATTTAAAATATAAATTTAATTTAATTTTCGCAATGATCCTAATAGCTAGCACCTAAGTGCGACACTTGTTTTCGGCATGCCTTTGGTCAAATAAACACGATTACATGAAAAGAGATTAGACTTTATGCATTGTTAATGAAAAAATTGAAATTCCATTTAATAAATAAATTTAATTTAATTTTCGCAAAGATCCTAATAGCTAGCGCCTAAGTGCGACCCATGTTTTCGGCATTAATTTGGTCATATAAACACTATTTCATTAAAATAGATTTGTCTTTAAGCATTGTTAACGAAAAAATAGAAAATTCATTTAATAAATAAATTTAATTTAATATTCGCAATGATCCTAATATCCAGCACCTAAGTGCGACATTTGTTTACGGCATTCTTCTGGTCATATAAACACTATTTTATTAAAATAGATTTGACTTTATGCATTGTTAATGAAAAAATTAAAATTTCATTTAATTAATAAATTAAATTTAATTTTTGCAATGATCCTAATAGCTTGCACCTAAGTGCATCACATGTTTTCGGCATTCTTTTGGTCATATAAACACCATTTCATTAAAATAGATTTGACTTTATGCATTGTTAATGAAAAAATTGAAATTTCATTTAATAAATAAATTAAATTTAATTCTCGCAATGATCCTAATGGCTAGCATCTAAGTGCGACACACGTTTTCGGCATTCTTTTGGTCATATGAACACTATTTCATGAAAATAGATTTGACTTTATGCATTGTTAATGAAAAAATTGAAATTTCATTTAATAAATAAATTAAATTTAATTTTCGCAATGATTCTTATAGCTAGCACTTTAGTGCGACACATGTTTTTGGCATGCCTTTGGTCATATAAACACGATTTCATTAAAATAGATTTGACTTTATGCATTGTTAATGAAAAAATTGAAATTTCATTTAATAAATAAATTAAATTTAATTTTCGCAAAGATCCTAATAGCTAGCACCTAAGTGCGACACATGTTTTCGGCTTGATTTTAATCATATAAACACTATTTCATTGAAATAGATTTGACTTTATGCATTGTTAATGAAAAAATTGAAATTTCATTTAATTAATAGTTTAAATTTAATTTTCGCAATGATCCTAATAGCCAGCACCTAAGTGCGACACATGTTCATGGCATTCTTTTGGTCAAATAAACACTATTTCATTAAAATAGATTTGACTTTATGCATTGTTAATAAAAAAATTAAAATTTCGTTTAATTAATAAATTAAATTTAATTTTCGCAATGATCCTTATGGCTAGCACCTAATGCGACACATGTTTTCGGCATGCTCTTGGTAATATAAACACCACTTCATTAAAATAGATTTAACTTTATGCATTGTTAATGAAAAAATTAAAATTTCATTTAATTAATAAATTTAATTTAATTTTCGCAATGATCCTAATGGCTAGCACCTTAGTGCGACAAATGTTTTCTGTATGCTTTTGGTCATATAAACAATATTTTAGTAAAATGGATTTGACATTATGCATTGTTAATGAAAAAATTGAAATTTCATTTAATAAATAAATTAAATTTAATTTTCGCAATGATCCTAACAGCCAGCACCTAAGTGCGACACATGTTTTCGGCATGCTTTTGGTCATATAAACACTATTTCATTAAAATTGATTTGACTTTATGCATTGTTAATCAAAATAATGAAATTTCATTTAATAAATAAATAAAATTTAATTTTCGCAAAGATCCTAATAGCTAGCACCTAATTGCGACACATGTTTTCGGCATTCTTTTGGTCATATAAACACTATTTCATTAAAATAGATTTGACTTTATTCATTGTTAATGAAAAAATTGAAACTTAATTTAATAAATAAATTTAATTTAATTTTCGCATTGATCCTAAAAGCTAGCACCTAAGTGCGACACATGTTTTCGGCATGCTTTTAGTCATATAAACACTATTTTATTAAAATAGATTTGACTTTAAGCATTGTTAATGAAAAAATTGAAATTTCATTTAACAAATAAATTAAATTTAATTTTCGCAATGATCCTAATAGCTAGCACCTAATTGCGACACATGTTTTCGGCATTCTTTTGGTCATATAAACACTATTTCATTAAAATAGATTTGACTTTATTCATTGTTAATGAAAAAATTGAAATTCAATTTAATAAATAAATTTAATTTAATTTTCGCATTGATCCTAAAAGCTAGCACCTAAGTGCGACACATGTTTCCGGCATGCTTTTAGTCATATAAACACTATTTTATTAAAATAGATTAGACTTTAAGCATTGTTAATGAAAAAATTGAAATTTCATTTAATAAATAAATTTAATTTAATTTTCGCTATGATCCTAATAGCTAGCACTTAAGTGCGACACATGTCTTCGGCATGATTTTGGTCATATAAACACTATTTTACTAAAATAGATTTGACTTTATGAATTGTTACTGAAAAATTGAAATTTCATTTAATAAATGAATTAAATTTAATTTTCGCAATGATCCTAAAGGCTAGCACCTAAGTGCGACACATGTTTTCGGCATGCTTATAGTCGTATAAACACGATTTTAGTCAAATAAATTCGACTTTATGCATTGTTGATGAAAAAATTGAAATTTCATTTAATAAATAAATTTAATTTAATATTCGCAATGATCCTAATGGCTGGCCCCTAAGTGCGACACATGTTTTCGGCATGCTTTAGGTCATATAAACACCATTTCACTAAAAAAGATTTGACTTTATGCATTGTTAATGAAAAAATTTAAACTTCATTTAATAAATAAATTAAATTTAATTTTCGCAATGATCCTAATGGCTAGCACCTAAGTGCGACACATGTTTTCGGCATGCTTTTGGTCATATAAACACGATTGTGCTAAAACAGAATAGACTTTATGCTTTGTTAAAAAAAAATTGAAATTTCATTTAATAAATAAATTTAATTTAATTTTCGCAATGATCCTAATAGCCAGCTCCTAAGTGCGACATATGTGTTCGGCATGCTTTTGGTCATATAAACACTATTTTATTAAAAATGATTCGACTTTATGCATTGTTAATGAAAAAATTGAAATTTCATTTAATAAATAAATTAAATTTAATTTTCGCTATGATCCTTATAACCAGCACCTAAGTGCGAAACATATGTTCGGCATGCTTTTGGTCATATAAACACTATTTCATTTAAATAAATTTGACTTTATGCATTGGTAATGAAAAAATTGAAATTTCATTTAACAAATAAATTAAATATAATTTTCGCAATGATCCTAACAGCCAGCACCTAAGTGCAACACATGTTTTCGGCATGCTTTTGGTCATATAAACACTATTTCATTAAAATTGATTTGACTTTATGCATTGTTAATGAAAATAATAAAATTTCATTTAATAAATAAATAAAATTTAATTTTCGCAAAGATCCTAATAGCTAGCACCTAAGTGCGACACATGTTTTCGGCATTCTTTTGGTCATATAAACACTATTTCATTAAAATAGATTTGACTTTATTCATTGTTAATGAAAAAATTGAAATTTAATTTAATAAATAAATTTAATTTAATTTTCGCATTGATCCTAAAAGCTAGCACCTAAGTGCGACAAATGTTTTCGGCATGCTTTTGGTCATATAAACACTATTTTATTAAAATAGATTTGACTTTAAGCATTGTTAATGAAAAAATTGAAATTTCATTTATTAAATAAATTAAATTTAATTTTCGCAATGATCCTAACAGCTAGCACCTAAGTGCGACACATGTTTTCGGCATGCTTTTAGTCATATAAACACTATTTTATTAAAATAGATTTGACTTTAAGCATTGTTAATGAAAAAATTGAAATTTCATTTAATAAATAAATTAAATGTAATTTTCGCAATGATCCTAATAGCTAGCACTTAAGTGCGACACATGTCTTCGGCATGATTTTGGTCATATAAACACTATTTTACTAAAATAGATTTGACTTTATGCATTGTTACTGAAAAATTGAAATTTCATTTAATAAATGAATTAAATTTAATTTTCGCAATGATCCTAAAGGCTAGCACCTAAGTGCGACACATGTTTTCGGCATGCTTATAGTCGTATAAACACGATTTTAGTCAAATAAATTCGACTTTATGCATTGTTGATGAAAAAATTGAAATTTCATTTAATAAATAAATTTAATTTAATATTCGCAATGATCCTAATGGCTGGCCCCTAAGTGCGACACATGTTTTCGGCATGCTTTAGGTCATATAAACACCATTTCACTAAAAAAGATTTGACTTTATGCATTGTTAATGAAAAAATTTAAACTTCATTTAATAAATAAATTAAATTTAATTTTCGCAATTATCCTAATGGCTAGCACCTAAGTGCGACACATGTTTTCGGGATGCTTTTGGTCATATAAACACGATTGTGCTAAAACAGAATAGACTTTATGCTTTGTTAAAAAAAAATTGAAATTTCATTTAATAAATAAATTTAATTTAATTTTCGCAATGATCCTAATAGCCAGCTCCTAAGTGCGACATATGTGTTCGGCATGCTTTTGGTCATATAAACACTATTTTATTAAAAATGATTCGACTTTATGCATTGTTAATGAAAAAATTGAAATTTCATTTAATAAATAAATTAAATTTAATTTTCGCTATGATCCTTATAACCAGCACCTAAGTGCGAAACATATGTTCGGCATGCTTTTGGTCATATAAACACTATTTCCTTTAAATAAATTTGACTTTATGCATTGGTAATGAAAAAATTGAAATTTCATTTAACAAATAAATTAATATAATTTTCGCAATGATCCTAACAGCCAGCACCTAAGTGCAACACATGTTTTCGGCATGCTTTTGGTCATATAAACACTATTTCATTAAAATTGATTTGACTTTATGCATTGTTAATGAAAATAATAAAATTTCATTTAATAAATAAATAAAATTTAATTTTCGCAAAGATCCTAATAGCTAGCACCTAAGTGCGACACATGTTTTCGGCATTCTTTTGGTCATATAAACACTATTTCATTAAAATAGATTTGACTTTATTCATTGTTAATGAAAAAATTGAAATTTAATTTAATAAATAAATTTAATTTAATTTTCGCATTGATCCTAAAAGCTAGCACCTAAGTGCGACACATGTTTTCGGCATGCTTTTGGTCATATAAACACTATTTTATTAAAATAGATTTGACTTTAAGCATTGTTAATGAAAAAATTGAAATTTCATTTATTAAATAAATTAAATTTAATTTTCGCAATGATCCTAACAGCTAGCACCTAAGTGCGACACATGTTTTCAGCATGCTTCTGGTCATATAAACCCTATTTTTTTAAATAGATTTGACTTTATGCATTGTTAATGAAAAAATAGAAATTTAATTTAATAAATAAATTAAATTTAATTTTCGCAATGATCCTAATAGCTAGCACCTAAGTGCGACACATGTTTTCGGCATGCTTCTGGTCATATAAACCCTATTTTTTTTAAATAGATTTGACTTTATGCATTGTTAATGAAAAAATTGAAATTTCATTTAATAAATAAATTAAATTTAATTTTCGCAAAGATCCTAATAGCTAGCACCTAAGTGCGACACATGTTTTCGGCTTGATTTTAATCATATAAACACTATTTCATTGAAATAGATTTGACTTTATGCATTGTTAATGAAAAAATTGAAATTTCATTTAATTAATAGTTTAAATTTAATTTTCGCAATGATCCTAATAGCCAGCACCTAAGTGCGACACATGTTCATGGCATTCTTTTGGTCAAATAAACACTATTTCATTAAAATAGATTTGACTTTATGCATTGTTAATAAAAAAATTAAAATTTCGTTTAATTAATAAATTAAATTTAATTTTCGCAATGATCCTTATGGCTAGCACCTAATGCGACACATGTTTTCGGCATGCTCTTGGTAATATAAACACCACTTCATTAAAATAGATTTAGCTTTATGCATTGTTAATGAAAAAATTAAAATTTCATTTAATTAATAAATTAAATTTAATTTTCGCAATGATCCTAATAGCTAGCATCTAAGTACGAAACATGTTTTCGGCATGATTTTGGTCATATAAACACTATTTCATTAAAATAGATTTGACTTTATGAATTGTTAATGAAAAAATTGAATTTTCATTTAATAAATAAATTAATTTTAATTTTCGCAATGATCCTAATAGCTAGCACCTAAGTGCGACACATGTTTACGGCATGCTTGAGGTCATATAAACACTGTTTTATTAAAATAGATTTGGCTTTATGCATTGTTAATGAAAAAATTAAAATTTCATTTAATTAATAAATTTAATTTAATTTTCGCAATGATCCTAATGGCTAGCACCTTAGTGCGACAAATGTTTTCTGTATGCTTTTGGTCATATAAACAATATTTTAGTAAAATGGATTTGACATTATGCATTGTTAATGAAAAAATTGAAATTTCATTTAATAAATAAATTAAATTTAATTTTCGCAATGATCCTAACAGCCAGCACCTAAGTGCGACACATGTTTTCGGCATGCTTTTGGTCATATAAACACTATTTCATTAAAATTGATTTGACTTTATGCATTGTTAATGAAAATAATGAAATTTCATTTAATAAATAAATAAAATTTAATTTTCGCAAAGATCCTAATAGCTAGCACCTAATTGCGACACATGTTTTCGGCATTCTTTTGGTCATATAAACACTATTTCATTAAAATAGATTTGACTTTATTCATTGTTAATGAAAAAAATGAAATTTAATTTAATAAATAAATTTAATTTAATTTTCGCATTGATCCTAAAAGCTAGCACCTAAGTGCGACACATGTTTTCGGCATGCTTTTAGTCATATAAACACTATTTTATTAAAATAGATTTGACTTTAAGCATTGTTAATGAAAAAATTTAAATTTCATTTAATAAATAAATTAAATTTAATTTTCGCAATGATCCTAATAGCTAGCACTTAAGTGCGACACATGTCTTCGGCATGATTTTGGTCATATAAACACTATTTTACTAAAATAGATTTGACTTTATGCATTGTTACTGAAAAATTGAAATTTCATTTAATAAATGAATTAAATTTAATTTTCGCAATGATCCTAAAGGCTAGCACCTAAGTGCGACACGTGTTTTCGGCAAGCTTATAGTCGTATAAACACGATTTTAGTCAAATAAATTCGACTTTATGCATTGTTGATGAAAAAATTGAAATTTCATTTAATAAATAAATTTAATTTAATTTTCGCAATGATCCTAATGGCTGGCCCCTAAGTGCGACACATGTTTTCGGCATGCTTTAGGTCATATAAACACCATTTCACTAAAAAAGATTTGACTTTATGCATTGTTAATGAAAAAATTTAAACTTCATTTAATAAATAAATTAAATTTAATTTTCGCAATGATCCTAATGGCTAGCACCTAAGTGCGACACATGTTTTCGGCATGCTTTTGGTCATATAAACACGATTGTGCTAAAACAGAATGGACTTTATGCTTTGTTAAAAAAAAATTGAAATTTCATTTAATAAATAAATTTAATTTAATTTTCGCAATGATACTAATAGCCAGCTCCTAAGTGCGACATATGTGTTCGGCATGCTTTTGGTCATATAAACACTATTTTATTAAAAATGATTCGACTTTATGCATTGTTAATGAAAAAATTGAAATTTCATTTAATAAATAAATTAAATTTAATTTTCGCTATGATCCTTATAACCAGCACCTAAGTGCGAAACATATGTTCGGCATGCTTTTGGTCATATAAACACTATTTCATTTAAATAAATTTGACTTTATGCATTGGTAATGAAAAAATTGAAATTTCATTTAACAAATAAATTAAATATAATTTTCGCAAAGATCCTAACAGCCAGCACCTAAGTGCAACACATGTTTTCGGCATGCTTTTGGTCATATAAACACTATTTCATTAAAATTGATTTGACTTTATGCATTGTTAATGAAAATAATAAAATTTCATTTAATAAATAAATAAAATTTAATTTTCGCAAAGATCCTAATAGCTAGCACCTAAGTGCGACACATGTTTTCGGCATTCTTTTGGTCATATAAACACTATTTCATTAAAATAGATTTGACTTTATTCATTGTTAATGAAAAAATTGAAATTTAATTTAATAAATAAATTTAATTTAATTTTCGCATTGATCCTAAAAGCTAGCACCTAAGTGCGACACATGTTTTCGGCATGCTTTTGGTCATATAAACACTATTTTATTAAAATAGATTTGACTTTAAGCATTGTTAATGAAAAAATTGAAATTTCATTTAATAAATAAATTAAATTTAATTTTCGCAAAAATCCTAATAGCTAGCACTTAAGTGCGACACATGTCTTCGGCATGATTTTGGTCATATAAACACTATTTTACTAAAATAGATTTGACTTTATGCATTGTTACTGAAAAATTGAAATTTCATTTAATAAATGAATTAAATTTAATTTTCGCAATGATCCTAACAGCTATCACCTAAAAGCGACACATGTTTTCGGCATGCTTTTGGTCATATGAACACTATTTCACTAAAATTGATTTGACTTTATGCATTGTTAATGAAAAATTAAAATTTCATTTTATAAATAAATTAAATTTAATTTTCGCAATGATCCTAATAGCTAGCACCTAAGAGCGACACATGTTTTCGGCATGCTTTTGGTCATATAAACACTATTTTACTAAAATTGATTTAACTTTATGCATTGTTAATGAAAAAATTGAAATTTCATTTAATAAATAAATTAAATTTAATTTTCGCAATGATCCTAATAGCTAACACCTAAGTGCGACACATGTTTTCGACATGCTTTAGGTCTTATAAACCCTATTTTTTTAATATAGATTTGACTTTATGCATTGTTAATGAAAAAATTGAAATTTCATTTAATAAATAAATTAAATTTAATTTTCGCAATGATCCTAATAGCTAACACCTAAGTGCGACACATGTTTTCGGCATGCTTTAGGTCTTATAAACCCTATTTTTTTTAAATAGATTTGATTTTATGCATTGTTAATGAAAAAAGAGAAATTTCATTTAATAAATAAATTAAATTTAATTTTCACAATGATCCTAATAGCTAGCACCTAAGTGCGACACATGTTTTCGGCATGCTTTTGGTAATATAAACCCTATTTTTTTTTAATAGATTTGACTTATGCATTGTTAATGAAAAAAATGAAATTTCATTTAATGAATAAATTAAATTTAATTTTCGCAATGATCCTAAAAGCTAGCACCTAAGAGCGACACATGTTTTCGACATGTTTTTGGTCATATAAACACCATTTCATTAAGATAGAATTAACTTTATGCATTGTTAATGAAAAAATTGAAATTTCATTTAATAAATTAATTTGATATAATTTTCGCAATGATCCTAAAACCTGGCTCCTAAGCGCGACCCATGTTTTAGGCATGCTTTTTATCATATAAACAGTATTTTATTAAAATAGATTTTACTTTATGAATTGTTAATGAAAAAAAAGAAATTTCATTTAATAAATAAATTAAATTTAATTTTCGCAATGATCCTAATGACTAGCACCTAAGTGCGAAACATGTTTTCGGTATGCTTTTGGTCATATAAACCCTATTTTTTTATTATAGATTTGACTTTATGCATTGTTAATGAAAAAATTGAAATTTCATTTAATAAATAAATTTAATTTAATTTTCGCAATGATCCTAATAGCTAGCACCTAAGGTCGACACATGTTTTCGGCATGCTTTTGGTCATATAAACACTATTTTACTAAAATTGATTTAACTTTATGCATTGTTAATGAAAAAATTGAAATTTCATTTAATAAATAAATTAAATTTAATTTTCGCAATGATCCTAATAGCTAGCACCTAAGAGCGACACATGTTTTCGATATGTTTTTGGTCATATAAACACCATTTCATTAAAATAGATTTAACTTTATGCATTGTTAATGAAAAAATTGAAATTTCATTTAATAAATTAATTTAATTTAATTTTCGCAATGATCCTAAAACCTAGCTCCTAAGCGCGACCCATGTTTTAGGCCTGCTTTTGGTCATATAAACCCTATTTTTTTAAAATAGATTTGATTTTATCCATTGTTAATGAAAAAATTGAAATTTCATTTAATAAATAAATTAAATTTAATTTTCGCAATGATCCTAATGGCTAGCACCTAAGTGCGATACATGTTTTCGGCATGCTTTTGGTCATATAAACCCTATTTTTTTAAAATAGATTTGATTTTATCCATTGTTAATGAAAAAATTGAAATTTCATTTATTAAATAAATTAAATTTAATTTTCGCAATGATCCTAATAGCTAACACCTAAGTGCGACACATGTTTTCGACATGCTTTAGGTCTTATAAACCCTATTTTTTTAATATAGATTTGACTTTATGCATTGTTAATGAAAAAATTGAAATTTCATTTAATAAATAAATTAAATTTAATTTTCGCAATGATCCTAATAGCTAACACCTAAGTGCGACACATGTTTTCGGCATGCTTTAGGTCTTATAAACCCTATTTTTTTTAAATAGATTTGATTTTATGCATTGTTAATGAAAAAAGAGAAATTTCATTTAATAAATAAATTAAATTTAATTTTCACAATGATCCTAATAGCTAATGTTAATGAAAAAATTGAAATTTCATTTAATAAATAAATGAAATTTAATTTTCGCAATGATCCTAAAAGCTAGCACCTAAGTGCGACACATGTTTACGGCATTCTTTTGGTGATATAAACACTATTTCATTAAAATAGATTTGACTTTATGCATTGTTAATCAAAAAGATGAAATTTCATTTAATAAATAAAATAAATTTAATTTTCGCAATGATCCTAATAGCCAGCACCTAAGTGCGACACATGTTTTCGGCATGCTTTTGGTCACATAAACACTATATTATTAAAATAGATTTGACATTATGCATTGTTAATGAAAAAATTGAAATATCATTTAATAAATAAATTAAATTTAATTTTCGCAAAGAACATAATAGCTAGCACCTAAGTGCGACACATGTGTGCGGCTTGCTTTTGATCATATAAACACGATTTCATTAAAATAGATTTGACTTTATTCATTGTTAATGAAAAAATTGAAATTTCATTTAATAAATAAAATAAAATTTAATTTTCGCAATGATCCTAATAGCTGGCACCTCAGTGCGACACATGTTTTCGGCATGCTTTCAATTATATAAACACTATTTCATTAAAATAGATTTGACTTTATGCATTGTTAATCAAAAAGATGAAATTTCATTTAATAAATAAAATAAATTTAATTTTCGCAATGATCCTAATAGACAGCACCTAAGTGCGACACATGTTTTCGGCATGCTTTTGGTCACATAAACACTATATTATTAAAATAGATTTGACATTATGCATTGTTAATGAAAAAATTGAAATATCATTTAATAAATAAATTAAATTTAATTTGAAATTATCCTAATAGCCAGCACCTAAGTGCGACACATGTTTTCGGCATGCTTTTGGTCGTATAAACACGATTTTATTAAAATAGATTTCACTTTATGCATTGTTAAGGATGAAATTGAAATTTCATTTAATAAATAAATTTAATTTAATTTTCGCAATGATCCTAATAGCTGGCACCTAAGTGCGACACATGTTTTTGGCTTGCTTTTGGTCGTATAAGTAAGATTTTAATCTAATAGATTCGACTGAATGGGTTGTTGATGAAAAAATTGAAATTTCATTAAATAAATAAATTTAATTTAATTTTCGCAATGATCCCAATGCCTAGCACCTAAGTGCGACACATGTTTTCGGCATGCTTTTGGTCATATAAACACTGTTTCATTAAAATAGATTTGACTTTAGGCATTGTTAATGAAAAAATTGAAATTTCATTTAATAAATAAATTAAATTTAATTTTCGCAATGATCCTAATAGCTAGCACCTAAGTGCGACACATGTTTACGGCATTCTTTTAGTTATATAAACACTATTTTATTAAAATAGATTTGACTTTATGCATTGTTAATAAAAAAGATGAAATTTCATTTAATAAATAAAATAAATTTAATTTTCGCAATGATCCTAATAGCCAGCACCTAAGTGCGACACATGTTTTCGGCATGCTTTTGGTCACATAAACACTATATTATTAAAATAGATTTGACATTATGCATTGTTAATGAAAAAATTGAAATATCATTTAATAAATAAATTAAATTTAATTTGAAATTATCCTAATAGCTAGCACCTAAGTGCGACACATGTTTTCGGCATGCTTTTGGTCGTATAAACACGATTTTATTAAAATAGATTTCACTTTATGCATTGTTAAGGAAGAAATTGAAATTTCATTTAATAAATAAATTTAATTTAATTTTCGCAATGATCCTAATAGCTGGTACCTAAGTGCGATACATGTTTTCAGCATGCTTTTGGTCATATAAACACCATTTCATTGAAATAGATTTGACTTTATGCATTGTTAATGAAAAATTCAAGTTTCATTTAATCAATAAATTAAATTTAATTTTAGCAATGATCCTAATAGCTAGCAGCTAAGTGCGACACATGTTTTCGGCATGCTTTTGGTCGTATAAATAAGATTTCAATCTAATAGATTCGACTGAATGGGTTGTTGATGAAAAAATTGAAATTTCATTTAATAAATAAATTTAATTTAATTTTCGCAATGATCCTAATAGCTAGCACCTAAGTGCGACACATGTTTTTGGCATGCTTTTGGTCGTATAAACGCGATTTTATTAAAATAGATTTCCTTTTATGCACTGTTAAGGAAGAAATTGAAATTTCATTTAATAAATAAATTAAATTTAATTTTCGCAATGATCCTAATAGCTGGCACCTAAGTGCGACAAATGTTTTCGGCATGCTTTTGGTCATATAAACATCATTTCATTGAAATAGATTTGACTTTATGCATTGTTAATGAAAAAATTAAAATTTCATTTAATTAATAAATTAAATTTAATTATCGCAATGAGCCTAACAGCTTGCACCTAAGTGCAACACATGTTTTCGGCATGCTTTTGGTCATATAAACACTATTTCATTAAAATAGATTTGACTTAATGAATTGTTAATGAAAAAATTGAAAGTTCATTTAATAAATAAATTAAATTTAATTTTCGCAATGATCCTAACAGCTAGCACCTAAGTGCGACACATGTTTTCGGCATGCTTTTGGTCATATGAACACTATTTCATTAAAATAGATTTGACTTTATTAATTGTTAATGAAAAAATTGAAATTTAATTTAATAAATAACTTTAATTTAATTTTCGCAATGATCCTAAAAGCTAGCACCTAAGTGCGACACATGTTTTCGGCATGCTTTTGGTCATATAAAACTGTTTCATTAAAACAGTTTTGACTTTAGGCATTGTTAATGAAAAATTAAAATTTCATTTAATAAATAAATTAAATTTAATTTTCGCAATGATCCTAATAGCTAGCACCTAAGTGCGACACATGTTTCCGGCATTCTTTTGTTTAAATAAACACTATTTCATTAAAATAGATTTGACTTTATGCATTGTTAATAAAAATATTAAAATTTCATTTAATTAATAAATTACATTTAATTTTCGCAATGAGCCTAACAGCTTGCACCTAAGTGCGACACATGTTTTCGGCATGCTTTTGGTCATATAAATACTATTTCATAAAAATAGATTTGACTTCATGCATTGTTAATGAAAAAATTGAAATTTCATTTAATAAATAAATTAAATTTAATTTTCGCAATGATCTTTATAGCCAGCACCTAAGTGCGACACATGTTTACGGCATTCTTTTGGTCATATAAACATTATTTTATTAAAATAGATTTGACTTTATGCATTGTTAATGAAAAAATTGAAATTTCATTTAATAAATTAATTAAATTTAATGTTCACAAAGATCCTAATAGCTAGAACCTAAGTGCGACACATATTTTCGGTATTCTTTTGGTCATATAAACACTATTTCTTTAAAATAGATTTGACTTTAGGCATTGTTAATGAAAAAATTGAAATTTCATTTAATAAATAAATTAAATTTAATTTTCGCAATGATCCTAAAAGCGAGCACCTAAGTGCGACACATGTTTTCGGCATGCTTTTGGTCGTATAAACACGATTTTAAACAAATAGATTCGACTTTATGTGTTGTTGATAAAAAAATTGAAATTTCATTTATTAAATAAATTTAATTTAATTTTCGCAATGATCCT
Source organism: Ocypus olens (assembly GCA_910593695.2). Lineage (NCBI taxonomy): Eukaryota > Metazoa > Arthropoda > Insecta > Coleoptera > Staphylinidae > Ocypus > Ocypus olens. The sequence continues at coordinate 38,967,085 of OU343060.1, forward strand.
TATAGCCAGCACCTAAGTGCAACACATGTTTTCTGTATGCTTTTGGTCATATAAACACTATTTCAATCAAATGGATTTGACTTTAAGCATTGTTAATGAAAAAATTGAAATTTCATTTAATAAATAAATTTAATTTAATTTTCGCAATGATCCTAATAGCCAGCACCTAAGTGCGACACATGTGTTCAACATGCTTTTGGTCATATAAACACTATTTCAATAAAATATATTTGACTTTATGCATTGTTAATAAAAAAATTGAAATTTCATTTATTAAATAAATTTAATTTAATTTTCGCAATGATCCTTATAGCCAGCACCTAAGTGCGACACATGTGTTCAACATGCTTTTGGTCATATACACACTATTTCAATAAAATATATTTAACTTTATGCATTGTTATTGAAAAAATTGAAATTTCATTTAATAAATAAATTAACTTTTATTTTCGCAATGATCCTAATAGCTAGCACCTACGTGCGACACATGTTTTCGGCATGCTTTTGTTCGTATAAACACGATTTTAATCAAATAAATTCGACTTTATGTGTTGTTGATAAAAAAATTGAAATTTCATTTAATAAATAAATTTAATTTAATTTTCGCAATGATCCTAAAAGCTAGCACCTAAGAGCGACACATGTTTTCGGCATGCTTTTGGTCATATAAACACTATTTCAATCAAATGGATTTGACTTTATTCATTGTTAATGAAAAAATTGAGATTTCATTTAATAATAAAAATAAAATTTTTTTCGCAAAGATCCTAATAGCTCGCACCTAAGTGCGCCACATGTTTTCGGCATGCTTTTGGTCATATAAACACTATTTAATTAAAATAGATTTGACTTTATGAATTGTTAATGAAAATATTGAAATTTCATTTAATAAACAAATTAAATTTAATTTTCGCAATGATCCTAATAGCTAGCACCTAAGTGCGACACATGTTGACGGCATTATTTTGGTCATATAAACACTATTTCATTAAAATAGATTTGACTTTATGCATTGTTAATGAAAAAATTAAAATTTCATTTAATTAATAAATTAAATTTAATTTTCGCAATGATCCTAATAGCTTGCACCTAAGTGCGACACATGTTTTCGGCATGCTTTTGGTCATATAAACACTATATCATGAAAATAGATTTGACTTTAAGCATTGTTAATGAAAAAATTTGAAATTTCATTTAATAAATAAATGAAATTTAATTTTCGCAATGATCCTAAAAGCTAGCACCTAAGTGCGACACATGTTTACGGCATTCTTTTGGTGATATAAACACTATTTCATTAAAATAGATTTGACTTTATATATTGTTAATGAAAAAATTGAAATTTCATTTTATAAATAAATTAAATTTAATTTTCGCAAAGATCCTAATAGCTAGCACCTAAGTGCGACACATGTTTTCGGCATGCTTTTGGTCATCTAAACACAATTATATTAAAATAGATTTGACTTTATAAATTGTTATTGAAAAAATTGAAATTTCATTTAATAAATAAATTAATTTTAATTTTCGCAAAGATCATAATAGCTAGCACCTAAGTGCGACACATGTGTGCGGCTTGCTTTTGATCATATAAACACGATTTCATTAAAATAGATTTGACTTTAAGCATTGTTAATGAAAAAATTGAAATTTCATTTAATAAATAAATGAAATTTAATTTTCGCAATGATCCTAAAAGCTAGCACCTAAGTGCGACACATGTTTACGGCATTCTTTTGGTGATATAAACACTATTTCATTAAAATAGATTTGACTTTATACATTGTTAATGAAAAAATTGAAATTTCATTTAATAAATAAATTAAATTTAATTTTCGCAATGATCCTAATAGCCAGCACCTAAGTGCGACACATGTTTTCGGCAAGCTTTTGGTCATATAAACACCATTTCATTGAAATAGATTTGACTTTATGCATTGTTAATGAAAAAATTCAAATTTCATTTAATCAATAAATTAAATTTAATTTTAGCAATGATCCTAATAGCTAGCACCTAAGTGCGACACATGTTTCTGGCATGCTTTTGGTCGCATAAATAAGATTTCAATCTAATAGATTCGACTGAATGGGTTGTTGATGAAAAAATTGAAATTTCATTTAATAAATAAATTTAATTTAATTTTCGCAATGATCCTAATAGCTAGCACCTAAGTGCGACACATGTTTTCGGCATGCTTTTGGTCGTATAAACACGATTTTATTAAAATAGATTTCACTTTATGCATTGTTAAGGAAGAAATTGAAATTTCATTTAATAAATAAATTTAATTTAATTTTCGCAATGATCCTAAAAGCTAGCACCTAAGTGCAACACATGTTTTCGGCATGCTTTTGGTCATATAAACACTCTTTCATGAAAATAGATTTGACTTTATGCATTGTTAATGAAAAAATTGAAATTTCATTTAATAAATAAATTTAATTTAATTTTCGCAATGATCCTTATGGCCAGCACCTTAGTTCGACACATGTTTGCGGCATTCCTTTGGTCATATAAACATTATTTCATTAAAATAGATGTGACTTTATGCATTGTTACTGAAAAAATTTAAATTTCATTTAATAAATTAATTAAATTTAATTTTCACAAAGATCCTAATAGCTAGAACCTAAGTGCGACACATATTTTCGGTATTCTTTTGGTCATATAAACACTATTACGTTAAAATAGATTTGACTTAGCCATTGTTAATGAAAAAATTGAAATTTCATTTAATAAATAAATTAAATTTAATTTTCGCAATGATCCTAAAAGCTAGCACCTAAGTGCGACACATGTTTACGGCATTCTTTTGGTGATATAAACACTATTTCTTTAAAATTGATTTGACTTTATACATTGTTAATGAAAAAATTGAAATGTCATTTAATAAATAAATTAAATTTAATTTTCGCGAAGATCCTAATAGCTAGCACCTAAGTGCGACACATGTTTTCGGCATGCTTCTGGTCATATAAACACTATTTTATTAAAATAGATTTGACTTTATAAATTGTTAATGAAAAAATTGAAATTTCATTTAATAAATTAATAAAATTTAATTTTCGCATTGATCCTAATAGCTAGCACCTAAGTGCGACACATGTTTTCGGCATGCTTTTGGTCATTTAAATACTATTTCATAAAAATAGATTTGACTTTGTAATAATACTAAGGGGGGTATGCATAATTAAATTTTTTTGCATTAATCTGGGTAATACCATGTGAATTACAACTATTCTCACGCCGCATTTCTCGAGGTAATTAAGAGGAACATCGGACTGCTCGGAGTGTAAACAACCCTAAAGCACCAAATTCCAGCCGACGCGATAAGAACCTGATGGCTGGGAGGCGAGACTTACTGGCGCCGATCAAGATGCAGGCCGACGAGAGGAAACCTGATACGAGGTCAATCACACGCAAATTAAGGGATATAGGAAAGCGCTGAGTTATAAGGGAAAGGGCCGTTACAGTAGAATTATTTGCACGGTGAATATATTGGTGTAATTATGTGTATTATGTAAAGGTGACATTCGAAAGCCTGAGAACGGGAAGAAGAATGTGGCGGCGGGGAAATCCCGCGTCGCACTTACTCCGATCGGTGTTTAGTCCACGAGACATTCAATAAAAAATTTTAAGTAATCAGAAGGGCGCGGGATCGGAAGAAATTCTCTTTCTCAGGGCCGAATCAAGTACAACCAACCAACGAAATAATGACTCATGTTAGGAAGTAAACTCAATCACAATAACCATTTGCTTCACTAATCAAAAACGGTATAAAACGCGACCAGAGACAACACTCCTGGTCAGATTAGACCTTAACCTGCTTTGGGCATTACCGAAAGTAAGTTAAAACAAATAACTGTCAGGGGAGGGAAATGTATGTTCGTGCATTCCGCTCGTTTTTACCTTTTTGTGCCGCCTCAGACGAAAGTTTGAGGAATCCGCTGGTATTAACGTAGTCGTGGCAACACGAGCATTACATTTATTGGGGTGAAAATAATAGGGAAAAGTAGGGAAATGGATGTTTGTGTATTCCGCTCGTTTTTACCTTTTTGGGCTGCCTCAGAGGAGAGTCTGAGGAATCCGCTGGTATTAACGTAGTCGTGGCACCACGAGCATTACATTTATTGGGGTGAAAATAATAGGGAAAAGTAGGGAAATGGACGTTTGTGTATTCCGCTCGTTTTTACCTTTTTGGGCCGCCTCAGACGAAAGTCTGAGGAATCCGCTGGTATTAACGTAGTTGTGGCACCACGAACATTACATTTATTGGGGTGAAAATAATAGGGAAAAGTAGGGAAATGGACGTTTGTGTATTCCGCTCGTTTTTACCTTTTTGGGCCGCCTCAGACGAAAGTCTGAGGAATCCGCTGGTATTAACGTAGTCGTGGCACCACGAGCATTACATTTATTGGGGTGAAAATAATAGGGAAAAGTAGGGAAATGGACGTTTGTGTATTCCGCTCGTTTTTACCTTTTTGGGCCGCCTCAGACGAAAGTCTGAGGAATCCGCTGGTATTAACGTAGTCGTGGCACCACGAGCATTACATTTATTGGGGTGAAAATAATAAGGAAAAGTAGGGAAATGGATGTTTGTGGATTCCGCCCGTTTTTACCTTTTTGGGCTGCCTCAGAGGAGAGTCTGAGGAATCCGCTAGTATTAACGTAGTCGTGGCACCACGAGCATTACATTTATTGGGGTGAAAATAATAGGGAAAAGTAGGGAAATGTATCTTTGTGCATTCCGCTCGTTTTTACCTTTTTGGGCCGCCTCACACGAAAGTCTGAGGAATCCGCTGGTATTGACGTGGTTGTGACACCACGAACATTGCATTTATTGAAACAGAAATAACAAAAGAAATAAAAAAAGGGGAAATACAAAACCGAGGGGAAACTATAGAAATAAAAGCAAAAGAGATAATAAGAGAAATTATGTGTTGGGAATCCGCTTGTTATTAACCTGACTGGGCAGCCTCAAACAATAAAAGAAATATTGTTTGAGGAATCCGCTTGTAATAACAAGCGGATTCCTCAAACAATATTAATACAGGTTAATAAACCTGATTGGGCAGCCCCACAGAATAAAAGAAATATATTTTTTGAGTTATAACAAATGAACTAGAAGTAGCCCTAAACACGGGTTCTGGTCACGACATTAAAAATGCGTAAATGGCAAATAAAGGGTTTTAAATTGGGAATTGTCAAAACCTATGATTAACAATTTCGTTGCATTTTTAATAAACTACTCATTCGTTAAACTCATACCTGTTGTTTCATTGATTTATCTGATAATCTCACACCTTTAATTCCTGTCCCTAAGAGATCCTAGACATACTTAATCGATTGCAAGCTGAAGTAAGTAAGTGAGACACACAGGCAATAAAGAAAGAAAGTATAGCACAGATAATGCACATTAACATCCGTAACGAACTTGTTAAATAATTAAGGGTTACTACACACACAACACACAACGTAAAAACAGTACAAATCGCAAATTTGTATGATACCGGGGTTCGAACCATTACAACTTTATGCATTGTTAATGAAAAAATTCAAATTTCAATTAATAAATAAATTAAATTTAATTTTTGCAATGATCCTAATAGCTAGCACCTAAGTGCGACACATGTTTTTGGCATGCTTTTGGTCGTATAAACAAGATTTTAATCAAATAGATTCCACTTTATGCGTTGTTGATGAAAAAATTGAAATTTCATTTAATAAATAAATTTAATTTAATTTTTGCAATGTTCCTAATTGTTAGCGCCTAAGTACGACACAGGTTTTTAGCATGCTTTTGGTCGTATAAACACGATTTCAATCTAATAGATTCGACTGAATGGGTTGTTGATGAAAAAATTGAAATATTATTTAATAAATAAATTTAATTTAATTTTCGCTATGATCCCAATGGCTAGCACCTCGGTGCGACACATGTTTTCGGCATGCTTTTGGTCATAAAAACACGATGTCATTAAAATAGATTTGACTTTATGCATTGTTAATGAAAAAATTGAAATTTCATTTAATAAATTAATTAATTTAATTTTCGCAATGATCCTAATAGCTAGCACCTTAATGCGACTCATGTTTTCAGCATGGTTTTGGTCGTATAAACATGATTTTAATCAAATAAATTTGACTTTATGTGTTTTTGATGAAAAAATTAAAATTTCATTTAATAAATAAATTTAATTTAATTTTCGCAATGATCCTAATAGCTAGCACCTTAGTGCGACACATATTTTCGGCATGCCCTTGGTCGTATAAACACGATTTTAATCAAATAAATTCGACTTTATGTGTTGTTGATGAAAAAAATGAAATTTTATTTAATAAATAAATTTAATTTAATTTTTGCAATGATCCTAATAGCTAGCACCTAAGTGCGACACATGTTTTCGGCATGCATTTGGTCATATAAACACAATTTTAATCAAATAAATTTAGCTTTATGCATTGGTATTGAAAAAATTGAAATTTCATTAAAAAAATAAATTTAATTTAATTTTCGCAATGATCCTAATAGCAAGCACCTAAGTGCGACACATGTTTTCGGCATGCATTTGGTCATATAAACGCGATTTCAATCAAAAAAATTCGACTTTATGCGTTGTTGATGAAAAAATTTAAATTTCATTTAATAAATAAAATAAATTTAATTTTTGCAATGATCCTTAAAGCTAGCACATGAATGCGACACATGTTTTCAGCGTGCTTTTGGTCATATAAATATAATTTCAATCAAATAAATTCGACTTTATACGTTGTTGATCAAAAAACATTAAATTTCATTTATTAAATAAAATAAATTTAATTTTTGCAATCATCCTAATAGCTAGCACCTTAATGCGACACATGTTTTCAGCATGCTTTTGATCAAATAAACACGATGTCAATCAAATAAATTTGACTTTTGCTTTGTTGATGAAAAAATTGAAATTTCATTTAATAAATAAATTAAATTTAATTTTCGCAATGATCCTAATAGCAAGCACCTAAGTGCGACACATGTTTTCGGCATGCTTTTGGTCATATAAACACGATTTCAATTAAATAGATTTAACTTTATGCATTGTTAATAAAAAAATTGAAATTTCATTTAATAAATAAATTAAATTTAATTTTCGCAATGATCCTGATAGCTAGCACCTAAGTGCGACACATGTTTTCGGCATGCTTTTGGTTAAATAAACACGATTTCATTAAAATAGATTTGACTTTAAGCATTGGTAATGGAAAAATTGAAATTTCATTCAATAAATAAATTTAATTTAATTTTCGCAATGATCCCAAAGGCCAGCACCTAAGTGCGACACATGTTTTCGGCATACTTTTGGTCATATAAACACGATTTCAATAAAATAGATTTGACTTTATGCATTGTTAATGAAAAAATTAAAATTTCATTTAATTAATAAATTAAATTTAATTTTCGCAATAATCCTAATGGCTAATACCTAAGTGCGACACATGTTTTCGGTATGCTCTTGGTCATATGAACTCTATTTCATTAAAATAGATTTAAATTTATGCATTGTTAATGAAAAAATGGAAATTTCATTAAAGAAATAAATTAAATTTAATTTTCGCAATGATCCTAATAGCTAGCACCTAAGTGCGACACATGTTTTCGGCATGCTTATGGTCATACAAACACTATTTTATTTGTCATTTGACTTTATGCATTGTTAATGAAAAAATTGAAATTTCATTTAATAAATAAATTTAATTTAATTTTCGCAATGATCCTTATTGCTAGCATCTAAGTGCGACACATGTGTTCGGCATGCTTTTGGTCATATAAACACGATATTATTAAAATTGATTTGACTTTATGCATTGTTAATAAATAAATTGAAATTTCATTTAATAAATAAATTGAATTTAATTTTCGCAATGATCCTAATAGCTAGCACCTAAGTGCGACACAAGTTTTCGGCACGCTTTTGGTCATATAAACACTATTTCATTAAAATAGATTTGACTTTATGCATTCTTAATGAGAAAATTGAAATATCATTTAATAAATAAATTATATTTATTTTTGCAATGATCCTAATAGCTAGCACCTAAGTGCCACACATGTTTTCGGCATGCTTATGATCAAATAAATACGATTTTACTCAAATATATTCGAGTTTATGCATTGTTAATGAAAAAATTGAAATTTCATTTAAGAAATAAATTAAATTTAATTTTTGCAATGAGCCTAATGGCTAGCACCTAAGTGCGACACATGTTTTCGGCATGCTTTTGGTCATATAAACACGATTTAATTAAAATAGATTTGACTTTATGAATTGTTAATGAAAAAATTGAAATTTCATTTAATAAATAAATTTAATTTAATTTTCGCAATGATCCTAGAAGCGAGCACCTAAGTGCGACACATGTTTTCGGCATGCATTTGGTCAAATAAACACGATTTTAATCAAATAAATTTCACTTTATGCATTGGTATTGAAAAAATTGAAATTTCATTTAATAAATAAATTAAATTTAATTTTCGCAATGATCTAGAAGCGAGCACCTAAGTGCGACACATGTTTTCGGCATGCTTTTGGTCATATAAACTAGATTTAATTAAAATAGATTTGACTTTATGCATTGTTAATAAAAAAATTGAAATTTCATTTAATAAATAAATTGAATTTAATTTTCGCAATGATCCTAATAGCTAGCACCTAAGTGTGACACATGTTTTCGGCATGCATTTGGTCAAATTAACACGATTTTAGTCAAATAAATTTCACTTTATGCATTGGTATTGAAAAAATTGAAATTTCATTTAATAAATAAATTAAATTTAATTTTCGCAATGATCCTAAAAGCGAGCACCTAAGTGCGACACATGTTTTCGGCATGCTTTTGGTCATATAAACACTATTTCATTAAAATAGATTTGACTTTATGCATTCTTAATGAAAAAATTGAAATATCATTTAATAAATAAATTATATTTATTTTTGCAATGATCCTAATAGCTGGCACCTAAGTGCGACACATGTTTTCGGCATGCTTATGATCAAATAAATACGATTTTACTCAAATATATTCGAGTTTATGCATTGTTAATGAAAAAATTGAAATTTCATTTAAGAAATAAATTAAATTTAATTTTTGCAATGAGCCTAATGGCTAGCACCTAAGTGCGACACATGTTTTCGGCATGCTTTTGGTCAAATAAACACTATTTCATTAAAATAGATTTGACTTTATGCATTGTTAATGAAAAAAAATGAAATTTCATTTAATAAATAAATTAAATTTAATTTTCGTAATGATCCTAATGGCTAGCACCTAAGTGCGACATATGTTTTCGGCATGCTTTTGGTCATATAAACACGTTTTAATTAAAATAGATTTAACTTTATGCATTGTTAATAAAAAAATTGAAATTTCATTTAATAAATAAATTAAATTTAACTTTCGCAATGATCCTGATAGCTAGCACCTAAGTGCGACACATGTTTTTCGCATGCTCTTGGTCATATAAACACGATTTCATTAAAATAGATTTGACGATTATTCTGCTATTTCGTATATTTCAATTTTCACAACTTCTCCGCCTGATCAAATAAAAACATTTTAAAATCCAATGAAGGGGCGTAAATGGATTTTCACGAAATCATAAGCTAGAATGCATTTCTAGTTATTCTAGAAAGTTTAACTCGATGGCTATTATTTTTCTATTTTTTTCGAGCCGTCGAACTAGAAGAAATTTTCACAACTTCACCGCCTGATCAAATTAAAGTATTTCAAATTCCAGTGAACTCAAAAATTAAAATTCAAGAATAACACTCCGTTGCGCTGTTAAAATTTAAAACACCGAAGAAACTCACCGGTGGAACTGGAAAATGTTGCCAGGTGCGAACCGCCGAATCATTTGACCTTTGCCCCGGAAGCAATTAGTATCCGGCGTAGATGTTTGCAAAAAACACATTCTTTCGTCGTCTGTTATCAATCCGTATCCACAATGCATGAACGCATTCCAGATTAAATCTATTTTTAGTCATTGTTAACCGTTCTATTCCGCAGTTTACCTTCCCCCGAGTGAGTGAGTGTTCGCGTGTTTTAGTGTGTTCAGTATATTGAAAATTATATTAATGGAAATGGATTATCAGTAATGAAGATAGTTCCTGCTGTTGGTGAGCGATTAAATGAAATTAATTAAACTTTATTTAATGAATAATATATTGTGAATTTTTCAATGTGATTTAATAACATCTGAATACATAAATAACGGTGTAGTAGGGAGAATAGTTCATTTATGTTATGCTACAATAAAGTATACAAAAAATACGGCATTAGTAGAGAGACCATCAGATCAATATCTCATTGACAAATCGTACATAATCTTATAATTACATTTACCTTCTTACCAAATAGCACTTGCAGTTACTTGCAGTTAGCTTTCTCACCATCAAATGGGTTTATTTTCTGGAGCTTAAATAACCAATTAAAAAAAATATTTATTCAATGATTAATTTTTTAAATCGTACAATTTCCGAATTTGGTATGTTGCTGTTTCTTTTCAATCTCGGATTTGGCACTCATTTTTATTCGAAATCCGAAATCTATAATTTTTTCAATTAATTTTAAACTCTTAAAACGAATTTCTCCTTTGATTTGTTTTTCTATACTTCTAAGCAATTTTTGTTTTCCAATTTTCAGTTTGGAAAATAGCTGTTTTATTTTAACCTAAGATAAAAAATCAAAAATGTTTATTTTTTTTACGTAGAAGTTGAACTTTTATTAAATTTTTACAACTTTTAAATTCGTAGAATGCATATTTCGTTTCCCCAGACATTGTTTAAAATGTTGTCATTTGTTTTCAGCTATAATTTGAAAATTGATTTAACGGAAAATCAGAAATCTATTGTCCTGTTCATAGATCTTAAACTTTTAAAGCAAAATCGGCTCATCAATTTAATGATTAAACCAATGCAGAAATTTAATTTTGATTGGAATTTAAAACTCGTTACACTTGTAGAATTTTACAAATTTTTCTGCAATTCAATATATTTTTTTCTGTTTTTTTTTATCATATAGTACAAATTTTAAAGTTTAAATGAATTTAAAATTCGTTACACTTGTAGGATTTTACAAATTTTATTACTTAACTTAAAATATTATTTTCAAAAATTCATAACACGCAAAAATTGACTCAATTTCAATAGTCACATTGATTGCTCCTTTGAACTTAAACCGATTGGTTTTCGATGCATCCTTATCACGGACTTTAATAGTAGCGAATGGCCTGATAAATAACGCCAATTTTAAACTGTTTCCAAATAATATTTCTGACTTTAAATCTAATTTATCACGAATAGATCTCTCGATATTTGTTTTTGGCCAAATTTAGATAATTGCAACTTTCTTCTGGGGGTTTTCATTATTTTAATTATTTATGTCTAGCGTATTGCATTGTATTGTTTTTACTTGTTTTTTTTTGTCATCTCAAAGTTATCGAAATTTTAAATTGTAATTTTAACTTTTGTATTTTTATATTTCATATGAATATTTTATTTTGTATTTTGTTTTATATTTTATTTTTTAATTAACTTTTAAATGTACGGGGTGAATCCCGTTAAATACAGGGTTTTCAAAAAAGTAGATATTTTGAAGAATGTAAAAAGTGTCAATTTTTTCAAATAATTATATCTCGGTTATTATGACAGATAGAAAAGCACTGTACAGGATAAAGTTATAGATCATTTTACGCAGCTTGGTAAAATAAATTCAGAAAAATTTTACCGCCATTATTTTCCGAGAAATGACGCAAACTTACATTTTTTAATGAAACCATAGCTGGCTATGACCTCAATCGAAAGACTATTTTTTTCTCTGTAATCCGATATCAAATATGACATAGTTATTTCTAAAAATAAGTGAGTTACAGTCATTTTTAAGATTTATTATAAATCAAAAAAATAGTTAGCGTTGAAAAAGATGAAAGTAAAACAATTGCAGTTGTTTATAACAACAATGAAATATTATTTTTATTATTTTTATAGAAATCAACAAAGTTGACAAAAAACACTATAAAGTATAATCATTCTTTAATTATTAAAATAATAATAGGGTCGTTTGATCGAAAATGCAGTCATTAATAAATAAACAGTGTGATATTAACTAAGTAAAAGTGCGTTTTATTTAAATAATAATAGGGGCCAAATTAAATTTTAAAACGATGTAATTTATGCCATAATATTAATGGTGGATTTTTTGAGCATCTTTTGTAATATTAAAATGTGTCTCCTATTATTATTTAAATAAAACGTTAGTTAATATCATACTGTTTATTCATTAGTGACTGCAGTTTTGATCAAACGATCCTATTATTATTTTTATAATTAAAGAATTATTATACGAAGTTTTTTTGTCAACTTTGTTTATCTCTATAAAAATAATAACTACAATACTTTATTGTGGTTATAAACAACTGCAATTGTTTTCCTTTAATCTTTTTCATAGCCAACTGTTTTTTTAATTTATAATAAAACTTTTTTTTTTGGCCTCGGGATCGTAGCCCATGTGGCCAGCTCAAGGCGGCTCCTATTTATGTACCATTTTTGGATGAATAAATGAGCAAATGAATAATGTCAGACGTATACAACAACAATGGACCGGAGCGAATACATCTCGATCTCCGAAAAATATTTCGCCCGGGCTGGGATTCGAACCCAAACGGCACGTGGTGCAATAATAAAACTTGAAAATGACTGTAACTCACATATTTTTGGAAATAACTATGTAACTATGAGGTCATAGCCAACTATGGTTTCCATTAAAAAAAAAGTTGCGTCATATTCGATTTTATGCATTGTTAATAAAAAAATTGAAATTTCATTTAATAAATAAAAATAAATTTAATTTTTGCAATGATCCTCATAGCTAGACCCAAAATGCGACACATGTTTTCGGTATGCTTTTGGTCATATAACCACGATTTCATAAAAATAGATTTGACTTTATGCATTGTTATTGAAAATGTTGAAATTTCATTTAATAAATAAATTAAATTTAATTTTTGCAATGATCCTAATAGCCAGCACCTAAGTGCAACACATGTTTTTAGCATGTGTTTGGTACTATAAACACGATTTTAATAAAATAGATTCGACTTAATGCATTGCTATTAAAAAAATTGAAATTTCATATAAATAAATTCAATTCAATTTTTGCAATGATCTTAATGGCTAGCACCAAAATGCGACACATTGTTTCAGCATGAATTTGGTCATATAAACACGATTTCTATCAAATTGATTCGACTTTATGCATTGTTATTGAAAATATTGAAATTTCATTTAATTAATAAATTAAATTTAAATTTCGCAATGATCCTTATAGCTTGCACCTAAGTGCGACACATGTTTTCGGCATGCTTCTAGTCGTATAAACACGATTTCAATCAAATAAACTTGACTTTATCCGTTGTTGATGAAAATTGTGAAATGTCATTTAATAAATAAATTAAATTTAATTTTCGCAATGATCTTAATAGCCTGCACCTAAGTGCGACACATATTTTCGGCATGCTTTAGGTCGTGTAAATACGATTTCAATTAAATAAATTTGACTTTATGCGTTGTTGATGAAAAATATGAAATTTCATTTAATAAATAAATTAAATTTAATTTTCGCAATGATCCTAATGGCTAGCACCTAAGTGCGACACATGTTTTCGGCATGCTTTTGGTCATATAAACACGATTTCATTAAAACAGATTTGACTTTATGCATTGTTATTGAAAATATTGAAATTTAATTTAGTAAATAAATTAAATTAAATTTTTGCAATGATCCTAAAAGCCAGCACCTAAGTGCGACACATGTTTTTAGCATGCTTTTGGTCATATAAACACAATTTTAATAAAATAGATTCGACTTTATGCATTGCTATTAAAAAAATTGAAATTTCATTTAAAAAATAAATTGAATTCACACATCGATAGCCCTAATAAAACATTGTTTACTACTACTAAATTGAATTCAATTTTTGCAATGATCCTAATAGGGCGGCCCGTTGGTGTAGTGCAGACATGTCAAACAGGCGGCCCGCGGGCCGCATGCGGCCCGCTAACAAGTTGCCTGCGGCCCGGCAAGGTTGGTATCAAATATTAAAAAAAAAATTATCTACAAGGTAAAAATAATTTTTTTTTTTTTGGTTTCAATTGTAGTTTTTTTTGGTAATGCGGCCCGCGACTTGTTAGTAATACTTGATGTGGCCCTTGATGGTAAACGTGTTTGACATGCCTGCTCTAGAGACTTCAAAAGGGAAATTTCCGTAAAAAAAAAGAAAAAAATTTCACAATCACAATAGTGACACACACACACAATTTTTTTTCCCCAGAGATATTTGAAATGGACTTTAGGGACCGCAAAAAGGATGTTTCTCTTAAAAAAAATTTGAAAAAATTTTCGCGGTCACAATACAAAAACACCCATAATTATTTTTCCAGAAATATCTGAAATGGACTAGAGAGCTCAAAACGTACATTTCCCTTAAAAAAAATTGAAAATTTTTTCACGATTATAATACAGACACACATAATTTTTCTTTTCAAGAAATATTTGAAATCAAAAACGGATACTTTCGCAAAAATTTTCACGGTTACAATACAGACACGCATAATTTTTTTTCTAGAAATATTTGAAATGGACTACTCTAGTGACCTCAAAACGGATATTTCCGTTAAAAAAAATTTTGGAAAAACTTTCACGCTCACAGTTTGTACACACACGGACACATACACACCACATTTTTTTCCAGAAATATTTCAAATGTACTCTAGGGACCTAAAAACAGATATTCCCGTTAAAAAAATTTTTGCAAAAATTTCACGGTTAGTACAGACACACAATTTTTTTTCCAGAAATATTTAAAATGTACGCCAGGGACCTCAAAACAGTAAAAAAAACATTGAAAGAATTTTCACAATCACAATACAGACCCACACACAATTTTTCTTTTCCTGAAATATTTGAAATGGACTCTAGAGACCTCAAAACGAATATTTCCGTGAAAAAAAATGTGCAAACATTTTCACAATCACATAAGAGACACAGAGAAACACACAAACACATACATTTTTTTTCCCCAGAAATATTTGAAATAGACTCTAGGGAACTCAAAACGGATATTTCCGTAAAAAAATTTGCAAACATTTTCACAATCACATTAGAGACACAGAGAAATACACAAACACATACATTTTTTTTCCCCAGAAATATTTGAAATAGACTCTAGGGAACTCAAAACGGATATTTCCGTAAAAAAATATTTTTACGCTCACAATACAGACACACATACTTTTTTTTTCCAGAAATGTTTGAAATGGACTCTAGGGACCTCAAAACGGATATTTCCGTTAAAAAAATTTTGAAAAAGTTTTATGACCACAATACAGACACTTATTTTTTTCCAGAAATATTTGAAATGGACTCTAGGACATCAAAACAGATATTTCCGTTAAAAAAAAAATTCTGAAAACTTTTTCAGTCACAACACAGGCGCACACATAATTTTTTTCCAGAAATATTTGAAATGGACTCTATAGACCTTAAAACGGATATTTCCGTTAAAAAAATTGACAACATTTTCACGGTCACAATACAGACACATATTTTTTTTTCCAGTAATATTTGAAATGGACTCTTAGAGACGTCAAAACGGATATTTCCGTTAAAAAAAATTTCACGATCACAATACAGACACACAAAATTTTTCTTTTACAGAAATATTTGAAATGGACTCTAGAGCAGGCATGTCAAACACGCGGACCGGCAAGGTTGGTATCAAATATTAAAAAAAAAAATATGTACAAGGTAAAAATAATTATTTTTTGTTTGGTTTCAATTATAGTTTTTAAATGAGTTTGACATGCCTGGTGTAGTGGGTAGAGGCGAGCGCTTGTGCCGGCTGCACCGCGGCCGTGTGGGTTCGATTCCCATCCCAGGCGGAAGATTTTTCGGCGACCGAGAAGTATCCGCTTGGGTCCGTGGTTGTTGTATACGTCTTTCATTGTTCATTTATTCATTTAATCATTTTATTTATAACTTATATATATATATATATATATATATATATCAATGATGATGGCTAATGGTCATAGAACCAAGGCCAGGCGTAACGCCGAGAGAAAAAAAAAAGATCCTAATAGCTGGCACCTAAGTGCGACACATGTTTTCGGCATGCCTCTAGTCGTATAAATACGATTTCTAATAAATAAATTTGACTTTATGCGTTGTTGATGAAAAAATAGAAATTTCATTTAATAAATAAATTAAATTTAATTTTCGCAATGATCCTAATGGCTTGCACCTAAGTGCGACACATGTTTTCGGCATGCTTTCGATCATATAAAGACGATTTCATTAAAACAGATTTGACTTTAATCATTGTAATTAAAAATAATGAAATTTCATTTAGTAAATAAATTAAATTAAATTTTTGCAATGATCCTAAAAGCCAGCACCTAAGTGCGCCACATGTTTTTAGCATGCTTTTGGTCATATAAACACGATTTTAATAAAATAGATTCGACTTTATGAATTGCTATTAAAAAAATTGAAATTTAATTTAATAAATAAATACAATTCAATTTTTGCAATGATCCTAATGCTAGCACCTGAGTGCGACATATGCTTTTGGCATGCATTTGGTCATATAAACACGATTTCAATCAAATAAATTCAACTTTATGCATTGTAATTGAAGAAATTGAAATTTCATTTAATAAATAAATTATATTTAATTTTCGCAATGATCCTAATAGCCAGCACCTAAGTGCGACACATGTTTTCGGCATACTTTTGGTCATATAAACACTATTTCATTAAAACAGATTTGACTTTATGCATTGTTAATGAAAAAATGGAAATTTCATTTAATAAATAAATTTAATTTAATTTTCCCAATGATCCTAACAGCTAGCACCTTAGTGTGACACAAGTTTTCGGCATGCTTTTGGTCAAATAAACACTATTTCAATAAAATAGATTTGACTTTTAGCATTGTTAATGAAAAAAATGAAATTTCATTTAATAAATAAATTTCATTTAATTTTCGCAATAATCCTAATTGCTAACACCTAAGTGCGATACATGTTTTCAGCATGTTTTTGGTCATATAAACACTATTTCATTGAAATAGATTTGACTTTAAGCATTGTTAATGAAAAAATTGAAATTTCATTTAATAAATAAATTAAATTTAATTTTCGCAATGAACCTAATAGGTAGCACCTAAGTGCGACAAATGTTTTCGGCATGCTTTTGGTCATTTAAACACTATTTCATTAAAATAGATTTGACTTTATGCATTGTTAATGAAAAAATGGAAATTCCATTTAATAAATAAATTAAATTTAATTTTCGCAATGATCCTAATGGCTAGCACCTAAGTGCGACACATGTTTTCGGCATGCTTTTGGTCATATAAACACGATTTCATTAAAACAGATTTGACTTTATGCATTGTGATTGAAAATATTGAAATTTCATTTAGTAAATAAATTAAATTAAATTTTTGCAATGATCCTAAAAGCCAGCACCTAAGTGCGACACATGTTTTTAGCATGCTTTTGATCATTTAAACACAATTTTAATAAAATAGATTCGACTTTATGCATTGCTATTAAAAAAATAGAAATTTCATTTAATAAATAAATTTAATTCAATTTTTGCAATGATCCTAATAGCTGGAACCTAAGTGCGACACATGTTTTCAGCATGCTTTTAGTCGTATAAATACGATTTCAATTAAATAAATTTGACTTTAAGCGTTGTTGATGAAAAAATTGAAATTTCATTTAATAAATAAATTAAATTTAATTTTCGCAATGATCCTAATAGCTTGCACCTAAATGCGACACATGTTTTTGGCATGCTTTCGGTTATATAAAGACGATTTCATTAAAACAGATTTGACTTTAATCATTGTAATTGAAAATATTGAAATTTCATTTAATAAATAAATTAAATTCAATTTTTGCAATGATCCTAATAGCAGGCACCTAAGTGCGCCACATGTTTTTAGTATGCATTTGGTCATATAAACACGATTTTAATAAAATAGTTTCGACTTTATGAATTGCTATTAAAAAAATTGAAATTTCATTTAATAAATAAATTCAATTCAATTTTTGCAATGATCCTAATGCTGGCACCTAAGTGCGACATATGTTTTTGGCATGCATTTGGTCATATGAACACGATTTCATTCAAATAAATCCGACTTTATGCATTGTAATTGAAAAAATTGAAATTTCATTTAATAAATAAATTAAATTTAATTTTCGCAATGATCGTAATAGCCAGCCCCTGAGTGTGACACAGATTTTCGGCATGCTTTTGGTCAAATAAACACTATTTTATTAAAATAGATTTGACTTTTAGCATTGTTAATGAAAAAAATGAAATTTCATTTAACAAATAAATTAAATTTAATTTTCCCAATGATCCTAACAGCTAGCACCTGAGTGTGACACAGGCTTTCGGCATGCTTTTGGTCTAATAAACACTATTTTATTAAAATAGATTTGACTTTTAGCATTGTTAATGAAAAAAATGAAATTTCATTTGACAAATAAATTAAATTTAATTTTCGCAATGAACCTAATAGCTAGCACCCAAGTGCGACACATGTTTACGGTGTGCTTTTGGTCATTTAAACACTATTTCATTAAAATAGATTTGACTTTAAACATTGTTAATGAAAAAAATGAAATTTCCTTTAAGAAATAAATTTAATTTAATTTTCGCAATGATCCTAATTGCTAACACCTAAGTGCGACACATGTTTTCAGCATGCTTTTGGTCATATACACACTATTTCATTAAAATTGATTTGACTTTATGCAAAAATAGAAATTTCATTTAATGAATAAATTAAATTTAATTTTCGCAATGATCCTAATAGCTAGCACCTAAGTGCGACACATGTTTTCGGTATGCTTTTGGTCATATAAACACTATTTCATTAAAATAGATTTGTCTTTAATCATTGTTAATGAAAAAATTGAAATTTCCTTCAAGAAATAAATTAAATTTAATTTTCGCAATGATCCTAATTGCTAACATCTAAGTGCGACACATTTTTTCAGCATGCTTCTGGTCATATACACACTATTTCATTAAAATAGATTTAACTTTATGCATTGTTAATGAAAAAATTGAAATTTCATTTAAAAAATTAATTTAATTTAATTTTCGCAATGATCCTAATGGCTAGCACCTAAGTGCGACACGTGTTTTTGGCATGCTTTTGGTCATATAAACACGATTTCATTAAAATTGATTTGACTTTATGCAAAAATAGAAATTTCATTTAATGAATAAATTAAATTTAATTTTCGCAATGATCCTAATAGCTAGCACCTAAGTGCGACACATGTTTTCGGCATGCTTTTGGTCATATAGATACGATTTTATATAATAGATTTGACTTTATGCATTGTCAATGAAAAAATAGAAATTTCATATAATAAATAAAATAAAATTAATTTTCGCAATGATCCTAACAGCTAGCATCTAAGTGCGACACTGGTTCTCGGCATGCTTTTGGTCATATAAACATGATTTCATTAACATACATTTGACTTTATGCATTGTTATGGAAAAAATTGAAATTTCATTTAATAAATGAATTAAACTTAATTTTCGCAATGATCCTAATAGCTAGCACCTAAGTGCGACACATGTTTTCGGCATGATTTTGCTGATAATAACACGATTTTATTAAAATAGAATTGACTTCAGGCATTGTAATGAAAAAATAGAAATTTCATATAATAAATAAATTAAATTCAATTTTCGCAATGATCCTAATTGCTAGCACCTGAGTGCGACACATGTTTTCGGCATGATTTTTCTCATATAAACACGATTTCTTTAAAATAGATTTGACTTTATGCATTGTTAATGAAAAAATGAAAATTTCATTTAATAAATAAATTTAATTTAATTTTCGCAATGATCCTAATAGCTGGCACCTAAGTGCGACACATGTTTTCGGCATGATTTTGCTCATATAAACACGATTTCATTAAAATAGAATTGACTTTATGCATTATTAATGAAGAAATAGAAATTTCATTTAATAAATAAATTTTATTTCATTTTCGCAATGATCCTAATAGCTAGCACCTGAGTGCGACACATGTTTTCGGCATGATTTTGCTCATTTAAACACGGTTTTATTAAAATAGATTTGACTTTATGCGTTGTTAATGAAAAAATAGAAATTTCATATAATAAATAAATTAAATTTAATTTTCGCAATGATCCTAATAGCTAGCACCTAAGTGCGACACATGCTTTCCGCATGCTTTTGGTCATATAAATACGATTTCAATCAAATAAACTCGACTTTATGCGTTGTTGATGAAAAAATTTAAATTTCATTTAATAAATAAATTAAATTTAATTTTCGCAATGATCCCAATAGCCGGCACCTAAGTGCGACACATGTTTTCGGCATGCTTTTGGTCATAAAACACGATTTCAATCAAATATATCCGACTTTATGCGTTGTTGATGAAAAAATTAAAATTTCATTTAATAAATAAATTAAATTTAATTTTCGCAATGATCCTAATTGCTAGCACCTAAGTGCAACACATGTTTTCGGCATTCATTTAATAAATAAATTAAATTTAGTTTTCGCAAAGATCCCAATAGCCAGCTCCTAAGTGCGACACATGTTTTCGTCATGATTTTGGTCGTATAAACACAATTTCAATCAAATAATTTTGACTTTATGCATTGTTATTGAAAAAATTAAAATTTAATTTAATAAATAAATTAAGTTTAATTTTCGCAATGATCCTAATCGCTGGCACCTAAGTGCGACACATGTTTTTGGCATGCTATTGGTCATATAAACACGATTTCAATCAAACAAATTTGACTTTATGCATTGTTAATGAAAAAATTGAAATTTCATTTAATAAATAAATTAAATTTAATTTTCGCAATGATCCTAACAGCTTGCACCTAAGTGCGACCAGTGGCGGCTTGTCAGGGGAGGCAGGTGAGGCATTGCCTCACCATTAATTTTCTATATTATAAAAATATAAATTTATTCAATAAATTTCTCCTGTGTTTTCTTTAATATCAATAATTAATAATTATACAGTAATTATAAATTGTTGTATTAACGGAATGTTCCCAATTTTTAACGATTAGAATTAGCGCGCCCTCCCAGGCCGGACTTGAGGCAAATGTAAACCAGCGCAATCGGAATTTATGCAACTTAATATGCCTCCATACAGTTTACATATATCGCATTCGTTGTCATGTGCAGATTTATTTCGATATTGGAGGCGAGCCTCAGAGGCTTCTTATTGGTCGGAAATCACCCGCGTGATAGAGAGAACAGTCGCAGCGCTGGCCATTGTCAGCTGTGTTAAGGCCAGTGTTGCCAAGTCAGCGGAAAATCCACTAGATCTGGCGGGTTTTTAATCCAAATTGCGGAATAATTTTCGTTTCAGAGGCTGACGGATTTTCTAATGAAATTATGTTGAATCATTGAGAAAACTTGCGTAATGCAATTTAAATTTTTAAAAAATCTATTTTACAAGGAAAAAGCTTAAAACTTTATCTTAAAAAAATCATAACACACGGAAAAATGAACACATTTTCAAAAATTAAAGCTAGTTTCAAAGGTAGATGTCCTGTAAATATGCTAAAATATTTGAAGAACTCTTCTCACATCAAAACTTATTTTCTTTTCGATTTTCGTTTTGTTTAAGTGATCAACAACTTAAAAACAATTTTCAAAAATTCATAACTTACGAAAAAAGTGACACATTTAAAAAAATTAAAGTTAGTTTTATAGGTAGGTGTTTTGTAAATATATTTAAAAAAATAGACAGATAGATAGATTTTTTTGTTCAAGTGTTCGACAACTTAAAATATTAATCTACAAAAATTCATAACTCACGCAAAAATAAACAAAACTCAAAGTTAATTTGAAGGTAAATGTATTATGACTGCATTAGAATTTTTAAGGAATTAAATCGTTACGGTATTATGTTTTTCAATTTTTTCTTTGTTCAAATATTCGACAAACTTGAAAAAAAATAATTTTTGAAAATTTATAACTCACACAAAAGTAGACACATTTTCAAAAATCGAAGATAATTCTAAAGACATATTAGAATTTTTGATAAATTCCATCATACCAGAATATTTTTTTCGTTCGACTTAACTTAAAATTATACTTTTCAAAAATTCATAACACCCAAAAATGAACACATTTTCAAAAATTAAAGTTTTGAAGGTAATCAGTCCTTCTGTCGATTTATTAAAATATGTATGCAACTCAATTTTGCTATCGATTTTTGTTTTGTTCAACAAGTTAAAACATTCTAAATTCATAACTGAAGGAAAAAGTGACACATTCTCAAAAATTTAAGTTTAAAGGGAGATTTTTTGTGGATAAATTAAAAAAAAATAGATTTTCAACAACTTAAAATATTAATTTTCAAAAATTCATCTCACGCAGAAATTGACTCATTTAAAAAATCAAAACTATTTTTTAAGGTAAATAAATGCATTATGATTGGATCAGAGTTTTTAAAGAATTCAATCAAATCGGTTTTTTTTTTCTATTTTTTCATTGGTCAAATATTCAACCAGTTGAAAAAATCATTTAAAAAAAATTTAATTGACACATTTTCAAAAATCAAAATTTAAGTTAAACTTGTGAATTTACTAAACATTTTGAGCAATTCCATTATATAAGAATTTATTTTCTTTAGATTTTGTTTGTTCACTTCTTCTAAAACTCAAAATATTAATTATCAAAAATTCATAACTCTGAGAAATTGGCAGATTTTCAAAAATTTAAGTTAGTTTTATAGGTAATTAAGATTTAAAACATGTTTTGAAATTCTATTATATCATTATTTATTTTTTTCAGATTTTTTTGTTCGTCTTCAGCAACTGAAAATATTAATTTTCAAAAATTCGTAACTCACGTAAAAATTGACTCAGTTTCAAAAATCAAGATTAATTTTAAAGGTAAATGTATTATGATTGCATCAGAGTCTTAAAGGAATTTAATCATATCGATATGATTTTTTTTCTAGTTTTTCCTTGTTCAAATATTCGACCACTAAAAAAAAATCATTTTTAAAAATTCATAACTCGCGCAGAAATTTACACATTTTCAAAAATCAAAGTTTATATTAAAGGTAAATATATTAAAAATTTTGAGCAATTGCATCATATAAATATTTTTTTTAGATTTGCTTAATTGTACAATTTAAAACATTAATTTTTAACAATTCATAACTCAGGGAAAAATTGGCAAATTTTCAAAAATTGAAGTTAGTTTTAAAGGTAGGTGTTTCGTAGAGCTTTTAAATTTTTTGTGGAATTTTATTATATTTTATTTTTTTTTAGATTTTTTTGTTCGTCTACTACTAAAAATATTAATTTTCAAAGATTAATTCAAATTTTTAAGGAATACAATTATGTCTGTATTTATTTTTCTTCGGATTATTTCATTGTTCTACCTAATATTTAACCTTAAAAAACGAGAAAAACGTTAAATTCAACTAACTATTAAAATTTAAAATATAAGATAGATTTATTTCGTACTTTATATTTTCATATTTTCTGGCGGAATTCTAGTGGAATTAGGTTGGATATCTGGCGCAAATATTATGTGATCAGATGGCAACGCTGGTTTAGGCAGCATCTCAACAACCCAGGAACGGTAACGAGAACGGGAACGGAAACGAAAATGTGCATAGTTTGTCGTTCCCGTTACCGGAAATTTGTTATTAGCTGTGTAAACAAAATATACTTAATGTTTTAAGTACGGCTCGGAAAATTGAAATCGAAACGAATAATAACAACGTGAAGGAAAATAGGGAGGTTTTAAAAAGAGATGTAGATAATATTAAATCTGTGCCTCCCCAAACCAAAAGTTGACGAGCCGCCACTGAGTGCGACATATGTTTTTAGCATGCTTTGTGTCATATAAACACGATTTCGTTAAAATGGATTCAACTTCATTCATTGTTATTGAAAAAATTGAAATTTCATTAAATAAATAAATTTAATTTAATTTTCGCAATGATCCCAATGGCTAGCACCTAAGTGCGGCACATGTTTTCGGCATGCTTTTGGTCATATAAACACGATTTCATTAAAACAGATTTGACTTTATGCATTGTTAATGAAAAAATTGAAATTTTATTTTATAAATAAATTAAATTTAATTTTCCCAATGATCCCAATAGCCATTACCTAAGAGCGACACATGTTTTCGGCATGCTTCTGGTCATATAAACACGATTTCATTAAAATAGATTTGACTTTATGCATTGTTAATGAAAAAATTTAAATTTTATTTAATAAATAAATTAAATTTAATTTTCGCAATGATCCTAATAGCTAGCACCAAAATGCGACTCATGTTTTCGGCATGTTTTTGGTCATATAAACACGATTTTATTAAAATTGATTTGACTTTAATATTTGTTAATGGAAAAATTGAAATTTCATTTAATAAATAAATTAAATTTAATTTTCGCAATGATCCCAATAGCCAGCACCTAAGTGTGACACACGTTTTCGGCATGCTTTTGGTCATATAAACACGATTTCATTAAAACAGATTTGACTTTATATATTGTTAATGAGAAAATTGAAATTTCATTTAATAAATAAATTTAATTTAATTTTCGCAATGATCCCAATAGCTAGCACC
Organism: Ocypus olens; assembly: GCA_910593695.2. Classification (NCBI taxonomy): domain Eukaryota; kingdom Metazoa; phylum Arthropoda; class Insecta; order Coleoptera; family Staphylinidae; genus Ocypus; species Ocypus olens. Next base: position 38,991,825 of record OU343060.1, read on the forward strand.
TAAGTGCGACACATGTTTTCAGCATGCTTTTGGTCATATAAACACGAGTTCTATCAAATAAATTCGACTTTATGCGTTGTTGATGAAGAAATTAAAATTTCATTTCATAAATAAATTTAATTTAATTTTCGCAATGATCTTAATAGCTAGCACCAAAATGCGACACATGTTTTTGGCATGCTTTTGGTCATATAAATACGATTTCATTAAAATAGATTTGACTTTATGCATTGGTAATGAAAAAATTGCAATTTCATTTAATAAATAAATTCAATTTAATTTTCGCGATGATCCCAATAGCTAGCATCTAAGTGCGACACATGTTTTCGGCATGCTTCTGGTCATATAAACACGATTTCAATAAAATAGATTTGACTTCATGCACTGTTAATGAAAAAATTGAAATTTCATTTAATAAATAAATTAAATTTAATTTTCGCAATGATCCTAATAGCTAGCACTAAAATGCGACACATGTTTTCGGCATGCTTTTGGTCATATAAACACAATTTTAACAAAATAGATTTGACTTTATTTATTGTTAATGAAAAAATTGAAATTTCATTTAATAAATAAATTAAATTTAATTTTCGCAATGATCCCAATAGCCAGCACCTAACTGCGACATATGTTTTCGGCATACTTTTGGTCATATAAACACGATTTCAATCAAATAAATTTGACTTTATGCATTGTTAATGAAAAAATTGAAATTTCATTTGATAAATAAATTTAATTTAATTTTTGCAATGATCCCAATAGCCAGCACTTAAAAGTGCGACACATGTTTTCGTCATGCTTTTGGTCATATAAACACGATTTAATTAAAATACATTTGACTTTATGCATTGTTAATGAAAAAATTAAAATTTCATTTAATAAATAAATTTAATTTAATTTTCGCAATCATCCTAATAGCTAGCACCAAAATGCGACACATGTTTTCAGCATGCTTTTGGTCATATAAACACGATTTTAACAAAATAGATTTGACTTTATTCATTGTTAATGAAAAAATTGAAATTTCATTTAATAAATAAATTAAATTTAATTTTCGCAATGATCCCAATAGCCAGCACCTAAGTGTGACACATGTTTTCAGCATGCTTTTGGTCATATAAACACGATTTCAATCAAATAAATTCGACTTTATGCATTGTTAATGAAAAAATTGAAATTTCATTTGATAAATAAATTTAATTTAATTTTTGCAATGATCCCAATAGCCAGCACCTAAGTGTGACACATGTTTTCAGCATGCTTTTGGGCATATAAATACGATTTCAGTCAAATAAATTTGACTTTATGCATTGTAATTGAAAAAATTGAAATTTCATATAATAAATAAATTAAATTTAATTTTCGCAATGATCCTAACAGCTAGCACCTTAGTGCGACACATATTTTCGGCATGCTTTTGTTCATATAAACACGATTTCAATCAAATAAATTCGACTTTATGCATTGTTATTGAAAAAATTGAAATTTCATTTAAGAAATAAATTAAATTTAATTCTCGCAATGTTCCTAATGGCTAGCACCTAAGTGCGACACATGTTTTCGGCATGCTTTTGGTCATATAAACACGATTTCATTAAAACAGATTTGACTTTATGAATTCTTAATGAAAAAAATGAAATTTCATTTAATAAATAAATTAAATTTAATTTTCGCAATGATCCCAAAGGCCAGCACCTAAGTGCGACACATGTTTTCGGCATGCTTTTGGTCATATAAACACGAGTTCTATCAAATAAATTCGATTTTATGCGTTGTTGATGAAAAAATTAAAATTTCATTTCATAAATAGATTTAATTTAATTTTCGGACTGATCTTAATAGCTAGCACCAAAATGCGACACATGGTTTTAGCATGCTTTTGGTCATATAAATACGATTTCATTAAAATAGATTTGACTTTATGCATTGTTAATGAAAAAATTGAAATTTCATTTAATAAATAAATTCAATTTAATTTTCGCGATGATCCCAATAGCTAGCACTTAAGTGCGACACATGTTTTCGGCATGCTTTTGGTCATATAAACACGATTTCATTAAAACAGATTTGACTTTATGAATTGTTAATGAAAAAATTGAAATTTCATTTAATAAATAAATTAAATTTAATTTTCGCAATGATCCCAATAGCCAGCACCTAAGACGACACATGTTTTCGGCATGCTTTTGTTCATATAAACACGATTTCATTAAAATAGATTTGACTTTATGCATTGTTAATGAAAAAATTGAAATTTCATTTAATAAATAAATTAAATTTAATTTTCGCAATGATCCTAATAGCTAGCACTAAAATGCGACACATGTTTTCGGCATGCTTTTGGTCATATAAACACGATTTTAATAAAATAGATTTGACTTTATTCATTGTTAATGAAAAAATTGAAATTTCATTTAATAAATAAATTTAATTTAATTTTCGCAATGATCCCAATAGCCAGCACCTAAGTGCGACATATGTTTTCGGCATGCTTTTGGTCATATAAACACGATTTCAATCAAATAAATTCGACTTTATGCATTGTTAATGAAAAAATTGAAATATTATGTGATTAATAAATTTAATTTAATTTTTGCAATGATCCCAATAGCTAGCACCTAAGTGCGACACATGCTTTCTGCATGCTTTTGGTCATATTAACACGTTTTCATTAAAATGGATTTGACTTTATGCATTCTTAATAAAAAAATTAAAACTTCATTTAATAAATAAATTTAATTTAATTTTCGCAATGATCCTAATAGCCAGCACCTAAGTGCGACACATTTTTTCGGCATACTTTTGGGCAAATAAATACGATTTCAATCAAATAAATTTGACTTTATGCATTGTAATTGAAAAAATTGAAATTTCATATAATAAATAAATTAAATTTAATTTTCGCAATGATCCTAACAGCTAGCACCTTAGTGCGAGACATGTTTTCGGCATGCTTTTGGTCATATAAATACGATTTCAATCAAATAAATTTGACTTTATGCATTGTTATTGAAAACATTGAAATTTCATTTAATAAATAAACTAATTTTAATTTTCGCAATGATCCTAATAGCTTGCACCTAAGTGCGACACATGTTTTCAGCATGCTTGTTGTCATATAAACACGATTTTATTAAAATGGATACAACTTCATGCATTGTTATTGAAAAAATTGAAATTTCATTTAAGAAATAAATTAAATTTAATTTTCGCAATGATCCTAATGGCTAGCACCTAAGTGCGACACATGTTTGCGGCATGCCTTTGGTCATATAAACACGATTTCATTAAAACAGATTTGACTTTCTGCATTGTTAATGAAAAAATTGAAATTTTATTTAATAAATAAATTAAATTTAATTTTCGGAATGATTCCAATAGCCAGGACCTAAGAGCGATACATGTTTTCGGTATGCTTTTGATTATATAAACACGATTTATATCAAATAAATTCGACTTTATGCGTTGTTGATGAAAAAATTAAAATTTCATTCAATAAATAAATTAAATTTAGTTTTCGCAAAGATCCCAATAGCCAGCTCCCAAGTGCGACACATGTTTTCGTCATGATTTTGGTCGTATAAACACAATTTTAATAAAATAAATTAGACTCTATGCATTGTTATTGATAAAATTAAAATTCAATTTAATAAATAAATTAAATTTAATTTTCGCAATGATCCTATTCGCCGGCACCTTAGTGCGACACATGTTTTCGGCATGCTTTTGGTCATATAAACACGAGTTCTATCAAATAAATTCGATTTTATGCGTTGTTGATGAAAAAATTAAAATTTCATTTCATAAATAGATTTAATTTAATTTTCGGACTGATCTTAATAGCTAGCACCAAAATGCGACACATGGTTTTAGCATGCTTTTGGTCATATAAATACGATTTCATTAAAATAGATTTGACTTTATGCATTGTTAATGAAAAAATTGAAATTTCATTTAATAAATAAATTCAATTTAATTTTCGCGATGATCCCAATAGCTAGCACTTAAGTGCGACACATGTTTTCGGCATGCTTTTGGTCATATAAACACGATTTCATTAAAACAGATTTGACTTTATGAATTGTTAATGAAAAAATTGAAATTTCATTTAATAAATAAATTAAATTTAATTTTCGCAATGATCCCAATAGCCAGCACCTAAGACGACACATGTTTTCGGCATGCTTTTGTTCATATAAACACGATTTCATTAAAATAGATTTGACTTTATGCATTGTTAATGAAAAAATTGAAATTTCATTTAATAAATAAATTAAATTTAATTTTCGCAATGATCCTAATAGCTAGCACTAAAATGCGACACATGTTTTCGGCATGCTTTTGGTCATATAAACACGATTTTAATAAAATAGATTTGACTTTATTCATTGTTAATGAAAAAATTGAAATTTCATTTAATAAATAAATTTAATTTAATTTTCGCAATGATCCCAATAGCCAGCACCTAAGTGCGACATATGTTTTCGGCATGCTTTTGGTCATATAAACACGATTTCAATCAAATAAATTCGACTTTATGCATTGTTAATGAAAAAATTGAAATATTATGTGATTAATAAATTTAATTTAATTTTTGCAATGATCCCAATAGCTAGCACCTAAGTGCGACACATGCTTTCTGCATGCTTTTGGTCATATTAACACGTTTTCATTAAAATGGATTTGACTTTATGCATTCTTAATAAAAAAATTAAAACTTCATTTAATAAATAAATTTAATTTAATTTTCGCAATGATCCTAATAGCCAGCACCTAAGTGCGACACATTTTTTCGGCATACTTTTGGGCAAATAAATACGATTTCAATCAAATAAATTTGACTTTATGCATTGTAATTGAAAAAATTGAAATTTCATATAATAAATAAATTAAATTTAATTTTCGCAATGATCCTAACAGCTAGCACCTTAGTGCGAGACATGTTTTCGGCATGCTTTTGGTCATATAAATACGATTTCAATCAAATAAATTTGACTTTATGCATTGTTATTGAAAACATTGAAATTTCATTTAATAAATAAACTAATTTTAATTTTCGCAATGATCCTAATAGCTTGCACCTAAGTGCGACACATGTTTTCAGCATGCTTGTTGTCATATAAACACGATTTTATTAAAATGGATACAACTTCATGCATTGTTATTGAAAAAATTGAAATTTCATTTAAGAAATAAATTTAATTTAATTTTCGCAATGATCCCAATAGCTAGCACCTAAGTGCGACACATGTTTTCGGCATGCTTTTGGTCATATAAACACGAGTTCTATCAAATAAATTCGACTTTATGCGTTGTTGATGAAAAAATTAAAATTTCATTTCATAAATAAATTTATTTTAATTTTCGCACTGATCTTAATAGCTAGCACCAAAATACGACACATGTTTTTAGCATGCTTTTGGTCATATAAATACGATTTCATTAAAATAGATTTGACTTTATGCATTGTTATTGAAAAAATTGAAATTTCATTTAATAAATAAATTCAATTTAATTTTCGCGATGATCCCAATAGCTAGCACTTAAGTGCGACACATGTTTTCGGCATACTTTTGGTCATATAAACACGATCTCAATAAAACAGATTTGACTTTATGCATTGTTAATGAAAAAATTGAAATTTCATTTAATAAATAAATTAAATTTAATTTTCGCAATGATCCTAATAGCTAGCACTAAAATGCGACACATGTTTTCGGCATGCTTTTGGTCATATAAACACGATTTTAATAAAATAGATTTGACTTTATTCATTGTTAATGAAAAAATTGAAATTTCATTTAATAAATAAATTTAATTTAATTTTCGCAATGATCCCAATAGCCAGCACCTAAGTGCGACATATGTTTTCGGCATGCTTTTGGTCATATAAACACGATTTCAATCAAATAAATTCGACTTTATGCATTGTTAATGAAAAAATTGAAATATTATGTGATTAATAAATTTAATTTAATTTTTGCAATGATCCCAATAGCTAGCACCTAAGTGCGACACATGCTTTCTGCATGCTTTTGGTCATATTAACACGTTTTCATTAAAATGGATTTGACTTTATGCATTCTTAATAAAAAAATTAAAACTTCATTTAATAAATAAATTTAATTTAATTTTCGCAATGATCCTAATAGCCAGCACCTAAGTGCGACACATGTTTTCTGCATACTTTTGGGCAAATAAATACGATTTCAATCAAATAAATTTGACTTTATGCATTGTAATTGAAAAAATTGAAATTTCATATAATAAATAAATTAAATTTAAATAAATTCAAAAAAACGAAATATAGCCTGAATAAAAAAAAATTAAATTTAATTTTCGCAATGATCCTAAGAGCTAGCACCTTAGTGCGACACATGTTTTCGGCATGCTTTTGGTCATATAAATACGATTTCAATCAAATAAATTTGACTTTATGCATTGTTATTGAAAACATTGAAATTTCATTTAATAAATAAACTAAATTTAATTTTCGCAATGATCCTAATAGCTTGCACCTAAGTGCGACACATGTTTTCAGCATGCTTGTTGTCATATAAACACGATTTTTTTAAAATAGATACAACTTGATGCATTGTTATTGAAAAAATTGAAATTTCATTTAAGAAATAAATTAAATTTAATTTTCGCAATGATCCTAATGGCTAGCACCTAAGTGCGACACATGTTTGCGGCATGCCTTTGGTCATATAAACACGATTTCATTAAAACAGATTTGACTTTCTGCATTGTTAATGAAAAAATTGAAATTTTATTTAATAAATAAATTAAATTTAATTTTCGGAATGATTCCAATAGCCAGCACCTAAGAGCGATACATGTTTTCGGTATGCTTTTGATTATATAAACACGATTTATATCAAATAAATTCGACTTTATGCGTTGTTGATGAAAAAATTAATTTTCATTTAATAAATAAATTAAATTTGTAGCGGCCACCGAATAATACCAGGGCGCTCCGTTACTACCCTCTGGAAGCGCTGTACCTGTTCTCCACCATTCGAAGGCGCGCCTACCCTCCCCCTTACCGGAACCACCACCGCTTGACATCTGACCACGGCGGCTATATCTACCGGTAGCCCTCTTTCAGACCATTAGTCTGCAACACGCACTCGACTCAGCCCTACTTTCAGCTCCTGCTTAACGCTCCTGGATTGGACCTAGTTTGGACTTTTAGCCCTACTGACCGAGCCGTGCTTACAAACATGCAAATACGTAATCATCTATTACCACATGTAATCGACACTGTATATACTGTAATTAAAGTGAGTTAGTAACCGCATCCTTTGCGTTTGGCCTACAAAAACCCCGCGCAACAACTGGCTTCCCAACGTGCGGCCGAACGCACGGATGCAGACAAGAAGCAAATCCAAAATGGCAACGTTTCAAATCACCGCTGAACAGCTACAGGATTTAATCCGAGGAATCCTTGGGGGCGCAAATAGGAAAAACTTCACCCAGTGCACCGCCAGATTCAATGGCGAACGAAACCACTACGCAGTATCGGAATTTATCCATCAAACAACGATTTACAAGAACGTCGAGGGAATCACCGACGACGACGCCCTCACTGCACTTCCAATTCTCCTCAAAGCGGACGCTCACAAATGGTGGAATGGAGTCAAGGATCAAGCGACAACATGGAACCAAGCCACGGAAATGATACGCAAAGCTTTTGCGCCGAAGAAACCTGACCACGCAATATACCCCGAAATATTTGCAACAGAGCAGACGGCCGAACAGACAACAGACGCGTTCATTTGTGACAAACGCGACCTGCTCGCTCAACTAGAAGACCAGCACACCATGGTAGTAAAGTTAAATATGTTATACGGCTTACTGAATAAACCGCTAAAGGACCGAATCCCAAGAAAGGACGTCAACTCATTTGACGAACTGCTGATAAAAGCCAGACTCGTGGAGGATAGCATCCGAGAGATGGATACTCAGGAACGCACCCCCCTGAAACAGAGAACAAGATGCGACTTCTGCAGGAATTTTGGTCATACGGTGGCCGAATGCAAAAAGCGTGCGAGAACTGAAGGACGGATACCGCAACAATCAGGGCCTCAACGGAAACAACCACCAATCGAGCAGCAGAAAGAACCGATTAAATGCTACGGTTGTGGGAAAACGGGTGTAATCCGCAGCAGATGTCCAAACTGCAATACCCAACCAGGCACAAGTTTCTGCGCTATCGAAGCAAACCCCCTGAAACACCGGCCCGCAGTAGACATACACATAGGGAAGAACTCAGGAACAGCTTTTCTAGACACGGGAGCACGCACCAGCATACCTAGTCCTAGCCTATACAGCATCCTCAAGGAACAACACTGTCCAGAAATACGAGAACTCATGAAAATCACCCTAGCCGACGGTAACACCAGGATCCAGGAAGTGATAAAAATCACAGCCCCCCTCCGCTTGAAAGGAAAAGAAGTGGAAACTACCCGGATCGTCCTACCGGATACCCCCAAAGCCCAGACACTACTAGGAATACATTTCATCGAGGAGGCCAGACTAGTAATTAACTTCCGAGCCAGAAGATGGCACTTCGACGGAGTCCACCACCAGACCTACAGTTTCGTCCATAAAGACAACTGCGAACCCAAAGGAAGGAAAGGGATCGCCGACCATGAGATCCAGTCACTACTGACTCAACACCGGCCTATAAACCCCGTCTCACCCTTCCAGGATATGTGCAATGAGAGAAGGCAAACAGAATCATCGTACGACCCATGCGATGCGTACGGACCGGAATACGCCTCTCAGCCCGAAAGGGAGGCATTCTGGCAAAAATGGGACCAAGGATCCAGGTACCGATGGCAAGACGCAGGATACCAAATCAATACTGCATGGGAATCCATGGACTACAATAGTGAAGTCCCGCACGTCGAGCTTGCAACACTCGACATCCACCCTATTGCACTAAGGCCAAACGAAGGACCCCAATTGTCGTCCAGCCGATAGCCCACCAATAGCCGTCCCACCATACCGCCTGATACCAGGACGTACGGAAGCACTGCGCCAGGAAGTCACACTACTACTAGAAAATGGGACCATCGAGGAATGCGAGAGTGCTTGGTCAGCTCCAGTGGTGCTAGTACCAAAACGAGACGGAACGCTGCGCATGTACATCGACTACCGCCGGCTGAACGCCATCACCAAAGCGGACGTTTACCCGATGCCACGCAAAGACGAATTGCTACACGCCGCCAAAATCACTAAATTCATGGCCACGATGGACCTAAAAGCAGGCTATTACCAAATCCCTGTTAAACAGGATGATCGCGACAAAACCAGTTTTGTCACACCATTAGGGACTTACCGTTTCCGACGACTTCCATTCGGACTACGGAACGCCCCCGCCACCTTCCAGAGACTGATGGACCGCATTTGCCGCGGAATCGGAATAACCATCCTCGCTTACTTGGATGACATAATCCTGACAGCACCGGATTTCGCAACATTTGCGAACGATCTGACTCGAGTCCTGGAGAAGCTACAGACAAGCAGTCTACGACTCAACCGGGGAAAATGTCACTTTGCGTGCCCCCAAATCAAGTACCTGGGCCATATCCTCACCACCGAAGGCATCAGTACCGACGCCGGAAAGGTAGACGCAATACTACGCATCGGTATACCAGGCAACCCGTCCCTGGTACAGCCGTTTCTACAGATGTGTAGCTGGTACCGGAAGTTCATCGAAAAATTCTCCGAAACCGCACGTCCCCTAAGTCAGCTTACGAGGAAGGCACAGCCTTGGAGATGGACGGAAATCGAACAGACGGCATTCGACGAGTTGAAAATCAAACTCACTACAGCACCGCTCCTCCGCCAAGTCGACCACTCGCTGCCATTCACGCTGATGACAGACGCCAGCGCTTACGCTATAGGCGCCGTTCTATGCCAGGGAGGACCAGATGAACTAAAACCAGTCGAATTCGCCAGCCGTCTGCTCACCAGAGCAGAGAGGAACTACTCCACCACGGAAAGGGAAGCGCTCGCCATTGTATGGGCCGTCCGGAAATATCGAGGATATATCGAGGAGACTTCGCTAATCGCCGTTACCGACCACCAACCGTTAAAGTGGCTAATGACCCTAAAATCACCGACAGGACGCCTCGATCGCTGGGCCCTACAGCTGCAGCCATACAACCACAGATCGAATATACCCCCGGAAAAGCCAACGTCGTCGCCGACGCACTCTCTCGCCTACCAAGGGACACACAGGATATCGCACTGATCGCCGTCGACGTACCCGCAAAAACACCCCACGAGAGCAGGGAATCCCAGAGAACCGATCCTGAGCTCCGCAAAATAATCAGCGCATTCGAAGAAGGACGCCATGAGGAGATCACCCCATGGGCCGTAAGAGGATACCTTCTGTCGCAAGGATGCCTCCACCGCTATGGCGACAACAACGAAGAGGCCCTCCTGGTGATCCCCGCGACCGAACGCGCCACCGTTCTGAAAAGCTTCCACGACGACCCCACCGCAGGCCACTACGGAGCCGAACGCACCCTGCATAAAATTACGAGGAGGTTCACCTGGCCAAACATACGCCGCGACGTGATAGCATACGTAAAACGCTGCTCGGAATGCCTGAAGTACAAAGCTTCCAATCGCAAACCCGCCGGCCTCATTCAAACGCCGGTAATGCAACAACGCTTCGAGGTCCTCGCCATGGATCTCTTCGGATCACTCCCCCGGGCCCGAAAGGTGAACGATGGATATTCATCGTTGAAGATACCGCAACCCGATGGGTCGAGCTATTCGCCATGCAACAAGCCACCGCCCAGAACTGCGCTTGGATCCTGATCCATGAAGTCTGTTTCCGATTCGGACTACCCCGTCGCGTTATCTGCGACAACGGCACACAATTTACCAGCGCTGTGATCCAACAGATCACTCATAGCCTTGGAATAAAGCAAAGCCTGACTCCCGTATACCACCCCGCTGCAAACCCGGTGGAACGACGGAACCGCCCTGCTCAAATTCCAACTAGCCACACAACTCAAAGACCACCACGACCAATGGCCCGACAGACTGCCGGCCATTAGATTCGCAATCAACACGGCCATTTGCCAGGGAACCGGGCTCACCCCAGCCTACTTAACGTTCGGCAGGAACCTCCGAACGCCATACGAGGTCAGCAGCGACCTGAGGGCAATCATTGAATCCGACACCTTCTCTTGAGATTACGCCACAACTATTGAGAATCGCCGACAGCTTCTGCACTGCACGAGAGACGCATGAAAGAGAGCAGACCCGACGGAAAACATATGCCGACGAAAAGCGACGACCCAGCCCAAGTTACAGCCCCGGCGACAAGGTGCTTGTAACCACACATCCTCTAAGCTCCGCACAGAAGAAACGATCAAGCAAACTGGCCCCTAAACGCGAAGGACCATACATGGTGCTAGGGCAAAAGGGACCCTCATCGTATGAGATCCCCGACCCAGCTGCCCCTACCGACGTCCTGGGAGTTTACCACTCATCCGCGCTCCAGCCCTACAAGGATACAAGCGCCCAACCAGCAGCTCCGATCGCGCCTATCCGGAAAAGAGGACGACCACGGAAACACCCGGTAGCCCCTAACCTTGGACAGAAACCGCCAGAAGTACCTCCAGCCGATTTCTAGGGAGGAACTGTAGCGGCCACCGAATAGTACCAGGGCGCTCCGCTACTACCCTCTGGGAGCGCTGTACCTGTTCCCCACCATGCGAAGGCGCGCCTGCCCTCCCCCTTCCCGGAACCACACTGACCACGGCGGCTATATCTACCGGTAGCCCTCCACCAAACCATCAGTCTGCAACACGCACTCGACTCAGCCCTACTATCAGCTCCTGCTTAGCGCTTCTGGATTGGACCTAGTTTGGACTTTTAGCCCTACTGACCGAGCCGTGCTTACATACATGCAAATACGTAATCATCTATTACCACATGTAATCGACACTGTACATACTGTAATTAAAGTGAGTTAGTAACCGCATCCCGTGCGTTTGGCCTACAAAAACCCCGCGCAACATATTTAATTTTCGCAATGATCTTAATTGCTAGCACCAAAATGCGACACATGTTTTCGGCATGCTTTTGGTCATATAAATACGATTTCATTAAAATAGATTTGACTTTATGCATTGTTATTGAAAAAATTGAAATTTGATTTAATAAATAAACAAAAATTAATTTTCGCAATGATCCTAACAGCTTTCACCTAAGTGCGACACATGTTTTCAGCATGCTTTTTGTCATATAAAAACGATTTCATTAAAATGGATTTAACTTCATGCATTGTTATTGAAAAAATTGAAATTTCATTTAATAAATAAATTAAATTTAATTTTCGCAATGATCCCAATGGCTAGCACCTAAGTGCGACACATGTTTTCGGCATGCTTTTGGTCATATAAACACTATATCACCTAAATAGATTTGACTTTATGCATTATTAATGAAAAAATTGAAACTTCATATAATAAATAAATTAAATTTAATTTTCGCAATGATCCTAATGGCTAGCACCTAAGTGCGACTCATGTTTTCGGCATGCTTTTGGTCATATAAACACTATATCACCTAAATAGATTTGACTTTATGCATTGTTAATGAAAAAATTGAAACTTCATATAATAAATAAATTAAATTTAATTTTCGCAATAATCCCAATGGCTAGCACCTAAATGCGACTCATGTTTTCGGCATGCTTTTGGTCATATAAACACTGTATCACTAAAATAGATTTGACTTTATGCATTGTTAATGCAAAAATTGAAACTTCATTTAATAAATAAATTAAATTTAATTTTCGCAATGATCCTAATAGCTAGCACCTAAGTGCGACACATGTATTCGGCATGCTTTTGGTCATATAAACACGATTTCAAATAAATAAATTTGACTTTATGCGTTGTTGATGAAAAAATTAAAATTTCATTTAATAAATAAATTAAATTTAATTTTCGCAATGATCCCAATAGCTAGCACCTAAGTGTGACATATGTTTTCGGCATGCTATTGGTCGTATAAACACGATTTCAATCAAATAAATTCGACTTTATGCGTTGTTGATGAAAAAATTAATATTTCATTTAATAAATAAATTAAATTTAATTTTCGCAATGATCCCAATAGCCAGCACCTAAGTGCGACACATGTTTTCAGCATACTTTAGGGCATATAAACAAGATTTCAATCAAATAAATTCGACTTTATGCATTGTTAATGAAGAAATTGAAACTTCATTTAATAAATAAATTAAATTTAATTTTCGCAATGATCCTAATGGCTAGCACCTAAGTGCGACACATGTATTCGGCATGCTTTTGGTCAAATAAACACGATTTCAATTAAATAAATTTGACTTTATGCGTTGTTGATGAAAAAACTAAAATTTCATTTAATAAATAAATTAAATTTAATTTTCGCAATGATCCTAATAGCTAGCACCTAAGTATGACACGTGTTTTCGGCATGCTATTGGTCGTATAAACACGATTTTAATCAAATGAATTCGACTTTATTTGTTGTTGATGAAAAAATTAAAATTTCATTTAATAAATAAATTAAATTTAATTTTCGCAATGATCCTGATAGCCAGCACTTAAGTGCGACACATGTTTTCCGCATGCTTCTGGTCATATAAACACGATTTCATTAAAATAGATTTTACTTTATGTTTTGTTAATGCAAAAACAGAAATGTCATTTAATATGTAAATTAAATTTAATTTTCGCAATGATCCTAATGGCTAGCACCTAAGTGCGACACATGTTTTCGGCATACCTTTGGTCATATAGACACTATTTCATTAAAATAGATTTTACTTTATGCATTGTTAATGAAAAAATTGAAATTTCATTTAATAAATAAATTCAATTTAATTTTAATGATCCTAACAGCTTGCACCTAAGTGCGACACATGTTTTCAGCATGCTTTTTGTCATATAAACACGATTTTAATAAAATAGATTCAACTTCATGCATTGTTATTGAAAAAATTGAAATTTAATTTAATAAATAAATTTAAGTTAATTTTCGCAATGATCCTAATAGCTAGCACCTAAGTGCGACACATGTTTTCGGCATGCTTTTGGTCGTTTAAACACGATTTAAATCAAATAAATTCGACTTTATGCGTTGTTGATGAAAAAAATGAAATTTCATTTAATAAACAAATTTAATTTAATTTTCGCAATGATCCCAATAGCTAGCAACTAAGTGTGATCCTCGTTTTCGGCATGCTTTTGGTCATAAAAACACGAGTTTTTTTTTTAAATCGATTAGACTTTATGCATTGTTAATGAAAAAATTTAAATTTTATTTAATAAATAAATTAAATTTAATTTCCGCAATGATCCTAACAGCTAGCACCAAAATGCGACACATGTTTTCGGCATGCTTGTGGTCATATAAACACGATTTTATTAAAATAGATTTAACTTTATTAATTGTTAATGAAAAAATTGAAATTTCATTTAAAATATCGGGTGTGGCACTTAAGACGCCTCGGACCATAGCTCCTTTACGATAAAAGCTATCGAAAAAAATCTAAGAACAAAGTGGTACATAGTTACCGTCGCTATGTTTCAAAAATATTTCTAATCATCAGTGGCGTGCCGTACTCCAGTGGCGTACCAAACTTATGTTTTTTTAAATGGAATGCCCTATTTTTTATTGCAGATTTGGAAAGTGCTCGACGAGTACTTATTTTTTTATCTAACATGTTATATCCTTCACTTTAGCGGTTTCGCTGTTATAACCCCTTCTTTCAAAATTGCGCCCCTTTTTTGAGATTTTTTTATAGAGAAACTAATTGACGCCGGCGCCTAAATTTTGAATTAAGGTACAGGTTAAGACCTCGTATACCTTCAAATAATTTTTTTTCGGGTAATTTATGGGAAAAAAAATAATTTTTGATTGATCTTCGCATGTTGTCATTTTTTCCGAAAATTTCAAATGGCACCCCCCTAAAAAAATTACGGCGTTGTACAGCCAAAACTCTAAATTTTTCATTGGTGTAAAAAAAAATTACACATTGCATAACAAAATTTCGGAGAAAAAAGGAATTTCATTGCAAATGTCGGGAAACGTTTTCCGTTCCCAAGTGTGCCATGAGAAAACAAAAGATTGGTAATTGTCAAAGTAAATTATTAGACGTCAGTAGCAGCCATAAGTCATTTTTGATAAACGTTCTAAAAATGTTCTGAACTCAAGGGGAAATGGTTGACATGATATTTATTCTTGGAGAATGTAACAATAATTGTTTCTTGGCATCACGAGTGTACGCTGCGAGATATCCGCACAGGGCACATCCAAATGAACGTGCGTTTCAAAAAGTGTTGGAGAGATTTACTACTACGGGAAGTGTGAAACGGCCAAGGAGAGTTAGAAAGAAGGCAGTTATTACCGAAAATAATGAACTGCAGGTTCTGGAGGCAGTTATTGAAGATTCTCATACCAGTATCCGTGATATTAGTAGGAATCACGATATTTCAACGCGATCCGTACATCGTGTTCTTAAAAAGTACAAATTCCGTCCATTTAAGATTCAACTGCACCAAGAATTGCAACCTCAAGATTTTCATGCGAGGCAAGATTTCTGCATGTGGGCTATCAACAAAATTGAGCAGGAGGAATCATTTCTTATGCGCGTATTATTTTCTGATGAAGCAACGTTCCATAGAAATGGGCATGTCAATCGCCACAACTACCATTATTACGCCGATGAAAACCCACAAGCCATGCGAATGATAAACCACCAGCAAAGATGGTCGCTGAATGTTTGGGGAGGCATACTTGGAGAACACCTTTTGGGTCCTTATTTCATCGAGGGGCACCTGAACGGCAACAGTTATTTGAGGTTCCTTCGCGACGACTTGGTGATCTCTTGGAAAATGTCCCTCTAGCCGCTCTTCGACAGATAGTTTTCCAGCACGATGGAGCTCCTGCACATAATAGCTGTGTCGTTCGGGAATTTCTCGATGAAACGTTTCCGGACTCCTGGATTGGTCGTGGGGGTCCTGTGAGGTGGCCGCCAAGATCACCAGACCTCACTCCCCTTGACTTCTTCCTTTGGGGCCATGTCAAAGACGAGGTTTACAGGACAGTACCAACTACTGTCGAGGATATGAGGGAGAGAATCCGCGCGGCTTTCCGCGGTATATCACCAGAAGTCCTTAGGGCAGTGTCTAGAGCCTGTGAATCGGAGTTGCGGTTATGCCTCCAGCAGGAAGGTCGTCATTTCGAACATTTAGTTTAAGTTGTTAAATTTTCTTTATCTGCATTTTTCATATCGTTTTGAATAAATAGGTACATACTATTATGTTGACCGTATTTGTGTATTTGTTTTCTCATGGCACACTTGGGAACGGAAAACGTTTCCCGACATTTGCGATGAAATTCCTTTTTTCTCCGAAATTTTGTTATGCAATGTGTAATTTTTTTAACACCAATGAAAAATGTAGAGTTTTGGCTGTACAACGCCGTAATTTTTTTAGGGGGGTGCCATTTGAAATTTTCGGAAAAAATGACAACATGCGAAGATCAATCAAAAATTATTTTTCTTCCATAAATTACCCGAAAAAAAATTATGTAAAGGTATACGAGGTCTTAACCTGTACCTCAATTCAAAATTTAGGCCCCGGCGTCAATTAGTTTCTCTACAAAAAAATCTCAAAAATGGGGCGCAATTTTGAAAGAAGGGGTTATAACAGCGAAACCGCTAAAGTGAAGGGTATAACATGTTAAATAAAAAAATAAGTACTCGTCGAGCACTTTCCAAATCTGCAATCAAAAATAGGGCATTCCATTTAAAAAAACATAAGTTTGGTACGCCACTGGAGTACGGCACGCCACTGATGATTAGAAATATTTTTGAAACATAGCGACGGTAACTATGCACCACTTTGTTCTTAGATTTTTGTCGATAGCTTTTATCGTAAAGGAGCTATGGTCCGAGGCGTCTTAAGTGCCACACCCGGTATAAATTTAATTTAATTTTCGCAATGATCCCAATAGCCAGCACCTGAGTGCGACACATGTTTTCGGCATGCGTTTGGTCATATAAACACGATTTTATTAAAATAGATTTGACTTTATTAATTGTTAATGAAAAAATTGAAATTTAATTTAATAAATAAATTTAATTTAATTTTCGCAATGATCCTAATAGCTAGCACCTAAGTGCGACACATGTTTTTGTTATGCTTTTGGTCATATAAACACGATTTCATTAAAATAGATTTGACTTTATGCATTGTTAATGAAAAAATTTAAATTTTATTTAATAAATAAATTAAATTTTATTTTCGCAATGATACCAATAGCCAGCACCTAAGAGCGACACATGTTTTCGGCATGCTTTTGGTCATATAAACACGATTTCATTAAAATAGATTTGACTTTATGCATTGTTAATAAAAAAATTTAAATTTTATTTAATAAATAAATAACTTTAATTTCGGCAATGATCCTTATAGCTAGCACCAAAATGCGACACATGTTTTCGGCATGCTTTTGGTCATATAAACACCATTTCATTAAAATAGATTTGACTTAGTGCATTATTAATAAAAAAATTAAAATTTCATTTAATTAATAAATTAAATTTGATTTTCGCAATGATCCTAAAGGCGAGCTTTAAAATGCGACACATGTTTTCGGCGTGCTTTTGGTCATATAAACACGATTTTATTAAAATAGATTTGACTTTAATATTTGTTAATGAGAAAATTGAAATTACATTTAATAAATAAATTAATTTTAATTTTCGCAATGATCCCAATAGGCAGCACCTATGAGCGACACATGTTTTCGGCATGCTTTTCGTCAAATTAACACGATTTCAATCAAATAAATTCGACTTTATGCATTGTTAATGAAAAAATTGAAATTTCATTGGAAAAATAAATTTAATTTAATTTTTGCAATGATCCCAATAGCTAGCACGTAAGTGCGACACATGTTTTCGGCATGCTTTTGGTCATATAAACACTATTTCATTAAAATAGATTTGACTTAGTGCATTATTAATAAAAAAATTAAAATTTCATTTAATTAATAAATTAAATGTGATTTTCGCAATGATCCTAAAGGCGAGCACCTAAGTGCGACACATGTTTTCGGCATGTTTTTGGTCATATAAACACCATTTCATTAAAATAGATTTGACTTAGTGCATTATTAATAAAAAAATTAAAATTTCATTTAATTAATAAATTAAATGTGATTTTCGCAATGATCCTAAAGGCGAGCACCTAAGTGCGACACATGTTTTTGGCCTGTTTTTGGTCATATAAACACTATTATATTAAAATAGATTTGACTTTATGCATTGTTAATGAAAAAATTGAAATTTCATTTAATAAATAAATTAAATTTAATTTTCGCAATGATCCTAATAGCTGGCAGCTAAGTGCGACACATGTTTTCGGCATGTTTTTGGTCATATAAACACTATTTTATTAAAATAGATTTGACTTTATGCATTGTCAATGAAAAAAATTGAAATTTCATTTAATAAATAAATAAAATTTAATTTTCGCAATGATTCTAATAGCCAGCACCAAAATGCGACAAATGTTTTCAGCATGCTTTTGGTCATATAAACACGACTTTAATAAAATAGATTTGACTTTATTCATTGTTAATGAAAAAATTAAAATTTCATTTAATAAATTAATTTAATTTAATTTTCGCAATGATCCCAATAGCCAGCACCTAAGTGCGACACATGTTTTCGGCATGCTTTTTGTCATCTAAACACGATTTTAATAAAATAGATTGGACTTTATTCATTGTTAATGAAAAAATTGAAATTTCGTTTAATAAATAAATTAAATTTAATTTTCGCAATGATCCTAATAGCTAGCACCAAAATGCGACACATGTTTTCGGCGTGCTTTTGGTCATATAAACACGATTTTATTAAAATAGATTTGACTTTATGCACTGTTAATGAAAAAATTTAAATTTTATTCAATAAATAAATTAAATTTAATTTTCGCAATGATCCTAACAGCTAGCACCAAAATGCGACACATGTTTTCGGCATGCTTTTGGTCATATAAACACGATTTTATTAAAATAGATTTGACTTTAATATTTGTTAATAAATAAATTGAAATTTCATTTAATAAATAAATTAATTTTAATTTTCGCAATGATCCCAATAGCCAGCACCTAAGAGCGACACATGTTTTCGGCATGCTTTTGGTCATATAAACACGATTTTATTAAAATAGATTTGACTGTATGCATTGTTAATAAAATAATTAAAATTTAATTTAATTAATAAATTAAATTTAATTTTCGCAATGATCCTAAAAGCTAGCACCAAAATGCGACACATGTTTTCGGCATGCTTTTGGTCATGTAAACACGATTTTATTAAAATGGATTTGTTTTTTGTCATTGTTAATGAAAAATGGAAATTCCATTTAATAAATAAATTAAATTTAATTTTCGCAATGATCCCAATGGCCAGCACCTAAGTGCGACACATGTTTTCGTTTGGCTTTTGGTCATATAAATACGATTTGAATCAAATAAATTTGACTTTATGCATTGTTACTGAAAAAATTGAAATTTCATTTGATAAATAAATTTAATTCAATTTTTGCTATGATCCCAATAGCTAGCACCTAAGTGCGGTACATGTTTTCGGCATACTTTTGGTCATAAAAACACTTTTTCAATAAAATAGATTTGACTTTATGCATTGTTAATGAAAAAATTGAAATTTCATTTAATAAATAAATTAAATTTAATTTTCCCAATGATCCTAATGGCTAGCACCAAAATGCGACACATGTTTTCTGCATGCTTTTGGTCATATAAACACGATTTTATTAAAATAGATTAGACTTTATGCATTGGCAATGAAAAAATTAAAATTTCATTTAATAACTTATTGAAACAACTACTTCCCTGGCTGATGCCACGCCGGATATTGAATGATACAAAAGAAATTTGCATGTTATTACTAGTACTACTAGTGAAATAACATTGGTTTAAGATCCCTTATTTCTACCCACAGGACTAACTTGAAAAATGAAACTAAATTGAATTTGAAAACTTTAAATTATAAAACTGAACCCAAAAGAATGTAAAAATTTAAGTAAATAGCCATCTGCAGACGCGTTTCGAGATTTATCTCTCTTTATGCATTGTTAATAAAAAAATAGAAATTTCATTTAATAAATAAATTAAATTTAATTTTCGCAATGATCCTAAAAGCTAGCACCTAAGAGCGACACATGTTTTCGGCATGTCTTTGGTCATATAAACACTATTTCACTAAAATTGATTTAACTTTATGCATTGTTAATGAAAAAATTGAAATTTCATTTAATAAATTAATTTAATTTAATTTTCGCAATGATCCTAAAACCTAGCTCCTAAGCGTGACCCATGTTTTAGGCATGCTTTTGGTCATATAAACACTATTTTATTAAAATAGATTTGACTTTATGCATTGTTAATGAAAAAATTGAAATTTCATTTAATAAATAAATTTAATTTAATTTTCGCAATGATCCTAATGGCTAGCACCTAAGTGCGACACATGTTTTCGGCATGCTTTTGGTCATATAAACACTATTTTTTTTAAATAGATTTGACTCTATGCATTGTTAATGAAAAAATTGAAATTTCATTTAATAAATAAATTAAATTTAATTTTCGCAATGATCCTAATGGCTAGCACCTAAGTCCGACACATGTTTTCAACATGCTTTTGGTCATATAAACCCTATTTTTTTTAAATAGATTTGACTTTATGCATTGTTAATGACAAAATAGAAATTTTATTTAATAAATAAATGAAATTTAATTTTCGCAATGATCCTAATGGCTAGCACCTAAGTGCGACAAATGTTTTCGGCATGCTTTTGGTCATATAAACCCTATTTTTTTAAAATAGATTTGACTTTATGCATTGTTAATGAAAAAATTTGAAATTTCATTTAATAAATAAATTTAATTTAATTTTTGCAATGATCCTGATAGCCTGCACCTTAGGGCGACACATGTGTTCGGCATGCTTTTGGTCATATAAACACTATTTTATTAAAATAGATTCGACTTTGTGCATTGTTATTGAAAAAATTGAAATTTCATTTAATAAATAAATTAAATTTAATTTTCGCAATGATCCTAATAGCTAGCGCCCAAGTGCGACACATGTTTTAGGCATGGTTTTGGTCGTATAAACACGATTTTATTCAAATAAGTTCGACTTTATGAGTTGTTGATGAAAAAATTTAAATTTCATTTAATAGATAAATTAAATTTAATTTTCGCAATGATCCTAATAGTTAGCACCTAAGTGCGACACATGTTTTCGGCCTGCTTATGGTCGTATAAATACGATTTTTATCAAATAAATTCGACTTAATGCATTGTTGATGAAAAAATTGAAATTTCATTTAATAAATTAATAAAATTTAATTTTCGCAATGATCCTAATAGCTGGCACCTAAGTGCGACACATGTTTTCGGCATTCTTTTGGTCATATAAACACTATTTCACTAAAATAGATTTGGCTTTATGCATTGTTATTGCAAAAATTGAAATTTCATTTAATAAATAAGTTAAATTTAAATTTCGCAATGATCCTAATAGCTAGCACCTAAGTGCGACACATGTGTTTGGCATGCTTTTGGTCATATAAATACTAGTTCGTTGAAATAGATTTAACTTTATGCATTGTTTATGAAAAAATTGAAATTTTATTTAATAAATAAATTAAATTTAATTTTCGCAATGATCCTAACAGCTAGCACCTAAGTGCGACACATGTGTTCGGCATGCTTTTTGTCATTTAAACACGATTTTGTTAAAATGGATTTGACTTTATGCATTGTTAATGAAAAAATTGAAATTTCATTTAATAAATAAATTAAATTTAATTTTCGCAATGATCCTAATAGTTAGCACCTAAGTGCCACACATGTTTTCGGCATGTTTATGGTCGTATAAACACGATTTTAATCAAATAAATTCGACTTTATGCATTGTTAATGAAAAAATTGAAATTTTAGTTAATAAATAAATTTAATTTAATTTTCGCAATGATCCTAACAGCCAGCACCTAATTGCGACACATGTTTTCGGCATGCTTTTGGTCATATAAACACTATTTTATTAAAATAGATTTGACTTTATGTATTGTTAATGAAAAAAATTGAAATTTCATTTAATAAATAAATTAAATTTAATTTTCGCAATGATCCTAATAGTTAGCACCTAAGCGCGACATATGTTTTCGGCATGCTCTTGGTCGTGTAAGCACGATTTTAATCAAATAAACTCGACTTTATGTGTTGTTGATAAAAAAATTAAATTTCATTTAATAAATAAATTAAATTTAATTTCCGCAATGATCCTAATGGCTAGCACCTAAGTGCGACACATGTTTACGGCATTCTTTTGGTCATATAAACACTATTTCATGAAAATAGATTTAACTTTATGCATTGTTAATAATAATAATAATAATACTTCTTTATTGTCCAACAGATTAACCAAAAAGGACAAAATACATAATACAAAAATATACATAATAATAATGATTATAGAACAAAAATTACCTAATTACCAAAAACAAAACAAAAAGTATACATCATAATTACAAATAATTAATTCTTATTTACAATTAGCAATCATTTATGATTATATTAGCATTTCGACTCATATGGGCAATCGGCGCTCTCATCAGAATGTTGGTGTTAGCAGTGGGCGAAAAGAAAGTTACATGTTGACGTGATGTGAGCCGCGGAATATTAAAATGAACCATGGAAAGTAATTCCGGTGAGTCCACCAGGTTGGATATTAATTTAATCATAAATGATCCACTAGCTTGGTCTCTTCGTTCAGACAAGGATGCGCAGTTATGTAGTTGAAGTAAGTATGTGTAATCAACCGATTGATCAGGATACATACCATTAACTTTATAGCTCAGAAATTTTAGAAAACGCTTCTGAACTCGTTCAATTAATAAGGATCCGTTCACATAATACGGATACCAGATAATTGAAGCGTATTCCAGTCTACTTCGAACTAAAGCAAAATATAATATTTTTAATAAACTGACATCTTCAAAGTACCGAGATGTGCGCATTAGGAAGCCGAGCAGTTTAAAAGCAGATAAACTGATTGTACGAATATGTTCTTGAAATGTAAGGCCAGAATCAAACAGAACACCAAGATCTCTCACTGTGATGTCACGTCGTATAACATCATCACCAATTTTGTAACCGTAGTTAGTTACATTGTGTTTGCGAGTGTACGAGACGATAACGCATTTACTGTTATTTAAGTGCAATTTGTTAATTGCACACCACTCAATAATATAATTGACATTCCTCTGAAGTAAGATGCAGTCAGATAGGTTATTAATAGTGTTGTAAATTTTTAAATCGTCTGCATAGGCCAGTACAGGGCAAGATAAAGATGCAACTAAATCATCTATGTATAAGTTAAATAATAAGGGGCCCAAGTTGGACCCTTGCGGTACACCAGAGGAAGAAATAAAATAATGCGATTTAAACCCATTGTAGTGAACATAATTTTTGCGGTTGTCAAGATATGAAGCAACAAATTTTATAAAATCCAAAGAGAGTCCAAATGCGCTGAGTTTATTTAAAAGTATTTGATGATCAATAGTGTCGAATGCCTTTGAAAGGTCGGTGTATACAACATCGACCTGACCACGGCTATCCAGAGATTCGCAAATATGTTGGGTTATAATTGCTAGATTAGTGGACGTTGATCGTCCCGAGCAAAATCCATGTTGATGAGGTGAAATATAGATATGTGTATGATAGTTGATGACTTGATAAATGATTTGTTCGAATATCTTGGCAAAATTGGAAAGTATTGATATTGGTCTATAGTTTTGAATATCTTTAGTGTCTCCTCGTTTGAAAATTGGGCTAATTACTGCAGTCTTCCACAACTCAGGAAAAGTCATTGTATGCAATGAGAGATTATATATAAAAGTTAATGGTTTTGCGAATACGTACTTGCAGTCTTTGATTAGGTAACAAGGAATGCGATCATCACCACATATTTGTGAGTTCTTGAGTCGATTAATACTCGTTATTACATCAGATTCCTGAATAATAGGCATTATGAGTGTTTCACGATTAGTAAAAGTATCATTAGGATGAATACTGTTCTTGTTAGAGTAAGCCCTAGAGAAGTTGCTAGCAAATGCGTTGATAATTTCTTGAGGAGATGAATATAACGTGTCATCACTGTGTATTTCACTGGGAATTCTTGATGTTACAATTTATCATAAAATGCACCGCATGCTTCGTTCACGTCAACATATAACTCCAAAAATAACCAGTCTGTATTAGCCAAGTTCTCATATAACTGAACAAAGTTAGCTTTTTTGAAATTATATCTTAAATTTTTATTAATTGGAAAGGGGCTCGGTTTATTTTTATTTATTGATTTACCCAAGCTTAGACTAATAGAAAGTGCAGGATGGTGAGCATCTTCAGGCACAAGCGGACAGTCATCCCTTTCAGTGTTAACAGCAACATCAAAGTTACATAAAACTAAATCTAGGAACCTATTATTAGAGTTCTTGACTTTATTAAACTGATTTAGCTTCAATATACTCATAAACTGAAACAAGGCAATGCATTTTGCGTTATTGGGTGCAATCGATACATTATCATTATATGCTGGAATATTAAAGTCACCAACTATAAATACAGGTTGATTCAATATAACGAGCACAATAGTTTCAAAAAATATATTTAATTCATCGACCGATATGTCAGGAGGTACGTATAAAACCATGATATAAAATGAAAATGAATTAATGACGCATTTACATAATATAAAGTCAATTAGTGGTACGCGATTACATATATGAGACACATCAATATGTTCAAATGAGACATTGTTATTAAAACCTATCAGGACACCCCCTCCGTTAGTTCTGTTAGTAGCTTGAGCGTTCCTATCCTGTCGCAACACATTGTATTGAGAAGTAAAGAGCTCAGACGTAGAGATAGAATCACGAAGCCAAGTTTCAGTTAACAATATAATGTCGAAAGAGGAATTGCATATATTGTTATAAAATTCGTGAGTCTTGGAACGGAGACCGCGGGTGTTTTGATAAAAAAAGTTTACTAATTGGTTACTGTTGGACATATTTAGTTTTCCGTATTGACAATCGTTGGAATGCCACGTACATATTTTATCTTGAGGTTAGTCTCTCCTGTAGCCGTTCGATGTAGGAGTTCTCTTTTCACTTCTTTGTATAGTTCAGTCTGCATTGGAGTTTGATCCTTGGAGATACTAATGTGTTTAAATTTATTACTGGTTTTTAAGTTCTTCGCGTTTCGCAACGCAGAGGTCACAGAAGAATTATTGGGAAGAGACACTCGAATAGGGCGTTTATTAATAGTACGTGTTGGATCATATTTACCTAATCTAATAGGTTTTATAATATCATGATTAGTATCTACAATTGACAATACTTCTTTCATCAAATTCACGTCATGTACATTTTGTTCTATTTTATTACTACATGTTTCTTCTAGGCCGTAAATAATTATGTTGTGTTTCCTTTTATCACGCTCTTGAATTTCTTGGATTATTATTTCATTATCCAGAAGCTTGGTGAGTTGTGAAGGAGGTGTCGATTTAAGTTGTTTTATTTCTTCTTGTAGGGCTACAATCGCAGATTTCAGCCCATTTAGGTCATCGCCTAGTTTAATACATCCCTTACAAGTCCACGTTAAGCCACATTTAGAATTTATTTTACGTGCTTCTGCCTTAGAAATATCAACACATGTACTCTTAAAGTATTTTTTGCATATGCAACAGTTAACCATTGTATGCAGCTCAGCTTGAGTATTGCAGCAAGTGCATTGATTCATTTTTGAAGTTTGGGAGCAGTTCGGAAAAGGAAAAGACGTATTTCACGCTAGCGCGACCCACCGCAGCGACTTAACACAGAGTAGTAACTAGGCCACGGTTGGTTAAACAATAGAATAACAAAGGGTACACAATCAAATAGGAACAGAATGAGATTGGATAGGAACAGCCGTTTAATTAACAAGCAGGCGAAAAGTAATTATATTTGAATACGGCCCTGCCTATTTCACTTCCCAGTGAGTAACGCACACGCGCACACCTGACTTTCAAGATGTCGCTGCACTCCTACAGGTAAATAAAGTGTGAAAATATGCTTCAACGCTAACGTAGAACAAACACTATTAGTTTATATCACTTCTAAATACGTAATTCACTTATTGGATTAAGTATCCAATTTATATTGGCCTAATAATCGGTAAATAATCACTATAGACGAGAGGCTTTAATATAAACACTGAACAGGACCGTAATTCTTTATATGAATTTAATGAAAAAATTGAAATTTCATTTAATAAATAAATTAAATTTAATTTTCGCAATGATCCTAATAGCTAGCACCTAAGTGCGATACATGTTTTCGGCTTGCTTATGGTCGTATAAACACGATTTTAATCTAACATATTCGACTTTATGCATTGTTGATGAAAACATTGACATTTCATTTAATGAATAAATTAAATTTAATTCTCGAAATGATCCTAATAGCTAGCACCCAAGTGCGACACATGTTTTCGGCATGATTTTGGTCATTAAAACACTATTTTACTAAAATAGATTTGACTTTATGCATTGTTAATGAAAAAATTGAAACTTCATTTAATAAATAAATTAAATTTAATTTTCGCAAAGATCCTGATAGCTAGCACCTAAGTGCGACACATGTTTACGGCATTCTTTTGGTCATATAAACACTATTTCATGAAAATAGATTTACCTTTATGCATTGTTAATGAAAAAATTGAAATTTCACTTAATAAATAAATTAAATTTAATTTTCGCAATGATCCTAACAGCTAACACCCAAGTGCGACACATGTTTTCGGCATGCTTTTGGTCATAAAAACACTATTTTACTAAAATAGATTTGACCTTATGCATTGTTAATGAAAAAATTGAAACTTCAGTTAATAAATAAATTAAATTTAATTTTCGCAATGATCCTAACAGCTAGCACCTAAGTTCGACACATGTTTTCGGCATGCTATTGGTCATATAAACACGATATCGTTAAAATAGATTTGGCTTTATGCATTGTTAATGAAAAAATTGAAATTTCATTTAATAAATAAATTAAATTTAATTTTCGCAATGATCCTAATAGCTAGCACCTAAGTGCGACACATGTTTTCGGCATGCTTTTGGTCATATAAACACGATTTCATTAAAACAGATTTGACTTTATGCATTGTTAATGAAAAAATTGATATTTAATTTAATAAATAAATTTAATTTAATTTTCGCAATAATCCTTATGGCCAGCACCTTAGTGCGACACATGTGTTCGGCATGCTTTTGATCATATAAACACGATTTTGTTAAAATAGATTTGACTTTATGCATTGTTAATGAAAAAATTGAAATTTCATTTAATAAATAAATTAAATTTAATTTTCGCAATGATCCTAACAGCTAGCACATAAGTGCGACACATGTTTAAATAGATTTGACTTTATGCATTGTTAATGAAAAAATTGAAATTTCATATAATAAATAAATTTAATTTAATTTTCGCAATGATCCTAATAGTTAGCACCTAAGTGCGACATATGTTTTCGCCATGCTTTTGGTTATATAAACACGATTTCATTAAAACAGATTTGACTTTATGCATTGTTACTGAGAAAATTGAAATTTCATTAAATAAATAAATTTAATTTAATTTTTGCAATGATCCTAATAGCCAGCACCTTAGTGCGACACATGTGTTTGGCATGCTTATAATCGTATAAACACGATTTTAAACAAATAAATTCGACTTTATGCATCGTTGATGAAAAAATTGAAATTTCATCTAATAAATTAATAAAATTTAATTTTCGCAATGATCCTAATGGCTGACACCCAAGTGCGACACATGTTTTCGGCATGCTTTTGGTCATATAAACACGATTTTGTTAAAATAGATTTGACTTTATGCATTGTTAATGAAAAAATTGAATTTCATTTAATAAATAAATTAAATTTAATTTTCGCAGTGATCCTAATAGCTAGCACCTAAGTGCAACCCATGTTTTCGGCATGCTTTTGGTCATATAAACACGATTTTGTTAAAATAGATTTGACTTTATGCATTGTTAATGAAAAAATTGAAATTTCATTTAATAAATAAATTAAATTTAATTTTCGCAATGATCCTAACGGCTAGCACCTAAGTGCGACACATGTGTTCGGCATGCTTTTGGTCATTTTAATACTATTTCGTTAAAATAGATTTAACTTTATGCATTGTTAATAAAAAAATTGAAATTTTATTTAATAAATAAATTGACTTTAATTTTCGCAATGATCCTAACAGCCAGCACCTAAGTGCGACACATGTTTTCGGCATGCTTTTGGTCATATAAACACGATTTTGTTAAAATATAGTTGACTTTATGCATTGTTAATGAAAAAATTGAAATTTCATTTAATAAATAAATTAAATTTAATTTTCGCAATGATCCTTACAGCTAACACCTAAGTGCGACACATGTTTTCGGCATGCTTTTGGTCATATAAACACGATTTCGTTAAAATGGATTTGACTTTATGCATTGTTAATGAAAAAATTGAAATTTCATTTAATAAATAAATAAAATTTAATTTTCGCAATGATCCTAATAGTTAGCACCTAAGTGCGACACATGTTTTCGGCCAGCTTATGGTCGTATAAACACGATTTTAATCAAATAAATTCGACTTTATGCATTGTTGATGAAAAAATTGAAATTTCATTTAATAAATTAATAAAGTTTAATTTTCGCAATGATCCTAATAGCTAGCACCTAAGTGCAACACATGTGTTCGGCATGCTTTTGGTCATATAAACACTATTTTATTAAAATAGATTCGACTTTATGCATTGTTAATGAAAAAATTGAAATTTCATTTAATAAATAAATTTAATTTAATTTTTGCAATGATCCTAATGGCCAGCACCTTAGTGCGACACATGTGTTCGGCATGCTTTTGAACATATCAACACGATTTTGTTAAAATAGATTTGCCTTTATGCATTGTTAATGAAAAAATTGAAATTTCATTTAATAAATAAATTAAATTTAATTTTCGCAATGATCCTTACAGCTAACACCTAAGTGCGACACATGTTTTCAGCATGCTTTTGGTCATATAAACACGATTTCATTAAAAAAGATTTGACTTTATGCATTGTTAATGAAAAAATTGAAATTTAATTTAATAAATAAATTTAATTTAATTTTTGCAATAATCCTTATGGCCAGCACCTTAGTGGGAAACATGTGTTCGGCATGCTTTTGGTCATATAAACACTATTTTATTAAAATAGATTCGACTTTATGCATTGTTAATGAAAAAATTGAAATTTCATTTAATAAATAAATTTAATTTAATTTTCGCAATGATCCTTACAGCTAACACCTAAGTGCGACACATGTTTTCGGCATGCTTTTGGTCATATAAACACGATTTCGTTAAAATGGATTTGACTTTATGCATTGTTAATGAAAAAATTGAAATTTCATTTAATAAATAAATTTAATTTAATTTTCGCAATGATCCTTACAGCTAACACCTAAGTGCGACACATGTTTTAGGCATGCTTATGGTCATATAAACACTATTTCACAAAAATAGATTTGACGTTATGCATTGTTAATTAAAAAATTTAAACTTCATTTAATAAATAAATTAAATTTAATTTTCGCAATCATCCTAATAGCTAGCACCTAAGTGCGACACATGTTTTCGGCATGCTTTTTATCATATAAACACGATTTCATTAAAACAGATTTGACTTTATGCATTGTTAATGAAAAAATTGAAATTTAATTTAATAAATAAATTTAATTTAATTTTTGCAATAATCCTTATGGCCAGCACCTTAGTGGGACACATGTGTTCGGCATGCTTTTGGTCATATAAACACTATCTTATTAAAATAGATTCGACTTTATGCATTGTTAATGAAAAAATTGAAATTTCATTTAATAAATAAATTTAATTTAATTTTTGCAATGATCCTAATGGCCAGCACCTTAGTGCGACACATGTGTTCGGCATGCTTTTGAACATATCAACACGATTTTGTTAAAATAGATTTGCCTTTATGCATTGTTAATGAAAAAATTGAAATTTCATTTAATAAATTAATAAAATTTAATTTTCGCAATGATCCTAATAGCTAGCACCTAAGTGCGACATATGTTTTTGACATGCTTTTGGTCATATAAACACGATTTCATTAAAATAGATTTGCCTTTATGCATTGTTAATGAAAAAATTGAAATTTCATTTAATAAATTAATAAAATTTAAATTCAAAAAAAAAAAACGAAATATAGCCTGAATATATAAATATTCAACCTGTTCGTAACTCTGCAAGCAAAATTAAGTCTTACTAAGACTATAAACAAATAACTTATTGAAGCAACTACTTCCCTGGCTGATGCCACGCCGGATATTGAATGATACAAAAGAAATTTGCATGTTATTACTAGTACTACTAGTATTTTTTACATACTTTTGGGTTCAGTTTTATAATTTAAAGTTTTCAAATTCAATTTAGTTTCATTTTTCAAGTTAATCCTGTGGGTAGAAATAAGGGATCTTAAACCAATGTTATTTCACTAGTAGTACTAGTAATAACATGCAAATTTCTTTTGTATCATTCAATATCCGGCGTGGCATCAGCCAGGGAAGTAGTTGTTTCAATAAGTTATTTGTTTATAGTCTTAGTAAGACTTAATTTTGCTTGCAGAGTTACGAACAGGTTGAATATTTATATATTCAGGCTATATTTCGTTTTTTTTTTGAATTTATTTAATACTCTCTGCAATAAGTAAGGTTGTTTCTATTTTATTTAATAAAATTTAATTTTCGCAATGATCCTAATAGCTAGCACCTAAGTGCGACACATGTTTTCGGCATGATTTTGGTCATTAAAACACTATTTTACTAAAATAGATTTGACTTTATGCATTGTTAATGAAAAAATTGAAACTTCATTTAATAAATAAATTAAATTTAATTTTCGCAAAGATCCTGATAGCTAGCACCTAAGTGCGACACATGTTTTCGGCATGCTTTTGATCATATAAACACGATTTCATTAAAACAGATTTGACTTTATGCATTGTTAATGAAAAAATTGAAATTTTATTTAATAAATAAATTAAATTTAAAGGTAGAAACGCCAAAGTGGCGGAATCTATTGCCTGAATGCTGTATTTGAACCAAATCCGGGTGGCTTTAAGTACAGCATTCAGGCAATAGATTCCGCCACTTTGGCCTTTCTACCTTTAACGTTGTTTGGAATATTTATATTCCAATAGTAATCTCCGTTTCCCCATCAGCAACTAACTACACTGATGAGACCTGAAAGGTCGAAACCGGTCTGTAGGTGTTCAGATGGGGGAATAATATTTAATGTTCAAATTAAATTTAATTTTCGCAATGATCCTAATGGCTAGCACCTAAGTGCAACACATGTTTTCGGCATGATTTTGGTCATTAAAACACTATTTTACTAAAATAGATTTGACTTTATGCATTGTTAATGAAAAAATTGAAACTTCATTTAATAAATAAATTAAATTTAATTTTCGCAAAGATCCTGATAGCTAGCACCTAAGTGCGACACATGTTTTCGGCATGCTTTTGGTCATATAAACACGATTTCATTAAAATAGATTTGACTTTATGCATTGGTAATGAAAAAATTGAAATTTCATTTAATAAATAAATTCAATTTAATTTTCGCGATGATCCCAATAGCTAGCATCTAAGTGCGACACATGTTTTCGGCATGCTTCTGGTCATATAAACACGATTTTAATAAAATAGATTTGACTTCATGCACTGTTAATGAAAAAATTGAAATTTCATTTAATAAATAAATTAAATTTAAAGGTAGAAACGCCAAAGTGGCGGAATCTATTGCCTGAATGCTGTATTTGAACCAAATCCGGGTGGCTTTAAGTACAGCATTCAGGCAATAGATTCCGCCACTTTGGCCTTTCTACCTTTAACGGTGTTTGGAATATTTATATTCCAATAGTAATCTCCGTTTCCCCATCAGCAACTAACTACTCTGATGAGACCTGAAAGGTCGAAACCGGTCTGTAGGTGTTCTGATGGGGGAACAATATTTAATGTTCACATTATTATTGTTATATTTGCCGCCGCTGGCAATGTCCATATCTTGTCGGTGTTAAAGCCACCCGGATTTGGTTCAAGTACAGCATTCAGGCAATAGATTCCGCCACTTTGGCATTTCTACCTTTAACGGTGTTTGGAATATTTATATTCCAATAGTAATCTCCGTTTCCCCATCAGCAACTAACTACACTGATGAGACCTGAAAGGTCGAAACCGGTCTGTAGGTGTTCAGATGGGGGAACAATATTTAATGTTCAAATTAAGTGCAACACATGTTTTCGGCATGCTTTTGGTCATATAAACACAATTTCATTAAAATAGATTTGACTTTATGCATTGTTAATGAAAAAACAGAAATTTCATATAATAAATCAATTAAAATTAATTTTCGCAATGATCCTAACAGCTAGCACCTTAGTGCGACACATGTTTTCGGCATCCTTTTGGTCATATAAACACAATTTCATTAAAATAGATTTGACTTTATGCATTGTTAATGAAAAAACAGAAATTTCATTTAATAAATAAATTAATATTAATTTTCGCAATGATCCTAATAGCTAGCACCTTAGTGCAACACTTGTTCTCGGCATGCTTTTGGTCATAAAAACACGATTTCATAAAATAGATTTGACTTTATGCATTGTTAATGAAAAAATTGAAATTTCATTTAATAAATAAATTAAATGTAATTTTCGCAATGATCCTAATAGCTAGCACCTAAGTGCGACACATGTTTTCGGCATTCTTTTGGTCATATAAACACTATTTCATTAAAATAGATTTGACTTTATGCATTGTTAATGAAAAAATTGAAATTTCATTTAATAAATAAATTAAATTTCATTTTCGCAATGATCCTAATAGCTAGCACCTAAGTGCGACACATGTTTTCGGCATTCTTTTGGTCATCTAAACACTATTTCATTAAAATAGATTTGACTGTATGCATTGTTAATGAAAAAATTGAAATTTCATTTAATAAATAAATTAAATGTAATTTTCGCAATGATCCTAATAGCTAGCACCTAAGTGCGACACATGTTTTCGGCATTCTTTTTATTTATTTATTTATTATTACTACACGGATACACCATTTACAATAGTAAATACCATATAGTTAAATATAACAGAGCATATAATTCGATAAAAACAAAAAAGAGCATATTATTCTAAAGTGAGTAAATTAATTCTGGACAATTTAGTTTTAAATGTATAAAAGTTACAATCAAAAAAATTTACATTATAACGATTACATAAAACATTGGCGAAGCGTAACATTCCACATACAGGAGCACGGAAACCGTAATTAGTTGCATGATTTTTGCATTTAAAGGGAAAACATTGTCTCGTTCTCATAGGTGACACCACCCAGAAATTTACCAAACTGAGAAGAAACTCAGATGAAATATGACTATTAATTAATTTAAATAAAAAACATAGATCTGTCACTAATCTCCTTCGTTTAAGAGATTCAATATTTAAAAATTTTGCAACATCAGTATCTTCAGTCTGGGTGAAATGCATCTTGAACGCTATAATTTTAATAAATCTATTTTGCACTTTCTTCAGTTGAGATTGAGCACCTAAATAAAACGGTGTCCATACTGGTGATGCATATTCCAATATAGGCCTCACTAAAGTTACGTACAATAGTCTAACGGTATTTGCTGAGAAAGGACCCGAAAATCTTTTAATGAACCCTAACATTTTCATGCCCTTACAAGCTATAATATTAATATGAAATTTAAACGAAAGTTTTGCATCAAATGTCACACCTAGATCCTTAACCATCGCTACTCTTCTTAATATTGTTCCATTTAATGTATAATCCATTGATAATGGCGAATTTCGCATGCAATAAGACATAACGACACATTTTTCAATGTTAAAATGCAAATCATTCATCACGCACCATCTGTAAATATTATCTAAATCTTCTTGAACCTTGTAACAACAATTAACGTTTTGAATTGACATGAATCACTTTAAGTCATCGGCAAACAATAAAAATTTACACGAACCAATGCAATCACATATATCGTTAATAAATAACGAGAACAAAATAATATATTGCTTTCGCCCAACCAGATAACTCCTATGCCATTCCAAAACTGCAGTACCAAATCCCAAACATCTTAATTTATCAATCAGAACCCCATGATTAACACGATCAAATGCATTCGCAAAATCTGTGTAAATCGTATCAACCTGTAATCCGTTCTCAAGCGCATCCAATACTTGTGTTTTAAATGTTAAAAGATTTGATACCGTTGATCTTCCTGCATAAAATCCATGCTGCTGTTCAATAATGATATGTTTACAGCACCAACTTAACTGACTAGCTATTAAAAAATCGAATATCTTTGGAATTGTAGATTGAATGGAAACCCCTCTGTAACATTTTATATCGTCCCTTCGGCCGGATTTATAAATGGGAGTCACATAACTATTTTTCCATAGATCAGGAAATATTTTATTTAGCAACGATGATTTAAAAAGCATGAATATTGGTATTGTTAACGTATATAAACATTGCTTTAGAAAATAAGGAGGAATCCCATCTGGTCCATATGAACACGAATCAGTACATCTGATTATATGATCAAATACATCCTGTATAGTTATGTGAAACCCATTGAAATTAACCGTATCCAAAGTACCGAACGAATAAGAAGAGATGGTGTTACTATTATAAACTGTTGAAAAGTAAGTAGCAAATAAGTTAACAGAATCAGGAATATTATCGCTTTTAACATCACCCAGAAACATGGATTTAGGATAACCAGCAGTTTTCCTATTATCATTGACATAAGTCCAAAAATATTTAGATTTAAACCTAATGTTTTGTTCCACATTTGTAATATAATTATTGTGTAACTGAGAATTAAGTACTTTACATTGAGCACGTAAATCAACAAATTCATCATAGATATTTGGTAAACCAGTTTCTTTCCTTTTTGAATGCATTGTCTGTTTCTCTTTAATTAGCCTGATCAACTCAGAATTAAACCATTTAAAAATTTGTAGATACTATACGTTTAATTGGGATGCATAAATACATTGCATTATATAAAATTTCATAAAATACATTACCGACGAGAATTTAGCCATAAAAATTCCAGCCATAGATTTCCCGGCGCGTCCACCATTTCAGTGCTATTGTTAATTTTTATTTGTGTAGTGTCTTTCTGTGGGTGTATTTATCAACTATAAACTGTCAAAAGGCCATGAAAATTTAAACGAAAAAACAAAAAATTATCTGACATTATATATTAATTCACGGGTGGCGTTTAAAAAAATCGTAACTCAAAAAGGGCATTGCAAAAAAAAAAATTATTTTCGCAATGCCTTTCTGCAAGTACAGTTAACAATTACAAATCGTCAAAAAACCGTGATGAATATTATTTATATTTTTTATTTAACATTAACAGAAAATCGTGGATGGCCCATAAAACAAGAAGGGCATTGCAAAAAAAAATATTTTATTTTCAATATGCCTTTCTGCAAGTACAGTTAACAATTACAAATCGTCAAAAAACCGTGATGAATATTATTTATATTTTTTATTTAACATTAACAGAAAATCGTGGATGGCCCATAAAACAACAAGGGCATTGCAAAAAAAAATATTTTATTTTCAATATGCCTTTCTGCAAGTACAGTAAACAATTACAAATCGTCAAAAAACCGCGATGAATATTATTTATATTTTTTATTTAACATTAACAGAAAATCGTGGATGGCCCATAAAACAACAAGGGCATTGCAAAAAAAAAAATTTATTTTCAATATGCCTTTCTGCAAGTACAGTAAACAATTACAAATCGTCAAAAAACCGTGATGAATATTATTTATATTTTTTATTTAACATTAACAGAAAATCGTGGATGGCCCATAAAACAACAAGGGCATTGCAAAAAAAATATTTTATTTTCAATATGCCTTTCTGCAAGTACAGTTAACAATTACAAATCGTCAAAAAACCGTGATGAATATTATTTATATTTTTTATTTAACATTAACAGAAAATCGTGGATGGCCCATAAAACAACAAGGGCATTGCAAAAAAAAAAAATTTATTTTCAATATGCCTTTCTGCAAGTACAGTTAACAATTACAAATCGTCAAAAAACCGTGATGAATATTATTTATATTTTTTATTTAACATTAACAGAAAATCGTGGATGGCCCATAAAACAACAAGGGCATTACAAAAAAAATTATTTTATTTTTAATATGCCTTTCTGCAAGTACAGTCAACAATTACAAATCGTCAAAAAGCCGTGATGAATATTATTTATATTTTTTATTTAACAGTAGTAGTAAACAATGTTTTATTAGGGCTATCGACCTATCGGTCTTTCTGCCCTTAGTTCATACATTTAAGGTTACAAATATATAGTATAAGATAATAAGTAACTATTTAATCTTGATGCGTG
The DNA here is from genome assembly GCA_910593695.2 of Ocypus olens. Taxonomy (NCBI): domain Eukaryota; kingdom Metazoa; phylum Arthropoda; class Insecta; order Coleoptera; family Staphylinidae; genus Ocypus; species Ocypus olens. The sequence continues at coordinate 39,028,532 of OU343060.1, forward strand.
CGGTGCGGTGCTGGGGGTGGGTGGAGCTTATTCTCTGTACGTTTCATAGAGGGTTCTCGTGGGGTGTTTTATTGTGCTGTGTCTCGTCCCGCGTTTTATGCAGAGGTCGTCCATGATCGTCCAGTTTGTGTCGTTTGCATTAAATTTCTGCCTAAGATTTTCCAGCCTGGTCAGTATGGGAGGGATGTTGGTAATTTGGTATAGGGATTCGTTTGATATGTTATGGAGAGGGTTGTTTGGGTGTCTTATTTTGGATATGATTCTAATGGATTTGCGTTCTGCCTTTTCTATCGTCCGTTTCGTGGTTTCCGTGGTGTTTGCGAGTATGATGTGTCCGTAGTCGATGATGGGTCTACATATTGATTTATAGATTCTTGCAGCTGTATGGGTTGATATGCCTGTTTTTTTTTAAGTGAGGCTGCTGAAGTGTCTTGATCGTTTGATTATTTCTGTTTTTGTTCGTTGTGAGTGCGCCTTGAATTTATTTTTTGTGTCAAATATTACACCGAGGTACTTAATGTTGGCCGTTGGTTTTACTGCGGTATTGTTGATTGCTATTGAGGGGGAATGAGCGGTGATGGTATGGTGGGGGATGATGAGTTGGCATTTGGTGGGGTTGGGTGTGAGCCGCCATTTACGGAACCATTCCATTGTAGAGTCGGTTAGTAGTTGGAGGTTGTGCACAGCGATGTCTAGTTTCTTATTGTGCGAGATGATAGCTGTGTCATCGGCGTATTGTAGTATGTATGAGTTGAGGTTTACCTGTGACTTGTTGATGAGGTTATGGTTGTAGATGTCGTAGCAATATATGTTGTATAGTGTTGGTGAAATTGGGGAGCCTTGAGGCACACCCTGCAGTGGGGTGAATGTTTCAGAAAATTCTGTATTTATCTTGACCTGTAGTTGTCTGTTTGTTAGGAAGCTGTTTGTTATTTTCAATAGGTAGTGTGGTATACTGAGAGAGTGCATTTTATAGAGTAGGCCTTTGTGCCATACCGTGTCGAACGCTTTGTTTATGTCCAGAAATAGTGCCGCAGTGTGTCCTTTCTGTAAGTGAGTGACCTGAATGTTGTTTGTCATGATGAATAACGGGTGAATGGTGGAGTGCTTAGGTTTGAAGCCGAATTGATATTTGGGGATTTTTTCGTTTACTATTGTAGATATTCTGTTTTTTATGATGTGTTCAAAGATTTTTCCCAACACCGGGAGCAATGTTATAGGCCTGTAGTTGTTCGGGAGTGAGTGGTCTAGTCCAGGTTTTGGAATTGTTATGATTATGTTATTTAACATTAACAGAAACTCGTGGATGGCCCATAAAACAACAAGGGCATTGCAAAAAAAAATATTTTAGTTGCAATATGCCTTTCTGCAAGTACAGTTAACAATTACAAATCGTCAAAAAACCGTGATGAATATTATTTATATTTTTTATTTAACATTAACAGAAAATCGTGGATGGCTCATAAAACAACAAGGGCATTGCAAAAAAAATTATTTTATTTTCAATGTGCCTTTCTGCAAGTACAGTTAACAATTACAAATCGTCAAAAAGCCGTGATGAATATTATTTATATTTTTTATTTAACATTAACAGAAAATCGTGGATGGCTCATAAAACAACAAGGGCATTGCAAAAAAAAAATATTTTATTTTCAATGTGCCTTTCTGCAAGTACAGTCAACAATTACAAATCGTCAAAAAGCCGTGATGAATATTATTTATATTTTTTATTTAACATTAACAGAAAATCGTGGATGGCCCATAAAACAACAAGGGCATTGCAAAAAAACAATATTTTATTTTCAATTTGCCTTTCTGCAAGTACAGTTAACAATTACAAATCATCAAAAAACCGTGATGAATATTATTTATATTTTTTATTTAACATTAACAGAAAATCGTGGATGGCTCATAAAACAACAAGGGCATTGCAAAAAAAAATATTTTATTTTCAATTTGGCTTTCTGCAACTACAGTTAACAATTACAAATCGTCAAAAAACCGTGATGAATATTATTTATATTTTTTATTTAACATTAACTGAAAATCGTGGATGGCTCATAAAACAACAAGGGCATTGCAAAAAAAAATATTTTATTTTTAATGTGCCTTTCTGCAAGTACAGTCAACAATTACAAATCGTCAAAAAGCCGTGATGAATATTATTTATATTTTTTATTTAACATTAACAGAAAATCGTGGATGGCCCATAAAACAACAAGGGCATTGCAAAAAAAAATATTTTATTTTCAATTTGCCTTTCTGCAAGTACAGTTAACAATTACAAATCGTCAAAAAACCGTGATGAATATTATTTATATTTTTTATTTAACATTAACAGAAAATCGTGGATGGCCCATAAAACAACAAGGGCATTGCAAAAAAAATTATTTTATCTTCAATATGCCTTTCTGCAAGTACAGTTAACAATTACAAATCGTCAAAAAACCGTGATGAATATTATTTATATTTTTTATTTAACATTAACAGAAAATCGTGGATGGCCCATAAAACAACAAGGGCATTGCAAAAAAAAATATTTTATTTTCAATATGCCTTTCTGCAAGTACAGTTAACAATTACAAATCGTCAAAAAACCGTGATGAATATTATTTATATTTTTTATATATATATACATTATCTTTATTGACAGAGTATTACATTTATACATCATCTATATTTACAATTTAGAATTATTCTATCTCATGGGCTATCGACATATAATGTCTTTCGGCCCGTCTTTCACAGTCTATATAAAGTGGGTTAATCGCTAGATGATGAAGGATGAAATGAAGAAATGTATTGATGTAATGTTTGGGTAGGGAACTTACGTTTAGGAGGGATATTAAGGTTGCGGGGAGTACAGAATTGGTTGAGGATTCGAATATTGGTTGGGTTGTTCGAAAACTTAACAGCGAGAGATCTTGTGCGTTCTGAAATGTGGATGATATTAGTAGTGGAGTAGAGGACTTCGTTAGAAGGATTAAATAAGGGATTGTTTGGGTGGCGGAGTTTGGTTAGGGTTCTGAGGGCACTGCGTTCTGCAACTTGAAAATGATGGAGAGTAGAAGGTCGGGACTGGGAGAAGAGGGTTGAACCATAGTCAAGCAAGGGCCGGCAGATTGACTTATAAATTTGGACTGCAGTGGTGATTGATATGCCTTGATCTTTATAAGTGAGGCCTCTGAAATGCCTTGCCCTTGCTTTGACTCTAGTTTTAACGGATTTTTAATGAACCTTGAAAGATAGTTTGTTGTCAAATGTGATTCCAAGATATTTGCATGAGTGCGAAGGGTTTATGGGGTTACGGTTGACAATTATTTTGGGGGAATGTGGGGATATTTTGTGGTGGGGGATTAGGAGTTGGGTTTTTCGAGGGTTTATTTGGATGCGCCATTGGGATAGCCAGGAAATTGTGTTGTTGGTTAATTCTTGTAGGGATTGGATTGTTAAAGGGAGTGTTTGGTTGTGGGCGATTAGGGCAGTATCGTCTGCAAATTGCAAAATATATTGGGAAGGATTAAAATAGGAAGGGTCAGGATTGTATATATCGGAACAGAACAGGTTATATAGTAGAGGAGAGAGTGGAGAACCTTGTGGGACACCTTGTTCGGGGTGAAAGGTAGTGGACATGGATTGACGGATTTTAACTTGTAGGAAACGATTTGTCAGGAATTCATGGATTATTAGAATTAGATCGCATGATAGGTTCAATAGTTGGCATTTGTAAAGCAACCCTCGATGCCATACAGAGTCAAACGCCTTTTGAATGTCTAAAAATAGTATAGCGGACTGTTTACCTTCGAGAGAGGCTGTTTGGCAATTTGAGGTTAAAATGGAGGTTGGAAGAATTGTGGATTTTTTAAGCTGAAAACCAAATTGATATTCTGGGATTTTGTTGGAGAGAGCAGCAAGGATTTTTTGTTTGAGCAGGGATTCGAATAATTTACCTAGGACGGGAAGCAGTGTGATAGGACGATAGCTTGCCAAGGATGTTGGATCATTATCGGGCTTTGGGATGCAAATAATTATACCAGTTTTCTACTCTGGAGGAAAGTATTGTTGGGAAAGGCAGTAATTCATTATGGATAAAATATAGGCGTGGATATTTTCGGGAAGTTTTTTTAGGATCATTCGTGGGATTAAATCGATACCGGGAGCAGAGTTTTTACCTTTATGTAGCTGTTCATAGTACATTGTCTCGTCTATTAAATCTGTCACTAGTGGTTCGTTCGTTCTGTCGAAGTTGTCGTACCAATTATTTACCTTGTCAAAAAAGTTTTTGTCAAAGTCAGTATTATCTGATGGTTTATAAACATTTTTAAAATGTTCCGCGAAGGCTTCTGAAATGTCTGCGTCGTCAGTTAGTTGTTCGTTTGTAGTTGTGTCTCGAATGGATTTAATGTGTTCTGTCTTTTTATATTTCGTCAGTTTTTTAATCTCTGTCCAGTATGTCTTTCCGTGATTGTCTTCAATTGCTTTGCATGATTGCAGCCACTTATTCTTTTTGTATTCCGTAATAAGGTAATGAATGTCTTTATTGAGTTTGTTAAATTTAGTTTTTAGATATTGATCGTCAGTCAATTTAACGTCCCTGTACAGTTGTCTTTTGAATTTAATTAGTCTTAGGATGTAAGGGGGAAGAGGATATTTGTAAGGTTGTTTTTTGAGTTTCGGAGTGTGTTGTTGGATAGATTTAGAAAGTTCTGAGTTGAAGTTTTTAATTGTTTCTGGAGTGATGTTAGGATATGAGTTGATAAAAGTTGTCATGTCATTTTCTACGGCTTTTATATCGCAGTCTTTGTAATTGAATATAAACTCTGGGGGAAGAATTGGAAGGTTTGAAGGGAGTTGTAGATCAAATTGGATAGCGAGGTGGTCAGAACATAGATCAGGAATTAATTTTATATTATGTATTAGGTGTTGGATATTTTGGGTACAGAGGATTACATCAGGAGTGGTACTTTGATTTTCATTCATGATGATTGTAGGTGGGGTGTGTATACGAATAAAATTGGACTGGGAAATGAATGTGGACATTTGACGGGATTTATATTTGTTTACATTCAAATCCCCAATTATTAAACAATGGTCGTATAAGGACGCTTTCGTGAATATTGTATCATCTATTCGTGAATTGGGGTGAATATAAACAAGGAAAATATGGAGTTGGAAGGATTGCATGGGGATGGTAAAATGGAGACATTCATTCAAAGGATTGTTAATTTTTGGAGGATTGGATTTGCCTAAGGAAATTGAAGGATGGGCGGCAGCAATGCTGCCCCCGCGGATATTTTGTTGGTAAACAGAGGATGGGATTTGGACACTTGACCAATTTTGGAATTGAAATGGATTGACTGTTTTGGTTTCCACTAGGAAGTTTAGATGGACGGAGTTTTGGATTAGATAGTGGAAAAGGAGGTGGGATTTTTTGGATAAGCTATTTATGTTAGAATAGAGGATGCGCACATTATCCATTTCGACTGTTAACAAGGGAGCTTGCAGATTGGACACCAGTTGTAGGGACAACTGGGGGAATGACATGCGGGAACATGAGGTCAAACATGACGACAAACATTCTGTTACCTGAAAAAGAAACGCAAGTGTCGATTTTATATGACTCAATGAACCTTAATTTAATTTTCTTTAACAAACCTTGTCTATCGGTTACGTTGGGTGCGTTTATTTCAGTAACATATGTGTCAATGATGTGATCGTGAATGGTGACAGGTGAGTGTACGCGTGATTTTTTTGTTAGTTTTGACTCGATTTCGGCGGATTTTTTATTTGTGTTGTGTATTTTCACGTTGGGTAATCCTTCTATCGGTTTCCTGGGACGATTGGTGCATTTGGTGCTCCATGCTCCATGACCCTCGGTGTTGCAACTTTTGCAGACTTCTGGCAGAGTTGTTGTGCAAGATGCTGTGTTGTGTGGACCACTGCATTTTCCACACTTTTCAGGCTCAGTGCATGCATCTGTTGTATGCTCAAATTTATTGCACTTGTTGCATGGTATGGGTAATGGTGCAGGGGCTAGACTTTCGCTTACTTGATATATTTTAAATAAGTATTTGATTTTGTTAAGGAGTAACCCCTGGTATGACTTATGGCAAGCTGTTATAATCCTTATGAAGGTCGTAGGGTTTCCTGTGGCTTTACTAATTATTCTGCGACAGTAACGATGCTCTGTTCCAGTTTGTTTTAGGTGCGCTGATATCTCGGCCTCGGTGATTTCTTCTTCCACGCCTTTAATCACACACGAATACGATGCGGCCGCGTACGTTTTTTGTTGTGGAGATAAGTGCGTTCGTGCGGTCGTCTCCGTGAATTTGGAAATGACCTTCCTGGCGTGCAGGCTGCTTAATGCTGTATTTAGTTGCTCTTTTGTTGCGCTGCTCTTGATTATGAAGCCTGATTTAGTTTTTATAATTAGGGCATCAGCAGGGTAGCGCTCATGGCTCCATATTTGTGCGAGTTTTATTCGCGGCATGTCCTGTAACGTGTTTATTGCGTACGTGCGTGTGTATTGTTGTTGCGTTTGAGATGCGTTTGTGTTTGTTGTGGAAGTTTTAGGTGGTGCCATTGATGTTTGTTGGGTGTTGGTGGATTGTGTATTACAGGGGTTTTTTCGTACCTGTTTAGCAGATCCTGCGTCCGTCTCCGTGTTGTCGGTATTGGTGTGCGTGATGTCCTGGTCTTTTTTCGTTTTTCTGGGACGGCCCCGTTTTTTCTTCTGAGTAACAACCTCCTCGTCTTCCGATGATGTCTCCATCATACTTGCAACTTTTACAAATGTAAGTACTTGCTAATAAAACGCTTAAGTCGACTGTACCCGTGCGAATGCTACGGTGTCTAGCTAGCGAGTGTGTATATTTTTTATTTTTTTTATTTAACATTAACAGAAAATCGTGGATGGCCCATAAAACAACAAGGGCATTGCAAAAAAAATTATTTTATTTTTAATATGCCTTTCTGCAAGTACAGTAAACAATTACAAATCGTCAAAAAACCGTGATGAATATTATTTATACCGGGTGTGGCACTTAAGACGCCTCGGACCATAGCTCCTTTACGATAAAAGCTATCGAAAAAAATCTAAGAACAAAGTGGTGCATAGTTACCGTCGCTATGTTTCAAAAATATTTCTAATCATCAGTGGCGTGCCGTACTCCAGTGGCGTACCAAACTTATGTTTTTTTAAATGGAATGCCCTATTTTTTATTGCAGATTTGGAAAGTGCTCGACGAGTACTTATTTTTTTATCTAACATGTTATACCCTTCACTTTAGCGGTTTCGCTGTTATAACCCCTTCTTTCAAAATTGCGCCCCATTTTTGAGATTTTTTTGTAGAGAAACTAATTGACGCCGGCGCCTAAATTTTGAATTGAGGTACAGGTTAAGACCTCGTATACCTTCACATAATTCTTTTTCGGGTAATTTATGAAAAAAAAATAATTTTTGATTGATCTTCGCATGTTGTCATTTTTTTCGAAAGATTCAAATGGCACCCCCCTAAAAAAATTACGGCGTTGTACAGCCAAAACTCTAAATTTTTCATTGGTGTAAAAAAAATTACACATTGCATAACAAAATTTCTGAGAAAAAAGGAATTTAATCGCAAATGTCGGGAAACGTTTTCCGTTCCCAAGTGTGCCATGAGAAAACAAATACACAAATACGGTCAACATAATAGTATGTACCTATTTATTCAACATGATATGAAAAATGCAGATAAAGAAAATTTAACAACTTAAACTAAATGTTCGATATGACGACCTTCCTGCTGGAGGCATAACCGCAACTTCGACTCACAGGCTCTAGACACTGCCCTAAGGACTTCTGGTGATATACCGCGGAAAGCCGCGCGGATTCTCTCCCTCATATCCTCGACAGTAGTTGGTACCGTCCTGTAAACCTCGTCTTTGATATGGCCCCAAAGGAAGAAGTCAAGGGGAGTGATGTCTGGTGATCTTGGCGGCCACCTCACAGGACCCCCACGACCAATCCAGGAGTCCGGAAACGTTTCATCGAGAAATTCCGGAACGACACAGCTATTATGTGCAGGAGCTCCATCGTGCTGGAAAACTATCTGTCGAAGAGCGGCTAGAGGGACATTTTCCAAGAGATCATCCAAGTCGTCGCGAAGGAACCTCAAATAACTGTTGCCGTTCAGGTGCCCTTCAATGAAATAAGGACCCAAAAGGTGTTCTCCAAGTATGCCTCCCCAAACATTCAGCGGCCATCTTTGCTGGTGGTTTATCATTCGCATGGCTTGTGGGTTTTCATCGGCGTAATAATGGTAGTTGTGGCGATAGACATGCTCATTTCTATGAAACGTTGCTTCATTAGAAAATAATACGCGCATAAGAAATGATTCCTCCTGCTCAATTTTATTGATAGCCCACATGCAGAAATCTTGCCTCGCATGAAAATCTTGAGGTTGCAATTCTTGGTGCAGTTGAATCTTAAATGGACGGAATTTGTACTTTTTAAGAACACGATGTACGGATCGCGTTGAAATATCGTGATTCCTACTAATATCACGGATACTGGTATGAGGATCTTCAATAACTGCCTCCAGAACCTGCAGTTCATTATTTTCGGTAATAACTGCCTTCTTTCTAACTCTCCTTGGCCGTTTCACACTTCCCGTAGTAGTAAATCTCTCCAACACTTTTTGAAATGCACGTTCATTTGGATGTGCCCTGTGCGGATATCTCGCAGCGTACACTCGTGATGCCAAGAAACAATTCTTGTTACATTCTCCAAGAATAAATCTCATGTCAACCATTTCCTCTTGAGTTCGGAACATTTTTAGAACGTTTATCAAAAATGACTTATGGCTGCTACTGACGTCTAATAATTTACTTTGACAATTACCAATCCTTTGTTTTCTCATGGCACACTTGGGAACGGAAAACGTTTCCCGACATTTGCGATGAAATTCCTTTTTTCTCCGAAATTTTGTTATGCAATGTGTAATTTTTTTTACACCAATGAAAAATTTAGAGTTTTGGCTGTACAACGCCGTAATTTTTTTAGGGGGGTGCCATTTGAAATTTTCGAAAAAAATGACAACATGCGAAGATCAATCAAAAATTATTTTTTTTCCATAAATTACCCGAAAAAAAATTATGTGAAGGTATACGAGGTCTTAACCTGTACCTCAATTCAAAATTTAGGCGCCGGCGTCAATTAGTTTCTCTACAAAAAAATCTCAAAAATGGGGCGCAATTTTGAAAGAAGGGGTTATAACAGCGAAACCGCTAAAGTGAAGGGTATAATATGTTAGATAAAAAAATAAGTACTCGTCGAGCACTTTCCAAATCTGCAATAAAAAATAGGGCATTCCATTTAAAAAAACATAAGTTTGCTACGCCACTGGAGTACGGCACGCCACTGATGATTAGAAATATTTTTGAAACATAGCGACGGTAACTATGCACCACTTTGTTTTTAGATTTTTTTCGATAGCTTTTATCGTAAAGGAGCTATGGTCCGAGGCGTCTTAAGTGCCACACCCGGTATTTTTTATTTAACATTAACAGAAAATCGTGGATGGCCCATAAAACAACAATGGCATTGCAAAAAAAAATAATTTATTTTCAATATGCCTTTCTGCAAGTACAGTAAACAATTACAAATCGTCAAAAAACCGTGATGAATATTATTTATATTTTTTATTTAACATTAACAGAAAATCGTGGATGGCCTATAAAACAACAATGGCATTGCAAAAAAAAAAATTTATTTTCAATATGCCTTTCTGCAAGTACAGTCAACAATTAGAAATCGTCAAAAAGCCGTGATGAATATTATTTATATTTTTTATTTAACATTAACAGAAACTCGTGGATGGCCCATAAAACAACAAGGGCATTGCAAAAAAAATATTTTAGTTTCAATATGCCTTTCTGCAAGTACAGTTAACAATTACAAATCGTCAAAAAACCGTGATGAATATTATTTATATTTTTTATTTAACATTAACAGAAAATCGTGGATGGCCCATAAAACAACAAGGGCATTGCAAAAAAAAATATTTTATTTTCAATATGCCTTTCTGCAAGTATAGTTAACAATTACAGATCGTCAAAAAACCGTGATGAATATTATTTATATTTTTTATTTAACATTAACAGAAAATCGTGGATGGCCCATAAAACAACAATGGCATTGCAAAAAAAAATAATTTATTTTCAATATGCCTTTCTGCAAGTACAGTAAACAATTACAAATCGTCAAAAAACCGTGATGAATATTATTTATATTTTTTATTTAACATTAACAGAAAATCGTGGATGGCCTATAAAACAACAATGGCATTGCAAAAAAAAAATTTATTTTCAATATGCCTTTCTGCAAGTACAGTCAACAATTAGAAATCGTCAAAAAGCCGTGATGAATATTATTTATATTTTTTATTTAACATTAACAGAAACTCGTGGATGGCCCATAAAACAACAAGGGCATTGCAAAAAAAATATTTTAGTTTCAATATGCCTTTCTGCAAGTACAGTTAACAATTAAAAATCGTCAAAAAACCGTGATGAATATTATTTATATTTTTTATTTAACATTAACAGAAAATCGTGGATGGCCCATAAAACAACAAGGGCATTGCAAAAAAAAATATTTTATTTTCAATATGCCTTTCTGCAAGTATAGTTAACAATTACAGATCGTCAAAAAACCGTGATGAATATTATTTATATTTTTTATTTAACATTAACAGAAAATCGTGGATGGCCCATAAAACAACAAGGGCATTGCAAAAAAAAATATTTTATTTCCAATATGCCTTTCTGCAAGTACAGTTAACAATTACAAATCATCAAAAAACCGTGATGAATATTATATACAAACATCTTTATTTACAGAAATTTTACAAAAAAAAAAAAAAAGCAATAATATATAATAAATTTAATTACATAAGTAAATTTCTGCTTAAATGGCTATCGACCTGGAGTCTTTCAGCCTAGATGAATATTATTTATATCTTTTATTTAACATTAACAGAAAATCGTGGATGGCCCATAAAACAAGAGCAATGAAAAAAAAATATTTTATTTTCAATATGCCTTTCGGCAAGTACAGTTAACAATTACAAATCATCAAAAAACCGTGATGATTATTATTTATATTTTTGATTTAACATTGACAGAAAATCGTGGATGGCCCATAAAACAACAAGGGCATTGAAAAAAAAAAAAATTATTTTCAATATGCCTTTCAGCAAGTACAGTTAACAATTACAAATCATCAAAAAACCGTGATGATTATTATTTATATTTTTGATTTAACATTGACAGAAAATCGTGGATGGCCCATAAAACAACAAGGGCATTGAAAAAAAAAAAAAAAAATTTATTTTCAATATGCCTTTCAGCAAGTACAGTTAACAATTACAAATCATCAAAAAACCGTGATGAATATTATTTATATTTTTTATTTAACATTAACAGAAAATCGTGGATGGCCCATAAAACAACAAGGGCATTTCAAAAAAAAAAATTTTATTTTCAATATGCCTTTCTGCAAGTACAGTAAACAATTACAAATCGTCAAAAAACCGTGATGAATATTATTTATATTTTATATTTAACATTAACAGAAAATCGTGGATGGCCCATAAAACAACAAGGGCATTGCAAAAAAAAATATTTTATTTTCAATATGCCTTTCTGCAAGTACAGTTAACAATTACAAATCGTCAAAAAACCGTGATGAATATTATTTATATTTTATATTTAACATTAACAGAAAATCGTGGATGGCCCATAAAACAACAAGGGCATTGCAAAAAAAATTATTTTATTTTCAATATGCCTTTCTGCAAGTACAGTTAACAATTTCAAATCGTCAAAAAACCGTGATGAATATTATTTATATTTTTTATTTAACATTAACAGAAAATCGTGGACGGCCCATAAAACAACAATGGCATTGCAAAAAAAATTATTTTATTTTCAATATGCCTTTCTGCAAGTACAGTCAACAATTACAAATCGTCAAAAAGCCGTGATGAATATTATTTATATTTTTTATTTAACATTAACAGAAACTCGTGGATGGCCCATAAAACAACAAGGGCATTGCAAAAAAAATTATTTTATTTCTAATATGCCTTTCAGCAAGTACAGTTAACAATTACAAATCATCAAAAAACCGTGATGAATATTATTTATATTTTATATTTAACATTAACAGAAAATCGTGGATGGCCCATAAAACAACAAGGGCATTGCAAAAAAATTATTTTATTTTCCATATGCCTTTCTGCAAGTACAGTTAACAATTACAAATCGTCAAAAAACCGTGATGAATATTATTTATATTTTTTATTTAACATTAACAGAAAATCGTGGATGGCCCATAAAACAACAAGGGCATTGCAAAAAAAAAAATTATTTTCAATATGCCTTTCTGCAAGTACAGTAAACAATTACAAATCATCAAAAAACCGTGATGAATATTATTTATATTTTTTATTTAACATTAACAGAAAATCGTGGATGGCCCATAAAACAACAAGGTCATTGCAAAAAAAATAATTTATTTTCAATATGCCTTTCTGCAAGTACAGTAAACAATTACAAATCGTCAAAAAACCGTGATGAATATTATTTATATTTTTTATTTAACATTAACAGAAAATCGTGGATGGCCCATAAAACAACAAGGGCATTGCAAAAAAAAATATTTTATTTTCAATATGCCTTTCTGCAAGTACAGTTAACAATTACAAATCGTCAAAAAACCGTGATGAATATTATTTATATTTTATATTTAACATTAACAGAAAATCGTGGATGGCCCATAAAACAACAAGGTCATTGCAAAAAAAATAATTTATTTTCAATATGCCTTTCTGCAAGTACAGTAAACAATTACAAATCGTCAAAAAACCGTGATGAATATTATTTATATTTTATATTTAACATTAACAGAAAATCGTGGATGGCCCATAAAACAACAAGGGCATTGCAAAAAAAATAATTTTATTTTCAATATGCCTTTCTGCAAGTACAGTTAACAATTACAAATCGTCAAAAAACCGTGATGAATATTATTTATATTTTATATTTAACATTAACAGAAAATCGTGGATGGCCCATAAAACAACAAGGGCATTGCAAAAAAAATTATTTTATTTTTAATATGCCTTTCAGCAAGTACAGTTAACAATTACAAATCATCAAAAAACCGTGATGAATATTATTTATATTTTTTATTTAACATTAACAGAAAATCGTGGATGGCCCATAAAACAACAAGGGCATTGCAAAAAAATTATTTTATTTTCCATATGCCTTTCTGCAAGTACAGTTAACAATTACAAATCGTCAAAAAACCGTGATGAATATTATTTATATTTTTTATTTAACATTAACAGAAAATCGTGGATGGCCCATAAAACAACAAGGGCATTGCAAAAAAAAAAATTATTTTCAATATGCCTTTCTGCAAGTACAGTAAACAATTACAAATCATCAAAAAACCGTGATGAATATTATTTATATTTTTTATTTAACATTAACAGAAAATCGTGGATGGCCCATAAAACAACAAGGTCATTGCAAAAAAAATAATTTATTTTCAATATGCCTTTCTGCAAGTACAGTAAACAATTACAAATCGTCAAAAAACCGTGATGAATATTATTTATATTTTTTATTTAACATTAACAGAAAATCGTGGATGGCCCATAAAACAACAATGGCATTGCAAAAAAAATTATTTTATTTTCAATATGCCTTTCTGCAAGTACAGTCAACAATTACAAATCGTCAAAAAGCCGTGATGAATATTATTTATATTTTTTATTTAACATTAACAGAAACTCGTGGATGGCCCATAAAACAACAAGGGCATTGCAAAAAAAAATATTTTAGTTTCAATATGCCTTTCTGCAAGTACAGTTAACAATTACAAATCGTCAAAAAACCGTGATGAATATTATTTATATTTTTTATTTAACATTAACAGAAAATCGTGGATGGCCCATAAAACAACAAGGGCATTGCAAAAAAAAATATATTATTTTCAATATGCCTTTCTGCAAGTACAGTTAACAATTACAAATCGTCAAAAAACCGTGATGAATATTATTTATATTTTTTATTTAACATTAACAGAAAATCGTGGATGGCCCATAAAACAACAAGGGCATTGCAAAAAAATTATTTTATTTTCCATATGCCTTTCTGCAAGTACAGTTAACAATTACAAATCGTCAAAAAACCGTGATGAATATTATTTATATTTTTTATTTAACATTAACAGAAAATCGTGGATGGCCCATAAAACAACAAGGGCATTGCAAAAAAAAAATCTATTTTCAATATGCCTTTCTGCAAGTACAGTAAACAATTACAAATCATCAAAAAACCGTGATGAATATTATTTATATTTTTTATTTAACATTAACAGAAAATCGTGGATGGCCCATAAAACAACAATGGCATTGCAAAAAAAATTATTTTATTTTCAATATGCCTTTCTGCAAGTACAGTCAACAATTACAAATCGTCAAAAAGCCGTGATGAATATTATTTATATTTTTTATTTAACATTAACAGAAACTCGTGGATGGCCCATAAAACAACAAGGGCATTGCAAAAAAAATATTTTAGTTTCAATATGCCTTTCTGCAAGTACAGTTAACAATTACAAATCGTCAAAAAACCGTGATGAATATTATTTATATTTTTTATTTAACATTAACAGAAAATCGTGGATGGCCCATAAAACAACAAGGGCATTGCAAAAAAAATTATTTTATTTTCAATATGCCTTTCTGCAAGTACAGTTAACAATTACAAATCGTCAAAAAACCGTGATGAATATTATTTATATTTTTTATTTAACACTAACAGAAAATCGTGGATGGCCCATAAAACAACAAGGGCATTGCAAAAAAAATATTTTATTTTCAATATGCCTTTCTGCAAGTACAGTTAACAATTACAAATCATCAAAAAACCGTGATGAATATTATTTATATTTTTTATTTAACATTAACAGAAAATCGTGGATGGCCCATAAAACAACAAGGGCATTGCAAAAAAAAATATTTATTTTTAATATGCCTTTCAGCAAGTACAGTTAACAATTACAAATCGTCAAAAAACCGTGATGAATATTATTTATATTTTTTATTTAACATTAACAGAAAATCGTGGATGGCCCATAAAACAACAAGGGCATTGCAAAAAAAATTATTTTATTTTCAATATGCCTTTCTGCAAGTACAGTTAACAATTACAAATCGTCAAAAAACCGTGATGAATATTATTTATATTTTTTATTTAACACTAACAGAAAATCGTGGATGGCCCATAAAACAACAAGGGCATTGCAAAAAAAATATTTTATTTTCAATATGCCTTTCTGCAAGTACAGTTAACAATTACAAATCATCAAAAAACCGTGATGAATATTATTTATATTTTTTATTTAACATTAACAGAAAATCGTGGATGGCCCATAAAACAACAAGGGCATTGCAAAAAAAAATATTTATTTTTAATATGCCTTTCAGCAAGTACAGTTAACAATTACAAATCGTCAAAAAACCGTGATGAATATTATTTATATTTTTTATTTAACACTAACAGAAAATCGTGGATGGCCCATAAAACAACAAGGGCATTGCAAAAAAAATTATTTTATTTTCAATATGCCTTTCTGCAAGTACAGTTAACAATTACAAATCGTCAAAAACCGTGATGAATATTATATACAAAATCTTTATTGACAAAGGTTACAAATGATTATAAATACATAAACAATTAAATACATGGAGTTTTCATGTCAATTGGCTATCGACCGAAGGTCTTTCTGCCAGGTATTCAGTGATCAATGAGTAGTAGCTAATGATAGGGAAATAGTAGGTGTTAATTATTTGGGTGAAATGATGAGATGAATTCATACAGAGTAGATGCAGGATGCTTAAATTTTCGGGCAACATTTTGATTACGACGAATACAGAATTGAGAAAGGAAGTGGAAGTTAGAGGGGTTACTTGCAAATTTCTCTGCGAGATAAACTAGACGATTTTCTATAGGGGAGACGTTTGTTGTGGTGTAAAGAAGATGGTTTGAGGGGTTGAACAGGGGATTGTTAGAATGGCGTATTTTAGTGAGTGCTCTAAGGGATGCACGTTCGCTTACTTGAATGGATTTAATAGTGGGGTTTGGTGATTGGAAGAAAAGGATGGATGCATAATCTAATAGAGGGCGGCAAATCATTTTGTATATTCGGGTAGCGGTTTTAGTGGAAATTCCCTTATTTTTAAATGTTAAACACCTAAAGTGCTTCGCTCTAGCAATTATTTTGTTCTTATTAATATGAGCATGTTTTGTAAATTTTAATTTCGGGTCAAAGGTAACACCTAGGTATTTAACATGGGGGGATGGGAGTATAGGAGTTTGTGAAATATGAATGTTATAAGCGTAATTAGGATTGTGTCGATGAAAAGGAATTAAAAGTTGGGATTTATTGGGATTAATTTTTATGCGCCATTTTGCAAACCATAACTCGAGTGAATCAATTAGTTGCTGCAACGTTTGAAGGGCTTTTAGAAGAGATGGTTCGTGGGTGATGAGGGCTGTATCATCGGCATACTGCAGGATATAGGCTGAAGGATTGAAATGTAGTGGGTCAGGGTTATAGATAGAGGTACAAAAGATGTTATAAAGTAAAGGAGAGAGTGGTGAGCCTTGTGGAAGCCCCTGTTCAGGGGTAAAGGTTGAGGAAAAACAGTTGTCAATCTTGACTTTAAGGGATCTATGCGATAAGAAATTGTTGAGAAGTAGGATTAGGTGTTTGGGAATATTAAGGAGGTGGCACGTAAACAGTAAACCACGATGCCATACAGAATCGAATGCTTTTTGCACGTCAAGGAAAAGAGCTGTAGATGCTTGGCCTTCGAGGTGCACTGTTTGTAGGTTGGAGGTCAGGATAGTAAGGGGAAGAGTAGTGGATCTGTTAGGGAGGAATCCGAATTGATAATTTGGTATAAGGTGAGAGGAATAGAAAAGTATTTTCAGTTTGATAAGGGATTCGTACAGTTTGCCTAGGACTGGGAGGAGGGTGATGGGTCTTTTACTGGATAAAAAGGATGGGTTGCAATCTTGTTTGGGGATGCATATTATAATTCCAGATTTCCACTCAGGAGGAAAGTATTGATTTTGATAGCAGTAGTTCATTATTTTAAGGATATATTCATGGATGTGGTCGGGCAGGGATTTTAGGATTAGTCTGTGTACGTTATCGTATCCTGGAGCTGAATTTTTACCCTCATAAAGGATTTCAAAATATTCTTCTTCGGAAAAAGAGTCAGTCACTGTCAAAGGAGAGGAGCATTGGATATAGTCTGTATACCAGTCATTTACTCTGTCATAAAAATGTGCGTCGAATGAAGGGTCTTCTGTTAGTTTGAATGTCGACTTAAAGTAATTTGCAAATTTTTCTGCTATCAAGGTTTTATCTGTTATTGTCTCGTTCGTCACTGGGTCATGCAATTCCGTGAGTCTGTCCGTCGTTTTATATTTAGAAAGTTTTTTAATAGCTGTCCAGTATTCTTTGCCTTGCGAGTTGTTGATATTTTGGCAACAGTTGAGCCAAGTATCAGTTTTATATTGACTAATTAACGTCTTAATGTCTTTGTTCAACTTGTTATATTTTTGTCTAAGTTCAGGTTCGTCAGTTCGTCGGATGTCACGGTAAATTTGTCGCTTGTGTTTTATTAAACGTAGTATATATTTGGGGAGTGGTTATTTGTAGAATTGTTTTTCAAGTTTTGGAGTGTTGTTTTGGATAGATAGTGAAAGGGATTTATTGAATTCTAGGATGGAGCATATGTCTATGTTTGAATGGCTGAGGATAAAGTCGGATATATTGGAGGTAACATTGTCAACTTTACAATTACGGAAGTCATAGTAAAAGGAAGGGGTTTGTGGGGATAATTGAAGCTGAGTATTTAGAAGGAATTGAATGGCTAAGTGGTCGGAGCAGAGGTCAGGGATTAAATTAACGGAGTGGATTAGGTGCCGGATATTCTGAGTACAGAGTAAGATATCTGGAGTTGTCGATTGTTCTTCGTTCATGATAAATGTGGGTGGGGTAGGAATGCGGACGAAGTTAGAATTGGCCAGGAATAGGGATAGGTGACGGGATTTAGATTTATTCAGGTTGAAATCTCCAATAATTATGGAGTTTTGGTACAGGGATGCTTTTGTGAAGATGGAATCATCGATTGGAGAGTGGGGGTGGATGTATACTAGAAATATATGAATTTGGAGGTTGGGGAGGGTGACGGTGCAGTGCAGACATTCGTTCAGGTGATGGTTGATTTTCGGTGGGTTAGCTTTGCCAAGTTTTATACTAGGATTTACAGCAACTATTGATCCACCCCTAATATTTTGGTTATGGACCGTGGCAGGTATTTGGATGGTAGACCAATTTTGGAAGGAAAAAGGGGATTTTTGTTTAGTTTCGACTAGGAGATTAATGTGGACAGGATTGTTGGTTAGGTAATGGAAAAGTAGGTGTGCTTTGTTGGAGAGGGAGTTAATGTTGTTATATAAGAAGCAGATGTTAGCCATTGTTAATGTTAGAAAAAGCTGTGCGTACGCCTGGAACAGGGACAGTAGGGGGGACACTATTAGGATGGTCAAGGTCAAACATCACAACGAACATTCTGTTGCCCGAAAATGATACATGGCTATCAATGCTGAATGAGGTGATAAAACGATCGCGCAATTTTTTAATGAGGGCTGGTCTGTCGGTGTTAGTGGGGTTGTTGATTTCTGTGATGTATGTGTCTAGTATGAAGTCATGCATGGTGATTGGTTGATGGACTCGTGATTGTTTAATTGGTGCATCATTAATGTCTGCTGATTTCTTATTTGTTAGATGTATTTTTATGTTCGGAATTCCT
Organism: Ocypus olens; assembly: GCA_910593695.2. Classification (NCBI taxonomy): domain Eukaryota; kingdom Metazoa; phylum Arthropoda; class Insecta; order Coleoptera; family Staphylinidae; genus Ocypus; species Ocypus olens. The sequence continues at coordinate 39,047,479 of OU343060.1, forward strand.
GCGATCGGCTGAGTAGGGCGGTTAGGGCACTTGGTTGACCAAGCGCCGTGGTCCGGGTTCCCACATGATGTGCATTTCACTGGTAATTCAGTGATGCAGGTTGACGTGGAGTGTTCTCCTGAACATTTTGCACAGAGTATTTTTTCTTTACAGTCCGCAGTGATGTGGTCGAACTTGGTGCATCTTCTGCAGGGAGCTGGAAGTGGTTGGGGTGCTAAGCTTTCCTCGACGGGGTAGATCTTACACATGAATTTAAATTGTTCTTTGAGCAGCTTTGTGTAAGACTGGTGGCATGCCGTAATTATTCTAATAATTCGGGTTTTTTGGCCGGTGGCTTTTGCTACTATGCGTCGACAGTAACTATGTGTAATTCCAAGTGCATTTAACTGAGCGCTAATTGCCGCGTCTTCAATTTCGAATTCTACACTTCTGATAACACAGCAATAGGACGCTACGGCTTGAGTGCGCGCGCGGTGCATGGACGAGCTCGCGGCTGCGGCTGCGGCGGAGAAACTCTTGACGACGTTTTTAGACTGCATGATTCGTAGGTTATCTTCGCACGTGCTCTTGTTTTTGTTTGATTTAATTATAAATCCCAGTTTGGTTTTAATTATCAGCGCTTCTCTGTCATTAGCGTTGTTATACCAACTATGAACCAGTTGAATGCGTGTCAATTCTGTTGTCGTGGTTACATGATAAGTGTTATCAAATAATTTATGTGTTGTATTTTGAGTTGTTGTGGATAGCGACGAATTCATGTTGGGTGTGTTTGTGTGGGGTAGTGGTTGTGAAGACGTGGATGGGTTAGGCTTACTTGTTAGGGCCTGGAGACTGGGGCTGCGTTGACGTCTTGGGTTAACGGAAGCCGGATCAGGAGACTTTGCAACTTTCTTTTTTGCGGGACGGCCTCTTCTCTTCCTTTTAGGGGTATTAAATTCGCCCTCCGTGTCCGAAGAGTTTGCCATACGGCAGTTTAATTGGTAAAACACTCAATTCAATTTATAATATCAGAACGCGTGTGTATGCTTCGAGAGCTAGCGTTCGAATGTGGATGAATATTATTTATATTTTTTATTTAACATTAACAGAAAATCGTGGATGGCCCATAAAACAACAAGGGCATTGCAAAAAAAATATTTTATTTTTAATATGCCTTTCTGCAAGTACAGTTAACAATTACAAATCGTCAAAAAACCGTGATGAATATTATTTATATTTTTTATTTAACATTAACAGAAAATCGTGGATGGCCCATAAAACAACAAGGGCATTGAAAAAAAATATATTTTATTTTCAATATGCCTTTCAGCAAGTACAGTTAACAATTACAAATCATCAAAAAACCGTGATGAATATTATTTATATTTTTTATTTAACATTAACAGAAAATCGTGGATGGCCCATAAAACAACAAGGGCATTTAAAAAAAAAATTTATTTTCAATATGCCTTTCTGCAAGTACAGTTAACAATTACAAATCGTCAAAAAACCGTGATGAATATTATTTATATTTTTTATTTAACATTAACAGAAAATCGTGGATGGCCCATAAAACAACAAGGGCATTGCCAAAAAATTATGTTATTTTCAATATGCCTTTCAGCAAGTACAGTTAACAATTACAAATCATCAAAAAACCGTGATGAATATTATTTATATTTTTTATTTAACATTAACAGAAAATCGTGGATGGCCCATAAAACAAGAAGGGCATTGCAAAAAAAAAAATTATTTTCAATATGCCTTTCTGCAAGTACAGTAAACAATTACAAATCGTCAAAAAACAGTGATGAATATTATTTATATTTTTTATTTAACATTAACAGAAAATCGTGGATGGCCCATAAAACAACAAGGGTATTACAAAAAAAATTATTTTATTTTTAATATGCCTTTCTGCAAGTACAGTCAACAATTACAAATCGTCAAAAAGCCGTGATGAATATTATTTATATTTTTTATTTAACAGTAGTAGTAAACAATGTTTTATTAGGGCTATCGACCTATCGGTCTTTCTGCCCTTAGTTCATACATTTAAGGTTACAAATATATAGTATAAGATAATAAGTAACTATTTAATCTTGATGCGTGCGGTGCGGTGCTGGGGGTGGGTGGAGCTTATTCTCTGTACGTTTCATAGAGGGTTCTCGTGGGGTGTTTTATTGTGCTGTGTCTCGTCCCGCGTTTTATGCAGAGGTCGTCCATGATCGTCCAGTTTGTGTCGTTTGCATTAAATTTCTGCCTAAGATTTTCCAGCCTGGTCAGTATGGGAGGGATGTTGGTAATTTGGTATAGGGATTCGTTTGATATGTTATGGAGAGGGTTGTTTGGGTGTCTTATTTTGGATATGATTCTAATGGATTTGCGTTCTGCCTTTTCTATCGTCCGTTTCGTGGTTTCCGTGGTGTTTGCGAGTATGATGTGTCCGTAGTCGATGATGGGTCTACATATTGATTTATAGATTCTTGCAGCTGTATGGGTTGATATGCCTGTTTTTTTTTAAGTCAGGCTGCTGAAGTGTCTTGATCGTTTGATTATTTCTGTTTTTGTTCGTTGTGAGTGCGCCTTGAATTTATTTTTTGTGTCAAATATTACACCGAGGTACTTGATGTTGGCCGTTGGTTTTACTGCGGTATTGTTGATTGCTATTGAGGGGGAATGAGCGGTGATGGTATGGTGGGGGATGATGAGTTGGCATTTGGTGGGGTTGGGTGTGAGCCGCCATTTACGGAACCATTCCATTGTAGAGTCGGTTAGTAGTTGGAGGTTGTGCACAGCGATGTCTAGTTTCTTATTGTGCGAGATGATAGCTGTGTCATCGGCGTATTGTAGTATGTATGAGTTGAGGTTTACCTGTGACTTGTTGATGAGGTTATGGTTGTAGATGTCGTAGCAATATATGTTGTATAGTGTTGGTGAAATTGGGGAGCCTTGAAGCACACCCTGCAGTGGGGTGAATGTTTCAGAAAATTCTGTATTTATCTTGACCTGTGGTTGTCTGTTTGTTAGGAAGCTGTTTGTTATTTTCAATAGGTAGTGTGGTATACTAAGAGAGTGCATTTTATAGAGTAGGCCTTTGTGCCATACCGTGTCGAACGCTTTGTTTATGTCCAGAAATAGTGCCGCAGTGTGTCCTTTCTGTAAGTGAGTGACCTGAATGTTGTTTGTCATGATGAATAACGGGTGAATGGTGGAGTGCTTAGGTTTGAAGCCGAATTGATATTTGGGGATTTTTTCGTTTACTATTGTAGATATTCTGTTTTTTATGATGTGTTCAAAGATTTTTCCCAACACCGGGAGCAATGTTATAGGCCTGTAGTTGTTCGGGAGTGAGTGGTCTAGTCCAGGTTTTGGAATTGTTATGATTATGTTATTTAACATTAACAGAAACTCGTGGATGGCCCATAAAACAACAAGGGCATTGCAAAAAAAAATATTTTAGTTTCAATATGCCTTTCTGCAACTACAGTCAACAATTACAAATCGTCAAAAAGCCGTGATGAATATTATTTATATTTTTTATTTAACATTAACAGAAAATCGTGGATGGCCCATAAAACAACAAGGGCATTGCAAAAAAAAAAAATTTATTTTCAATTTGCCTTTCTGCAAGTACAGTTAACAATTACAAATCATCAAAAAATCGTGATGAATATTATTTATATTTTTTATTTAACATTAACAGAAAATCGTGGATGGCTCATAAAACAACAAGGGCATTGCAAAAAAAAATATTTTATTTTTAATGTGCCTTTCTGCAAGTACAGTCAACAATTACAAATCGTCAAAAAGCCGTGATGAATATTATTTATATTTTTTATTTAACATTAACAGAAAATCGTGGATGGCCCATAAAACAACAAGGGCATTGCAAAAGAAAAAAATTTATTTTCAATATGCCTTTCTGCAAGTACAGTAAACAATTACAAATCATCAAAAAACCGTGATGAATATTATTTATATTTTTTATTTAACTTTAACAGAAAATCGTGGATGGCCCATAAAACAACAAGGGCATTGCAAAAAAAATTATTTTATTTTAATTATGCCTTTCTGCATATACAGTCAACAATTACAAATCGTCAAAAAGCCGTGATGAATATTATTTATATTTTTTATTTAACATTAACAGAAAATCGTGGATGGCCCATAAAACAACAAGGGCATTTAAAAAAAAAAAATTTTATTTTCAATATGCCTTTCTGCAAGTACAGTTAACAATTACAAATCGTCAAAAAACCGTGATGAATATTATTTATATTTTTTATTTAACATTAACAGAAAATCGTGGATGGCCCATAAAACAACAAGGGCATTGCAAAAAAAAATATTTTATTTTCAATATGCCTTTCTGCAAGTACAGTTAACAATTACAAATCGTCAAAAAACCGTGATGAATATTATTTATATTTTTTATTTAACATTAACAGAAAATCGTGGATGGCCCATAAAACAACAAGGGCATTGCAAAAAAAAAAATATTTTCAATATGCCTTTCTGCAAGTACAGTAAACAATTACAAATCGTCAAAAAACCGTTATGAATATTATTTATATTTTTTATTTAACATTAACAGAAAATCGTGGATGGCCCATAAAACAACAAGGGCATTGAAAAAAAAAATTATTTTCAATATGCCTTTCAGCAAGTACAGTTAACAATTACAAATCATCAAAAAACCGTGATGAATATTATTTATATTTTTTATTTAACATTAACAGAAAATCGTGGATGGCCCATAAAACAACAAGGGCATTGCAAAAAAAATATTTTATTTTCAATATGCCTTTCTGCAAGTACAGTTAACAATTACAAATCGTCAAAAAACCGTGATGAATATTATTTATTATTTTTATTTAACATTAACAGAAAATCGTGTATGGCCCATAAAACAACAAGGGCATTGCAAAAAAATTGTTTTATTTTCAATATGCCTTTCTGCAAGTACAGTTAACAATTACAAATCGTCAAAAAACCGTGATGAATATTATTTATATTTTTTATTTAACATTAACACAAAATCGTGTATGGCCCATAAAACAACAAGGGCATTGCAAAAAAATTATTTTATTTTCAATATGCCTTTCTGCAAGTACAGTTAACAATTAAAAATCGTCAAAAAACCGTGATGAATATTATTTATATTTTTTATTTAACATTAACAGAAAATCGTGGATGGCCCATAAAACAACAAGGGCATTAAAAAAAAAAAAATTATTTTCAATATGCCTTTCAGCAAGTACAGTTAACAATTACAAATCATCAAAAAACCGTGATGAATATTATTTATATTTTTTATTTAACATTAACAGAAAATCGTGGATGGCCCATAAAACAACAAGGGCATTTAAAAAAAAAATATTTTATTTTCAATATGCCTTTCTGCAAGTACAGTTAACAATTACAAATCGTCAAAAAACCGTGATGAATATTATTTATATTTTTTATTTAACATTAACAGAAAATCGTGGATGGCCCATAAAACAACAAGGGCATTGCAAAAAAAAATATTTTATTTTCAATATGCCTTTCTGCAAGTACAGTTAACAATTACAAATCGTCAAAAAACCGTGATGAATATTATTTATATTTTTTATTTAACATTAACAGAAAATCGTGGATGGCCCATAAAACAACAAGGGCATTGCAAAAAAATTATTTTATTTTTAATATGCCTTTCTGCAAGTACAGTTAACAATTACAAATCGTCAAAAAACCGTGATGAATATTATTTATATTTTTTATTTAACATTAACTGAAAATCGTGGATGGCCCATAAAACAACAAGGACATTGCAAAAAAAATTATTTTATTTTCAATATGCCTTTCTGCAAGTACAGTTAACAATTACAAATCATCAAAAAACCGTGATGAATATTATTTATATTTTTTATTTAACATTAACAGAAAATCGTGGATGGCTCATAAAACAACAAGGGCATTGCAAAAAAAAATATTTTATTTAAATTATGCCTTTCTGCATATACAGTCAACAATTACAAATCGTCAAAAAGCCGTGGTGAATATTATTTATATTTTTTATTTAACATTAACAGAAAATCGTGGATGGCCCATAAAACAACAAGGGCATTGCAAAAGAAAAAAATTTATTTTCAATATGCCTTTCTGCAAGTACAGTAAACAATTACAAATCATCAAAAAACCGTGATGAATATTATTTATATTTTTTATTTAACTTTAACAGAAAATCGTGGATGGCCCATAAAACAACAAGGGCATTGCAAAAAAAATTATTTTATTTTAATTATGCCTTTCTGCATATACAGTCAACAATTACAAATCGTCAAAAAGCCGTGATGAATATTATTTATATTTTTTATTTAACATTAACAGAAACTCGTGGATGGCCCATAAAACAACAAGGGCATTGCAAAAAAAATATTTTAGTTTTAATATGCCTTTCTGCAAGTACAGTTAACAATTACAAATCGTCAAAAAACCGTGATGAATATTATTTATATTTTTTATTTAACATTAACAGAAAATCGTGGATGGCCCATAAAACAACAAGGGCATTGCAAAAAAAAATATTTTATTTTCAATATGCCTTTCTGCAAGTACAGTTAACAATTACAAATCGTCAAAAAACCGTGATGAATATTATTTATATTTTTTATTTAACATTAACAGAAAATCGTGGATGGCCCATAAAACAACAAGGGCATTGCAAAAAAAAAAATTATTTTCAATATGCCTTTCTGCAAGTACAGTTAACAAATACAAATCGTCAAAAAACCGTGATGAATATTATTTATATTTTTTATTTAACATTAACAGAAAATCGTGGATGGCCCATAAAACAACAAGGGCATTGCAAAAAAAAAAAATTGTTTTCAATATGCCTTTCTGCAAGTACAGTTATCAAATACAAATCGTCAAAAAACCGTGATGAATATTATTTATATTTTTTATTTAACATTAACAGAAAATCGTGGATGGCTCATAAAACAACAAGGGCATTGCAAAAAAAAATATTTTATTTAAATTATGCCTTTCTGCATATACAGTCAACAATTACAAATCGTCAAAAAGCCGTGATGAATATTATTTATATTTTTTATTTAACATTAACAGAAAATCGTGGATGGCCCATAAAACAACAAGGGCATTGCAAAAAAAATTATTTTATTTTCAATATGCCTTTCTGCAAGTACAGTTAACAATTACAAATCGTCAAAAAACCTTGATGAATATTATTTATATTTTTTATTTAACATTAACAGAAAATCGTGGATGGCCCATAAAACAACAAGGGCATTGAAAAAAAAAATTATTTTCAATATGCCTTTCAGCAAGTACAGTTAACAATTACAAATCATCAAAAAACCGTGATGAATATTATTTATATTTTTTATTTAACATTAACGTAAAATCGTGGAAGGCCCATAAAACAACAAGGGCATTTCAAAAAAAATATTTTATTTTCAATATGCCTTTCTGCAAGTACAGTTAACAATTAAAAATTGTCAAAAAAACAGAAAATCGTGGATGGCCCATAAAACAACAAGGGCATTGCAAAAAAAAAAAAATTATTTTTAATTTGCCTTTCTGCAAGTACAGTAAACAATTACAAATCGTCAAAAAACCGTGATGAATATTATTTATATTTTTTATTTAACATTAACAGAAAATCGTGGATGGCCCATAAAACAACAAGGGCATTGCAAAAAAAAGTATTTTATTTTCAATATGCCTTTCTGCAAGTACAGTCAACAATTACAAATCGTCAAAAAGCCGTGATGAATATTATTTATATTTTTTATTTAACATTAACAGAAACTCGTGGAAGGCCCATAAAACAACAAGGGCATTGCAAAAAAAAATATTTTATTTAAATTATGCCTTTCTGCATATACAGTCAACAATTACAAATCGTCAAAAAGCCGTGATGAATATTATTTATATTTTTTATTTAACATTAACAGAAAATCGTGGATGGCCCATAAAACAACAAGGGCATTGCAAAAAAAATTATTTTATTTTCAATATGCCTTTCTGCAAGTACAGTTAACAATTACAAATCGTCAAAAAACCTTGATGAATATTATTTATATTTTTTATTTAACATTAACAGAAAATCGTGGATGGCCCATAAAACAACAAGGGCATTGCAAAAAAAAGTATTTTATTTTCAATATGCCTTTCTGCAAGTACAGTTAACAAATACAAATCGTCAAAAAACCGTGATGAATATTATTTATATTTTTTATTTAACATTAACAGAAAATCGTGGATGGCCCATAAAACAACAAGGGCATTGCAAAAAAAAAAAATTGTTTTCAATATGCCTTTCTGCAAGTACAGTTAACAAATACAAATCGTCAAAAAACCGTGATGAATATTATTTATATTTTTTATTTAACATTAACAGAAAATCGTGGATGGCTCATAAAACAACAAGGGCATTGCAAAAAAAAATATTTTATTTAAATTATGCCTTTCTGCATATACAGTCAACAATTACAAATCGTCAAAAAGCCGTGATGAATATTATTTATATTTTTTATTTAACATTAACAGAAAATCGTGGATGGCCCATAAAACAACAAGGGCATTGCAAAAAAAATTATTTTATTTTCAATATGCCTTTCTGCAAGTACAGTTAACAATTACAAATCGTCAAAAAACCTTGATGAATATTATTTATATTTTTTATTTAACATTAACAGAAAATCGTGGATGGCCCATAAAACAACAAGGGCATTGAAAAAAAAAAAATTATTTTCAATATGCCTTTCAGCAAGTACAGTTAACAATTACAAATCATCAAAAAACCGTGATGAATATTATTTATATTTTTTATTTAACATTAACAGAAAATCGTGGATGGCCCATAAAACAACAAGGGCATTGCAAAAAAAATATTTTATTTTCAATATGCCTTTCTGCAAGTACAGTTAACAATTACAAATCGTCAAAAAACCGTGATGAATATTATTTATTATTTTTATTTAACATTAACAGAAAATCGTGTATGGCCCATAAAACAACAAGGGCATTGCAAAAAAATTGTTTTATTTTCAATATGCCTTTCTGCAAGTACAGTTAACAATTACAAATCGTCAAAAAACCGTGATGAATATTATTTATATTTTTTATTTAACATTAACACAAAATAGTGTATGGCCCATAAAACAACAAGGGCATTGCAAAAAAATTATTTTATTTTCAATATGCCTTTCTGCAAGTACAGTTAACAATTAAAAATCGTCAAAAAACCGTGATGAATATTATTTATATTTTTTATTTAACATTAACAGAAAATCGTGTATGGCCCATAAAACAACAAGGGCATTGCAAAAAAATTATTTTATTTTTAATATGCCTTTCTGCAAGTACAGTTAACAATTACAAATCGTCAAAAAACCGTGATGAATATTATTTATATTTTTTATTTAACATTAACTGAAAATCGTGGATGGCCCATAAAACAACAAGGACATTGCAAAAAAAATTATTTTATTTTCAATATGCCTTTCTGCAAGTACAGTTAACAATTACAAATCATCAAAAAACCGTGATGAATATTATTTATATTTTTTATTTAACATTAACAGAAAATCGTGGATGGCTCATAAAACAACAAGGGCATTGCAAAAAAAAATATTTTATTTAAATTATGCCTTTCTGCATATACAGTCAACAATTACAAATCGTCAAAAAGCCGTGATGAATATTATTTATATTTTTTATTTAACATTAACAGAAAATCGTGGATGGCCCATAAAACAACAAGGGCATTGCAAAAGAAAAAAATTTATTTTCAATATGCCTTTCTGCAAGTACAGTAAACAATTACAAATCATCAAAAAACCGTGATGAATATTATTTATATTTTTTATTTAACTTTAACAGAAAATCGTGGATGGCCCATAAAACAACAAGGGCATTGCAAAAAAAATTATTTTATTTTAATTATGCCTTTCTGCATATACAGTCAACAATTACAAATCGTCAAAAAGCCGTGATGAATATTATTTATATTTTTTATTTAACATTAACAGAAACTCGTGGATGGGCCATAAAACAACAAGGGCATTGCAAAAAAAATATTTTAGTTTTAATATGCCTTTCTGCAAGTACAGTTAACAATTACAAATCATCAAAAAACCGTGATGAATATTATTTATATTTTTTATTTAACATTAACAGAAAATCGTGGATGGCCCATAAAACAACAAGGGCATTGCAAAAAAAAATATTTTATTTTCAATATGCCTTTCTGCAAGTACAGTTAACAATTACAAATCGTCAAAAAACCGTGATGAATATTATTTATATTTTTTATTTAACATTAACAGAAAATCGTGGATGGCCCATAAAACAACAAGGGCATTGCAAAAAAAAGTATTTTATTTTCAATATGCCTTTCTGCAAGTACAGTTAACAAATACAAATCGTCAAAAAACCGTGATGAATATTATTTATATTTTTTATTTAACATTAACAGAAAATCGTGGATGGCTCATAAAACAACAAGGGCATTGCAAAAAAAAATATTTTATTTAAATTATGCCTTTCTGCATATACAGTCAACAATTACAAATCGTCAAAAAGCCGTGATGAATATTATTTATATTTTTTATTTAACATTAACAGAAAATCGTGGATGGCCCATAAAACAACAAGGGCATTGCAAAAAAAATTATTTTATTTTCAATATGCCTTTCTGCAAGTACAGTTAACAATTACAAATCGTCAAAAAACCTTGATGAATATTATTTATATTTTTTATTTAACATTAACAGAAAATCGTGGATGGCCCATAAAACAACAAGGGCATTGAAAAAAAAAATTATTTTCAATATGCCTTTCAGCAAGTACAGTTAACAATTACAAATCATCAAAAAACCGTGATGAATATTATTTATATTTTTTATTTAACATTAACGTAAAATCGTGGAAGGCCCATAAAACAACAAGGGCATTTCAAAAAAAATATTTTATTTTCAATATGCCTTTCTGCAAGTACAGTTAACAATTAAAAATTGTCAAAAAAACAGAAAATCGTGGATGGCCCATAAAACAACAAGGGCATTGCAAAAAAAAAAAAATTATTTTCAATTTGCCTTTCTGCAAGTACAGTAAACAATTACAAATCGTCAAAAAACCGTGATGAATATTATTTATATTTTTTATTTAACATTAACAGAAAATCGTGGATGGCCCATAAAACAACAAGGGCATTGCAAAAAAAAGTATTTTATTTTCAATATGCCTTTCTGCAAGTACAGTTAACAATTAAAAATTGTCAAAAAAACAGAAAATCGTGGATGGCCCATAAAACAACAAGGGCATTGCAAAAAAAAAAAATTATTTTCAATTTGCCTTTCTGCAAGTACAGTAAACAATTACAAATCGTCAAAAAACCGTGATGAATATTATTTATATTTTTTATTTAACATTAACAGAAAATCGTGGATGGCCCATAAAACAACAAGGGCATTGCAAAAAAAAGTATTTTATTTTCAATATGCCTTTCTGCAAGTACAGTCAACAATTACAAATCGTCAAAAAGCCGTGATGAATATTATTTATATTTTTTATTTAACATTAACAGAAACTCGTGGAAGGCCCATAAAACAACAAGGGCATTGCAAAAAAAATATTTTATTTTCAATATGCCTTTCTGCAAGTACAGTTAACAATTACAAATCGTCAAAAAACCGTGATGAATATTATTTATATTTTTTATTTAACATTAACAGAAAATCGTGGATGGCCCATAAAACAACAAGGGCATTGCAAAAAAAAATATTTTATTTTTAATATGCCTTTCTGCAAGTACAGTTAACAATTACAAATCGTCAAAAAACCGTGATGATATTATTTATATTTTTTATTTAACATTAACAGAAAATCGTGGATGGCCCATAAAACAACAAGGGCATTGCAAAAAAAAAAAATTATTTTCAATATGCCTTTCTGCAAGTACAGTTAACAAATACAAATCGTCAAAAAACCGTGATGAATATTATTTATATTTTTTATTTAACATTAACAGAAAATCGTGGATGGCCCATAAAACAACAAGGGCATTGCAAAAAAAAAAAATTGTTTTCAATATGCCTTTCTGCAAGTACAGTTAACAAATACAAATGGTCAAAAAACCGTGATGAATATTATTTATATTTTTTATTTAACATTAACAGAAAATCGTGGATGGCTCATAAAACAACAAGGGCATTGCAAAAAAAAATATTTTATTTAAATTATGCCTTTCTGCATATACAGTCAACAATTACAAATCGTCAAAAAGCCGTGATGAATATTATTTATATTTTTTATTTAACATTAACAGAAAATCGTGGATGGCCCATAAAACAACAAGGGCATTGCAAAAAAAATTATTTTATTTTCAATATGCCTTTCTGCAAGTACAGTTAACAATTACAAATCGTCAAAAAACCTTGATGAATATTATTTATATTTTTTATTTAACATTAACAGAAAATCGTGGATGGCCCATAAAACAACAAGGGCATTGAAAAAAAAAAATTATTTTCAATATGCCTTTCAGCAAGTACAGTTAACAATTACAAATCATCAAAAAACCGTGATGAATATTATTTATATTTTTTATTTAACATTAACGTAAAATCGTGGAAGGCCCATAAAACAACAAGGGCATTTCAAAAAAAATATTTTATTTTCAATATGCCTTTCTGCAAGTACAGTTAACAATTAAAAATTGTCAAAAAAACAGAAAATCGTGGATGGCCCATAAAACAACAAGGGCATTGCAAAAAAAAAAAAATTATTTTCAATTTGCCTTTCTGCAAGTACAGTAAACAATTACAAATCGTCAAAAAACCGTGATGAATATTATTTATATTTTTTATTTAACATTAACAGAAAATCGTGGATGGCCCATAAAACAACAAGGGCATTGCAAAAAAAAGTATTTTATTTTAAATATGCCTTTCTGCAAGTACAGTCAACAATTACAAATCGTCAAAAAGCCGTGATGAATATTATTTATATTTTTTATTTAACATTAACAGAAACTCGTGGAAGGCCCATAAAACAACAAGGGCATTGCAAAAAAAATATTTTATTTTCAATATGCCTTTCTGCAAGTACAGTTAACAATTACAAATCGTCAAAAAACCGTGATGAATATTATTTATATTTTTTATTTAACATTAACAGAAAATCGTGGATGGCCCATAAAACAACAAGGGCATTGCAAAAAAAAAATATATTTTTAATATGCCTTTCTGCAAGTACAGTAAACAATTACAAATCGTCAAAAAACCGTGATGAATATTATTTATATTTTTTTTTTAACATTAACAGAAAATCGTGGATGGCCCATAAAACAACAAGGGCATTGAAAAAAAAAATTATTTTCAATATGCCTTTCTGCAAGTACAGTTAACAATTACAAATCGTCAAAAAACCGTGATGAATATTATTTATATTTTTTATTTAACATTAACAGAAAATCGTGGATGGCCCATAAAACAACAAGGGCATTAAAAAAAAAAAATTTTATTTTCAATATGCCTTTCAGCAAGTACAGTTAACAATTACAAATCATCAAAAAACCGTGATGAATATTATTTATATTTTTTATTTAACATTAACAGAAAATCGTGGATGGCCCATAAAACAACAAGGGCATTGCAAAAAAAAATATTTTATTTTCAATATGCCTTTCTGCAAGTACAGTTAACAATTACAAATCGTCAAAAAACCGTGATGAATATTATTTATATTTTTTATTTAACATTAACAGAAAATCGTGGATGGCCCATAAAACAACAAGGGCATTGCAAAAAAAAAATATTTTCAATATGGCTTTCTGCAAGTACAGTAAACAATTACAAATCGTCAAAAAACCGTTATGAATATTATTTATATTTTTTATTTAACATTAACAGAAAATCGTGGATGGCCCATAAAACAACAAGGGCATTGAAAAAAAAAATTATTTTCAATATGCCTTTCAGCAAGTACAGTTAACAATTACAAATCATCAAAAAACCGTGATGAATATTATTTATATTTTTTATTTAACATTAACAGAAAATCGTGGATGGCCCATAAAACAACAAGGGCATTGCAAAAAAAATATTTTATTTTCAATATGCCTTTCTGCAAGTACAGTTAACAATTACAAATCGTCAAAAAACCGTGATGAATATTATTTATATTTTTTATTTAACATTAACAGAAAATCGTGTATGGCCCATAAAACAACAAGGGCATTGCAAAAAAATTGTTTTATTTTCAATATGCCTTTCTGCAAGTACAGTTAACAATTACAAATCGTCAAAAAACCGTGATGAATATTATTTATATTTTTTATTTAACATTAACACAAAATCGTGTATGGCCCATAAAACAACAAGGGCATTGCAAAAAAATTATTTTATTTTCAATATGCCTTTCTGCAAGTACAGTTAACAATTAAAAATCGTCAAAAAACCGTGATGAATATTATTTATATTTTTTATTTAACATTAACAGAAAATCGTGTATGGCCCATAAAACAACAAGGGCATTGCAAAAAAATTATTTTATTTTTAATATGCCTTTCTGCAAGTACAGTTAACAATTACAAATCGTCAAAAAACCGTGATGAATATTATTTATATTTTTTATTAAACATTAACAGAAAATCGTGGATGGCCCATAAAACAACAAGGACATTGCAAAAAAAATTATTTTATTTTCAATATGCCTTTCTGCAAGTACAGTTAACAATTACAAATCGTCAAAAAACCGTGATGAATATTATTTATATTTTTTATTTAACATTAACAGAAAATCGTGGATGGGCCATAAAACAACAAGGGCATTGCAAAAAAAATATTTTATTTTCGCAATGCCTTTCTGCAAGTACAGTTAACAATTATAATTCGTCAAAAAACCGTGATGAATATTATTTATATTTTTTATTTAACATTAACAGAAAATCGTGGATGGCCCATAAAACAACAAGGGCATTGCAAAAAAAAATATTTTATTTTTAATATGCCTTTCTGCAAGTACAGTTAACAATTACAAATCGTCAAAAAACCGTGATGAATATTATTTATATTTTTTATTTAACAATAACAGAAAATCGTGGATGGCCCATAAAACAACAAGAATATTGCAAAAAAAAATATTTTATGTTCAATATGCCTTTCTGCAAGTACAGTTAACAATTACAAATCGTCAAAAAACCGTGATGAATATTATTTATATTTTTTATTTAACATTAACAGAAAATCGTGGATGGCTCATAAAACAACAAGGGCATTGCAAAAAAAAATATTTTATTTTAATTATGCCTTTCTGCATATACAGTCAACAATTACAAATCGTCAAAAAGCCGTGATGAATATTATTTATATTTTTTATTTAACATTAACAGAAAATCGTGGATGGCCCATAAAACAACAAGGGCATTGCAAAAAAAAATATTTTAGTTTTAATATGCCTTTCTGCAACTACAGTCAACAATTACAAATCGTCAAAAAGCCGTGATGAATATTATTTATATTTTTTATTTAACATTAACAGAAAATCGTGGATGGCCCATAAAACAACAAGGGCATTGCAAAAAAAAATATTTTACTTTTAATTTGCCTTTCTGCAAGTACAGTTAACAATTACAAATCATCAAAAAACCGTGATGAATATTATTTATATTTTTTATTTAACATTAACAGAAAATCGTGGATGGCTCATAAAACAACAAGGGCATTGCAAAAAAAAATATTTTATTTTAATTATGCCTTTCTGCATATACAGTCAACAATTACAAATCGTCAAAAAGCCGTGATGAATATTATTTATATTTTTTATTTAACATTAACAGAAACTCGTGGATGGCCCATAAAACAACAAGGGCATTGCAAAAAAAAAATATTTTAGTTTTAATATGCCTTTCTGCAAGTACAGTTAACAATTACAAATCGTCAAAAAACCGTGATGAATATTATTTATATTTTTTATTTAACATTAACAGAAAATCGTGGATGGCCCATAAAACAACAAGGGCATTGCAAAAAAAAATATTTTATTTTCAATATGCCTTTCTGCAAGTACAGTTAACAATTACAAATCGTCAAAAAACCGTGATGAATATTATTTATATTTTTTATTTAACATTAACAGAAAATCGTGGATGGCCCATAAAACAACAAGGGCATTGCAAAAAAAAAAAATTATTTTCAATATGCCTTTCTGCAAGTACAGTTAACAATTACAAATCGTCAAAAAACCGTGATGAATATTATTTATATTTTTTATTTAACATTAACAGAAAATCGTGGATGGCCCATAAAACAACAAGGGCATTGCAAAAAAAATTATTTTATTTTTAATATGCCTTTCTGCAAGTACAGTTAACAATTACAAATCGTCAAAAAACCGTGATGAATATTATTTATATTTTTTATTTAACATTAACGTAAAATCGTGGATGGCCCATAAAACAACAAGGGCATTGCAAAAAAAAAAAATTATTTTTAATATGCCTTTCTGCAAGTACAGTTAACAATTACAAATCGTCAAAAAACCGTGATGAATATTATTTATATTTTTTATTTAACATTAACAGAAAATCGTGGATGGCCCATAAAACAACAAGGGCATTGCAAAAAAAAATATTTTATTTTCAATATGCCTTTCTGCAAGTACAGTTAACAATTACAAATCGTCAAAAAACCGTGATGAATATTATTTATATTTTTTATTTAACATTAACAGAAAATCGTGGATGGCCCATAAAACAACAAGGGCATTGCAAAAAAAAAAAATTATTTTCAATATGCCTTTCTGCAAGTACAGTTAACAATTACAAATCGTCAAAAAACCGTGATGAATATTATTTATATTTTTTATTTAACATTAACAGAAAATCGTGGATGGCCCATAAAACAACAAGGGCATTTCAAAAAAAATATTTTATTTTCAATATGCCTTTCTGCAAGTACAGTTAACAATTAAAAATTGTCAAAAAACCGTGATGAATATTATTTATATTTTTTATTTAACATTAACAGAAAATCGTGGATGGCCCATAAAACAACAAGGGCATTGCAAAAAAAAAAAATTTATTTTCAATTTGCCTTTCTGCAAGTACAGTAAACAATTACAAATCGTCAAAAAACCGTGATGAATATTATTTATATTTTTTATTTAACATTAACAGAAAATCGTGGATGGCCCATAAAACAACAAGGGCATTGCAAAAGAAAAAAAATTATTTTCAATATGCCTTTCTGCAAGTACAGTAAACAATTACAAATCGTCAAAAAACCGTGATGAATATTATTTATATTTTTTATTTAACATTAACAGAAAATCGTGGATGGCCCATAAAACAACAAGGGCATTGCAAAAAAAAGTATTTTATTTTCAATATGCCTTTCTGCAAGTACAGTCAACAATTACAAATCGTCAAAAAGCCGTGATGAATATTATTTATATTTTTTATTTAACATTAACAGAAACTCGTGGATGGCCCATAAAACAACAAGGGCATTGCAAAAAAAAAAATTTTATTTTCAATATGCCTTTCTGCAAGTACAGTAAACAATTACAAATCGTCAAAAAACCGTGATGAATATTATTTATATTTTTTATTTAACATTAACAGAAAATCGTGGATGGCCCATAAAACAACAAGGGCATTGCAAAAAAAAATATTTTATTTTCAATTTGCCTTTCTGCAAGTACAGTTAACAATTACAAATCATCAAAAAACCGTGATGAATATTATTTATATTTTTTATTTAACATTAACAGAAAATCGTGGATGGCTCATAAAACAACAAGGGCATTGCAAAAAAAAATATTTTATTTAAATTATGCCTTTCTGCATATACAGTCAACAATTACAAATCGTCAAAAAGCCGTGATGAATATTATTTATATTTTTTATTTAACATTAACAGAAAATCGTGGATGGCCCATAAAACAACAAGGGCATTGCAAAAAAAATATTTTATTTTCAATATGCCTTTCTGCAAGTACAGTAAACAATTACAAATCGTCAAAAAACCGTGATGAATATTATTTATATTTTTTATTTAACATTAACAGAAAATCGTGGATGGCCCATAAAACAACAAGGGCATTGCAAAAAAAAATATTTTATTTTCAATATGCCTTTCTGCAAGTACAGTAAACAATTACAAATCGTCAAAAAACCGTGATGAATATTATTTATATTTTTTATTTAACATTAACAGAAAATCGTGGATGGCTCATAAAACAACAAGGGCATTGCAAAAAAAAATATTTTATTTAAATTATGCCTTTCTGCATATACAGTCAACAATTACAAATCGTCAAAAAGCCGTGATGAATATTATTTATATTTTTTATTTAACATTAACAGAAAATCGTGGATGGCCCATAAAACAACAAGGGCATTGCAAAAGAAAAAAAATTATTTTCAATATGCCTTTCTGCAAGTACAGTAAACAATTACAAATCATCAAAAAACCGTGATGAATATTATTTATATTTTTTATTTAACTTTAACAGAAAATCGTGGATGGCCCATAAAACAACAAGGGCATTGCAAAAAAAATTATTTTATTTTAATTATGCCTTTCTGCATATACAGTCAACAATTACAAATCGTCAAAAAGCCGTGATGAATATTATTTATATTTTTTATTTAACATTAACAGAAACTCGTGGATGGCCCATAAAACAACAAGGGCATTGCAAAAAAAAATATTTTAGTTTTAATATGCCTTTCTGCAAGTACAGTTAACAATTACAAATCGTCAAAAAACCGTGATGAATATTATTTATATTTTTTATTTAACATTAACAGAAAATCGTGGATGGCCCATAAAACAACAAGGGCATTGCAAAAAAAAATATTTTATTTTCAATATGCCTTTCTGCAAGTACAGTTAACAATTACAAATCGTCAAAAAACCGTGATGAATATTATTTATATTTTTTATTTAACATTAACAGAAAATCGTGGATGGCTCATAAAACAACAAGGGCATTACAAAAAAAAATATTTTATTTAAATTATGCCTTTCTGCATATACAGTCAACAATTACAAATCGTCAAAAAGCCGTGATGAATATTATTTATATTTTTTATTTAACATTAACAGAAAATCGTGGATGGCCCATAAAACAACAAGGGCATTGCAAAAAAAAATATTTTATTTTCAATATGCCTTTCTGCAAGTACAGTTAACAATTAAAAATCGTCAAAAAACCGTGATGAATATTATTTATATTTTTTATTTAACATTAACAGAAAATCGTGGATGGCCCATAAAACAACAAGGGCATTGCAAAAAAAAAAAATTATTTTTAATATGCCTTTCTGCAAGTACAGTTAACAAATACAAATCGTCAAAAAACCGTGATGAATATTATTTATATTTTTTATTTAACATTAACAGAAAATCGTGGATGGCCCATAAAACAACAAGGGCATTGCAAAAGAAAAAAAATTATTTTCAATATGCCTTTCTGCAAGTACAGTAAACAATTACAAATCGTCAAAAAACCGTGATGAATATTATTTATATTTTTTATTTAACATTAACAGAAAATCGTGGATGGCCCATAAAACAACAAGGGCATTGCAAAAAAAAGTATTTTATTTTCAATATGCCTTTCTGCAAGTACAGTCAACAATTACAAATCGTCAAAAAGCCGTGATGAATATTATTTATATTTTTTATTTAACATTAACAGAAACTCGTGGATGGCCCATAAAACAACAAGGGCATTGCAAAAAAAAAAATTTTATTTTCAATATGCCTTTCTGCAAGTACAGTAAACAATTACAAATCGTCAAAAAACCGTGATGAATATTATTTATATTTTTTATTTAACATTAACAGAAAATCGTGGATGGCCCATAAAACAACAAGGGCATTGCAAAAAAAAAAATTTTATTTTCAATTTGCCTTTCTGCAAGTACAGTTAACAATTACAAATCATCAAAAAACCGTGATGAATATTATTTATATTTTTTATTTAACATTAACAGAAAATCGTGGATGGCTCATAAAACAACAAGGGCATTGCAAAAAAAAATATTTTATTTAAATTATGCCTTTCTGCATATACAGTCAACAATTACAAATCGTCAAAAAGCCGTGATGAATATTATTTATATTTTTTATTTAACATTAACAGAAAATCGTGGATGGCCCATAAAACAACAAGGGCATTGCAAAAAAAATATTTTATTTTCAATATGCCTTTCTGCAAGTACAGTAAACAATTACAAATCGTCAAAAAACCGTGATGAATATTATTTATATTTTTTATTTAACATTAACAGAAAATCGTGGATGGCCCATAAAACAACAAGGGCATTGCAAAAAAAAATATTTTATTTTCAATATGCCTTTCTGCAAGTACAGTAAACAATTACAAATCGTCAAAAAACCGTGATGAATATTATTTATATTTTTTATTTAACATTAACAGAAAATCGTGGATGGCTCATAAAACAACAAGGGCATTGCAAAAAAAAATATTTTATTTAAATTATGCCTTTCTGCATATACAGTCAACAATTACAAATCGTCAAAAAGCCGTGATGAATATTATTTATATTTTTTATTTAACATTAACAGAAAATCGTGGATGGCCCATAAAACAACAAGGGCATTGCAAAAGAAAAAAATTTATTTTCAATATGCCTTTCTGCAAGTACAGTAAACAATTACAAATCATCAAAAAACCGTGATGAATATTATTTATATTTTTTATTTAACTTTAACAGAAAATCGTGGATGGCCCATAAAACAACAAGGGCATTGCAAAAAAAATTATTTTATTTTAATTATGCCTTTCTGCATATACAGTCAACAATTACAAATCGTCAAAAAGCCGTGATGAATATTATTTATATTTTTTATTTAACATTAACAGAAACTCGTGGATGGCCCATAAAACAACAAGGGCATTGCAAAAAAAAATATTTTAGTTTTAATATGCCTTTCTGCAAGTACAGTTAACAATTACAAATCGTCAAAAAACCGTGATGAATATTATTTATATTTTTTATTTAACATTAACAGAAAATCGTGGATGGCCCATAAAACAACAAGGGCATTGCAAAAAAAAAAAATTATTTTTAATATGCCTTTCTGCAAGTACAGTTAACAAATACAAATCGTCAAAAAACCGTGATGAATATTATTTATATTTTTTATTTAACATTAACAGAAAATCGTGGATGGCCCATAAAACAACAAGGGCATTGCAAAAAAAAAAAATTATTTTTAATATGCCTTTCTGCAAGTACAGTTAACAAATACAAATCGTCAAAAAACCGTGATGAATATTATTTATATTTTTTATTTAACATTAACAGAAAATCGTGGATGGCTCATAAAACAACAAGGGCATTGCAAAAAAAAATATTTTATTTAAATTATGCCTTTCTGCATATACAGTCAACAATTACAAATCGTCAAAAAACCGTGATGAATATTATTTATATTTTTTATTTAACATTAACAGAAAATCGTGGATGGCCCATAAAACAACAAGGGCATTGAAAAAAAAATTTTTATTTTCAATATGCCTTTCAGCAAGTACAGTTAACAATTACAAATCATCAAAAAACCGTGATGAATATTATTTATATTTTTTATTTAACATTAACGTAAAATCGTGGATGGCCCATAAAACAACAAGGGCATTTCAAAAAAAATATTTTATTTTCAATATGCCTTTCTGCAAGTACAGTTAACAATTAAAAATTGTCAAAAAAACAGAAAATCGTGGATGGCCCATAAAACAAGGGCATTGCAAAAAAAAAAAAATTATTTTCAATTTGCCTTTCTGCAAGTACAGTAAACAATTACAAATCGTCAAAAAACCGTGATGAATATTATTTATATTTTTTATTTAACATTAACAGAAAATCGTGGATGGCCCATAAAACAACAAGGGCATTGCAAAAGAAAAAAAATTATTTTCAATATGCCTTTCTGCAAGTACAGTAAACCATTACAAATCGTCAAAAAACCGTGATGAATATTATTTATATTTTTTATTTAACATTAACAGAAAATCGTGGATGGCCCATAAAACAACAAGGGCATTGCAAAAAAAAGTATTTTATTTTCAATATGCCTTTCTGCAAGTACAGTCAACAATTACAAATCGTCAAAAAGCCGTGATGAATATTATTTATATTTTTTATTTAACATTAACAGAAACTCGTGGATGGCCCATAAAACAACAAGGGCATTGCAAAAAAAAATATTTTATTTTCAATATGCCTTTCTGCAAGTACAGTTAACAATTACAAATCGTCAAAAAACCGTGATGAATATTATTTATATTTTTTATTTAACATTAACAGAAAATCGTGGATGGCCCATAAAACAACAAGGGCATTGCAAAAAAAAAAAATATTTTTAATATGCCTTTCTGCAAGTACAGTAAACAATTACAAATCGTCAAAAAACCGTGATGAATATTATTTATATTTTTTTTTTAACATTAACAGAAAATCGTGGATGGCCCATAAAACAACAAGGGCATTGAAAAAAAAAATTATTTTCAATATGCCTTTCTGCAAGTACAGTTAACAATTACAAATCGTCAAAAAACCGTGATGAATATTATTTATATTTTTTATTTAACATTAACAGAAAATCGTGGATGGCCCATAAAACAACAAGGGCATTAAAAAAAAAAAAATTATTTTCAATATGCCTTTCAGCAAGTACAGTTAACAATTACAAATCATCAAAAAACCGTGATGAATATTATTTATATTTTTTATTTAACATTAACAGAAAATCGTGGATGGCCCATAAAACAACAAGGGCATTTAAAAAAAAAATATTTTATTTTCAATATGCCTTTCTGCAAGTACAGTTAACAATTACAAATCGTCAAAAAACCGTGATGAATATTATTTATATTTTTTATTTAACATTAACAGAAAATCGTGGATGGCCCATAAAACAACAAGGGCATTGCAAAAAAAAATATTTTATTTTCAATATGCCTTTCTGCAAGTACAGTTAACAATTACAAATCGTCAAAAAACCGTGATGAATATTATTTATATTTTTTATTTAACATTAACAGAAAATCGTGGATGGCCCATAAAACAAGGGCATTGCAAAAAAAAAAATATTTTCAATATGCCTTTCTGCAAGTACAGTAAACAATTACAAATCGTCAAAAAACCGTTATGAATATTATTTATATTTTTTATTTAACATTAACAGAAAATCGTGGATGGCCCATAAAACAACAAGGGCATTGAAAAAAAAAATTATTTTCAATATGCCTTTCAGCAAGTACAGTTAACAATTACAAATCATCAAAAAACCGTGATGAATATTATTTATATTTTTTATTTAACATTAACAGAAAATCGTGGATGGCCCATAAAACAACAAGGGCATTGCAAAAAAAATATTTTATTTTCAATATGCCTTTCTGCAAGTACAGTTAACAATTACAAATCGTCAGAAAACCGTGATGAATATTATTTATTATTTTTATTTAACATTAACAGAAAATCGTGTATGGCCCATAAAACAACAAGGGCATTGCAAAAAAATTGTTTTATTTTCAATATGCCTTTCTGCAAGTACAGTTAACAATTACAAATCGTCAAAAAACCGTGATGAATATTATTTATATTTTTTATTTAACATTAACACAAAATCGTGTATGGCCCATAAAACAACAAGGGCATTGCAAAAAAATTATTTTATTTTCAATATGCCTTTCTGCAAGTACAGTTAACAATTAAAAATCGTCAAAAAACCGTGATGAATATTATTTATATTTTTTATTTAACATTAACAGAAAATCGTGTATGGCCCATAAAACAACAAGGGCATTGCAAAAAAATTATTTTATTTTTAATATGCCTTTCTGCAAGTACAGTTAACAATTACAAATCGTCAAAAAACCGTGATGAATATTATTTATATTTTTTATTTAACATTAACTGAAAATCGTGGATGGCCCATAAAACAACAAGGACATTGCAAAAAAAATTATTTTATTTTCAATATGCCTTTCTGC
This sequence comes from Ocypus olens, assembly GCA_910593695.2. Taxonomy (NCBI): domain Eukaryota; kingdom Metazoa; phylum Arthropoda; class Insecta; order Coleoptera; family Staphylinidae; genus Ocypus; species Ocypus olens. The sequence goes on from OU343060.1 coordinate 39,071,509, forward strand.
AAGTACAGTTAACAATTACAAATCATCAAAAAACCGTGATGAATATTATTTATATTTTTTATTTAACATTAACAGAAAATCGTGGATGGCTCATAAAACAACAAGGGCATTGCAAAAAAAAATATTTTATTTAAATTATGCCTTTCTGCATATACAGTCAACAATTACAAATCGTCAAAAAGCCGTGATGAATATTATTTATATTTTTTATTTAACATTAACAGAAAATCGTGGATGGCCCATAAAACAACAAGGGCATTGCAAAAGAAAAAAAATTATTTTCAATATGCCTTTCTGCAAGTACAGTAAACAATTACAAATCATCAAAAAACCGTGATGAATATTATTTATATTTTTTATTTAACTTTAACAGAAAATCGTGGATGGCCCATAAAACAACAAGGGCATTGCAAAAAAAATTATTTTATTTTAATTATGCCTTTCTGCATATACAGTCAACAATTACAAATCGTCAAAAAGCCGTGATGAATATTATTTATATTTTTTATTTAACATTAACAGAAACTCGTGGATGGCCCATAAAACAACAAGGGCATTGCAAAAAAAATATTTTAGTTTTAATATGCCTTTCTGCAAGTACAGTTAACAATTACAAATCGTCAAAAAACCGTGATGAATATTATTTATATTTTTTATTTAACATTAACAGAAAATCGTGGATGGCCCATAAAACAACAAGGGCATTGCAAAAAAAAATATTTTATTTTCAATATGCCTTTCTGCAAGTACAGTTAACAATTACAAATCGTCAAAAAACCGTGATGAATATTATTTATATTTTTTATTTAACATTAACAGAAAATCGTGGATGGCCCATAAAACAACAAGGGCATTGCAAAAAAAAAAAATTATTTTCAATATGCCTTTCTGCAAGTACAGTTAACAAATACAAATCGTCAAAAAACCGTGATGAATATTATTTATATTTTTTATTTAACATTAACAGAAAATCGTGGATGGCCCATAAAACAACAAGGGCATTGCAAAAAAAAAAAATTGTTTTCAATAAGCCTTTCTGCAAGTACAGTTAACAAATACAAATCGTCAAAAAACCGTGATGAATATTATTTATATTTTTTATTTAACATTAACAGAAAATCGTGGATGGCTCATAAAACAACAAGGGCATTGCAAAAAAAAATATTTTATTTAAATTATGCCTTTCTGCATATACAGTCAACAATTACAAATCGTCAAAAAGCCGTGATGAATATTATTTATATTTTTTATTTAACATTAACAGAAAATCGTGGATGGCCCATAAAACAACAAGGGCATTGCAAAAAAAATTATTTTATTTTCAATATGCCTTTCTGCAAGTACAGTTAACAATTACAAATCGTCAAAAAACCTTGATGAATATTATTTATATTTTTTATTTAACATTAACAGAAAATCGTGGATGGCCCATAAAACAACAAGGGCATTGAAAAAAAAAAAATTATTTTCAATATGCCTTTCAGCAAGTACAGTTAACAATTACAAATCATCAAAAAACCGTGATGAATATTATTTATATTTTTTATTTAACATTAACGTAAAATCGTGGAAGGCCCATAAAACAACAAGGGCATTTCAAAAAAAATATTTTATTTTCAATATGCCTTTCTGCAAGTACAGTTAACAATTAAAAATTGTCAAAAAAACAGAAAATCGTGGATGGCCCATAAAACAACAAGGGCATTGCAAAAAAAAAAAATTATTTTCAATTTGCCTTTCTGCAAGTACAGTAAACAATTACAAATCGTCAAAAAACCGTGATGAATATTATTTATATTTTTTATTTAACATTAACAGAAAATCGTGGATGGCCCATAAAACAACAAGGGCATTGCAAAAAAAAGTATTTTATTTTCAATATGCCTTTCTGCAAGTACAGTCAACAATTACAAATCGTCAAAAAGCCGTGATGAATATTATTTATATTTTTTATTTAACATTAACAGAAACTCGTGGAAGGCCCATAAAACAACAAGGGCATTGCAAAAAAAAATATTTTATTTTCAATATGCCTTTCTGCAAGTACAGTTAACAATTACAAATCGTCAAAAAACCGTGATGAATATTATTTATATTTTTTATTTAACATTAACAGAAAATCGTGGATGGCCCATAAAACAACAAGGGCATTGCAAAAAAAAATATTTTATTTTCAATATGCCTTTCTGCAAGTACAGTTAACAATTACAAATCGTCAAAAAACCGTGATGAATATTATTTATATTTTTTATTTAACATTAACAGAAAATCGTGGATGGCCCATAAAACAACAAGGGCATTGCAAAAAAGAAAAATTATTTTCAATATGCCTTTCTGCAAGTACAGTTAACAAATACAAATCGTCAAAAAACCGTGATGAATATTATTTATATTTTTTATTTAACATTAACAGAAAATCGTGGATGGCCCATAAAACAACAAGGGCATTGCAAAAAAAAACAATTGTTTTCAATATGCCTTTCTGCAAGTACAGTTAACAAATACAAATCGTCAAAAAACCGTGATGAATATTATTTATATTTTTTATTTAACATTAACAGAAAATCGTGGATGGCTCATAAAACAACAAGGGCATTGCAAAAAAAAATATTTTATTTAAATTATGCCTTTCTGCATATACAGTCAACAATTACAAATCGTCAAAAAGCCGTGATGAATATTATTTATATTTTTTATTTAACATTAACAGAAAATCGTGGATGGCCCATAAAACAACAAGGGCATTGCAAAAAAAATTATTTTATTTTCAATATGCCTTTCTGCAAGTACAGTTAACAATTACAAATCGTCAAAAAACCTTGATGAATATTATTTATATTTTTTATTTAACATTAACAGAAAATCGTGGATGGCCCATAAAACAACAAGGGCATTGAAAAAAAAAAATTATTTTCAATATGCCTTTCAGCAAGTACAGTTAACAATTACAAATCATCAAAAAACCGTGATGAACATTATTTATATTTTTTATTTAACATTAACGTAAAATCGTGGAAGGCCCATAAAACAACAAGGGCATTTCAAAAAAAATATTTTATTTTCAATATGCCTTTCTGCAAGTACAGTTAACAATTAAAAATTGTCAAAAAAACAGAAAATCGTGGATGGCCCATAAAACAACAAGGGCATTGCAAAAAAAAAAAAATTATTTTCAATTTGCCTTTCTGCAAGTACAGTAAACAATTACAAATCGTCAAAAAACCGTGATGAATATTATTTATATTTTTTATTTAACATTAACAGAAAATCGTGGATGGCCCATAAAACAACAAGGGCATTGCAAAAAAAAAGTATTTTATTTTCAATATGCCTTTCTGCAAGTACAGTCAACAATTACAAATCGTCAAAAAGCCGTGATGAATATTATTTATATTTTTTATTTAACATTAACAGAAACTCGTGGAAGGCCCATAAAACAACAAGGGCATTGCAAAAAAAAATATTTTATTTTCAATATGCCTTTCTGCAAGTACAGTTAACAATTACAAATCGTCAAAAAACCGTGATGAATATTATTTATATTTTTTATTTAACATTAACAGAAAATCGTGGATGGCCCATAAAACAACAAGGGCATTGCAAAAAAAAAAAATATTTTTAATATGCCTTTCTGCAAGTACAGTAAACAATTACAAATCGTCAAAAAACCGTGATGAATATTATTTATATTTTTTTTTTAACATTAACAGAAAATCGTGGATGGCCCATAAAACAACAAGGGCATTGAAAAAAAAAATTATTTTCAATATGCCTTTCTGCAAGTACAGTTAACAATTACAAATCGTCAAAAAACCGTGATGAATATTATTTATATTTTTTATTTAACATTAACAGAAAATCGTGGATGGCCCATAAAACAACAAGGGCATTAAAAAAAAAAATTTTATTTTCAATATGCCTTTCAGCAAGTACAGTTAACAATTACAAATCATCAAAAAACCGTGATGAATATTATTTATATTTTTTATTTAACATTAACAGAAAATCGTGGGTGGCCCATAAAACAACAAGGGCATTGCAAAAAAAAATATTTTATTTTCAATATGCCTTTCTGCAAGTACAGTTAACAATTACAAATCGTCAAAAAACCGTGATGAATATTATTTATATTTTTTATTTAACATTAACAGAAAATCGTGGATGGCCCATAAAACAACAAGGGCATTGCAAAAAAAAAATATTTTCAATATGCCTTTCTGCAAGTACAGTAAACAATTACAAATTGTCAAAAAACCGTTATGAATATTATTTATATTTTTTATTTAACATTAACAGAAAATCGTGGATGGCCCATAAAACAACAAGGGCATTGAAAAAAAAAATTATTTTCAATATGCCTTTCAGCAAGTACAGTTAACAATTACAAATCATCAAAAAACCGTGATGAATATTATTTATATTTTTTATTTAACATTAACAGAAAATCGTGGATGGCCCATAAAACAACAAGGGCATTGCAAAAAAAAAAAATTATTTTCAATATGCCTTTCTGCAAGTACAGTTAACAAATACAAATCGTCAAAAAACCGTGATGAATATTATTTATATTTTTTATTTAACATTAACAGAAAATCGTGGATGGCCCATAAAACAACAAGGGCATTGCAAAAAAAAAAAATTGTTTTCAATATGCCTTTCTGCAAGTACAGTTAACAAATACAAATCGTCAAAAAACCGTGATGAATATTATTTATATTTTTTATTTAACATTAACAGAAAATCGTGGATGGCTCATAAAACAACAAGGGCATTGCAAAAAAAAATATTTTATTTAAATTATGCCTTTCTGCATATACAGTCAACAATTACAAATCGTCAAAAAGCCGTGATGAATATTATTTATATTTTTTATTTAACATTAACAGAAAATCGTGGATGGCCCATAAAACAACAAGGGCATTGCAAAAAAAATTATTTTATTTTCAATATGCCTTTCTGCAAGTACAGTTAACAATTACAAATCGTCAAAAAACCTTGATGAATATTATTTATATTTTTTATTTAACATTAACAGAAAATCGTGGATGGCCCATAAAACAACAAGGGCATTGAAAAAAAAAATTATTTTCAATATGCCTTTCAGCAAGTACAGTTAACAATTACAAATCATCAAAAAACCGTGATGAACATTATTTATATTTTTTATTTAACATTAACGTAAAATCGTGGAAGGCCCATAAAACAACAAGGGCATTTCAAAAAAAATATTTTATTTTCAATATGCCTTTCTGCAAGTACAGTTAACAATTAAAAATTGTCAAAAAAACAGAAAATCGTGGATGGCCCATAAAACAACAAGGGCATTGCAAAAAAAAAAAAATTATTTTCAATTTGCCTTTCTGCAAGTACAGTAAACAATTACAAATCGTCAAAAAACCGTGATGAATATTATTTATATTTTTTATTTAACATTAACAGAAAATCGTGGATGGCCCATAAAACAACAAGGGCATTGCAAAAAAAAGTATTTTATTTTCAATATGCCTTTCTGCAAGTACAGTCAACAATTACAAATCGTCAAAAAGCCGTGATGAATATTATTTATATTTTTTATTTAACATTAACAGAAACTCGTGGAAGGCCCATAAAACAACAAGGGCATTGCAAAAAAAAATATTTTATTTTCAATATGCCTTTCTGCAAGTACAGTTAACAATTACAAATCGTCAAAAAACCGTGATGAATATTATTTATATTTTTTATTTAACATTAACAGAAAATCGTGGATGGCCCATAAAACAACAAGGGCATTGCAAAAAAAAAAAATATTTTTAATATGCCTTTCTGCAAGTACAGTAAACAATTACAAATCGTCAAAAAACCGTGATGAATATTATTTATATTTTTTTTTTAACATTAACAGAAAATCGTGGATGGCCCATAAAACAACAAGGGCATTGAAAAAAAAAATTATTTTCAATATGCCTTTCTGCAAGTACAGTTAACAATTACAAATCGTCAAAAAACCGTGATGAATATTATTTATATTTTTTATTTAACATTAACAGAAAATCGTGGATGGCCCATAAAACAACAAGGGCATTAAAAAAAAAAATTTTATTTTCAATATGCCTTTCAGCAAGTACAGTTAACAATTACAAATCATCAAAAAACCGTGATGAATATTATTTATATTTTTTATTTAACATTAACAGAAAATCGTGGATGGCCCATAAAACAACAAGGGCATTGCAAAAAAAAATATTTTATTTTCAATATGCCTTTCTGCAAGTACAGTTAACAATTACAAATCGTCAAAAAACCGTGATGAATATTATTTATATTTTTTATTTAACATTAACAGAAAATCGTGGATGGCCCATAAAACAACAAGGGCATTGCAAAAAAAAAATATTTTCAATATGCCTTTCTGCAAGTACAGTAAACAATTACAAATTGTCAAAAAACCGTTATGAATATTATTTATATTTTTTATTTAACATTAACAGAAAATCGTGGATGGCCCATAAAACAACAAGGGCATTGAAAAAAAAAATTATTTTCAATATGCCTTTCAGCAAGTACAGTTAACAATTACAAATCATCAAAAAACCGTGATGAATATTATTTATATTTTTTATTTAACATTAACAGAAAATCGTGGATGGCCCATAAAACAACAAGGGCATTGCAAAAAAAATATTTTATTTTCAATATGCCTTTCTGCAAGTACAGTTAACAATTACAAATCGTCAAAAAACCGTGATGAATATTATTTATATTTTTTATTTAACATTAACAGAAAATCGTGTATGGCCCATAAAACAACAAGGGCATTGCAAAAAAATTGTTTTATTTTCAATATGCCTTTCTGCAAGTACAGTTAACAATTACAAATCGTCAAAAAACCGTGATGAATATTATTTATATTTTTTATTTAACATTAACACAAAATCGTGTATGGCCCATAAAACAACAAGGGCATTGCAAAAAAATTATTTTATTTTCAATATGCCTTTCTGCAAGTACAGTTAACAATTAAAAATCGTCAAAAAACCGTGATGAATATTATTTATATTTTTTATTTAACATTAACAGAAAATCGTGTATGGCCCATAAAACAACAAGGGCATTGCAAAAAAATTATTTTATTTTTAATATGCCTTTCTGCAAGTACAGTTAACAATTACAAATCGTCAAAAAACCGTGATGAATATTATTTATATTTTTTATTAAACATTAACAGAAAATCGTGGATGGCCCATAAAACAACAAGGACATTGCAAAAAAAATTATTTTATTTTCAATATGCCTTTCTGCAAGTACAGTTAACAATTACAAATCGTCAAAAAACCGTGATGAATATTATTTATATTTTTTATTTAACATTAACAGAAAATCGTGGATGGGCCATAAAACAACAAGGGCATTGCAAAAAAAATATTTTATTTTTAATATGCCTTTCTGCAAGTACAGTTAACAATTACAAATCGTCAAAAAACCGTGATGAATATTATTTATATTTTTTATTTAACAATAACAGAAAATCGTGGATGGCCCATAAAACAACAAGAATATTGCAAAAAAAAATATTTTATTTTCAATATGCCTTTCTGCAAGTACAGTTAACAATTACAAATCGTCAAAAAACCGTGATGAATATTATTTATATTTTTTATTTAACATTAACAGAAAATCGTGGATGGGCCATAAAACAACAAGGGCATTGCAAAAAAAAAATTTTATTTTCGCAATGCCTTTCTGCAAGTACAGTTAACAATTATAATTCGTCAAAAAACCGTGATGAATATTATTTATATTTTTTATTTAACATTAACAGAAAATCGTGGATGGCCCATAAAACAACAAGGGCATTGCAAACAAAATTATTTTATTTTCAATATGCCTTTCTGCAAGTACAGTAAACAATTACAAATCAACAAAAAACCGTGATGAATATTATTTATATTTTTTATTTAACATTAACAGAAAATCGTGGATGGCCCATAAAACAACAAGGGCATTGCAAAAAAAATTATTTTATTTTTAATATGCCTTTCTGCAAGTACAGTAAACAATTACAAATCATCAAAAAACCGTGATGAATATTATTTATATTTTTTATTTAACATTAACAGAAAATCGTGGATGGCCCATAAAACAACAAGAGCATTTAAAAAAAAAATATTTTATTTTTAATATGCCTTTCTGCAAGTACAGTTAACAATTACAAATCATCAAAAAACCGTGATGAATATTATTTATATTTTTTATTTAACATTAACAGAAAATTGTGGATGGCCCATAAAACAACAAGGGCATTGCAAAAAAATTATTTTATTTTTGCAATGCCTTTCTGCAAGTACAGTTAACAATTATAATTCGTCAAAAAACCGTGATGAATATTATTTATATTTTTTATTTAACATTAACAGAAAATGGTTGATGGCCCATAAAACAACAGGGGCATTGCAAAAAAATTATTTTATTTTCGCAATGCCTTTCTGCAAGTACAGTTAACAATTATAATTCGTCAAAAAACCGTGATGAATATTATTTATATTTTTTATTTAACATTAACAGAAAATCGTGGATGGCCCATAAAACAACAAGGGCATTGCAAAAAAAAATTTTTTATTTTTAATATGCCTTTCTGCAAGTACAGTTAACAATTTCAAATCGTCAAAAAACCGTGATGAATATTATTTATATTTTTTATTTAACATTAACAGAAAATCGTGGATGGCCCATAAAACAACAAGAAAATTGCAAAAAAAATATTTTATTTTCGCAATGCCTTTCTGCAAGTACAGTAAACAATTACAAATCGTCAAAGAACCGTGATGAATATTATTTATATTTTTTATTTAACATTAACAAAAAATCGTGGATGGCCCATAAAACAACAAGGGCATTGCACAAAAAATTATTTTATTTTTAATATGCCTTTCTGCAAGTACAGTAAACAATTACAAATCGTCAAAAAACCGTGATGAATATTATTTATATTTTTTATTTAACATTAACAGAAAATCGTGGATGGCCCATAAAACAACAAGAAAATTGCAAAAAAATTATTTTATTTTCGCAATGCCTTTCTGCAAGTACAGTTAACAATTACAAATCGTCAAAGAACCGTGATGAATATTATTTATATTTTTTATTTAACATTAACAGAAAATCGTGGATGGCCCATAAAACAACAAGGGCATTGCACAAAAAATTATTTTATTTTTAATATGCCCTTCTGCAAGTACAGTAAACAATTACAAATCGTCAAAAAACCGTGATGAATATTATTTATATTTTTTATTTAACATTAACAGAAAATCGTGGATGGCCCATAAAACAACAAGGGCATTTCAAAAAAAAATATTTTATTTTTAATATGCCTTTCTGCAAGTACAGTTAACAATTACAAATCATCAAAAAACCGTGATGAATATTATTTATATTTTTTATTTAACATTAACAGAAAATCGTGGATGGCCCATAAAACAACAAGGGCATTGCATAAAAATTATTTTATTTTCGCAATTCCTTTCTGCAAGTACAGTTAACAATTATAATTCGTCAAAAAACCGTGATGATAATTATTTATATTTTTTATTTAACATTAACAGAAAATCGTGGATGGCCCATAAAACAACAAGGGCATTGCAAAAAAAATTATTTTATTTTCAATATGCCTTTCTGCAAGTACAGTTAACAATTACAAATCATCAAAAAACCGTGATGAATATTATTTATATTTTTTATTTAACATTAACAGAATATCGTGGATGGCCCATAAAACAACAAGGGCATTGAAAAAAAAAATTTTATTTTCAATATGCCTTTCTGCAAGTACAGTTAACAATTACAAATCGTCAAAAAACCGTGATGAATATTATTTATATTTTTTATTTAACATTAACAGAAAATCGTGGATGGCCCATAAAACAACAAGGGCATTGCAAAAAAAAATATTTTATTTTCAATATGCCTTTCTGCAAGTACAGTTAACAATTATAAATCGTCAAAAAACCGTGATGAATATTATTTATATTTTTTATTTAACATTAACAGAAAATCGTGGATGGCCCATAAAACAACAAGGGCATTGCACAAAAAATTATTTTATTTTTAATATGCCTTTCTGCAAGTACAGTAAACAATTACAAATCGTCAAAAAACGGTGATGATTATTATTTATATTTTTTATTTATCATTAACAGAAAATCGTGGTTGGCCCATAAAACAACAAGGGCATTGCAAAAAAAAAATAATTTATTTTCAATATGCCTTTCTGCGAGTACAGTTAACAATTACAAATCGTCAAAAAACCGTGATGAATATTATTTATATTTTTTATTTAACATTAACAGAAAATCGTGGATGGCCCATAAAACAACAAGGGCATTGCAAAAGAAATTATTTTATTTTCAATATGCCTTTCTGCAAGTACAGTTAACAATTACAAATCATCAAAAAACCGTGATGAATATTATTTATATTTTTTATTTAACATTAACAGAAAATCGTGGATGGCCCATAAAACAACAAGGGCATTGCAAAAAAAAAATATTTTTAATATGCCTTTCTGCAAGTACAGTAAACAATTACAAATCGTCAAAAAACCGTGATGAACATTATTTATATTTTTTATTTAACATTAACAGAAAATCGTGAATGGCCCATAAAACAACAAGGGCATTGCAAAAAAAATAATTTTATTTTCAATATGCCTTTCTGCAAGTACAGTTAACAATTACAAATCGTCAAAAAACCGTGATGAATATTATTTATATTTTTTATTTAACATTAACAGAAAATCGTGAATGGCCCATAAAACAACAAGGGCATTGCAAAAAAAAAAATTTTATTTTCAATATGCCTTTCTGCAAGTACAGTTAACAATTACAAATCGTCAAAAAACCGTGATGAATATTATTTATATTTTTTATTTAACATTAACAGAAAATCGTGGATGGCCCATAAAACAACAAGGGCATTGCAAAAAAAAAATATTTTTAATATGCCTTTCTGCAAGTACAGTAAACAATTACAAATCGTCAAAAAACCGTGATGAATATTATTTATATTTTTTATTTAACATTAACAGAAAATCGTGGATGGCCCATAAAACAACAAGGGCATTGAAAAAAAAAATTTATTTTCAATATGCCTTTCTGCAAGTACAGTTAACAATTACAAATCGTAAAAAACCGTGATGAATATTATTTATCTTTTTTATTTAACATTAACAGAAAATCGTGGATGGCCCATAAAACAACAAGGGCATTGAAAAAAAATAAATTATTTTTAATATGCCTTTCAGCAAGTACAGTTAACAATTACAAATCATCAAAAAACCGTGATGAATATTATTTATATTTTTTATTTAACATTAACAGAAAATCGTGGATGGCCCATAAAACAACAAGGGCATTTCAAAAAAAAATATTTTATTTTCAATATGCCTTTCTGCAAGTACAGTTAACAATTACAAATCGTCAAAAAACCGTGATGAATATTATTTATATTTTTTATTTAACATTAACACAAAATCGTGTATGGCCCATAAAACAACAAGGGCATTGCAAAAAAATTATTTTATTTTCAATATGCCTTTCTGCAAGTACAGTTAACAATTAAAAATCGTCAAAAAACCGTGATGAATATTATTTATATTTTTTATTTACCATTAACAGAAAATCGTGTATAGGCCATAAAACAACAAGGGCATTGCAAAAATATTATTTTATTTTCAATATGCCTTTCTGCAAGTACAGTTAACAATTACAAATCGTCAAAAAATCGTGATGAATATTATTTATATTTTTTATTTAACATTAACAGAAAATCGTGGATGGCCTATAAAACAACAAGGGCATTGCAAAAAAATTATTTTATTTTCAATATGCCTTTCTGCAAGTACAGTTAACAATTACAAATCGTCAAAAAATCGTGATGAATATTATTTATATTTTTTATTTAACATTAACAGAAAATCGTGGATGGCCCATAAAACAACAAGGGCATTGCAAAAAAAATTATTTTATTTTCAATATGCCTTTCTGCAAGTACAGTTAACAATTACAAATCGTCAAAAAATCGTGATGAATATTATTTATATTTTTTATTTAACATTAACAGAAAATCGTGTATGGCCCATAAAACAACAAGGGCATTGCAAAAAAATTATTTTATTTTCAATATGCCTTTCTGCAAGTACAGTTAACAATTAAAAATCGTCAAAAAACCGTGATGAATATTATTTATATTTTTTATTTAACATTAACAGAAAATCGTGTATAGGCCATAAAACAACAAGGGCATTGCAAAAAAAAATATTTTATTTTCAATATGCTTTTCTGCAAGTACAGTAAACAATTACAAATCATCAAAAAACCGTGATGAATATTATTTATATTTTTTTTTTAACATTAACAGAAAATCGTGGATGGCCCATAAAACAACAAGGGCATTGCAAAAAAAATATTTTATTTTCGCAATGCCTTTCTGCAAGTACAGTTAACAATTATAATTCGTCAAAAAACCGTGATGAATATTATTTATATTTTTTATTTAACATTAACAGAAAATCGTGTATGGCCTATAAAACAACAAGGGCATTGCAAAAAAATTATTTTATTTTCAATATGCCTTTCTGCAAGTACAGTTAACAATTACAAATCGTCAAAAAATCGTGATGAATATTATTTATATTTTTTATTTAACATTAACAGAAAATCGTGGATGGCCCATAAAACAACAAGGGCATTGCAAAAAAAATTATTTTATTTTCAATATGCCTTTCTGCAAGTACAGTTAACAATTACAAATCGTCAAAAAATCGTGATGAATATTATTTATATTTTTTATTTAACATTAACAGAAAATCGTGTATGGCCCATAAAACAACAAGGGCATTGCAAAAAAATTATTTTATTTTCAATATGCCTTTCTGCAAGTACAGTTAACAATTAAAAATCGTCAAAAAACCGTGATGAATATTATTTATATTTTTTATTTAACATTAACAGAAAATCGTGTATAGGCCATAAAACAACAAGGGCATTGCAAAAAAAAATATTTTATTTTCAATATGCCTTTCTGCAAGTACAGTAAACAATTACAAATCATCAAAAAACCGTGATGAATATTATTTATATTTTTTTTTTAACATTAACAGAAAATCGTGGATGGCCCATAAAACAACAAGGGCATTGCAAAAAAAATATTTTATTTTCAATATGCCTTTCTGCAAGTACAGTTAACAATTAAAAATCGTCAAAAAACCGTGATGAATATTATTTATATTTTTTATTTACCAATAACAGAAAATCGTGTATGGCCCATAAAACAACAAGGGCATTGCAAAAAAATTATTTTATTTTCAATATGCCTTTCTGCAAGTACAGTTAACAATTAAAAATCATCAAAAAACCGTGATGAATATTATTTATATTTTTTATTTAACATTAACAGAAAATCGTGTATGGCCCATAAAACAACAAGGGCATTGCAAAAAAATTATTTTATTTTCGCAATGCCTTTCTGCAAGTACAGTTAACAATTATAATTCGTCAAAAAACCGTGATGAATATTATTTATATTTTTTATTTAACATTAACAGAAAATCGTGGATGGCCCATAAAACAACAAGGGCATTGCAAAAAAAATATTTTATTTTCGCAATGCCTTTCTGCAAGTACAGTTAACAATTATAATTCGTCAAAAAACCGTGATGAATATTATTTATATTTTTTATTTAACATTAACAGAAAATCGTGTATGGCCCATAAAACAACAAGGGCATTGCAAAAAAATTATTTTATTTTCAATATGCCTTTCTGCAAGTACAGTTAACAATTACAAATCGTCAAAAAATCGTGATGAATATTATTTATATTTTTTATTTAACATTAACAGAAAATCGTGGATGGCCCATAAAACAACAAGGGCATTGCAAAAAAAATTATTTTATTTTCAATATGCCTTTCTGCAAGTACAGTTAACAATTACAAATCGTCAAAAAATCGTGATGAATATTATTTATATTTTTTATTTAACATTAACAGAAAATCGTGTATGGCCCATAAAACAACAAGGGCATTGCAAAAAAATTATTTTATTTTCAATATGCCTTTCTGCAAGTACAGTTAACATCTACAAATCGTCAAAAAATCGTGATGAATATTATTTATATTTTTTATTTAACATTAACAGAAAATCGTGTATGGCCCATAAAACAACAAGGGCATTGCAAAAAAAATATTTTATTTTCAATATGCCTTTCTGCAAGTACAGTTAACAATTACAAATCGTCAAAAAATCGTGATGAATATTATTTATATTTTTTATTTAACATTAACAGAAAATCGTGGATGGCCCATAAAACAACAAGGGCATTGCAAAAAAAATTATTTTATTTTCAATATGCCTTTCTGCAAGTACAGTTAACAATTACAAATCGTCAAAAAATCGTGATGAATATTATTTATATTTTTTATTTAACATTAACAGAAAATCGTGTATGGCCCATAAAACAACAAGGGCATTGCAAAAAAATTATTTTATTTTCAATATGCCTTTCTGCAAGTACAGTTAACAATTAAAAATCATCAAAAAACCGTGATGAATATTATTTATATTTTTTATTTAACATTAACAGAAAATCGTGTATGGCCCATAAAACAACAAGGGCATTGCAAAAAAATTATTTTATTTTCGCAATGCATTTCTGCAAGTACAGTAAACAATAATAATTCGTCAAAAAACCGTGATGAATATTATTTATATTTTTTATTTAACATTAACAGAAAATCGTGGATGGCCCATAAAACAACAAGGGCATTGCAAAAAAAATATTTTATTTTCGCAATGCCTTTCTGCAAGTACAGTTAACAATTATAATTCGTCAAAAAACCGTGATGAATATTATTTAGATTTTTTATTTAACATTAACAGAAAATCGTGTATGGCCCATAAAACAACAAGGGCATTGCAAAAAAATTATTTTATTTTCAATATGCCTTTCTGCAAGTACAGTTAACAATTACAAATCGTCAAAAAATCGTGATGAATATTATTTATATTTTTTATTTAACATTAACAGAAAATCGTGGATGGCCCATAAAACAACAAGGGCATTGCAAAAAAATTATTTTATTTTCAATATGCCTTTCTGCAAGTAGAGTTAACAATTACAAATCGTCAAAAAATCGTGATGAATATTATTTATATTTTTTATTTAACATTAACAGAAAATCGTGTATGGCCCATAAAACAACAAGGGCATTGCAAAAAAATTATTTTATTTTCAATATGCCTTTCTGCAAGTACAGTTAACAATTAAAAATCGTCAAAAAACCGTGATGAATATTATTTATATTTTTTATTTAACATTAACAGAAAATCGTGGATGGCCCATAAAACAACAAGGGCATTGCAAAAAAAATATTTTATTTTCGCAATGCCTTTCTGCAAGTACAGTTAACAATTATAATTCGTCAAAAAACCGTGATGAATATTATTTATATTTTTTATTTAACATTAACAGAAAATCGTGTATGGCCCATAAAACAACAAGGGCATTGCAAAAAAATTATTTTATTTTCAATATGCCTTTCTGCAAGTACAGTTAACAATTAAAAATCGTCAAAAAACCGTGATGAATATTATTTATATTTTTTATTTACCATTAACAGAAAATCGTGTATAGGCCATAAAACAACAAGGGCATTGCAAAAAAATTATTTTATTTTCAATATGCCTTTCTGCAAGTACAGTTAACAATTACAAATCGTCAAAAAATCGTGATGAATATTATTTATATTTTTTATTTAACATTAACAGAAAATCGTGGATGGCCCATAAAACAACAAGGGCATTTCAAAAAAAAATATTTTATTTTCAATATGCCTTTCTGCGAGTACAGTTAACAATTACAAATCGCCAAAAAACCGTGATGAATATTATTTATATTTTTTATTTAACATTAACAGAAAATCGTGTATAGGCCATAAAACAACAAGGGCATTGCAAAAAAATTATTTTATTTTCAATATGCCTTTCTGCAAGTACAGTTAACAATTAAAAATCGTCAAAAAATCGTGATGAATATTATTTATATTTTTTATTTAACATTAACAGAAAATCGTGTATGGCCCATAAAACAACAAGGGCATTGCAAAAAAATTATTTTATTTTCAATATGCCTTTCTGCAAGTACAGTTAACAATTAAAAATCGTCAAAAAACCGTGATGAATATTATTTATATTTTTTATTTAACATTAACAGAAAATCGTGTATAGGCCATAAAACAACAAGGGCATTGCAAAAAAAAATATTTTATTTTCAATATGCCTTTCTGCAAGTACAGTAAACAATTACAAATAATCAAAAAACCGTGATGAATATTATTTATATTTTTTTTTAACATTAACAGAAAATCGTGGATGGCCCATAAAACAACAAGGGCATTGCAAAAAAAATTATTTTATTTTCAATATGCCTTTCTGCAAGTACAGTTAACAATTACAAATCGTCAAAAAACCGTGATGAATATTATTTATATTTTTTATTTAACATTAACAGAAAATCGTGGATGGCCCATAAAACAACAAGGGCATTGCAAAAAAAATTATTTTATTTTCAATATGCCTTTCTGCAAGTACAGTTAACAATTACAAATCATCAAAAAACCGTGATGAATATTATTTATATTTTTTATTTAACATTAACAGAAAATCGTGTATAGGCCATAAAACAACAAGGGCATTGCAAAAAAATTATTTTATTTTCAATATGCCTTTCTGCAAGTACAGTTAACAATTACAAATCATCAAAAAACCGTGATGAATATTATTTATATTTTTTATTTAACATTAACAGAAAATCGTGTATAGGCCATAAAACAACAAGGGCATTGCAAAAAAATTATTTTATTTTCAATATGCTTTCTGCAAGTACAGTTAACAATTACAAATCGTCAAAAAACCGTGATGAATATTATTTATATTTTTTATTTAACATTAACAGAAAATCGTGGATGGCCCATAAAACAACAAGGGCATTGCAAAAAAAATTATTTTATTTTCAATATGCCTTTCTGCAAGTACAGTTAACAATTACAAATCGTCAAAAAACCGTGATGAATATTATTTATATTTTTTATTTAACATTAACAGAAAATCGTGGATGGCCCATAAAACAACAAGGGCATTGCAAAAAAAATTATTTTATTTTCAATATGCCTTTCTGCAAGTACAGTTAACAATTACAAATCGTCAAAAAACCGTGATGAATATTATTTATATTTTTTATTTAACATTAACAGAAAATCGTGGATGGCCCATAAAACAACAAGGGCATTGCAAAAAAAATTATTTTATTTTCAATATGCCTTTCTGCAAGTACAGTTAACAATTACAAATCATCAAAAAACCGTGATGAATATTATTTATATTTTTTATTTAACATTAACAGAAAATCGTGTATAGGCCATAAAACAACAAGGGCATTGCAAAAAAATTATTTTATTTTCAATATGCCTTTCTGCAAGTACAGTTAACAATTACAAATCATCAAAAAACCGTGATGAATATTATTTATATTTTTTATTTAACATTAACAGAAAATCGTGTATAGGCCATAAAACAACAAGGGCATTGCAAAAAAATTATTTTATTTTCAATATGCTTTCTGCAAGTACAGTTAACAATTACAAATCGTCAAAAAACCGTGATGAATATTATTTATATTTTTTATTTAACATTAACAGAAAATCGTGGATGGCCCATAAAACAACAAGGGCATTGCAAAAAAAATTATTTTATTTTCAATATGCCTTTCTGCAAGTACAGTTAACAATTACAAATCGTCAAAAAACCGTGATGAATATTATTTATATTTTTTATTTAACATTAACAGAAAATCGTGTATAGGCCATAAAACAACAAGGGCATTGCAAAAAAATTATTTTATTTTCAATATGCCTTTCTGCAAGTACAGTTAACAATTACAAATCATCAAAAAACCGTGATGAATATTATTTATATTTTTTATTTAACATTAACAGAAAATCGTGTATAGGCCATAAAACAACAAGGGCATTGCAAAAAAATTATTTTATTTTCAATATGCCTTTCTGCAAGTACAGTTAACAATTACAAATCATCAAAAAACCGTGATGAATATTATTTATATTTTTTATTTAACATTAACAGAAAATCGTGTATAGGCCATAAAACAACAAGGGCATTGCAAAAAAATTATTTTATTTTCAATATGCCTTTCTGCAAGTAAAGTTAACAATTACAAATCGTCAAAAAACCGTGATGAATATTATTTATATTTTTTATTTAACATTAACAGAAAATCGTGGATGGCCCATAAAACAACAAGGGCATTGCAAAAAAAATTATTTTATTTTCAATATGCCTTTCTGCAAGTACAGTTAACAATTACAAATCGTCAAAAAACCGTGATGAATATTATTTATATTTTTTATTTAACATTAACAGAAAATCGTGTATAGGCCATAAAACAACAAGGGCATTGCAAAAAAATTATTTTATTTTCAATATGCCTTTCTGCAAGTACAGTTAACAATTAAAAATCGTCAAAAAATCGTGATGAATATTATTTATATTTTTTATTTAACATTAACAGAAAATCGTGTATGGCCCATAAAACAACAAGGGCATTGCAAAAAAATTATTTTATTTTCAATATGCCTTTCTGCAAGTACAGTTAACAATTACAAATCGTCAAAAAACCGTGATGAATATTATTTATATTTTTTATTTAACATTAACAGAAAATCGTGGATGGCCCATAAAACAACAAGGGCATTGCAAAAAAAATTATTTTATTTTCAATATGCCTTTCTGCAAGTACAGTTAACAATTACAAATCGTCAAAAAACCGTGATGAATATTATTTATATTTTTTATTTAACATTAACAGAAAATCGTGGATGGCCCATAAAACAACAAGGGCATTGAAAAAAAAAAAATTATTTTTAATATGCCTTTCAGCAAGTACAGTTAACAATTACAAATCATCAAAAAACCGTGTTGAATATTATTTATATTTTTTATTTAACATTAACAGAAAATCGTGGATGGCCCATAAAACAACAAGGGCATTGCAAAAAAATTATTTTATTTTTGCAATGCCTTTCTGCAAGTACAGTTAACAATTATAATTCGTCAAAAAACCGTGATGAATATTATTTATATTTTTTATTTAACATTAACAGAAAATCGTGGATGGCCCATAAAACAACAAGGGCATTGCAAAAAAAATTATTTTATTTTCAATATGCCTTTCTGCAAGTACAGTTAACAATTACAAATCGTCAAAAAACCGTGATGAATATTATTTATATTTTTTATTTAACATTAACAGAAAATCGTGGATGGCCCATAAAACAACAAGGGCATTGCAAAAAAATTATTTTATTTTTGCAATGCCTTTCTGCAAGTACAGTTAACAATTATAATTCGTCAAAAAACCGTGATGAATATTATTTATATTTTTTATTTAACATTAACAGAAAATCGTGGATGGCCCATAAAACAACAAGGGCATTGCAAAAAAATTATTTTATTTTCGCAATGCCTTTCTGCAAGTACAGTTAACAATTATAATTCGTCAAAAAACCGTGATGAATATTATTTATATTTTTTATTTAACATTAACAGAAAATCGTGGATGGCCCATAAAACAACAAGGGCATTGCAAAAAAAAAAATTTTTTTTTTAATATGCCTTTCTGCAAGTACAGTTAACAATTTCAAATCGTCAAAAAACCGTGATGAATATTATTTATATTTTTTATTTAACATTAACAGAAAATCGTGGATGGCCCATAAAACAACAAGGGCATTGCAAAAAAAATTATTTTATTTTCAATATGCCTTTCTGCAAGTACAGTTAACAATTACAAATCGTCAAAAAACCGTGATGAATATTATTTATATTTTTTATTTAACATTAACAGAAAATCGTGGATGGCCCATAAAACAACAAGGGCATTGCAAAAAAAAATATTTTATTTTCAATATGCCTTTCTGCAAGTACAGTTAACAATTACAAATCGTCAAAAAACCGTGATGAATATTATTATTATTTTTTATTTAACATTAACAGAAAATCGTGGATGGCCCATAAAACAACAAGAAAATTGCAAAAAAATTATTTTATTTTCGCAATGCCTTTCTGCAAGTACAGTAAACAATTACAAATCGTCAAAGAACCGTGATGAATATTATTTATATTTTTTATTTAACATTAACAGAAAATCGTGGATGGCCCATAAAACAACAAGGGCATTGCACAAAAAATTATTTTATTTTTAATATGCCTTTCTGCAAGTACAGTAAACAATTACAAATCGTCAAAAAACCGTGATGATTATTATTTATATTTTTTATTTATCATTAACAGAAAATCGTGGATGGCCCATAAAACAACAAGGGCATTGCAAAAAAAAATATTTTATTTTCAATATGCCTTTCTGCAAGTACAGTTAACAATTACAAATCATCAAAAAACCGTGATGAATATTATTTATATTTTTTATTTAACATTAACAGAAAATCGTGGATGGCCCATAAAACAACAAGGGCATTGCAAAAAAAAATATTTTATTTTCAATATGCCTTTCTGCAAGTACAGTTAACAATTACAAATCATCAAAAAACCGTGATGAATATTATTTATATTTTTTTATTTAACATTAACAGAAAATCGTGGATGGCCCATAAAACAACAAGGGCATTTCAAAAAAAAAAATTTTATTTTCAATATGCCTTTCTGCAAGTACAGTTAACAATTACAAATCGTCAAAAAACCGTGATGAATATTATTTATATTTTTTATTTAACATTAACAGAAAATCGTGGATGGCCCATAAAACAACAAGGGCATTGAAAAAAAATAAATTATTTTTAATATGCCTTTCAGCAAGTACAGTTAACAATTACAAATCATCAAAAAACCGTGTTGAATATTATTTATATTTTTTATTTAACATTAACAGAAAATCGTGGATGGCCCATAAAACAACAAGGGCATTGAAAAAAAATAAATTATTTTTAATATGCCTTTCAGCAAGTACAGTTAACAATTACAAATCATCAAAAAACCGTGATGAATATTATTTATATTTTTTATTTAACATTAACAGAAAATCGTGGATGGCCCATAAAACAACAAGGGCATTGCAAAAAAAAAAAAATATTTTTATTATGCCTTTCTGCAAGTACAGTAAACAATTACAAATCGTCAAAAAACCGTGATGAATATTATTTATATTTTTTATTTAACATTAACAGAAAATCGTGGATGGCCCATAAAACAACAAGGGCATTGAAAAAAAATAAATTATTTTTAATATGCCTTTCAGCAAGTACAGTTAACAATTACAAATCATCAAAAAACCGTGATGAATATTATTTATATTTTTTATTTAACATTAACAGAAAATCGTGGATGGCCCATAAAACAACAAGGGCATTGCAAAAAAAATATTTTATTTTCAATATGCCTTTCTGCAAGTACAGTTAACAATTACAAATCGTCAAAAAACCGTGATGAATATTATTTATATTTTTTATTTAACATTAACAGAAAATCGTGTATGGCCCATAAAACAACAAGGGCATTGCAAAAAAAATATTTGATTTTCAATATGCCTTTCTGCAAGTACAGTTAACAATTACAAATCGTCAAAAAACCGTGATGAATATTATTTATATTTTTTATTTAACATTAACACAAAATCGTTTATGGCCCATAAAACAACAAGGGCATTGCAAAAAATTATTTTATTTTCAATATGCCTTTCTGCAAGTACAGTTAACAATTAAAAATCGTCAAAAAACCGTGATGAATATTATTTATATTTTTTATTTAACATTAACAGAAAATCGTGTATAGCCCATAAAACAACAAGGGCATTGCAAAAAAATTATTTTATTTTCAATATGCCTTTCTGCAAGTACAGTTAACAATTACAAATCGTCAAAAAATCGTGATGAATATTATTTATATTTTTTATTTAACATTAACAGAAAATCGTTTATGGCCCATAAAACAACAAGGGCATTGCAAAAAAATTATTTTATTTTCAATATGCCTTTCTGCAAGTACAGTTAACAATTAAAAATCGTCAAAAAACCGTGATGAATATTATTTATATTTTTTATTTAACATTAACAGAAAATCGTGTATAGCCCATAAAACAACAAGGGCATTGCAAAAAAATTATTTTATTTTCAATATGCCTTTCTGCAAGTACAGTTAACAATTACAAATCGTCAAAAAACCGTGATGAATATTATTTATATTTTTTATTTAACATTAACAGAAAATCGTGGATGGCCCATAAAACAACAAGGGCATTGAAAAAAAAATAAATTATTTTTAATATGCCTTTCAGCAAGTACAGTTAACAATTACAAATCATCAAAAAACCGTGATGAATATTATTTATATTTTTTTTTTAACATTAACAGAAAATCGTGGATGGCCCATAAAACAACAAGGGCATTGCAAAAAAAAAAATTTTTTTTTTAATATGCCTTTCTGCAAGTACAGTTAACAATTTCAAATCGTCAAAAAACCGTGATGAATATTATTTATATTTTTTATTTAACATTAACAGAAAATCGTGGATGGCCCATAAAACAACAAGGGCATTGCAAAAAAAATTATTTTATTTTCAATATGCCTTTCTGCAAGTACAGTTAACAATTACAAATCGTCAAAAAACCGTGATGAATATTATTTATATTTTTTATTTAACATTAACACAAAATCGTTTATGGCCCATAAAACAACAAGGGCATTGCAAAAAATTATTTTATTTTCAATATGCCTTTCTGCAAGTACAGTTAACAATTAAAAATCGTCAAAAAACCGTGATGAATATTATTTATATTTTTTATTTAACATTAACAGAAAATCGTGTATAGCCCATAAAACAACAAGGGCATTGCAAAAAAATTATTTTATTTTCAATATGCCTTTCTGCAAGTACAGTTAACAATTACAAATCGTCAAAAAATCGTGATGAATATTATTTATATTTTTTATTTAACATTAACAGAAAATCGTTTATGGCCCATAAAACAACAAGGGCATTGCAAAAAAATTATTTTATTTTCAATATGCCTTTCTGCAAGTACAGTTAACAATTACAAATCGTCAAAAAATCGTGATGAATATTATTTATATTTTTTATTTAACATTAACAGAAAATCGTGGATGGCCCATAAAACAACAAGGGCATTGCAAAAAAAATTATTTTATTTTCAATATGCCTTTCTGCAAGTACAGTTAACAATTACAAATCGTCAAAAAACCGTGATGAATATTATTTATATTTTTTATTTAACATTAACAGAAAATCGTGGATGGCCCATAAAACAACAAGGGCATTGCAAAAAAAATATTTTATTTTCGCAATGCCTTTCTGCAAGTACAGTTGACAATTATAATTCGTCAAAAAACCGTGATGAATATTATTTATATTTTTTATTTAACATTAACAGAAAATCGTGGATGGCCCATAAAACAACAAGGGCATTTAAAAAAAAAAAATTTATTTTTAATATGCCTTCTGCAAGTACAGTTAACAATTACAAATCATCAAAAAACCGTGATGAATATTATTTATATTTTTTATTTAACATTAACAGAAAATCGTGGATGGCCCATAAAACAACAAGGGCATTGCAAAAAAATTATTTTATTTTCGCAATGCCTTTCTGCAAGTACAGTTAACAATTATAATTCGTCAAAAAACCGTGATGAATATTATTTATATTTTTTATTTAACATTAACAGAAAATCGTGGATGGCCCATAAAACAACAAGGGAATTGCAAAAAAAAATATTTTATTTTTAATATGCCTTTCTGCAAGTACAGTTAACAATTACAAATCGTCAAAAAACCGTGATGAATTTTATTTATATTTTTTATTTAACATTAACAGAAAATCGTGGATGGCCCATAAAACAACAAGGGCATTGCAAAAAAAAATATTTTATTTTCAATATGCCTTTCTGCAAGTACAGTTAACAATTACAAATCATCAAAAAACCGTGATGAATATTATTTATATTTTTTATTTAACATTAACAGAAAATCGTGGATGGCCCATAAAACAACAAGGGCATTGCAAAAAAAAATATTTTATTTTCAATATGCCTTTCTGCAAGTACAGTAAACAATTACAAATCATCAAAAAACCGTGATGAATATTATTTATATTTTTTATTTAACATTAACAGAAAATCGTGGATGGCCCATAAAACAACAAGAGCATTTCAAAAAAAATTTTTTTATTTTTAATATGCCTTTCTGCAAGTACAGTTAACAATTACAAATCATCAAAAAACCGTGATGAATATTATTTATATTTTTTTATTTAACATTAACAGAAAATCGTGGATGGCCCATAAAACAACAAGGGCATTTCAAAAAAAAAAATTTTATTTTCAATATGCCTTTCTGCAAGTACAGTTAACAATTACAAATCGTCAAAAAACCGTGATGAATATTATTTATATTTTTTATTTAACATTAACAGAAAATCGTGGATGGCCCATAAAACAACAAGGGCATTGAAAAAAAATAAATTATTTTTAATATGCCTTTCAGCAAGTACAGTTAACAATTACAAATCATCAAAAAACCGTGTTGAATATTATTTATATTTTTTATTTAACATTAACAGAAAATCGTGGATGGCCCATAAAACAACAAGGGCATTGAAAAAAAATAAATTATTTTTAATATGCCTTTCAGCAAGTACAGTTAACAATTACAAATCATCAAAAAACCGTGATGAATATTATTTATATTTTTTATTTAACATTAACAGAAAATCGTGGATGGCCCATAAAACAACAAGGGCATTGCAAAAAAAAAAAAATATTTTTATTATGCCTTTCTGCAAGTACAGTAAACAATTACAAATCGTCAAAAAACCGTGATGAATATTATTTATATTTTTTATTTAACATTAACAGAAAATCGTGGATGGCCCATAAAACAACAAGGGCATTGAAAAAAAATAAATTATTTTTAATATGCCTTTCAGCAAGTACAGTTAACAATAACAAATCATCAAAAAACCGTGATGAATATTATTTATATTTTTTATTTAACATTAACAGAAAATCGTGGATGGCCCATAAAACAACAAGGGCATTGCAAAAAAAATATTTTATTTTCAATATGCCTTTCTGCAAGTACAGTTAACAATTACAAATCGTCAAAAAACCGTGATGAATATTATTTATATTTTTTATTTAACATTAACAGAAAATCGTGTATGGCCCATAAAACAACAAGGGCATTGCAAAAAAAATATTTGATTTTCAATATGCCTTTCTGCAAGTACAGTTAACAATTACAAATCGTCAAAAAACCGTGATGAATATTATTTATATTTTTTATTTAACATTAACACAAAATCGTTTATGGCCCATAAAACAACAAGGGCATTGCAAAAAATTATTTTATTTTCAATATGCCTTTCTGCAAGTACAGTTAACAATTAAAAATCGTCAAAAAACCGTGATGAATATTATTTATATTTTTTATTTAACATTAACAGAAAATCGTGTATAGCCCATAAAACAACAAGGGCATTGCAAAAAAATTATTTTATTTTCAATATGCCTTTCTGCAAGTACAGTTAACAATTACAAATCGTCAAAAAATCGTGATGAATATTATTTATATTTTTTATTTAACATTAACAGAAAATCGTTTATGGCCCATAAAACAACAAGGGCATTGCAAAAAAATTATTTTATTTTCAATATGCCTTTCTGCAAGTACAGTTAACAATTAAAAATCGTCAAAAAACCGTGATGAATATTATTTATATTTTTTATTTAACATTAACAGAAAATCGTGTATAGCCCATAAAACAACAAGGGCATTGCAAAAAAATTATTTTATTTTCAATATGCCTTTCTGCAAGTACAGTTAACAATTACAAATCGTCAAAAAACCGTGATGAATATTATTTATATTTTTTATTTAACATTAACAGAAAATCGTGGATGGTCCATAAAACAACAAGGGCATTGAAAAAAAAATAAATTATTTTTAATATGCCTTTCAGCAAGTACAGTTAACAATTACAAATCATCAAAAAACCGTGATGAATATTATTTATATTTTTTTTTTAACATTAACAGAAAATCGTGGATGGCCCATAAAACAACAAGGGCATTGCAAAAAAAATATTTTATTTTCAATATGCCTTTCTGCAAGTACAGTTAACAATTACAAATCGTCAAAAAACCGTGATGAATATTATTTATATTTTTTATTTAACATTAACAGAAAATCGTGTATGGCCCATAAAACAACAAGGGCATTGCAAAAAAAATATTTTATTTTCAATATGCCTTTCTGCAAGTACAGTTAACAATTACAAATCGTCAAAAAACCGTGATGAATATTATTTATATTTTTTATTTAACATTAACACAAAATCGTTTATGGCCCATAAAACAACAAGGGCATTGCAAAAAATTATTTTATTTTCAATATGCCTTTCTGCAAGTACAGTTAACAATTAAAAATCGTCAAAAAACCGTGATGAATATTATTTATATTTTTTATTTAACATTAACAGAAAATCGTGTATAGCCCATAAAACAACAAGGGCATTGCAAAAAAATTATTTTATTTTCAATATGCCTTTCTGCAAGTACAGTTAACAATTACAAATCGTCAAAAAATCGTGATGAATATTATTTATATTTTTTATTTAACATTAACAGAAAATCGTTTATGGCCCATAAAACAACAAGGGCATTGCAAAAAAATTATTTTATTTTCAATATGCCTTTCTGCAAGTACAGTTAACAATTAAAAATCGTCAAAAAACCGTGATGAATATTATTTATATTTTTTATTTAACATTAACAGAAAATCGTGTATAGCCCATAAAACAACAAGGGCATTGCAAAAAAATTATTTTATTTTCAATATGCCTTTCTGCAAGTACAGTTAACAATTACAAATCGTCAAAAAACCGTGATGAATATTATTTATATTTTTTATTTAACATTAACAGAAAATCGTGTATAGCCCATAAAACAACAAGGGCATTGCAAAAAAATTATTTTATTTTCAATATGCCTTTCTGCAAGTACAGTTAACAATTACAAATCGTCAAAAAATCGTGATGAATATTATTTATATTTTTTATTTAACATTAACAGAAAATCGTGGATGGCCCATAAAACAACAAGGGCATTGCAAAAAAAATTATTTTATTTTCAATATGCCTTTCTGCAAGTACAGTTAACAATTACAAATCGTCAAAAAACCGTGATGAATATTATTTATATTTTTTATTTAACATTAACAGAAAATCGTGGATGGCCCATAAAACAACAAGGGCATTGCAAAAAAAATATTTTATTTTCGCAATGCCTTTCTGCAAGTACAGTTGACAATTATAATTCGTCAAAAAACCGTGATGAATATTATTTATATTTTTTATTTAACATTAACAGAAAATCGTGGATGGCCCATAAAACAACAAGGGCATTTAAAAAAAAAAAATTTATTTTTAATATGCCTTCTGCAAGTACAGTTAACAATTACAAATCATCAAAAAACCGTGATGAATATTATTTATATTTTTTATTTAACATTAACAGAAAATCGTGGATGGCCCATAAAACAACAAGGGCATTGCAAAAAAATTATTTTATTTTCGCAATGCCTTTCTGCAAGTACAGTTAACAATTATAATTCGTCAAAAAACCGTGATGAATATTATTTATATTTTTTATTTAACATTAACAGAAAATCGTGGATGGCCCATAAAACAACAAGGGAATTGCAAAAAAAAATATTTTATTTTTAATATGCCTTTCTGCAAGTACAGTTAACAATTACAAATCGTCAAAAAACCGTGATGAATTTTATTTATATTTTTTATTTAACATTAACAGAAAATCGTGGATGGCCCATAAAACAACAAGGGCATTGCAAAAAAAAATATTTTATTTTCAATATGCCTTTCTGCAAGTACAGTTAACAATTACAAATCATCAAAAAACCGTGATGAATATTATTTATATTTTTTATTTAACATTAACAGAAAATCGTGGATGGCCCATAAAACAACAAGGGCATTGCAAAAAAAAATATTTTATTTTCAATATGCCTTTCTGCAAGTACAGTAAACAATTACAAATCATCAAAAAACCGTGATGAATATTATTTATATTTTTTATTTAACATTAACAGAAAATCGTGGATGGCCCATAAAACAACAAGAGCATTTCAAAAAAAATTTTTTTATTTTTAATATGCCTTTCTGCAAGTACAGTTAACAATTACAAATCATCAAAAAACCGTGATGAATATTATTTATATTTTTTATTTAACATTAACAGAAAATCGTGGATGGCCCATAAAACAACAAGGGCATTGCAAAAAAATTATTTTATTTTTGCAATGCCTTTCTGCAAGTACAGTTAACAATTATAATTCGTCAAAAAACCGTGATGAAAATTATTTATATTTTTTATTTAACATTAACAGAAAATCGTGGATGGCCCATAAAACAACAAGGGCATTGCAAAAAAAAAAATTTTATTTTTAATATGCCTTTCTGCAAGTACAGTTAACAATTTCAAATCGTCAAAAAACCGTGATGAATATTATTTATATTTTTTATTTAACATTAACAGAAAATCGTGGATGGCCCATAAAACAACAAGAAAATTGCAAAAAAAATATTTTATTTTCGCAATGCCTTTCTGCAAGTACAGTAAACAATTACAAATCGTCAAAGAACCGTGATGAATATTATTTATATTTTTTATTTAACATTAACAAAAAATCGTGGATGGCCCATAAAACAACAAGGGCATTGCACAACACATTATTTTATTTTTAATATGCCTTTCTGCAAGTACAGTAAACAATTACAAATCGTCAAAAAACCGTGATGAATATTATTTATATTTTTTATTTAACATTAACAGAAAATCGTGGATGGCCCATAAAACAACAAGGGCATTTCAAAAAAAAATATTTTATTTTTAATATGCCTTTCTGCAAGTACAGTTAACAATTACAAATCATCAAAAAACCGTGATGAATATTATTTAAATTTTTTATTTAACATTAACAGAAAATCGTGGATGGCCCATAAAACAACAAGGGCATTGCAAAAAAAATTATTTTATTTTCAATATGCCTTTCTGCAAGTACAGTTAACAATTACAAATTATCAAAAAACCGTGATGAATATTATTTATATTTTTTATTTAACATTAACAGAAAATCGTGGATGGCCCATAAAACAACAAGGGCATTGAAAAAAAAAAATTATTTTCAATATGCCTTTCTGCAAGTACAGTTAACAATTACAAATCGTCAAAAAACCGTGATGAATATTATTTATATTTTTTATTTAACATTAACAGAAAATCGTGGATGGCCCATAAAACAACAAGGGCATTGCAAAAAAAAATATTTTATTTTCAATATGCCTTTCTGCAAGTACAGTTAACAATTATAAATCGTCAAAAAACCGTGATGAATATTATTTATATTTTTTATTTAACATTAACAGAAAATCATGGATGGCCCATTAAACAACAAGGGCATTGCACAAAAAATTATTTTATTTTTAATATGCCTTTCTGCAAGTACAGTAAACAATTACAAATCGTCAAAAAACGGTGATGATTATTATTTATATTTTTTATTTATCATTAACAGAAAATCGTGGATGGCCCATAAAACAACAAGGGCATTGCAAAAAAAAATATTTTATTTTCAATATGCCTTTCTGCGAGTACAGTTAACAATTACAAATCGTCAAAAAACCGTGATGAATATTATTTATATTTTTTATTTAACATTAACAGAAAATCGTGGATGGCCCATAAAACAACAAGTGTATTGCAAAAAAAATTATTTTATTTTCAATATGCCTTTCTGCAAGTACAGTTAACAATTACAAATCATCAAAAAACCGTGATGAATATTATTTATATTTTTTATTTAACATTAACAGAAAATCGTGGATGGCCCATAAAACAACAAGGGCATTTCAAAAAAAAATATTTTATTTTCAATATGCCTTTCTGCAAGTACAGTTAACAATTACAAATCGTCAAAAGCCGTGATGAATATTATTTATATTTTTTATTTAACATTAACAGAAAATCGTGGATGGCCCATAAAACAACAAGGGCATTTCAAAAAAAAAAAATGTATTTTCAATATGCCTTTCTGCAAGTACAGTTAACAATTACAAATCGTCAAAAAATCGTGATGAATATTATTTATATTTTTTATTTATCATTAACAGAAAATCGTGGATGGCCCATAAAACAACAAGGGCATTGCAAAAAAAAATATTTTATTTTCAATATGCCTTTCTGCAAGTACAGTTAACAATTACAAATCGTCAAAAAACCGTGATGAATATTATTTATATTTTTTATTTAACATTAACAGAAAATCGTGGATGGCCCATAAAACAACAAGGGCATTGCAAAAAAAATATTTTATTTTCGCAATGCCTTTCTGCAAGTACAGTTAACAATAATAATTCGTCAAAAAACCGTGATGAATATTATTTATATTTTTTATTTAACATTAACAGAAAATCGTGTATGGCCCATAAAACAACAAGGGCATTGCAAAAAAATTATTTTATTTTCAATATGCCTTTCTGCAAGTACAGTTAACAATTAAAAATCGTCAAAAAACCGTGATGAATATTATTTATATTTTTTATTTAACATTAACAGAAAATCGTGTATAGGCCATAAAACAACAAGGGCATTGCAAAAAAAATATTTTATTTTCGCAATGCCTTTCTGCAAGTACAGTTAACAATTATAATTCGTCAAAAAACCGTGATGAATATTATTTATATTTTTTATTTAACATTAACAGAAAATCGTGTATGGCCCATAAAACAACAAGGGCATTGCAAAAAAATTATTTTATTTTCAATATGCCTTTCTGCAAGTACAGTTAACAATTACAAATCGTCAAAAAATCGTGATGAATATTATTTATATTTTTTATTTAACATTAACAGAAAATCGTGGATGGCCCATAAAACAACAAGGGCATTGCAAAAAAAATTATTTTATTTTCAATATGCCTTTCTGCAAGTACAGTTAACAATTACAAATCGTCAAAAAATCGTGATGAATATTATTTATATTTTTTATTTAACATTAACAGAAAATCGTGTATGGCCCATAAAACAACAAGGGCATTGCAAAAAAATTATTTTATTTTCAATATGCCTTTCTGCAAGTACAGTTAACAATTACAAATCGTCAAAAAATCGTGATGAATATTATTTATATTTTTTATTTAACATTAACAGAAAATCGTGTATGGCCCATAAAACAACAAGGGCATTGCAAAAAAATTATTTTATTTTCAATATGCCTTTCTGCAAGTACAGTTAACAATTACAAATCGTCAAAAAATCGTGATGAATATTATTTATATTTTTTATTTAACATTAACAGAAAATCGTGTATGGCCCATAAAACAACAAGGGCATTGCAAAAAAATTATTTTATTTTC
Organism: Ocypus olens; assembly: GCA_910593695.2. NCBI lineage: Eukaryota > Metazoa > Arthropoda > Insecta > Coleoptera > Staphylinidae > Ocypus > Ocypus olens. The sequence continues at coordinate 39,103,085 of OU343060.1, forward strand.
AATATGCCTTTCTGCAAGTACAGTTAACAATTACAAATCGTCAAAAAATCGTGATGATTATTATTTATATTTTTTATTTAACATTAACAGAAAATCGTGGATGGCCCATAAAACAACAAGGGCATTGCAAAAAAAATTATTTTATTTTCAATATGCCTTTCTGCAAGTACAGTTAACAATTACAAATCGTCAAAAAATCGTGATGAATATTATTTATATTTTTTATTTAACATTAACAGAAAATCGTGTATGGCCCATAAAACAACAAGGGCATTGCAAAAAAATTATTTTATTTTCAATATGCCTTTCTGCAAGTACAGTTAACAATTAAAAATCATCAAAAAACCGTGATGAATATTATTTATATTTTTTATTTAACATTAACAGAAAATCGTGTATGGCCCATAAAACAACAAGGGCATTGCAAAAAAATTATTTTATTTTCGCAATGCCTTTCTGCAAGTACAGTTAACAATTATAATTCGTCAAAAAACCGTGATGAATATTATTTATATTTTTTATTTAACATTAACAGAAAATCGTGGATGGCCCATAAAACAACAAGGGCATTGCAAAAAAAATATTTTATTTTCGCAATGCCTTTCTGCAAGTACAGTTAACAATTATAATTCGTCAAAAAACCGTGATGAATATTATTTATATTTTTTATTTAACATTAACAGAAAATCGTGTATGGCCCATAAAACAACAAGGGCATTGCAAAAAAATTATTTTATTTTCAATATGCCTTTCTGCAAGTACAGTTAACAATTACAAATCGTCAAAAAATCGTGATGAATATTATTTATATTTTTTATTTAACATTAACAGAAAATCGTGGATGGCCCATAAAACAACAAGGGCATTGCAAAAAAAATTATTTTATTTTCAATATGCCTTTCTGCAAGTAGAGTTAACAATTACAAATCGTCAAAAAATCGTGATGAATATTATTTATATTTTTTATTTAACATTAACAGAAAATCGTGTATGGCCCATAAAACAACAAGGGCATTGCAAAAAAATTATTTTATTTTCAATATGCCTTTCTGCAAGTACAGTTAACAATTAAAAATCATCAAAAAACCGTGATGAATATTATTTATATTTTTTATTTAACATTAACAGAAAATCGTGGATGGCCCATAAAACAACAAGGGCATTGCAAAAAAAATATTTTATTTTCGCAATGCCTTTCTGCAAGTACAGTTAACAATTATAATTCGTCAAAAAACCGTGATGAATGATATTTATATTTTTTATTTAACATTAACAGAAAATCGTGTATGGCCCATAAAACAACAAGGGCATTGCAAAAAAATTATTTTATTTTCAATATGCCTTTCTGCAAGTACAGTTAACAATTAAAAATCGTCAAAAAACCGTGATGAATATTATTTATATTTTTTATTTACCATTAACAGAAAATCGTGTATAGGCCATAAAACAACAAGGGCATTGCAAAAAAATTATTTTATTTTCAATATGCCTTTCTGCAAGTACAGTTAACAATTACAAATCGTCAAAAAATCGTGATGAATATTATTTATATTTTTTATTTAACATTAACAGAAAATCGTGGATGGCCCATAAAACAACAAGGGCATTTCAAAAAAAAATATTTTATTTTCAATATGCCTTTCTGCAAGTACAGTTAACAATTACAAATCGTCAAAAAACCGTGATGAATATTATTTATATTTTTTATTTAACATTAACAGAAAATCGTGTATGGCCCATAAAACAACAAGGGCATTGCAAAAAAATTATTTTATTTTTAATATGCCTTTCTGCAAGTACAGTTAACAGTTAAAAATCGTCAAAAAACCGTGATGAATATTATTTATATTTTTTATTTAACATTAACAGAAAATCGTGTATAGGCCATAAAACAACAAGGGCATTGCAAAAAAATTATTTTATTTTCAATATGCCTTTCTGCAAGTACAGTTAACAATTAAAAATCGTCAAAAAATCGTGATGAATATTATTTATATTTTTTATTTAACATTAACAGAAAATCGTGTATGGCCCATAAAACAACAAGGGCATTGCAAAAAAATTATTTTATTTTCAATATGCCTTTCTGCAAGTACAGTTAACAATTAAAAATCGTCAAAAAACCGTGATGAATATTATTTATATTTTTTATTTAACATTAACAGAAAATCGTGTATAGGCCATAAAACAACAAGGGCATTGCAAAAAAAAATATTTTATTTTCAATATGCCTTTCTGCAAGTACAGTAAACAATTACAAATCATCAAAAAACCGTGATGAATATTATTTATATTTTTTTTTAACATTAACAGAAAATCGTGGATGGCCCATAAAACAACAAGAGCATTTAAAAAAAAAAAATTTTATTTTTAATATGCCTTTCTGCAAGTACAGTTAACAATTACAAATCATCAAAAAACCGTGATGAATATTATTTATATTTTTTATTTAACATTAACAGAAAATCGTGGATGGCCCATAAAACAACAAGGGCATTGCAAAAAAAATTATTTTATTTTCAATATGCCTTTCTGCAAGTACAGTTAACAATTACAAATCGTCAAAAAACCGTGATGAATATTATTTATATTTTTTATTTAACATTAACAGAAAATCGTGGATGGCCCATAAAACAACAAGGGCATTGCAAAAAAATTATTTTATTTTTGCAATGCCTTTCTGCAAGTACAGTTAACAATTATAATTCGTCAAAAAACCGTGATGAATATTATTTATATTTTTTATTTAACATTAACAGAAAATCGTGGATGGCCCATAAAACAACAAGGGCATTGCAAAAAAATTATTTTATTTTCGCAATGCCTTTCTGCAAGTACAGTTAACAATTATAATTCGTCAAAAAACCGTGATGAATATTATTTATATTTTTTATTTAACATTAACAGAAAATCGTGGATGGCCCATAAAACAACAAGGGCATTGCAAAAAAAAAAATTTTTTTTTTAATATGCCTTTCTGCAAGTACAGTTAACAATTTCAAATCGTCAAAAAACCGTGATGAATATTATTTATATTTTTTATTTAACATTAACAGAAAATCGTGGATGGCCCATAAAACAACAAGGGCATTGAAAAAAAATAAATTATTTTTAATATGCCTTTCAGCAAGTACAGTTAACAATTACAAATCATCAAAAAACCGTGATGAATATTATTTATATTTTTTATTTAACATTAACAGAAAATCGTGGATGGCCCATAAAACAACAAGGGCATTGAAAAAAAATAAATTATTTTTAATATGCCTTTCAGCAAGTACAGTTAACAATTACAAATCATCAAAAAACCGTGATGAATATTATTTATATTTTTTATTTAACATTAACAGAAAATCGTGGATGGCCCATAAAACAACAAGGGCATTGCAAAAAAAAAAAATATTTTTATTATGCCTTTCTGCAAGTACAGTAAACAATTACAAATCGTCAAAAAACCGTGATGAATATTATTTATATTTTTTATTTAACATTAACAGAAAATCGTGGATGGCCCATAAAACAACAAGTGCATTGAAAAAAAAAAAATTATTTTCAATATGCCTTTCTGCAAGTACAGTTAACAATTACAAATCGTCAAAAAACCGTGATAAATATTATTTATATTTTTTATTTAACATTAACAGAAAATCGTGGATGGCCCATAAAACAACAAGGGCATTGAAAAAAAATAAATTATTTTTAATATGCCTTTCAGCAAGTACAGTTAACAATTACAAATCATCAAAAAACCGTGATGAATATTATTTATATTTTTTATTTAACATTAACAGAAAATCGTGGATGGCCCATAAAACAACAAGGGCATTGCAAAAAAAATATTTTATTTTCAATATGCCTTTCTGCAAGTACAGTTAACAATTACAAATCGTCAAAAAACCGTGATGAATATTATTTATATTTTTTATTTAACATTAACAGAAAATCGTGTATGGCCCATAAAACAACAAGGGCATTGCAAAAAAAATATTTTATTTTCAATATGCCTTTCTGCAAGTACAGTTAACAATTACAAATCGTCAAAAAACCGTGATGAATATTATTTATATTTTTTATTTAACATTAACACAAAATCGTTTATGGCCCATAAAACAACAAGGGCATTGCAAAAAATTATTTTATTTTCAATATGCCTTTCTGCAAGTACAGTTAACAATTAAAAATCGTCAAAAAACCGTGATGAATATTATTTATATTTTTTATTTAACATTAACAGAAAATCGTGTATAGCCCATAAAACAACAAGGGCATTGCAAAAAAATTATTTTATTTTCAATATGCCTTTCTGCAAGTACAGTTAACAATTACAAATCGTCAAAAAATCGTGATGAATATTATTTATATTTTTTATTTAACATTAACAGAAAATCGTTTATGGCCCATAAAACAACAAGGGCATTGCAAAAAAATTATTTTATTTTCAATATGCCTTTCTGCAAGTACAGTTAACAATTAAAAATCGTCAAAAAACCGTGATGAATATTATTTATATTTTTTATTTAACATTAACAGAAAATCGTGTATAGCCCATAAAACAACAAGGGCATTGCAAAAAAATTATTTTATTTTCAATATGCCTTTCTGCAAGTACAGTTAACAATTACAAATCGTCAAAAAACCGTGATGAATATTATTTATATTTTTTATTTAACATTAACAGAAAATCGTGGATGGCCCATAAAACAACAAGGGCATTGAAAAAAAATAAATTATTTTTAATATGCCTTTCAGCAAGTACAGTTAACAATTACAAATCATCAAAAAACCGTGATGAATATTATTTATATTTTTTATTTAACATTAACAGAAAATCGTGGATGGCCCATAAAACAACAAGTGCATTGAAAAAAAAAAATTTATTTTCAATATGCCTTTCTGCAAGTACAGTTAACAATTACAAATCGTCAAAAAACCGTGATAAATATTATTTATATTTTTTATTTAACATTAACAGAAAATCGTGGATGGCCCATAAAACAACAAGGGCATTGAAAAAAAATAAATTATTTTTAATATGCCTTTCAGCAAGTACAGTTAACAATTACAAATCATCAAAAAACCGTGATGAATATTATTTATATTTTTTATTTAACATTAACAGAAAATCGTGGATGGCCCATAAAACAACAAGGGCATTGCAAAAAAAATATTTTATTTTTAATATGCCTTTCTGCAAGTACAGTTAACAATTACAAATCGTCAAAAAACCGTGATGAATATTATTTATATTTTTTATTTAACATTAACAGAAAATCGTGTATGGCCCATAAAACAACAAGGGCATTGCAAAAAAAATATTTTATTTTCAATATGCCTTTCTGCAAGTACAGTTAACAATTACAAATCGTCAAAAAACCGTGATGAATATTATTTATATTTTTTATTTAACATTAACACAAAATCGTTTATGGCCCATAAAACAACAAGGGCATTGCAAAAAATTATTTTATTTTCAATATGCCTTTCTGCAAGTACAGTTAACAATTAAAAATCGTCAAAAAACCGTGATGAATATTATTTATATTTTTTATTTAACATTAACAGAAAATCGTGTATAGCCCATAAAACAACAAGGGCATTGCAAAAAAATTATTTTATTTTCAATATGCCTTTCTGCAAGTACAGTTAACAATTACAAATCGTCAAAAAATCGTGATGAATATTATTTATATTTTTTATTTAACATTAACAGAAAATCGTTTATGGCCCATAAAACAACAAGGGCATTGCAAAAAAATTATTTTATTTTTAATATGCCTTTCTGCAAGTACAGTTAACAATTAAAAATCGTCAAAAAACCGTGATGAATATTATTTATATTTTTTATTTAACATTAACAGAAAATCGTGTATAGCCCATAAAACAACAAGGGCATTGCAAAAAAATTATTTTATTTTCAATATGCCTTTCTGCAAGTACAGTTAACAATTACAAATCGTCAAAAAACCGTGATGAATATTATTTATATTTTTTATTTAACATTAACAGAAAATCGTGTATAGCCCATAAAACAACAAGGGCATTGCAAAAAAATTATTTTATTTTCAATATGCCTTTCTGCAAGTACAGTTAACAATTACAAATCGTCAAAAAATCGTGATGAATATTATTTATATTTTTTATTTAACATTAACAGAAAATCGTGGATGGCCCATAAAACAACAAGGGCATTGCAAAAAAAATTATTTTATTTTCAATATGCCTTTCTGCAAGTACAGTTAACAATTACAAATCGTCAAAAAACCGTGATGAATATTATTTATATTTTTTATTTAACATTAACAGAAAATCGTGGATGGCCCATAAAACAACAAGGGCATTGCAAAAAAAATATTTTATTTTCGCAATGCCTTTCTGCAAGTACAGTTAACAATTATAATTCGTCAAAAAACCGTGATGAATATTATTTATATTTTTTATTTAACATTAACAGAAAATCGTGGATGGCCCATAAAACAACAAGGGCATTTCAAAAAAAATAATTTATTTTTAATATGCCTTTCTGCAAGTACAGTTAACAATTACAAATCATCAAAAAACCGTGATGAATATTATTTATATTTTTTATTTAACATTAACAGAAAATCGTGGATGGCCCATAAAACAACAAGGGCATTGCAAAAAAATTATTTTATTTTCGCAATGCCTTTCTGCAAGTACAGTTAACAATTATAATTCGTCAAAAAACCGTGATGAATATTATTTATATTTTTTATTTAACATTAACAGAAAATCGTGGATGGACCATAAAACAACAAGGGCATTTCAAAAAAAATAATTTATTTTTAATATGCCTTTCTGCAAGTACAGTTAACAATTTCAAATCGTCAAAAAACCGTGATGAATATTATTTATATTTTTTATTTAACATTAACAGAAAATCGTGGATGGCCCATAAAACAACAAGAAAATTGCAAAAAAAATATTTTATTTTCGCAATGCCTTTCTGCAAGTACAGTAAACAATTACAAATCGTCAAAGAACCGTGATGAATATTATTTATATTTTTTATTTAACATTAACAAAAAATCGTGGATGGCCCATAAAACAACAAGGGCATTGCACAAAACATTATTTTATTTTTAATATGCCTTTCTGCAAGTACAGTAAACAATTACAAATCGTCAAAAAACCGTGATGAATATTATTTATATTTTTTATTTAACATTAACAGAAAATCGTGGATGGCCCATAAAACAACAAGAAAATTGCAAAAAAATTATTTTATTTTTGCAATGCCTTTCTGCAAGTACAGTTAACAATTACAAATCGTCAAAGAACCGTGATGAATATTATTTATATTTTTTATTTAACATTAACAGAAAATCGTGGATGGCCCATAAAACAACAAGGGCATTGCACAAAAAATTATTTTATTTTTAATATGCCCTTCTGCAAGTACAGTAAACAATTACAAATCGTCAAAAAACCGTGATGAATATTATTTATATTTTTTATTTAACATTAACAGAAAATCGTGGATGGCCCATAAAACAACAAGGGCATTTCAAAAAAAAATATTTTATTTTTAATATGCCTTTCTGCAAGTACAGTTAACAATTACAAATCATCAAAAAACCGTGATGAATATTATTTAAATTTTTTATTTAACATTAACAGAAAATCGTGGATGGCCCATAAAACAACAAGGGCATTGCATAAAAATTATTTTATTTTCGCAATTCCTTTCTGCAAGTACAGTTAACAATTATAATTCGTCAAAAAACCGTGATGATAATTATTTAAATTTTTTATTTAACATTAACAGAAAATCGTGGATGGCCCATAAAACAACAAGGGCATTGCAAAAAAAATTATTTTATTTTCAATATGCCTTTCTGCAAGTACAGTTAACAATTACAAATCATCAAAAAACCGTGATGAATATTATTTATATTTTTTATTTAACATTAACAGAAAATCGTGGATGGCCCATAAAACAACAAGGGCAATTAAAAAAAAAATATTTTATTTTCAATATGCCTTTCTGCAAGTACAGTTAACAATTACAAATCGTCAAAAAACCGTGATGAATATTATTTATATTTTTTATTTAACATTAACAGAAAATAGTGGATGGCCCATAAAACAACAAGGGCATTGCAAAAAAAAATATTTTATTTTCAATATGCCTCTCTGCAAGTACAGTTAACAATTACAAATCGTCAAAAAACCGTGATGAATATTATTTATATTTTTTATTTAACCTTAACAGAAAATCGTGGATGGCCCATAAAACAACAAGGGCATTGCAAAAAAAAATATTTTCAATATGCCTTTCTGCAAGTACAGTAAACAATTACAAATCGTCAAAAAACCGTGATGAATATTATTTATATTTTTTATTTAACATTAACAGAAAATCGTGGATGGCCCATAAAACAACAAGGGCATTGAAAAAAAAAAATTTATTTTCAATATGCCTTTCTGCAAGTACAGTTAACAATTACAAATCGTAAAAAACCGTGATGAATATTATTTATCTTTTTTATTTAACATTAACAGAAAATCGTGGATGGCCCATAAAACAACAAGGGCATTGAAAAAAAATAAATTATTTTTAATATGCCTTTCAGCAAGTACAGTTAACAATTACAAATCATCAAAAAACCGTGATGAATATTATTTATATTTTTTATTTAACATTAACAGAAAATCGTGGATGGCCCATAAAACAACAAGGGCATTTCAAAAAAAAATATTTTATTTTCAATATGCCTTTCTGCAAGTACAGTTAACAATTACAAATCGTCAAAAGCCGTGATGAATATTATTTATATTTTTTATTTAACATTAACAGAAAATCGTGGATGGCCCATAAAACAACAAGGGCATTTCAAAAAAAAAAATTTATTTTTAATATGCCTTTCTGCAAGTACAGTTAACAATTACAAATCGTCAAAAAACCGTGATGAATATTATTTATATTTTTTATTTAACATTAACACAAAATCGTGTATGGCCCATAAAACAACAAGGGCATTGCAAAAAAATTATTTTATTTTCAATATGCCTTTCTGCAAGTACAGTTAACAATTACAAATCATCAAAAAACCGTGATGAATATTATTTATATTTTTTATTTAACATTAACAGAAAATCGTGGATGGCCCATAAAACAACAAGGGCATTGCAAAAAAATTATTTTATTTTCGCAATGCCTTTCTGCAAGTACAGTTAACAATTATAATTCGTCAAAAAACCGTGATGAATATTATTTATATTTTTTATTTAACATTAACAGAAAATCGTGGATGGACCATAAAACAACAAGGGCATTTCAAAAAAAATAATTTATTTTTAATATGCCTTTCTGCAAGTACAGTTAACAATTTCAAATCGTCAAAAAACCGTGATGAATATTATTTATATTTTTTATTTAACATTAACAGAAAATCGTGGATGGCCCATAAAACAACAAGAAAATTGCAAAAAAAATATTTTATTTTCGCAATGCCTTTCTGCAAGTACAGTAAACAATTACAAATCGTCAAAGAACCGTGATGAATATTATTTATATTTTTTATTTAACATTAACAAAAAATCGTGGATGGCCCATAAAACAACAAGGGCATTGCACAAAACATTATTTTATTTTTAATATGCCTTTCTGCAAGTACAGTGAACAATTACAAATCGTCAAAAAACCGTGATGAATATTATTTATATTTTTTATTTAACATTAACAGAAAATCGTGGATGGCCCATAAAACAACAAGAAAATTGCAAAAAAATTATTTTATTTTCGCAATGCCTTTCTGCAAGTACAGTTAACAATTACAAATCGTCAAAGAACCGTGATGAATATTATTTATATTTTTTATTTAACATTAACAGAAAATCGTGGATGGCCCATAAAACAACAAGGGCATTGCACAAAAAATTATTTTATTTTTAATATGCCCTTCTGCAAGTACAGTAAACAATTACAAATCGTCAAAAAACCGTGATGAATATTATTTATATTTTTTATTTAACATTAACAGAAAATCGTGGATGGCCCATAAAACAACAAGGGCATTTCAAAAAAAAATATTTTATTTTTAATATGCCTTTCTGCAAGTACAGTTAACAATTACAAATCATCAAAAAACCGTGATGAATATTATTTAAATTTTTTATTTAACATTAACAGAAAATCGTGGATGGCCCATAAAACAACAAGGGCATTGCATAAAAATTATTTTATTTTCGCAATTCCTTTCTGCAAGTACAGTTAACAATTATAATTCGTCAAAAAACCGTGATGATAATTATTTAAATTTTTTATTTAACATTAACAGAAAATCGTGGATGGCCCATAAAACAACAAGGGCATTGCAAAAAAAATTATTTTATTTTCAATATGCCTTTCTGCAAGTACAGTTAACAATTACAAATCATCAAAAAACCGTGATGAATATTATTTATATTTTTTATTTAACATTAACAGAAAATCGTGGATGGCCCATAAAACAACAAGGGCAATTAAAAAAAAAATATTTTATTTTCAATATGCCTTTCTGCAAGTACAGTTAACAATTACAAATCGTCAAAAAACCGTGATGAATATTATTTATATTTTTTATTTAACATTAACAGAAAATAGTGGATGGCCCATAAAACAACAAGGGCATTGCAAAAAAAAATATTTTATTTTCAATATGCCTCTCTGCAAGTACAGTTAACAATTACAAATCGTCAAAAAACCGTGATGAATATTATTTATATTTTTTATTTAACATTAACAGAAAATCGTGGATGGCCCATAAAACAACAAGGGCATTGCAAAAAAAAAATATTTTCAATATGCCTTTCTGCAAGTACAGTAAACAATTACAAATCGTCAAAAAACCGTGATGAATATTATTTATATTTTTTATTTAACATTAACAGAAAATCGTGGATGGCCCATAAAACAACAAGGGCATTGAAAAAAAAAAATTTATTTTCAATATGCCTTTCTGCAAGTACAGTTAACAATTACAAATCGTAAAAAACCGTGATGAATATTATTTATCTTTTTTATTTAACATTAACAGAAAATCGTGGATGGCCCATAAAACAACAAGGGCATTGAAAAAAAATAAATTATTTTTAATATGCCTTTCAGCAAGTACAGTTAACAATTACAAATCATCAAAAAACCGTGATGAATATTATTTATATTTTTTATTTAACATTAACAGAAAATCGTGGATGGCCCATAAAACAACAAGGGCATTTCAAAAAAAAATATTTTATTTTCAATATGCCTTTCTGCAAGTACAGTTAACAATTACAAATCGTCAAAAGCCGTGATGAATATTATTTATATTTTTTATTTAACATTAACAGAAAATCGTGGATGGCCCATAAAACAACAAGGGCATTTCAAAAAAAAATATTTTATTTTCAATATGCCTTTCTGCAAGTACAGTTAACAATTACAAATCGTCAAAAAACCGTGATGAATATTATTTATATTTTTTATTTAACATTAACACAAAATCGTGTATGGCCCATAAAACAACAAGGGCATTGCAAAAAAATTATTTTATTTTCAATATGCCTTTCTGCAAGTACAGTTAACAATTACAAATCGTCAAAAAATCGTGATGAATATTATTTATATTTTTTATTTATCATTAACAGAAAATCGTGGATGGCCCATAAAACAACAAGGGCATTGCAAAAAAAAAATATTTTATTTTCAATATGCCTTTCTGCAAGTACAGTTAACAATTACAAATCGTCAAAAAACCGTGATGAATATTATTTATATTTTTTATTTAACATTAACAGAAAATCGTGGATGGCCCATAGAACAACAAGGGCATTGCAAAAAAAATATTTTATTTTCGCAATGCCTTTCTGCAAGTACAGTTAACAATAATAATTCGTCAAAAAACCGTGATGAATATTATTTATATTTTTTATTTAACATTAACAGAAAATCGTGTATGGCCCATAAAACAACAAGTGCATTGCAAAAAAATTATTTTATTTTCAATATGCCTTTCTGCAAGTACAGTTAACAATTAAAAATCGTCAAAAAACCGTGATGAATATTATTTATATTTTTTATTTACCATTAACAGAAAATCGTGTATAGGCCATAAAACAACAAGGGCATTGCAAAAAAATTATTTTATTTTCAATATGCCTTTCTGCAAGTACAGTTAACAATTACAAATCGTCAAAAAATCGTGATGAATATTATTTATATTTTTTATTTAACATTAACAGAAAATCGTGGATGGCCCATAAAACAACAAGGGCATTTCAAAAAAAAAAATATTTTATTTTCAATATGCCTTTCTGCAAGTACAGTTAACAATTACAAATCGTCAAAAAAGCGTGATGAATATTATTTATATTTTTTATTTAACATTAACAGAAAATCGTGTATGGCCCATAAAACAACAAGGGCATTGCAAAAAAATTATTTTATTTTCAATATGCCTTTCTGCAAGTACAGTTAACAATTATAATTCGTCAAAAAACCGTGATGAATATTATTTATATTTTTTATTTAACATTAACAGAAAATCGTGTATAGGCCATAAAACAACAAGGGCATTGCAAAAAAATTATTTTATTTTCAATATGCCTTTCTGCAAGTACAGTTAACAATTAAAAATCGTCAAAAAATCGTGATGAATATTATTTATATTTTTTATTTAACATTAACAGAAAATCGTGTATGGCCCATAAAACAACAAGGGCATTGCAAAAAAATTATTTTATTTTCAATATGCCTTTCTGCAAGTACAGTTAACAATTACAAATCGTCAAAAAAACGTGATGAATATTATTTATATTTTTTATTTAACATTAACAGAAAATCGTGGATGGCCCATAAAACAACAAGGGCATTTCAAAAAAAAATATTTTATTTTCAATATGCCTTTCTGCAAGTACAGTTAACAATTACAAATCGTCAAAAAACCGTGATGAATATTATTTATATTTTTTATTTAACATTAACAGAAAATCGTGGATGGCCCATAAAACAACAAGGGCATTGCAAAAAAATTATTTTATTTTCGCAATGCCTTTCTGCAAGTACAGTTAACAATTATAATTCGTCAAAAAACCGTGATGAATATTATTTATATTTTTTATTTAACATTAACAGAAAATCGTGGATGGCCCATAAAACAACAAGGGCATTGCAAAAAAAAAATATTTTATTTTTAATATGCCTTTCTGCAAGTACAGTTAACAATTACAAATCGTCAAAAAACCGTGATGAATTTTATTTATATTTTTTATTTAACATTAACAGAAAATCGTGGATGGCCCATAAAACAACAAGGGCATTGCAAAAAAAATATTTTATTTTCGCAATGCCTTTCTGCAAGTACAGTTAACAATTATAATTCGTCAAAAAACCGTGATGAATTTTATTTATATTTTTTATTTAACATTAACAGAAAATCGTGGATGGCCCATAAAACAACAAGGGCATTGCAAAAAAATTATTTTATTTTCGCAATGCCTTTCTGCAAGTACAGTTAACAATTATAATTCGTCAAAAAACCGTGATGAATATTATTTATATTTTTTATTTAACATTAACAGAAAATCGTGTATAGGCCATAAAACAACAAGGGCATTGCAAAAAAATTATTTTATTTTCGCAATGCCTTTCTGCAAGTACAGTTAACAATTATAATTCGTCAAAAAACCGTGATGAATATTATTTATATTTTTTATTTAACATTAACAGAAAATCGTGGATGGCCCATAAAACAACAAGGGCATTGCAAAAAAAAATATTTTATTTTTAATATGCCTTTCTGCAAGTACAGTTAACAATTACAAATCGTCAAAAAACCGTGATGAATTTTATTTATATTTTTTATTTAACATTAACAGAAAATCGTGGATGGCCCATAAAACAACAAGGGCATTGCAAAAAAAATATTTTATTTTCGCAATGCCTTTCTGCAAGTACAGTTAACAATTATAATTCGTCAAAAAACCGTGATGAATATTATTTATATTTTTTATTTAACATTAACAGAAAATCGTGGATGGCCCATAAAACAACAAGGGCATTGCAAAAAAATTATTTTATTTTCGCAATGCCTTTCTGCAAGTACAGTTAACAATTATAATTCGTCAAAAAACCGTGATGAATATTATTTATATTTTTTATTTAACATTAACAGAAAATCGTGTATAGGCCATAAAACAACAAGGGCATTGCAAAAAAATTATTTTATTTTCGCAATGCCTTTCTGCAAGTACAGTTAACAATTATAATTCGTCAAAAAACCGTGATGAATATTATTTATATTTTTTATTTAACATTAACAGAAAAAAGTGTATGGCCCATAAAACAACAAGGGCATTGCAAAAAAATTAATTTATTTTCAATATGCCTTTCTGCAAGTACAGTTAACAATTAAAAATCGTCAAAAAACCGTGATGAATATTATTTATATTTTTTATTTAACATTAACAGAAAATCGTGTATAGGCCATAAAACAACAAGGGCATTGCAAAAAAATTATTTTATTTTCAATATGCCTTTCTGCAAGTACAGTTAACAATTACAAATCGTCAAAAAACCGTGATGAATATTATTTATATTTTTTATTTAACATTAACAGAAAATCGTGTATAGGCCATAAAACAACAAGGGCATTGCAAAAAAATTATTTTATTTTCAATATGCCTTTCTGCAAGTACAGTTAACAATTAAAAATCGTCAAAAAACCGTGATGAATATTATTTATATTTTTTATTTAACATTAACAGAAAATCGTGTATAGGCCATAAAACAACAAGGGCATTGCAAAAAAATTATTTTATTTTCAATATGCCTTTCTGCAAGTACAGTTAACAATTAAAAATCGTCAAAAAACCGTGATGAATATTATTTATATTTTTTATTTAACATTAACAGAAAATCGTGGATGGCCCATAAAACAACAAGGGCATTGCAAAAAAAATTATTTTAATTTCAATATGCCTTTCTGCAAGTACAGTTAACAATTACAAATCGTCAAAAAACCGTGATGAATATTATTTATATTTTTTATTTAACATTAACAAAAAATCGTGGATGGCCCATAAAACAACAAGGGCATTGCAAAAAAAATATTTTATTTTCGCAATGCCTTTCTGCAAGTACAGTTAACAATTATAATTCGTCAAAAAACCGTGATGAATATTATTTATATTTTTTATTTAACATTAACAGAAAATCGTGGATGGCCCATAAAACAACAAGGGCATTTCAAAAAAAAAAAATTTATTTTTAATATGCCTTTCTGCAAGTACAGTTAACAATTACAAATCATCAAAAAACCGTGATGAATATTATTTATATTTTTTATTTAACATAAACAGAAAATCGTGGATGGCCCATAAAACAACAAGGGCATTGCAAAAAAATTATTTTATTTTCGCAATGCCATTCTGCAAGTACAGTTAACAATTATAATTCGTCAAAAAACCGTGATGAATATTATTTATATTTTTTATTTAACATTAACAGAAAATCGTGGATGGCCCATAAAACAACAAGGGCATTGCAAAAAAAAATATTTTATTTTTAATATGCCTTTCTGCAAGTACAGTTAACAATTACAAATCGTCAAAAAACCGTGATGAATTTTATTTATATTTTTTATTTAACATTAACAGAAAATCGTGGATGGCCCATAAAACAACAAGGGCATTGCAAAAAAAAATATTTTATTTTCAATATGCCTTTCTGCAAGTACAGTAAACAATTACAAATCATCAAAAAACCGTGATGAATATTATTTATATTTTTTATTTAACATTAACAGAAAATCGTGGATGGCCCATAAAACAACAAGGGCATTGCAAAAAAAAATATTTTATTTTCAATATGCCTTTCTGCAAGTACAGTAAACAATTACAAATCATCAAAAAACCGTGATGAATATTATTTATATTTTTTATTTAACATTAACAGAAAATCGTGGATGGCCCATAAAACAAAAAGAGCATTTCAAAAAAAAAAAATTTATTTTTAATATGCCTTTCTGCAAGTACAGTTAACAATTACAAATCATCAAAAAACCGTGATGAATATTATTTATATTTTTTATTTAACATTAACAGAAAATCGTGGATGGCCCATAAAACAACAAGAAAATTGCAAAAAAAATATTTTATTTTCGCAATGCCTTTCTGCAAGTACAGTTAACAATTATAATTCGTCAAAAAACCGTGATGAATATTATTTATATTTTTTATTTAACATTAACAGAAAATCGTGGATGGCCCATAAAACAACAAGGGCATTGCAAAAAAATTATTTTATTTTCGCAATGCCTTTCTGCAAGTACAGTTAACAATTATAATTCGTCAAAAAACCGTGATGAATATTATTTATATTTTTTATTTAACATTAACAGAAAATCGTGGATGGCCCATAAAACAACAAGGGCATTGCAAAAAAAAATATTTTATTTTTAATATGCCTTTCTGCAAGTACAGTTAACAATTACAAATCGTCAAAAAACCGTGATGAATTTTATTTATATTTTTTATTTAACATTAACAGAAAATCGTGGATGGCCCATAAAACAACAAGGGCATTGCAAAAAAAAATATTTTATTTTCAATATGCCTTTCTGCAAGTACAGTAAACAATTACAAATCATCAAAAAACCGTGATGAATATTATTTATATTTTTTATTTAACATTAACAGAAAATCGTGGATGGCCCATAAAACAACAAGGGCATTGCAAAAAAAAATATTTTATTTTCAACATGCCTTTCTGCAAGTACAGTAAACAATTACAAATCGTCAAAAAACCGTGATGAATATTATTTATATTTTTTATTTAACATTAACAGAAAATCGTGGATGGCCCATAAAACAACAAGAAAATTGCAAAAAAATTATTTTATTTTCGCAATGCCTTTCTGCAAGTACAGTTAACAATTACAAATCGTCAAAGAACCGTGATGAATATTATTTATATTTTTTATTTAACATTAACAGAAAATCGTGGATGGCCCATAAAACAACAAGGGCATTGCACAAAAAATTATTTTATTTTTAATATGCCCTTCTGCAAGTACAGTAAACAATTACAAATCGTCAAAAAACCGTGATGAATATTATTTATATTTTTTATTTAACATTAACAGAAAATCGTGGATGGCCCATAAAACAACAAGGGCATTTCAAAAAAAAATATTTTATTTTTAATATGCCTTTCTGCAAGTACAGTTAACAATTACAAATCATCAAAAAACCGTGATGAATATTATTTATATTTTTTATTTAACATTAACAGAAAATCGTGGATGGCCCATAAAACAACAAGGGCATTGCATAAAAATTATTTTATTTTCGCAATTCCTTTCTGCAAGTACAGTTAACAATTATAATTCGTCAAAAAACCGTGATGATAATTATTTATATTTTTTATTTAACATTAACAGAAAATCGTGGATGGCCCATAAAACAACAAGGGCATTGCAAAAAAAATTATTTTATTTTCAATATGCCTTTCTGCAAGTACAGTTAACAATTACAAATCATCAAAAAACCGTGATGAATATTATTTATATTTTTTATTTAACATTAACAGAAAATCGTGGATGGCCCATAAAACAACAAGGGCATTGAAAAAAAAAATTTTATTTTCAATATGCCTTTCTGCAAGTACAGTTAACAATTACAAATCGTCAAAAAACCGTGATGAATATTATTTATATTTTTTATTTAACATTAACAGAAAATCGTGGATGGCCCATAAAACAACAAGGGCATTGCAAAAAAAAATATTTTATTTTCAATATGCCTTTCTGCAAGTACAGTTAACAATTATAAATCGTCAAAAAACCGTGATGAATATTATTTATATTTTTTATTTAACATTAACAGAAAATCGTGGATGGCCCATTAAACAACAAGGGCATTGCACAAAAAATTATTTTATTTTTAATATGCCTTTCTGCAAGTACAGTAAACAATTACAAATCGTCAAAAAACGGTGATGATTATTATTTATATTTTTTATTTATCATTAACAGAAAATCGTGGATGGCCCATAAAACAACAAGGGCATTGCAAAAAAAAATATTTTATTTTCAATATGCCTTTCTGCGAGTACAGTTAACAATTACAAATCGTCAAAAAACCGTGATGAATATTATTTATATTTTTTATTTAACATTAACAGAAAATCGTGGATGGCCCATAAAACAACAAGTGTATTGCAAAAAAAATTATTTTATTTTCAATATGCCTTTCTGCAAGTACAGTTAACAATTACAAATCATCAAAAAACCGTGATGAATATTATTTATATTTTTTATTTAACATTAACAGAAAATCGTGGATGGCCCATAAAACAACAAGGGCATTTAAAAAAAAAAAATTTATTTTCAATATGCCTTTCTGCAAGTACAGTTAACAATTACAAATCGTCAAAAAACCGTGATGAATATTATTTATATTTTTTATTTAACATTAACAGAAAATCGTGGATGCCCATAAAACAACAAGGGCATTGCAAAAAAAAATATTTTATTTTCAATATGCCTTTCTGCAAGTACAGTTAACAATTACAAATCGTCAAAAAACCGTGATGAATATTATTTATATTTTTTATTTAACATTAACAGAAAATCGTGGATGGCCCATAAAACAACAAGGGCATTGCAAAAATAAAATATTTTCAATATGCCTTTCTGCAAGTACAGTAAACAATTACAAATCGTCAAAAAACCGTGATGAATATTATTTATATTTTTTATTTAACATTAACAGAAAATCGTGGATGGCCCATAAAACAACAAGGGCATTGAAAAAAAAAAATTTATTTTCAATATGCCTTTCTGCAAGTACAGTTAACAATTACAAATCGTAAAAAACCGTGATGAATATTATTTATCTTTTTTATTTAACATTAACAGAAAATCGTGGATGGCCCATAAAACAACAAGGGCATTGAAAAAAAATAAATTATTTTTAATATGCCTTTCAGCAAGTACAGTTAACAATTACAAATCATCAAAAAACCGTGATGAATATTATTTATATTTTTTATTTAACATTAACAGAAAATTGTGGATGGCCCATAAAACAACAAGGGCATTTCAAAAAAAAATATTTTATTTTCAATATGCCTTTCTGCAAGTACAGTTAACAATTACAAATCGTCAAAAGCCGTGATGAATATTATTTATATTTTTTATTTAACATTAACAGAAAATCGTGGATGGCCCATAAAACAACAAGGGCATTTCAAAAAAAAAAATTTTATTTTCAATATGCCTTTCTGCAAGTACAGTTAACAATTACAAATCGTCAAAAAACCGTGATGAATATTATTTATATTTTTTATTTAACATTAACAGAAAATCGTGGATGGCCCATAAAACAACAAGGGCATTGCAAAAAAAATATTTTATTTTCGCAATGCCTTTCTGCAAGTACAGTTAACAATTAAAAATCGTCAAAAAACCGTGATGAATATTATTTATATTTTTTATTTAACATTAACAGAAAATCGTGGATGGCCCATAAAACAACAAGGGCATTGCAAAAAAATTATTTTATTTTCAATATGCCTTTCTGCAAGTACAGTTAACAATTACAAATCGTCAAAAAACCGTGATGAATATTATTTATATTTTTTATTTACCATTAACAGAAAATCGTGTATAGGCCATAAAACAACAAGGGCATTGCAAAAAAATTATTTTATTTTCAATATGCCTTTCTGCAAGTACAGTTAACAACTACAAATCGTCAAAAAATCGTGATGAATATTATTTATATTTTTTATTTAACATTAACAGAAAATCGTGTATGGCCCATAAAACAACAAGGGCATTGCAAAAAAATTATTTTATTTTCAATATGCCTTTCTGCAAGTACAGTTAACAATTAAAAATCGTCAAAAAACCGTGATGAATATTATTTATATTTTTTATTTACCATTAACAGAAAATCGTGTATAGGCCATAAAACAACAAGGGCATTGCAAAAAAATTATTTTATTTTCAATATGCCTTTCTGCAAGTACAGTTAACAATTACAAATCGTCAAAAAATCGTGATGAATATTATTTATATTTTTTATTTAACATTAACAGAAAATCGTGTATGGCCCATAAAACAACAAGGGCATTGCAAAAAAATTATTTTATTTTCAATATGCCTTTCTGCAAGTACAGTTAACAATTAAAAATCGTCAAAAAACCGTGATGAATATTATTTATATTTTTTATTTACCATTAACAGAAAATCGTGTATAGGCCATAAAACAACAAGGGCATTGCAAAAAAATTATTTTATTTTCAATATGCCTTTCTGCAAGTACAGTTAACAATTACAAATCGTCAAAAAATCGTGATGAATATTATTTATATTTTTTATTTAACATTAACAGAAAATCGTGGATGGCCCATAAAACAACAAGGGCATTGCAAAAAAATTATTTTATTTTCAATATGCCTTTCTGCAAGTACAGTTAACAATTAAAAATCGTCAAAAAACCGTGATGAATATTATTTATATTTTTTATTTAACATTAACAGAAAATCGTGTATAGGCCATAAAACAACAAGGGCATTGCAAAAAAATTATTTTATTTTCAATATGCCTTTCTGCAAGTACAGTTAACAATTAAAAATCGTCAAAAAACCGTGATGAATATTATTTATATTTTTTATTTACCATTAACAGAAAATCGTGTATAGGCCATAAAACAACAAGGGCATTGCAAAAAAATTATTTTATTTTCAATATGCCTTTCTGCAAGTACAGTTAACAATTACAAATCGTCAAAAAATCGTGATGAATATTATTTATATTTTTTATTTAACATTAACAGAAAATCGTGGATGGCCCATAAAACAACAAGGGCATTGCAAAAAAATTATTTTATTTTCAATATGCCTTTCTGCAAGTACAGTTAACAATTAAAAATCGTCAAAAAACCGTGATGAATATTATTTATATTTTTTATTTAACATTAACAGAAAATCGTGTATAGGCCATAAAACAACAAGGGCATTGCAAAAAAATTATTTTATTTTCAATATGCCGTTCTGCAAGTACAGTTAACAATTACAAATCGTCAAAAAATCGTGATGAATATTATTTATATTTTTTATTTAACATTAACAGAAAATCGTGGATGGCCCATAAAACAACAAGGGCATTTAAAAAAAAAATAGTTTATTTTCAATATGCCTTTCTGCAAGTACAGTTAACAATTACAAATCGTCAAAAAACCGTGATGAATATTATTTATATTTTTTATTTAACATTAACAGAAAATCGTGTATGGCCCATAAAACAACAAGGGCATTGCAAAAAAATTATTTTATTTTCAATATGCCTTTCTGCAAGTACAGTTAACAATTAAAAATCGTCAAAAAACCGTGATGAATATTATTTATATTTTTTATTTAACATTAACAGAAAATCGTGTATAGGCCATAAAACAACAAGGGCATTGCAAAAAAATTATTTTATTTTCAATATGCCTTTCTGCAAGTACAGTTAACAATTAAAAATCGTCAAAAAATCGTGATGAATATTATTTATATTTTTTATTTAACATTAACAGAAAATCGTGTATGGCCCATAAAACAACAAGGGCATTGCAAAAAAATTATTTTATTTTCAATATGCCTTTCTGCAAGTACAGTTAACAATTAAAAATCGTCAAAAAACCGTGATGAATATTATTTATATTTTTTATTTAACATTAACAGAAAATCGTGTATAGGCCATAAAACAACAAGGGCATTGCAAAAAAATTATTTTATTTTCAATATGCCGTTCTGCAAGTACAGTTAACAATTACAAATCGTCAAAAAATCGTGATGAATATTATTTATATTTTTTATTTAACATTAACAGAAAATCGTGGATGGCCCATAAAACAACAAGGGCATTTCAAAAAAAAATAGTTTATTTTCAATATGCCTTTCTGCAAGTACAGTTAACAATTACAAATCGTCAAAAAACCGTGATGAATATTATTTATATTTTTTATTTAACATTAACAGAAAATCGTGGATGGCCCATAAAACAACAAGGGCATTGCAAAAAAATTATTTTATTTTCGCAATGCCTTTCTGCAAGTACAGTTAACAATTATAATTCGTCAAAAAACCGTGATGAATATTATTTATATTTTTTATTTAACATTAACAGAAAATCGTGGATGGCCCATAAAACAACAAGGGCATTGCAAAAAAAAAAATTTATTTTTAATATGCCTTTCTGCAAGTACAGTTAACAATTACAAATCGTCAAAAAACCGTGATGAATTTTATTTATATTTTTTATTTAACATTAACAGAAAATCGTGGATGGCCCATAAAACAACAAGGGCATTGCAAAAAAAATATTTTATTTTCGCAATGCCTTTCTGCAAGTACAGTTAACAATTATAATTCGTCAAAAAACCGTGATGAATTTTATTTATATTTTTTATTTAACATTAACAGAAAATCGTGGATGGCCCATAAAACAACAAGGGCATTGCAAAAAAATTATTTTATTTTCGCAATGCCTTTCTGCAAGTACAGTTAATGATGATGAATTTTATTTATATTTTTTATTTAACATTAACAGAAAATCGTGGATGGCCCATAAAACAACAAGGGCATTGCAAAAAAAATATTTTATTTTCGCAATGCCTTTCTGCAAGTACAGTTAACAATTATAATTCGTCAAAAAACCGTGATGAATATTATTTATATTTTTTATTTAACATTAACAGAAAATCGTGGATGGCCCATAAAACAACAAGGGCATTGCAAAAAAATTATTTTATTTTCGCAATGCCTTTCTGCAAGTACAGTTAACAATTATAATTCGTCAAAAAACCGTGATGAATATTATTTATATTTTTTATTTAACATTAACAGAAAATCGTGTATAGGCCATAAAACAACAAGGGCATTGCAAAAAAATTATTTTATTTTCGCAATGCCTTTCTGCAAGTACAGTTAACAATTATAATTCGTCAAAAAACCGTGATGAATATTATTTATATTTTTTATTTAACATTAACAGAAAAAAGTGTATGGCCCATAAAACAACAAGGGCATTGCAAAAAAATTAATTTATTTTTAATATGCCTTTCTGCAAGTACAGTTAACAATTACAAATCGTCAAAAAACCGTGATGAATATTATTTATATTTTTTATTTAACATTAACAGAAAATCGTGTATAGGCCATAAAACAACAAGGGCATTGCAAAAAAATTATTTTATTTTCAATATGCCTTTCTGCAAGTACAGTTAACAATTAAAAATCGTCAAAAAACCGTGATGAATATTATTTATATTTTTTATTTAACATTAACAGAAAATCGTGTATAGGCCATAAAACAACAAGGGCATTGCAAAAAAAATATTTTATTTTCAATATGTCTTTCTGCAAGTACAGTTAACAATTAAAAATTGTCAAAAAACCGTGATGAATATTATTTATATTTTTTATTTAACATTAACAGAAAATCGTGTATAGGCCATAAAACAACAAGGGCATTGCAAAAAAATTATTTTATTTTCGCAATGCCTTTCTGCAAGTACAGTTAACAATTATAATTCGTCAAAAAACCGTGATGAATATTATTTATATTTTTTATTTAACATTAACAGAAAATCGTGTATGGCCCATAAAACAACAAGGGCATTGCAAAAAAATTATTTTATTTTCAATATGCCTTTCTGCAAGTACAGTTAACAATTAAAAATCGTCAAAAAACCGTGATGAATATTATTTATATTTTTTATTTAACATTAACAGAAAATCGTGGATGGCCCATAAAACAACAAGGGCATTGAAAAAAAAAAATTTATTTTCAATATGCCTTTCTGCAAGTACAGTTAACAATTACAAATCGTCAAAAAACCGTGATGAATATTATTTATATTTTTTATTTAACATTAACAGAAAATCGTGGATGGCCCATAAAACAACAAGGGCATTGCAAAAAAAAATATTTTATTTTCAATATGCCTTTCTGCAAGTACAGTTAACAATTATAAATCGTCAAAAAACCGTGATGAATATTATTTATATTTTTTATTTAACATTAACAGAAAATCGTGGATGGCCCATTAAACAACAAGGGCATTGCACAAAAAATTATTTTATTTTTAATATGCCTTTCTGCAAGTACAGTAAACAATTACAAATCGTCAAAAAACGGTGATGATTATTATTTATATTTTTTATTTATCATTAACAGAAAATCGTGGATGGCCCATAAAACAACAAGGGCATTGCAAAAAAAATATTTTATTTTCAATATGCCTTTCTGCGAGTACAGTTAACAATTACAAATCGTCAAAAAACCGTGATGAATATTATTTATATTTTTTATTTAACATTAACAGAAAATCGTGGATGGCCCATAAAACAACAAGTGTATTGCAAAAAAAATTATTTTATTTTCAATATGCCTTTCTGCAAGTACAGTTAACAATTACAAATCATCAAAAAACCGTGATGAATATTATTTATATTTTTTATTTAACATTAACAGAAAATCGTGGATGGCCCATAAAACAACAAGGGCATTTAAAAAAAAAAAATTTATTTTCAATATGCCTTTCTGCAAGTACAGTTAACAATTACAAATCGTCAAAAAACCGTGATGAATATTATTTATATTTTTTATTTAACATTAACAGAAAATCGTGGATGCCCATAAAACAACAAGGGCATTGCAAAAAAAAATATTTTATTTTCAATATGCCTTTCTGCAAGTACAGTTAACAATTACAAATCGTCAAAAAACCGTGATGAATATTATTTATATTTTTTATTTAACATTAACAGAAAATCGTGGATGGCCCATAAAACAACAAGGGCATTGCAAAAAAAAAATATTTTCAATATGCCTTTCTGCAAGTACAGTAAACAATTACAAATCGTCAAAAAACCGTGATGAATATTATTTATATTTTTTATTTAACATTAACAGAAAATCGTGGATGGCCCATAAAACAACAAGGGCATTGAAAAAAAATAATTTATTTTCAATATGCCTTTCTGCAAGTACAGTTAACAATTACAAATCGTAAAAAACCGTGATGAATATTATTTATCTTTTTTATTTAACATTAACAGAAAATCGTGGATGGCCCATAAAACAACAAGGGCATTGAAAAAAAATAAATTATTTTTAATATGCCTTTCAGCAAGTACAGTTAACAATTACAAATCATCAAAAAACCGTGATGAATATTATTTATATTTTTTATTTAACATTAACAGAAAATTGTGGATGGCCCATAAAACAACAAGGGCATTTCAAAAAAAAATATTTTATTTTCAATATGCCTTTCTGCAAGTACAGTTAACAATTACAAATCGTCAAAAGCCGTGATGAATATTATTTATATTTTTTATTTAACATTAACAGAAAATCGTGGATGGCCCATAAAACAACAAGGGCATTTCAAAAAAAAAAATTTTATTTTCAATATGCCTTTCTGCAAGTACAGTTAACAATTACAAATCGTCAAAAAACCGTGATGAATATTATTTATATTTTTTATTTAACATTAACAGAAAATCGTGGATGGCCCATAAAACAACAAGGGCATTGCAAAAAAAATATTTTATTTTCGCAATGCCTTTCTGCAAGTACAGTTAACAATAATAATTCGTCAAAAAACCGTGATGAATATTATTTATATTTTTTATTTAACATTAACAGAAAATCGTGTATGGCCCATAAAACAACAAGGGCATTGCAAAAAAATTATTTTATTTTCAATATGCCTTTCTGCAAGTACAGTTAACAATTAAAAATCGTCAAAAAACCGTGATGAATATTATTTATATTTTTTATTTACCATTAACAGAAAATCGTGTATAGGCCATAAAACAACAAGGGCATTGCAAAAAAATTATTTTATTTTCAATATGCCTTTCTGCAAGTACAGTTAACAATTACAAATCGTCAAAAAATCGTGATGAATATTATTTATATTTTTTATTTAACATTAACAGAAAATCGTGGATGGCCCATAAAACAACAAGGGCATTGCAAAAAAATTATTTTATTTTCAATATGCCTTTCTGCAAGTACAGTTAACAATTAAAAATCGTCAAAAAACCGTGATGAATATTATTTATATTTTTTATTTAACATTAACAGAAAATCGTGTATAGGCCATAAAACAACAAGGGCATTGCAAAAAAATTATTTTATTTTCAATATGCCGTTCTGCAAGTACAGTTAACAATTACAAATCGTCAAAAAATCGTGATGAATATTATTTATATTTTTTATTTAACATTAACAGAAAATCGTGGATGGCCCATAAAACAACAAGGGCATTTCAAAAAAAAATAGTTTATTTTCAATATGCCTTTCTGCAAGTACAGTTAACAATTACAAATCGTCAAAAAACCGTGATGAATATTATTTATATTTTTTATTTAACATTAACAGAAAATCGTGTATGGCCCATAAAACAACAAGGGCATTGCAAAAAAATTATTTTATTTTCAATATGCCTTTCTGCAAGTACAGTTAACAATTAAAAATCGTCAAAAAACCGTGATGAATATTATTTATATTTTTTATTTAACATTAACAGAAAATCGTGTATAGGCCATAAAACAACAAGGGCATTGCAAAAAAATTATTTTATTTTCAATATGCCTTTCTGCAAGTACAGTTAACAATTAAAAATCGTCAAAAAATCGTGATGAATATTATTTATATTTTTTATTTAACATTAACAGAAAATCGTGTATGGCCCATAAAACAACAAGGGCATTGCAAAAAAATTATTTTATTTTCAATATGCCTTTCTGCAAGTACAGTTAACAATTAAAAATCGTCAAAAAACCGTGATGAATATTATTTATATTTTTTATTTAACATTAACAGAAAATCGTGTATAGGCCATAAAACAACAAGGGCATTGCAAAAAAATTATTTTATTTTCAATATGCCGTTCTGCAAGTACAGTTAACAATTACAAATCGTCAAAAAATCGTGATGAATATTATTTATATTTTTTATTTAACATTAACAGAAAATCGTGGATGGCCCATAAAACAACAAGGGCATTTCAAAAAAAAATAGTTTATTTTCAATATGCCTTTCTGCAAGTACAGTTAACAATTACAAATCGTCAAAAAAACCGTGATGAATATTATTTATATTTTTTATTTAACATTAACAGAAAATCGTGGATGGCCCATAAAACAACAAGGGCATTGCAAAAAAATTATTTTATTTTCGCAATGCCTTTCTGCAAGTACAGTTAACAATTATAATTCGTCAAAAAACCGTGATGAATATTATTTATATTTTTTATTTAACATTAACAGAAAATCGTGGATGGCCCATAAAACAACAAGGGCATTGCAAAAAAAAAAAATTTATTTTTAATATGCCTTTCTGCAAGTACAGTTAACAATTACAAATCGTCAAAAAACCGTGATGAATTTTATTTATATTTTTTATTTAACATTAACAGAAAATCGTGGATGGCCCATAAAACAACAAGGGCATTGCAAAAAAAATATTTTATTTTCGCAATGCCTTTCTGCAAGTACAGTTAACAATTATAATTCGTCAAAAATCCGTGATGAATTTTATTTATATTTTTTATTTAACATTAACAGAAAATCGTGGATGGCCCATAAAACAACAAGGGCATTGCAAAAAAATTATTTTATTTTCGCAATGCCTTTCTGCAAGTACAGTTAATGATGATGAATTTTATTTATATTTTTTATTTAACATTAACAGAAAATCGTGGATGGCCCATAAAACAACAAGGGCATTGCAAAAAAAATATTTTATTTTCGCAATGCCTTTCTGCAAGTACAGTTAACAATTATAATTCGTCAAAAAACCGTGATGAATATTATTTATATTTTTTATTTAACATTAACAGAAAATCGTGGATGGCCCATAAAACAACAAGGGCATTGCAAAAAAATTATTTTATTTTCGCAATGCCTTTCTGCAAGTACAGTTAACAATTATAATTCGTCAAAAAACCGTGATGAATATTATTTATATTTTTTATTTAACATTAACAGAAAATCGTGTATAGGCCATAAAACAACAAGGGCATTGCAAAAAAATTATTTTATTTTCGCAATGCCTTTCTGCAAGTACAGTTAACAATTATAATTCGTCAAAAAACCGTGATGAATATTATTTATATTTTTTATTTAACATTAACAGAAAAAAGTGTATGGCCCATAAAACAACAAGGGCATTGCAAAAAAATTAATTTATTTTCAATATGCCTTTCTGCAAGTACAGTTAACAATTACAAATCGTCAAAAAAACGTGATGAATATTATTTATATTTTTTATTTAACATTAACAGAAAATCGTGTATAGGCCATAAAACAACAAGGGCATTGCAAAAAAATTATTATATTTTCAATATGCCTTTCTGCAAGTACAGTTAACAATTACAAATCGTCAAAAAACCGTGATGAATATTATTTATATTTTTTATTTAACATTAACAGAAAATCGTGTATAGGCCATAAAACAACAAGGGCATTGCAAAAAAATTATTTTATTTTCAATATGCCTTTCTGCAAGTACAGTTAACAATTAAAAATCGTCAAAAAACCGTGATGAATATTATTTATATTTTTTATTTAACATTAACAGAAAATCGTGTATAGGCCATAAAACAACAAGGGCATTGCAAAAAAATTATTTTATTTTCAATATGCCTTTCTGCAAGTACAGTTAACAATTAAAAATCGTCAAAAAACCGTGATGAATATTATTTATATTTTTTATTTAACATTAACAGAAAATCGTGTATAGGCCATAAAACAACAAGGGCATTGCAAAAAAAATATTTTATTTTCAATATGCCTTTCTGCAAGTACAGTTAACAATTAAAAATTGTCAAAAAACCGTGATGAATATTATTTATATTTTTTATTTAACATTAACAGAAAATCGTGTATAGGCCATAAAACAACAAGGGCATTGCAAAAAAATTATTTTATTTTCGCAATGCCTTTCTGCAAGTACAGTTAACAATTATAATTCGTCAAAAAACCGTGATGAATATTATTTATATTTTTTATTTAACATTAACAGAAAATCGTGTATGGCCCATAAAACAACAAGGGCATTGCAAAAAAATTATTTTATTTTCAATATGCCTTTCTGCAAGTACAGTTAACAATTAAAAATCGTCAAAAAACCGTGATGAATATTATTTATATTTTTTATTTAACATTAACAGAAAATCGTGTATAGGCCATAAAACAACAAGGGCATTGCAAAAAAATTATTTTATTTTCGCAATGCCTTTCTGCAAGTACAGTTAACAATTATAATTCGTCAAAAAACCGTGATGAATATTATTTATATTTTTTATTTAACATTAACAGAAAATCGTGTATAGGCCATAAAACAACAAGGGCATTGCAAAAAAATTATTTTATTTTCGCAATGCCTTTCTGCAAGTACAGTTAACAATTATAATTCGTCAAAAAACCGTGATGAATATTATTTATATTTTTTATTTAACATTAACAGAAAATCGTGTATGGCCCATAAAACAACAAGGGCATTGCAAAAAAATTATTTTATTTTCAATATGCCTTTCTGCAAGTACAGTTAACAATTAAAAATCGTCAAAAAACCGTGATGAATATTATTTATATTTTTTATTTAACATTAACAGAAAATCGTGTATAGGCCATAAAACAACAAGGTCATTGCAAAAAAAATATTTTATTTTCAATATGCCTTTCTGCAAGTACAGTTAACAATTACAAATCGTCAAAAAATCGTGATGAATATTATTTATATTTTTTATTTAACATTAACAGAAAATCGTGGATGGCCCATAAAACAACAAGGGCATTTCAAAAAAAAAAATTTTATTTTCAATATGCCTTTCTGCAAGTACAGTTAACAATTACAAATCGTCAAAAAACCGTGATGAATATTATTTATATTTTTTGTTTAACATTAACAGAAAATCGTGGATGGCCCATAAAACAACAAGGGCATTGCAAAAAAATTATTTTATTTTCGCAATGCCTTTCTGCAAGTACAGTTAACAATTATAATTCGTCAAAAAACCGTGATGAATATTATTTATATTTTTTATTTAACATTAACAGAAAATCGTGGATGGCCCATAAAACAACAAGGGCATTGCAAAAAAAAATATTTTATTTTTAATATGCCTTTCTGCAAGTACAGTTAACAATTACAAATCGTCAAAAAACCGTGATGAATTTTATTTATATTTTTTATTCAACATTAACAGAAAATCGTGGATGGCCCATAAAACAACAAGGGCATTGCAAAAAAAAATATTTTATTTTCAATATGCCTTTCTGCAAGTACAGTTAACAATTACAAATCGTCAAAAAACCGTGATGAATTTTATTTATATTTTTTATTTAACATTAACAGAAAATCGTGGATGGCCCATAAAACTACAAGGGCATTTCAAAAAAAATTATTTTATTTTCAATATGCCTTTCTGCAAGTACAGTTAACAATTACAAATCGTCAAAAAACCGTGATGAATATTATTTATATTTTTTATTTAACATTAACAGAAAATCGTGGATGGCCCATAAAACAACAAGGGCATTGCAAAAAAAAAAATTTTATTTTTAATATGCCTTTCTGCAAGTACAGTTAACAATTACAAATCGTCAAAAAACCGTGATGAATTTTATTTATATTTTTTATTTAACATTAACAGAAAATCGTGGATGGCCCATAAAACAACAAGGGCATTGCAAAAAAAAATATTTTATTTTCAATATGCCTTTCTGCAAGTACAGTAAACAATTACAAATCATCAAAAAACCGTGATGAATATTATTTATATTTTTTATTTAACATTAACAGAAAATCGTGGATGGCCCATAAAACAACAAGGGCATTGCAAAAAAAAATATTTTATTTTTAATATGCCTTTCTGCAAGTACAGTTAACAATTACAAATCGTCAAAAAACCGTGATGAATTTTATTTATATTTTTTATTTAACATTAACAGAAAATCGTGGATGGCCCATAAAACAACAAGGGCATTTCAAAAAAAATTATTTTATTTTCAATATGCCTTTCTGCAAGTACAGTTAACAATTACAAATCGTCAAAAAACCGTGATGAATATTATTTATATTTTTTATTTAACATTAACAGAAAATCGTGGATGGCCCATAAAACAACAAGGGCATTGCAAAAAAAAATATTTTATTTTTAATATGCCTTTCTGCAAGTACAGTTAACAATTACAAATCGTCAAAAAACCGTGATGAATTTTATTTATATTTTTTATTTAACATTAACAGAAAATCGTGGATGGCCCATAAAACAACAAGGGCATTGCAAAAAAAATTATTTTATTTTCAATATGCCTTTCTGCAAGTACAGTAAACAATTACAAATCATCAAAAAACCGTGATGAATATTATTTATATTTTTTATTTAACATTAACAGAAAATCGTGGATGGCCCATAAAACAACAAGGGCATTGCAAAAAAAAAATTTTATTTTCAATATGCCTTTCTGCAAGTACAGTAAACAATTACAAATCATCAAAAAACCGTGATGAATATTATTTATATTTTTTATTTAACATTAACAGAAAATCGTGGATGGCCCATAAAACAACAAGGGCATTGCAAAAAAATTATTTTATTTTCGCAATGCCTTTCTGCAAGTACAGTTAACAATTATAATTCGTCAAAAAACCGTGATGAATATTATTTATATTTTTTATTTAACATTAACAGAAAATCGTGGATGGCCCATAAAACAACAAGGGCATTGCAAAAAAAAAAATTTATTTTTAATATGCCTTTCTGCAAGTACAGTTAACAATTACAAATCGTCAAAAAACCGTGATGAATATTATTTATATTTTTTATTTAACATTAACAGAAAATCGTGGATGGCTCATAAAACAACAAGGGCATTGCAAAAAAAAATATTTTATTTTCAATATGCCTTTCTGCAAGTACAGTTAACAATTACAAATCGTCAAAAAACCGTGAAGAATATTATTTATATTTTTTATTTAACATTAACAGAAAATCGTGGATGGCCCATAAAACAACAAGAAAATTGCAAAAAATTATTTTATTTTCGCAATGCCTTTCTGCAAGTACAGTAAACAATTACAAATCGTCAAAGAACCGTGATGAATATTATTTATATTTTTTATTTAACATTAACAGAAAATCGTGGATGGCCCATAAAACAACAAGGGCATTGAAAAAAAATAAATTATTTTCAATATGCCTTTGAGCAAGTACAGTAAACAATTACAAATCATCAAAAAACCGTGATGAATATTATTTATATTTTTTATTTAACATTAACAGAAAATCGTGGATGGCCCATAAAACAACAAGGGCATTGCAAAAAAAAATATTTTATTTTCAATATGCCTTTCTGCAAGTACAGTAAACAATTACAAATCATCAAAAAACCGTGATGAATATTATTTATATTTTTTATTTAACATTAACAGAAAATCGTGGATGGCCCATAAAACAACAAGGGCATTGCAAAAAAATTATTTTATTTTCAATATGCCTTTCTGCAAGTACAGTTAACAATTACAAATCGTCAAAAAACCGTGATGAATATTATTTATATTTTTTATTTAACATTAACAGAAAATCGTGGATGGCCCATAAAACAACAAGGGCATTGCAAAAAAAAATATTTTATTTTCAATATGCCTTTCTGCAAGTACAGTTAACAATTACAAATCGTCAAAAAACCGTGATGAATATTATTTATATTTTTTATTTAACATTAACAGAAAATCGTGGATGGCCCATAAAACAACAAGGGCATTGCAAAAAAAAATATTTTATTTTCAATATGCCTTTCTGCAAGTACAGTTAACAATTACAAATCGTCAAAAAACCGTGATGAATATTATTTATATTTTTTATTTTACATTAACAGAAAATCGTGGATGGCCCATAAAACAACAAGGGCATTGCAAAAAAATTATTTTATTTTAAATATGCCTTTCAGCAAGTACAGTTAACAATTACAAATCGTCAAAAAACCGTGATGAATATTATTTTAATTTTTTATTTAACATTAACAGAAAATCGTGGATGGCCCATAAAACAACAAGGGCATTGCAAAAAAAAATATTTTATTTTCAATATGCCTTTCTGCAAGTACAGTTAACAATTACAAATCGTCAAAAAACCGTGATGAATATTATTTATATTTTTTATTTAACATTAACAGAAAATCGTGGATGGCCCATAAAACAACAAGCGCATTGCAAAAAAAAATATTTTATTTATAATATGCCTTTCTGCAAGTACAGTTAACAATTACAAATCGTCAAAAAACCGTGATGAATATTATTTATATTTTTTATTTAACATTAACAGAAAATCGTGGATGGCCCATAAAACAACAAGGGCATTGCAAAAAAAAATATTTTATTTTCAATATGCCTTTCTGCAAGTACAGTTAACAATTACAAATCGTCAAAAAACCGTGATGAATATTATTTATATTTTTTATTTAACATTAACAGAAAATCGTGGATGGCCCATAAAACAACAAGGGCATTGAAAAAAAAAAATTTATTTTCAATATGCCTTTCAGCAAGTACAGTTAACAATTACAAATCGTCAAAAAACCGTGATGAATGTTATTTATATTTTTTATTTTACATTAACAGAAAATCGTGGATGGCCCATAAAACAACAAGGGCATTGCAAAAAAAAATATTTTATTTTCAATATGCCTTTCTGCAAGTACAGTTAACAATTACAAATCGTCAAAAAACCGTGATGAATATTATTTATATTTTTTATTTAACATTAACAGAAAATCGTGGATGGCCCATAAAACAACAAGGGCATTGAAAAAAAAAAATTTTATTTTTAATATGCCTTTCAGCAAGTACAGTTAACAATTACAAATCGTCAAAAAACCGTGATGAATGTTATTTATATTTTTTATTTAACATTAACAGAAAATCGTGGATGGCCCATAAAACAACAAGGGCATTGCAAAAAAAAATATTTTATTTTCAATATGCCTTTCAGCAAGTACAGTTAACAATTACAAATCGTCAAAAAACCGTGATGAATGTTATTTATATTTTTTATTTTACATTAACAGAAAATCGTGGATGGCCCATAAAACAACAAGGGCATTGCAAAAAAAAATATTTTATTTTCAATATGCCTTTCTGCAAGTACAGTTAACAATTACAAATCGTCAAAAAACCGTGATGAATGTTATTTATATTTTTTATTTTACATTAACAGAAAATCGTGGATGGCCCATAAAACAACAAGCGCATTGCAAAAAAAAATATTTTATTTTCAATATGCCTTTCTGCAAGTACAGTTAACAATTACAAATCGTCAAAAAACCGTGATGAATATTATTTATATTTTTTATTTAACATTAACAGAAAATCGTGGATGGCCCATAAAACAACAAGGGCATTGAAAAAAAATAAATTATTTTTAATATGCCTTTCAGCAAGTACAGTTAACAATTACAAATCATCAAAAAACCGTGATGAATATTATTTATATTTTTTATTTAACATTAACAGAAAATCGTGGATGGCCCATAAAACAACAAGGGCATTTCAAAAAAAAATATTTTATTTTCAATATGCCTTTCTGCAAGTACAGTTAACAATTACAAATCGTCAAAAGCCGTGATGAATATTATTTATATTTTTTATTTAACATTAACAGAAAATCGTGGATGGCCCATAAAACAACAAGGGCATTTCAAAAAAAAATATTTTATTTTCAATATGCCTTTCTGCAAGTACAGTTAACAATTACAAATCGTCAAAAAACCGTGATGAATATTATTTATATTTTTTATTTAACATTAACACAAAATCGTGTATGGCCCATAAAACAACAAGGGCATTGCAAAAAAATTATTTTATTTTCAATATGCCTTTCTGCAAGTACAGTTAACAATTAAAAATCGTCAAAAAACCGTGATGAATATTATTTATATTTTTTATTTACCATTAACAGAAAATCGTGTATAGGCCATAAAACAACAAGGGCATTGCAAAAAAATTATTTTATTTTCAATATGCCTTTCTGCAAGTACAGTTAACAATTACAAATCGTCAAAAAATCGTGATGAATATTATTTATATTTTTTATTTATCATTAACAGAAAATCGTGGATGGCCCATAAAACAACAAGGGCATTGCAAAAAAAAATATTTTATTTTCAATATGCCTTTCTGCAAGTACAGTTAACAATTACAAATCGTCAAAAAACCGTGATGAATATTATTTATATTTTTTATTTAACATTAACAGAAAATCGTGGATGGCCCATAAAACAACAAGGGCATTGCAAAAAAAATATTTTATTTTCGCAATGCCTTTCTGCAAGTACAGTTAACAATAATAATTCGTCAAAAAACCGTGATGAATATTATTTATATTTTTTATTTAACATTAACAGAAAATCGTGTATGGCCCATAAAACAACAAGGGCATTGCAAAAAAATTATTTTATTTTCAATATGCCTTTCTGCAAGTACAGTTAACAATTAAAAATCGTCAAAAAACCGTGATGAATATTATTTATATTTTTTATTTACCATTAACAGAAAATCGTGTATAGGCCATAAAACAACAAGGGCATTGCAAAAAAAATTATTTTATTTTCAATATGCCTTTCTGCAAGTACAGTTAACAATTACAAATCGTCAAAAAATCGTGATGAATATTATTTATATTTTTTATTTAACATTAACAGAAAATCGTGGATGGCCCATAAAACAACAAGGGCATTTCAAAAAAAAAAATATTTTATTTTCAATATGCCTTTCTGCAAGTACAGTTAACAATTACAAATCGTCAAAAAACCGTGATGAATATTATTTATATTTTTTATTTAACATTAACAGAAAATCGTGTATGGCCCATAAAACAACAAGGGCATTGCAAAAAAATTATTTTATTTTCAATATGCCTTTCTGCAAGTACAGTTAACAATTAAAAATCGTCAAAAAACCGTGATGAATATTATTTATATTTTTTATTTAACATTAACAGAAAATCGTGGATGGCCCATAAAACAACAAGGGCATTTCAAAAAAAAATATTTTATTTTCAATATGCCTTTCTGCAAGTACAGTTAACAATTAAAAATCGTCAAAAAACCGTGATGAATATTATTTATATTTTTTATTTAACATTAACAGAAAATCGTGGATGGCCCATAAAACAACAAGGGCATTGCAAAAAAAATATTTTATTTTCGCAATGCCTTTCTGCAAGTACAGTTAACAATTATAATTCGTCAAAAAACCGTGATGAATATTATTTATATTTTTTATTTAACATTAACAGAAAATCGTGTATAGGCCATAAAACAACAAGGGCATTGCAAAAAAATTATTTTATTTTCAATATGCCTTTCTGCAAGTACAGTTAACAATTAAAAATCGTCAAAAAATCGTGATGAATATTATTTATATTTTTTATTTAACATTAACAGAAAATCGTGTATGGCCCATAAAACAACAAGGGCATTGCAAAAAAATTATTTTATTTTCAATATGCCTTTCTGCAAGTACAGTTAACAATTAAAAATCGTCAAAAAACCGTGATGAATATTATTTATATTTTTTATTTAACATTAACAGAAAATCGTGTATAGCCCATAAAACAACAAGGGCATTGCAAAAAAATTATTTTATTTTCAATATGCCTTTCTGCAAGTACAGTTAACAATTAAAAATCGTCAAAAAACCGTGATGAATATTATTTATATTTTTTATTTAACATTAACAGAAAATCGTGTATAGGCCATAAAACAACAAGGGCATTGCAAAAAAATTATTTTATTTTCAATATGCCTTTCTGCAAGTACAGTTAACAATTACAAATCGTCAAAAAAACGTGATGAATATTATTTATATTTTTTATTTAACATTAACAGAAAATCGTGGATGGCCCATAAAACAACAAGGGCATTTCAAAAAAAAATATTTTATTTTCAATATGCCTTTCTGCAAGTACAGTTAACAATTACAAATCGTCAAAAAACCGTGATGAATATTATTTATATTTTTTATTTAACATTAACAGAAAATCGTGGATGGCCCATAAAACAACAAGGGCATTGCAAAAAAATTATTTTATTTTCGCAATGCCTTTCTGAAATCGTGGATGGCCCATAAAACAACAAGGGCATTGCAAAAAAAAAATATTTTATTTTTAATATGCCTTTCTGCAAGTACAGTTAACAATTACAAATCGTCAAAAAACCGTGATGAATTTTATTTATATTTTTTATTTAACATTAACAGAAAATCGTGGATGGCCCATAAAACAACAAGGGCATTGCAAAAAAAATATTTTATTTTCGCAATGCCTTTCTGCAAGTACAGTTAACAATTATAATTCGTCAAAAAACCGTGATGAATATTATTTATATTTTTTATTTAACATTAACAGAAAATCGTGTATAGGCCATAAAACAACAAGGGCATTGCAAAAAAATTATTTTATTTTCAATATGCCTTTCTGCAAGTACAGTTAACAATTACAAATCGTCAAAAAAACGTGATGAATATTATTTATATTTTTTATTTAACATTAACAGAAAATCGTGGATGGCCCATAAAACAACAAGGGCATTTCAAAAAAAAATATTTTATTTTCAATATGCCTTTCTGCAAGTACAGTTAACAATTACAAATCGTCAAAAAACCGTGATGAATATTATTTATATTTTTTATTTAACATTAACAGAAAATCGTGGATGGCCCATAAAACAACAAGGGCATTGCAAAAAAATTATTTTATTTTCGCAATGCCTTTCTGCAAGTACAGTTAACAATTATAATTCGTCAAAAAACCGTGATGAATATTATTTATATTTTTTATTTAACATTAACAGAAAATCGTGGATGGCCCATAAAACAACAAGGGCATTGCAAAAAAAAAATATTTTATTTTTAATATGCCTTTCTGCAAGTACAGTTAACAATTACAAATCGTCAAAAAACCGTGATGAATTTTATTTATATTTTTTATTTAACATTAACAGAAAATCGTGGATGGCCCATAAAACAACAAGGGCATTGCAAAAAAAATATTTTATTTTCGCAATGCCTTTCTGCAAGTACAGTTAACAATTATAATTCGTCAAAAAACCGTGATGAATATTATTTATATTTTTTATTTAACATTAACAGAAAATCGTGGATGGCCCATAAAACAACAAGGGCATTGCAAAAAAATTATTTTATTTTCGCAATGCCTTTCTGCAAGTACAGTTAACAATTATAATTCGTCAAAAAACCGTGATGAATATTATTTATATTTTTTATTTAACATTAACAGAAAATCGTGTATAGGCCATAAAACAACAAGGGCATTGCAAAAAAATTATTTTATTTTCGCAATGCCTTTCTGCAAGTACAGTTAACAATTATAATTCGTCAAAAAACCGTGATGAATATTATTTATATTTTTTATTTAACATTAACAGAAAATCGTGGATGGCCCATAAAACAACAAAGGCATTGCGAAAATAAAATATTTTATTTTTAATATGCCTTTCTGCAAGTACAGTTAACAATTACAAATCGTCAAAAAACCGTGATGAATTTTATTTATATTTTTTATTTAACATTAACAGAAAATCGTGGATGGCCCATAAAACAACAAGGGCATTGCAAAAAAAATATTTTATTTTCGCAATGCCTTTCTGCAAGTACAGTTAACAATTATAATTCGTCAAAAAACCGTGATGAATATTATTTATATTTTTTATTTAACATTAACAGAAAATCGTGGATGGCCCATAAAACAACAAGGGCATTGCAAAAAAATTATTTTATTTTCGCAATGCCTTTCTGCAAGTACAGTTAACAATTATAATTCGTCAAAAAACCGTGATGAATATTATTTATATTTTTTATTTAACATTAACAGAAAATCGTGTATAGGCCATAAAACAACAAGGGCATTGCAAAAAAATTATTTTATTTTCGCAATGCCTTTCTGCAAGTACAGTTAACAATTATAATTCGTCAAAAAACCGTGATGAATATTATTTATATTTTTTATTTAACATTAACAGAAAAAAGTGTATGGCCCATAAAACAACAAGGGCATTGCAAAAAAATTAATTTATTTTCAATATGCCTTTCTGCAAGTACAGTTAACAATTAAAAATCGTCAAAAAACCGTGATGAATATTATTTATATTTTTTATTTAACATTAACAGAAAATCGTGTATAGGCCATAAAACAACAAGGGCATTGCAAAAAAAATTATTTTATTTTCAATATGCCTTTCTGCAAGTACAGTTAACAATTACAAATCGTCAAAAAACCGTGATGAATATTATTTATATTTTTTATTTAACATTAACAGAAAATCGTGTATAGGCCATAAAACAACAAGGGCATTGCAAAAAAATTATTTTATTTTCAATATGCCTTTCTGCAAGTACAGTTAACAATTAAAAATCGTCAAAAAACCGTGATGAATATTATTTATATTTTTTATTTAACATAAACAGAAAATCGTGTATAGGCCATAAAACAACAAGGGCATTGCAAAAAAATTATTTTATTTTCAATATGCCTTTCTGCAAGTACAGTTAACAATTACAAATCGTCAAAAAATCGTGATGAATATTATTTATATTTTTTATTTAACATTAACAGAAAATCGTGGATGGCCCATAAAACAACAAGGGCATTGCAAAAAAAATTATTTTATTTTCAATATGCCTTTCTGCAAGTACAGTTAACAATTACAAATCGTCAAAAAACCGTGATGAATATTATTTATATTTTTTATTTAACATTAACAGAAAATCGTGGATGGCCCATAAAACAACAAGGGCATTGCAAAAAAAAATATTTTATTTTCGCAATGCCTTTCTGCAAGTACAGTTAACAATTATAATTCGTCAAAAAACCGTGATGAATATTATTTATATTTTTTATTTAACATTAACAGAAAATCGTGGATGGCCCATAAAACAACAAGGGCATTTCAAAAAAAAAAAAATTATTTTTAATATGCCTTTCTGCAAGTACAGTTAACAATTACAAATCATCAAAAAACCGTGATGAATATTATTTATATTTTTTATTTAACATAAACAGAAAATCGTGGATGGCCCATAAAACAACAAGGGCATTGCAAAAAAATTATTTTATTTTCGCAATGCCTTTCTGCAAGTACAGTTAACAATTATAATTCGTCAAAAAACCGTGATGAATATTATTTATATTTTTTATTTAACATTAACAGAAAATCGTGGATGGCCCATAAAACAACAAGGGCATTGCAAAAAAAAATATTTTATTTTTAATATGCCTTTCTGCAAGTACAGTTAACAATTACAAATCGTCAAAAAACCGTGATGAATTTTATTTATATTTTTTATTTAACATTAACAGAAAATCGTGGATGGCCCATAAAACAACAAGGGCATTGCAAAAAAAAATATTTTATTTTCAATATGCCTTTCTGCAAGTACAGTAAACAATTACAAATCATCAAAAAACCGTGATGAATATTATTTATATTTTTTATTTAACATTAACAGAAAATCGTGGATGGCCCATAAAACAACAAGGGCATTGCAAAAAAAAATATTTTATTTTCAATATGCCCTTCTGCAAGTACAGTAAACAATTACAAATCATCAAAAAACCGTGATGAATATTATTTATATTTTTTATTTAACATTAACAGAAAATCGTGGATGGCCCATAAAACAAAAAGAGCATTTCAAAAAAAAAAAATTTATTTTTAATATGCCTTTCTGCAAGTACAGTTAACAATTACAAATCATCAAAAAACCGTGATGAATATTATTTATATTTTTTATTTAACATTAACAGAAAATCGTGGATGGCCCATAAAACAACAAGGGCATTGCAAAAAAATTATTTTATTTTTGCAATGCCTTTCTGCAAGTACAGTTAACAATTATAATTCGTCAAAAAACCGTGATGAATATTATTTATATTTTTTATTTAACATTAACAGAAAATCGTGGATGGCCCATAAAACAACAAGGGCATTGCAAAAAAAAAATTTTATTTTTAATATGCCTTTCTGCAAGTACAGTTAACAATTTCAAATCGTCAAAAAACCGTGATGAATATTATTTATATTTTTTATTTAACATTAACAGAAAATCGTGGATGGCCCATAAAACAACAAGAAAATTGCAAAAAAATTATTTTATTTTCGCAATGCCTTTCTGCAAGTACAGTAAACAATTACAAATCGTCAAAGAACCGTGATGAATATTATTTATATTTTTTATTTAACATTAACAAAAAATCGTGGATGGCCCATAAAACAACAAGGGCATTGCACAAAACATTATTTTATTTTTAATATGCCTTTCTGCAAGTACAGTAAACAATTACAAATCGTCAAAAAACCGTGATGAATATTATTT
Organism: Ocypus olens; assembly: GCA_910593695.2. Taxonomy (NCBI): domain Eukaryota; kingdom Metazoa; phylum Arthropoda; class Insecta; order Coleoptera; family Staphylinidae; genus Ocypus; species Ocypus olens. Next base: position 39,144,532 of record OU343060.1, read on the forward strand.
ATATTTTTTATTTAACATTAACAGAAAATCGTGGATGGCCCATAAAACAACAAGAAAATTGCAAAAAAATTATTTTATTTTCGCAATGCCTTTCTGCAAGTACAGTTAACAATTACAAATCGTCAAAGAACCGTGATGAATATTATTTATATTTTTTATTTAACATTAACAGAAAATCGTGGATGGCCCATAAAACAACAAGGGCATTGCACAAAAAATTATTTTATTTTTAATATGCCCTTCTGCAAGTACAGTAAACAATTACAAATCGTCAAAAAACCGTGATGAATATTATTTATATTTTTTATTTAACATTAACAGAAAATCGTGGATGGCCCATAAAACAACAAGGGCATTTCAAAAAAAAATATTTTATTTTTAATATGCCTTTCTGCAAGTACAGTTAACAATTACAAATCATCAAAAAACCGTGATGAATATTATTTATATTTTTTATTTAACATTAACAGAAAATCGTGGATGGCCCATAAAACAACAAGGGCATTGCATAAAAATTATTTTATTTTCGCAATTCCTTTCTGCAAGTACAGTTAACAATTATAATTCGTCAAAAAACCGTGATGATAATTATTTATATTTTTTATTTAACATTAACAGAAAATCGTGGATGGCCCATAAAACAACAAGGGCATTGCAAAAAAAATTATTTTATTTTTAATATGCCTTTCTGCAAGTACAGTTAACAATTATAAATCGTCAAAAAACCGTGATGAATATTATTTATATTTTTTATTTAACATTAACAGAAAATCGTGGATGGCCCATTAAACAACAAGGGCATTGCACAAAAAATTATTTTATTTTTAATATGCCTTTCTGCAAGTACAGTAAACAATTACAAATCGTCAAAAAACGGTGATGATTATTATTTATATTTTTTATTTATCATTAACAGAAAATCGTGGATGGCCCATAAAACAACAAGGGCATTGCAAAAAAAAATATTTTATTTTTAATATGCCTTTCTGCGAGTACAGTTAACAATTATAAATCGTCAAAAAACCGTGATGAATATTATTTATATTTTTTATTTATCATTAACAGAAAATCGTGGATGGCCCATTAAACAACAAGGGCATTGCACAAAAAATTATTTTATTTTTAATATGCCTTTCTGCAAGTACAGTTAACAATTTCAAATCGTCAAAAAACCGTGATGAATATTATTTATATTTTTTATTTAACATTAACAGAAAATCGTGGATGCCCCATAAAACAACAAGGGCATTGCAAAAAAAAATATTTTATTTTCAATATGCCTTTCTGCAAGTACAGTTAACAATTATAAATCGTCAAAAAACCGTGATGAATATTATTTATATTTTTTATTTATCATTAACAGAAAATCGTGGATGGCCCATTAAACAACAAGGGCATTGCACAAAAAATTATTTTATTTTCAATATGCCTTTCTGCAAGTACAGTTAACAATTATAAATCGTCAAAAAACGGTGATGATTATTATTTATATTTTTTATTTATCATTAACAGAAAATCGTGGATGGCCCATAAAACAACAAGGGCATTTCAAAAAAAAATATTTTATTTTCAATATGCCTTTCTGCAAGTACAGTTAACAATTATAAATCGTCAAAAAACCGTGATGAATATTATTTATATTTTTTATTTATCATTAACAGAAAATCGTGGATGGCCCATTAAACAACAAGGGCATTGCACAAAAAATTATTTTATTTTCAATATGCCTTTCTGCAAGTACAGTTAACAATTATAAATCGTCAAAAAACGGTGATGATTATTATTTATATTTTTTATTTATCATTAACAGAAAATCGTGGATGGCCCATAAAACAACAAGGGCATTGCAAAAAAAAATATTTTATTTTCAATATGCCTTTCTGCAAGTACAGTTAACAATTATAAATCGTCAAAAAACCGTGATGAATATTATTTATATTTTTTATTTAACATTAACAGAAAATCGTGGATGGCCCATTAAACAACAAGGGCATTGCACAAAAAATTATTTTATTTTTAATATGCCTTTCTGCAAGTACAGTAAACAATTACAAATCGTCAAAAAACGGTGATGATTATTATTTATATTTTTTATTTATCATTAACAGAAAATCGTGGATGGCCCATAAAACAACAAGGGCATTGCACAAAAAATTATTTTATTTTTAATATGCCCTTCTGCAAGTACAGTAAACAATTACAAATCGTCAAAAAACCGTGATGAATATTATTTATATTTTTTATTTAACATTAACAGAAAATCGTGGATGGCCCATAAAACAACAAGGGCATTTCAAAAAAAAATATTTTATTTTTAATATGCCTTTCTGCAAGTACAGTTAACAATTACAAACCATCAAAAAACCGTGATGAATATTATTTATATTTTTTATTTAACATTAACAGAAAATCGTGGATGGCCCATAAAACAACAAGGGCATTGAAAAAAAAAATTTTATTTTCAATATGCCTTTCTGCAAGTACAGTTAACAATTACAAATCGTCAAAAAACCGTGATGAATATTATTTATATTTTTTATTTAACATTAACAGAAAATCGTGGATGGCCCATAAAACAACAAGGGCATTGCATAAAAATTATTTTATTTTCGCAATTCCTTTCTGCAAGTACAGTTAACAATTATAATTCGTCAAAAAACCGTGATGATAATTATTTATATTTTTTATTTAACATTAACAGAAAATCGTGGATGGCCCATAAAACAACAAGGGCATTGCATAAAAATTATTTTATTTTCGCAATTCCTTTCTGCAAGTACAGTTAACAATTATAATTCGTCAAAAAACCGTGATGATAATTATTTATATTTTTTATTTAACATTAACAGAAAATCGTGGATGGCCCATAAAACAACAAGGGCATTGCAAAAAAAATTATTTTATTTTCAATATGCCTTTCTGCAAGTACAGTTAACAATTATAAATCGTCAAAAAACCGTGATGAATATTATTTATATTTTTTATTTAACATTAACAGAAAATCGTGGATGGCCCATTAAACAACAAGGGCATTGCACAAAAAATTATTTTATTTTTAATATGCCTTTCTGCAAGTACAGTAAACAATTACAAATCGTCAAAAAACGGTGATGATTATTATTTATATTTTTTATTTATCATTAACAGAAAATCGTGGATGGCCCATAAAACAACAAGGGCATTGCACAAAAAATTATTTTATTTTTAATATGCCCTTCTGCAAGTACAGTAAACAATTACAAATCGTCAAAAAACCGTGATGAATATTATTTATATTTTTTATTTAACATTAACAGAAAATCGTGGATGGCCCATAAAACAACAAGGGCATTTCAAAAAAAAATATTTTATTTTTAATATGCCTTTCTGCAAGTACAGTTAACAATTACAAACCATCAAAAAACCGTGATGAATATTATTTATATTTTTTATTTAACATTAACAGAAAATCGTGGATGGCCCATAAAACAACAAGGGCATTGAAAAAAAAAATTTTATTTTCAATATGCCTTTCTGCAAGTACAGTTAACAATTACAAATCGTCAAAAAACCGTGATGAATATTATTTATATTTTTTATTTAACATTAACAGAAAATCGTGGATGGCCCATAAAACAACAAGGGCATTGCAAAAAAAAATATTTTATTTTCAATATGCCTTTCTGCAAGTACAGTTAACAATTACAAATCATCAAAAAACCGTGATGAATATTATTTATATTTTTTATTTAACATTAACAGAAAATCGTGGATGGCCCATAAAACAACAAGGGCATTTAAAAAAAAAAATTTATTTTCAATATGCCTTTCTGCAAGTACAGTTAACAATTACAAATCGTCAAAAAACCGTGATGAATATTATTTATATTTTTTATTTAACATTAACAGAAAATCGTGGATGGCCCATAAAACAACAAGGGCATTTAAAAAAAAAATTTTATTTTCAATATGCCTTTCTGCAAGTACAGTTAACAATTATAAATCGTCAAAAAACCGTGATGAATATTATTTATATTTTTTATTTAACATTAACAGAAAATCGTGGATGGCCCATTAAACAACAAGGGCATTGCACAAAAAATTATTTTATTTTTAATATGCCTTTCTGCAAGTACAGTAAACAATTACAAATCGTCAAAAAACGGTGATGATTATTATTTATATTTTTTATTTATCATTAACAGAAAATCGTGGATGGCCCATAAAACAACAAGGGCATTGCAAAAAAAAATATTTTATTTTCAATATGCCTTTCTGCGAGTACAGTTAACAATTACAAATCGTCAAAAAACCGTGATGAATATTATTTATATTTTTTATTTAACATTAACAGAAAATCGTGGATGGCCCATAAAACAACAAGTGTATTGCAAAAAAAATTATTTTATTTTCAATATGCCTTTCTGCAAGTACAGTTAACAATTACAAATCATCAAAAAACCGTGATGAATATTATTTATATTTTTTATTTAACATTAACAGAAAATCGTGGATGGCCCATAAAACAACAAGGGCATTTAAAAAAAAAAATTTATTTTCAATATGCCTTTCTGCAAGTACAGTTAACAATTACAAATCGTCAAAAAACCGTGATGAATATTATTTATATTTTTTATTTAACATTAACAGAAAATCGTGGATGCCCATAAAACAACAAGGGCATTGCAAAAAAAAATATTTTATTTTCAATATGCCTTTCTGCAAGTACAGTTAACAATTACAAATCGTCAAAAAACCGTGATGAATATTATTTATATTTTTTATTTAACATTAACAGAAAATCGTGGATGGCCCATAAAACAACAAGGGCATTGCAAAAAAAAAATATTTTCAATATGCCTTTCTGCAAGTACAGTAAACAATTACAAATCGTCAAAAAACCGTGATGAATATTATTTATATTTTTTATTTAACATTAACAGAAAATCGTGGATGGCCCATAAAACAACAAGGGCATTGAAAAAAAAAAATTTATTTTCAATATGCCTTTCTGCAAGTACAGTTAACAATTACAAATCGTAAAAAACCGTGATGAATATTATTTATCTTTTTTATTTAACATTAACAGAAAATCGTGGATGGCCCATAAAACAACAAGGGCATTGAAAAAAAATAAATTATTTTTAATATGCCTTTCAGCAAGTACAGTTAACAATTACAAATCATCAAAAAACCGTGATGAATATTATTTATATTTTTTATTTAACATTAACAGAAAATTGTGGATGGCCCATAAAACAACAAGAGCATTTCAAAAAAAAATATTTTATTTTCAATATGCCTTTCTGCAAGTACAGTTAACAATTACAAATCGTCAAAAGCCGTGATGAATATTATTTATATTTTTTATTTAACATTAACAGAAAATCGTGGATGGCCCATAAAACAACAAGGGCATTTCAAAAAAAAAAAATTTATTTTCAATATGCCTTTCTGCAAGTACAGTTAACAATTACAAATCGTCAAAAAACCGTGATGAATATTATTTATATTTTTTATTTAACATTAACACAAAATCGTGGATGGCCCATAAAACAACAAGAGCATTGCAACAAAAAATATTTTATTTTCGCAATGCCTTTCTGCAAGTACAGTTAACAATAATAATTCGTCAAAAAACCGTGATGAATATTATTTATATTTTTTATTTAACATTAACAGAAAATCGTGTATGGCCCATAAAACAACAAGGGCATTGCAAAAAAATTATTTTATTTTCAATATGCCTTTCTGCAAGTACAGTTAACAATTAAAAATCGTCAAAAAACCGTGATGAATATTATTTATATTTTTTATTTACCATTAACAGAAAATCGTGTATAGGCCATAAAACAACAAGGGCATTGCAAAAAAATTATTTTATTTTCAATATGCCTTTCTGCAAGTACAGTTAACAATTACAAATCGTCAAAAAATCGTGATGAATATTATTTATATTTTTTATTTATCATTAACAGAAAATCGTGGATGGCCCATAAAACAACAAGGGCATTGCAAAAAAAAATATTTTATTTTCAATATGCCTTTCTGCAAGTACAGTTAACAATTACAAATCGTCAAAAAACCGTGATGAATATTATTTATATTTTTTATTTAACATTAACAGAAAATCGTGGATGGCCCATAAAACAACAAGGGCATTGCAAAAAAAATATTTTATTTTCGCAATGCCTTTCTGCAAGTACAGTTAACAATAATAATTCGTCAAAAAACCGTGATGAATATTATTTATATTTTTTATTTAACATTAACAGAAAATCGTGTATGGCCCATAAAACAACAAGGGCATTGCAAAAAAATTATTTTATTTTCAATATGCCTTTCTGCAAGTACAGTTAACAATTACAAATCGTCAAAAAACCGTGATGAATATTATTTATATTTTTTATTTAACATTAACAGAAAATCGTGTATGGCCCATAAAACAACAAGGGCATTGCAAAAAAATTATTTTATTTTCAATATGCCTTTCTGCAAGTACAGTTAACAATTAAAAATCGTCAAAAAACCGTGATGAATATTATTTATATTTTTTATTTAACATTAACAGAAAATCGTGTATAGGCCATAAAACAACAAGGGCATTGCAAAAAGATTATTTTATTTTCAATATGCCGTTCTGCAAGTACAGTTAACAATTACAAATCGTCAAAAAATCGTGATGAATATTATTTATATTTTTTATTTAACATTAACAGAAAATCGTGGATGGCCCATAAAACAACAAGGGCATTTCAAAAAAAAATATTTTATTTTCAATATGCCTTTCTGCAAGTACAGTTAACAATTACAAATCGTCAAAAAACCGTGATGAATATTATTTATATTTTTTATTTAACATTAACAGAAAATCGTGGATGGCCCATAAAACAACAAGGGCATTGCAAAAAAATTATTTTATTTTCGCAATGCCTTTCTGCAAGTACAGTTAACAATTATAATTCGTCAAAAAACCGTGATGAATATTATTTATATTTTTTATTTAACATTAACAGAAAATCGTGGATGGCCCATAAAACAACAAGGGCATTGCAAAAAAAAAAAATTTATTTTTAATATGCCTTTCTGCAAGTACAGTTAACAATTACAAATCGTCAAAAAACCGTGATGAATTTTATTTATATTTTTTATTTAACATTAACAGAAAATCGTGGATGGCCCATAAAACAACAAGGGCATTGCAAAAAAAATATTTTATTTTCGCAATGCCTTTCTGCAAGTACAGTTAACAATTATAATTCGTCAAAAAACCGTGATGAATATTATTTATATTTTTTATTTAACATTAACAGAAAATCGTGGATGGCCCATAAAACAACAAGGGCATTGCAAAAAAATTATTTTATTTTCGCAATGCCTTTCTGCAAGTACAGTTAACAATTATAATTCGTCAAAAAACCGTGATGAATATTATTTATATTTTTTATTTAACATTAACAGAAAATCGTGTATAGGCCATAAAACAACAAGGGCATTGCAAAAAAATTATTTTATTTTCGCAATGCCTTTCTGCAAGTACAGTTAACAATTATAATTCGTCAAAAAACCGTGATGAATATTATTTATATTTTTTATTTAACATTAACAGAAAATCGTGGATGGCCCATAAAACAACAAGGGCATTGCAAAAAAAAAATATTTTATTTTTAATATGCCTTTCTGCAAGTACAGTTAACAATTACAAATCGTCAAAAAACCGTGATGAATTTTATTTATATTTTTTATTTAACATTAACAGAAAATCGTGGATGGCCCATAAAACAACAAGGGCATTGCAAAAAAAATATTTTATTTTCGCAATGCCTTTCTGCAAGTACAGTTAACAATTATAATTCGTCAAAAAACCGTGATGAATATTATTTATATTTTTTATTTAACATTAACAGAAAATCGTGGATGGCCCATAAAACAACAAGGGCATTGCAAAAAAATTATTTTATTTTCGCAATGCCTTTCTGCAAGTACAGTTAACAATTATAATTCGTCAAAAAACCGTGATGAATATTATTTATATTTTTTATTTAACATTAACAGAAAATCGTGTATAGGCCATAAAACAACAAGGGCATTGCAAAAAAATTATTTTATTTTCGCAATGCCTTTCTGCAAGTACAGTTAACAATTATAATTCGTCAAAAAACCGTGATGAATATTATTTATATTTTTTATTTAAGATTAACAGAAAAAAGTGTATGGCCCATAAAACAACAAGGGCATTGCAAAAAAATTAATTTATTTTCAATATGCCTTTCTGCAAGTACAGTTAACAATTAAAAATCGTCAAAAAACCGTGATGAATATTATTTATATTTTTTATTTAACATTAACAGAAAATCGTGTATAGGCCATAAAACAACAAGGGCATTGCAAAAAAATTATTTTATTTTCAATATGCCTTTCTGCAAGTACAGTTAACAATTACAAATCGTCAAAAAACCGTGATGAATATTATTTATATTTTTTATTTAACATTAACAGAAAATCGTGTATAGGCCATAAAACAACAAGGGCATTGCAAAAAAAATTATTTTATTTTTAATATGCCTTTCTGCAAGTACAGTTAACAATTATAAATCGTCAAAAAACCGTGATGAATATTATTTATATTTTTTATTTAACATTAACAGAAAATCGTGGATGGCCCATAAAACAACAAGGGCATTGCAAAAAAATTATTTTATTTGTAATATGCCTTTCTGCAAGTACAGTTAACAATTACAAATCGTCAAAAAACCGTGATGAATATTATTTATATTTTTTATTTAACATTAACAGAAAATCGTGGATGGCCCATAAAACAACAAGGGCATTGCAAAAAAATTATTTTATTTTCAATATGCCTTTCTGCAAGTACAGTTAACAATTACAAATCGTCAAAAAACCGTGATGAATATTATTTATATTTTTTATTTAACATTAACAGAAAATCGTGGATGGCCCATAAAACAACAAGGGCATTGCAAAAAAAATTATTTTATTTTTAATATGCCTTTCTGCAAGTACAGTTAACAATTATAAATCGTCAAAAAACCGTGATGAATATTATTTATATTTTTTATTTAACATTTACAGAAAATCGTGGATGGCCCATAAAACAACAAGGGCATTGCAAAAAAATTATTTTATTTTCAATATGCCTTTCTGCAAGTACAGTTAACAATTAAAAATCGTCAAAAAACCGTGATGAATATTATTTATATTTTTTATTTAACATTAACAGAAAATCGTGTATAGGCCATAAAACAACAAGGGCATTGCAAAAAAATTATTTTATTTTCGCAATGCCTTTCTGCAAGTACAGTTAACAATTATAATTCGTCAAAAAACCGTGATGAATATTATTTATATTTTTTATTTAACATTAACAGAAAATCGTGTATAGGCCATAAAACAACAAGGGCATTGCAAAAAAATTATTTTATTTTCGCAATGCCTTTCTGCAAGTACAGTTAACAATTATAATTCGTCAAAAAACCGTGATGAATATTATTTATATTTTTTATTTAAGATTAACAGAAAAAAGTGTATGGCCCATAAAACAACAAGGGCATTGCAAAAAAATTAATTTATTTTCAATATGCCTTTCTGCAAGTACAGTTAACAATTAAAAATCGTCAAAAAACCGTGATGAATATTATTTATATTTTTTATTTAACATTAACAGAAAATCGTGTATAGGCCATAAAACAACAAGGGCATTGCAAAAAAATTATTTTATTTTCAATATGCCTTTCTGCAAGTACAGTTAACAATTACAAATCGTCAAAAAACCGTGATGAATATTATTTATATTTTTTATTTAACATTAACAGAAAATCGTGTATAGGCCATAAAACAACAAGGGCATTGCAAAAAAAATTATTTTATTTTTAATATGCCTTTCTGCAAGTACAGTTAACAATTATAAATCGTCAAAAAACCGTGATGAATATTATTTATATTTTTTATTTAACATTAACAGAAAATCGTGGATGGCCCATAAAACAACAAGGGCATTGCAAAAAAATTATTTTATTTGTAATATGCCTTTCTGCAAGTACAGTTAACAATTACAAATCGTCAAAAAACCGTGATGAATATTATTTATATTTTTTATTTAACATTAACAGAAAATCGTGGATGGCCCATAAAACAACAAGGGCATTGCAAAAAAATTATTTTATTTTCAATATGCCTTTCTGCAAGTACAGTTAACAATTACAAATCGTCAAAAAACCGTGATGAATATTATTTATATTTTTTATTTAACATTAACAGAAAATCGTGGATGGCCCATAAAACAACAAGGGCATTGCAAAAAAAATTATTTTATTTTTAATATGCCTTTCTGCAAGTACAGTTAACAATTATAAATCGTCAAAAAACCGTGATGAATATTATTTATATTTTTTATTTAACATTAACAGAAAATCGTGGATGGCCCATAAAACAACAAGGGCATTGCAAAAAAATTATTTTATTTTCAATATGCCTTTCTGCAAGTACAGTTAACAATTAAAAATCGTCAAAAAACCGTGATGAATATTATTTATATTTTTTATTTAACATTAACAGAAAATCGTGTATAGGCCATAAAACAACAAGGGCATTGCAAAAAAATTATTTTATTTTCGCAATGCCTTTCTGCAAGTACAGTTAACAATTATAATTCGTCAAAAAACCGTGATGAATATTATTTATATTTTTTATTTAACATTAACAGAAAATCGTGGATGGCCCATAAAACAACAAGGGCATTGCAAAAAAAAATATTTTATTTTTAATATGCCTTTCTGCAAGTACAGTTAACAATTACAAATCGTCAAAAAACCGTGATGAATATTATTTATATTTTTTATTTAACATTAACAGAAAATCGTGGATGGCCCATAAAACAACAAGGGCATTGCAAAAAAAAATATTTTATTTTCAATATGCCTTTCTGCAAGTACAGTAAACAATTACAAATCATCAAAAAACCGTGATGAATATTATTTATATTTTTTATTTAACATTAACAGAAAATCGTGGATGGCCCATAAAACAACAAGGGCATTGCAAAAAAAAATATTTTATTTTCAATATGCCTTTCTGCAAGTACAGTAAACAATTACAAATCGTCAAAAAACCGTGATGAATATTATTTATATTTTTTATTTAACATTAACAGAAAATCGTGGATGGCCCATAAAACAAAAAGAGCATTTCAAAAAAAAAAAATTTATTTTTAATATGCCTTTCTGCAAGTACAGTTAACAATTACAAATCATCAAAAAACCGTGATGAATATTATTTATATTTTTTATTTAACATTAACAGAAAATCGTGGATGGCCCATAAAACAACAAGGGCATTGCAAAAAAATTATTTTATTTTTGCAATGCCTTTCTGCAAGTACAGTTAACAATTATAATTCGTCAAAAAACCGTGATGAATATTATTTATATTTTTTATTTAACATTAACAGAAAATCGTGGATGGCCCATAAAACAACAAGGGCATTGCAAAAAAAAAATTTTATTTTCAATATGCCTTTCTGCAAGTACAGTTAACAATTTCAAATCGTCAAAAAACCGTGATGAATATTATTTATATTTTTTATTTAACATTAACAGAAAATCGTGGATGGCCCATAAAACAACAAGAAAATTGCAAAAAAATTATTTTATTTTCGCAATGCCTTTCTGCAAGTACAGTAAACAATTACAAATCGTCAAAGAACCGTGATGAATATTATTTATATTTTTTATTTAACATTAACAAAAAATCGTGGATGGCCCATAAAACAACAAGGGCATTGCACAAAACATTATTTTATTTTTAATATGCCTTTCTGCAAGTACAGTAAACAATTACAAATCGTCAAAAAACCGTGATGAATATTATTTATATTTTTTATTTAACATTAACAGAAAATCGTGGATGGCCCATAAAACAACAAGAAAATTGCAAAAAAATTATTTTATTTTCGCAATGCCTTTCTGCAAGTACAGTTAACAATTACAAATCGTCAAAGAACCGTGATGAATATTATTTATATTTTTTATTTAACATTAACAGAAAATCGTGGATGGCCCATAAAACAACAAGGGCATTGCACAAAAAATTATTTTATTTTTAATATGCCCTTCTGCAAGTACAGTAAACAATTACAAATCGTCAAAAAACCGTGATGAATATTATTTATATTTTTTATTTAACATTAACAGAAAATCGTGGATGGCCCATAAAACAACAAGGGCATTTCAAAAAAAAATATTTTATTTTTAATATGCCTTTCTGCAAGTACAGTTAACAATTACAAATCATCAAAAAACCGTGATGAATATTATTTATATTTTTTATTTAACATTAACAGAAAATCGTGGATGGCCCATAAAACAACAAGGGCATTGCATAAAAATTATTTTATTTTCGCAATTCCTTTCTGCAAGTACAGTTAACAATTATAATTCGTCAAAAAACCGTGATGATAATTATTTATATTTTTTATTTAACATTAACAGAAAATCGTGGATGGCCCATAAAACAACAAGGGCATTGCAAAAAAAATTATTTTATTTTTAATATGCCTTTCTGCAAGTACAGTTAACAATTACAAATCATCAAAAAACCGTGATGAATATTATTTATATTTTTTATTTAACATTAACAGAAAATCGTGGATGGCCCATTAAACAACAAGGGCATTGCACAAAAAATTATTTTATTTTTAATATGCCTTTCTGCAAGTACAGTAAACAATTACAAATCGTCAAAAAACGGTGATGATTATTATTTATATTTTTTATTTATCATTAACAGAAAATCGTGGATGGCCCATAAAACAACAAGGGCATTGCAAAAAAAAATATTTTATTTTCAATATGCCTTTCTGCGAGTACAGTTAACAATTATAAATCGTCAAAAAACCGTGATGAATATTATTTATATTTTTTATTTAACATTAACAGAAAATCGTGGATGGCCCATTAAACAACAAGGGCATTGCACAAAAAATTATTTTATTTTTAATATGCCTTTCTGCAAGTACAGTTAACAATTTCAAATCGTCAAAAAACCGTGATGAATATTATTTATATTTTTTATTTAACATTAACAGAAAATCGTGGATGGCCCATAAAACAACAAGGGCATTGCAAAAAAAAATATTTTATTTTCAATATGCCTTTCTGCAAGTACAGTTAACAATTATAAATCGTCAAAAAACCGTGATGAATATTATTTATATTTTTTATTTATCATTAACAGAAAATCGTGGATGGCCCATTAAACAACAAGGGCATTGCACAAAAAATTATTTTATTTTCAATATGCCTTTCTGCAAGTACAGTTAACAATTATAAATCGTCAAAAAACGGTGATGATTATTATTTATATTTTTTATTTATCATTAACAGAAAATCGTGGATGGCCCATAAAACAACAAGGGCATTTCAAAAAAAAATATTTTATTTTCAATATGCCTTTCTGCAAGTACAGTTAACAATTATAAATCGTCAAAAAACCGTGATGAATATTATTTATATTTTTTATTTATCATTAACAGAAAATCGTGGATGGCCCATTAAACAACAAGGGCATTGCACAAAAAAATATTTTATTTTCAATATGCCTTTCTGCAAGTACAGTTAACAATTATAAATCGTCAAAAAACGGTGATGATTATTATTTATATTTTTTATTTATCATTAACAGAAAATCGTGGATGGCCCATAAAACAACAAGGGCATTGCAAAAAAAAATATTTTATTTTCAATATGCCTTTCTGCAAGTACAGTTAACAATTATAAATCGTCAAAAAACCGTGATGAATATTATTTATATTTTTTATTTAACATTAACAGAAAATCGTGGATGGCCCATAAAACAACAAGGGCATTTCAAAAAAAAATATTTTATTTTTAATATGCCTTTCTGCAAGTACAGTTAACAATTACAAACCATCAAAAAACCGTGATGAATATTATTTATATTTTTTATTTAACATTAACAGAAAATCGTGGATGGCCCATAAAACAACAAGGGCATTGAAAAAAAAAATTTTATTTTCAATATGCCTTTCTGCAAGTACAGTTAACAATTACAAATCGTCAAAAAACCGTGATGAATATTATTTATATTTTTTATTTAACATTAACAGAAAATCGTGGATGGCCCATAAAACAACAAGGGCATTGCAAAAAAAAATTTTTATTTTCAATATGCCTTTCTGCAAGTACAGTTAACAATTATAAATCGTCAAAAAACCGTGATGAATATTATTTATATTTTTTATTTAACATTAACAGAAAATCGTGGATGGCCCATTAAACAACAAGGGCATTGCACAAAAAATTATTTTATTTTTAATATGCCTTTCTGCAAGTACAGTAAACAATTACAAATCGTCAAAAAACGGTGATGATTATTATTTATATTTTTTATTTATCATTAACAGAAAATCGTGGATGGCCCATAAAACAACAAGGGCATTGCAAAAAAAAATATTTTATTTTCAATATGCCTTTCTGCGAGTACAGTTAACAATTACAAATCGTCAAAAAACCGTGATGAATATTATTTATATTTTTTATTTAACATTAACAGAAAATCGTGGATGGCCCATAAAAAAACAAGTGTATTGCAAAAAAAATTATTTTATTTTCAATATGCCTTTTTGCAAGTACAGTTAACAATTACAAATCATCAAAAAACCGTGATGAATATTATTTATATTTTTTATTTAACATTAACAGAAAATCGTGGATGGCCCATAAAACAACAAGGGCATTTAAAAAAAAAAAATTTATTTTCAATATGCCTTTCTGCAAGTACAGTTAACAATTACAAATCGTCAAAAAACCGTGATGAATATTATTTATATTTTTTATTTAACATTAACAGAAAATCGTGGATGCCCATAAAACAACAAGGGCATTGCAAAAAAAAATATTTTATTTTCAATATGCCTTTCTGCAAGTACAGTTAACAATTACAAATCGTCAAAAAACCGTGATGAATATTATTTATATTTTTTATTTAACATTAACAGAAAATCGTGGATGGCCCATAAAACAACAAGGGCATTGCAAAAAAAAAATATTTTCAATATGCCTTTCTGCAAGTACAGTAAACAATTACAAATCGTCAAAAAACCGTGATGAATATTATTTATATTTTTTATTTAACATTAACAGAAAATCGTGGATGGCCCATAAAACAACAAGGGCATTGAAAAAAAAAAATTTATTTTCAATATGCCTTTCTGCAAGTACAGTTAACAATTACAAATCGTAAAAAACCGTGATGAATATTATTTATCTTTTTTATTTAACATTAACAGAAAATCGTGGATGGCCCATAAAACAACAAGGGCATTGAAAAAAAATAAATTATTTTTAATATGCCTTTCAGCAAGTACAGTTAACAATTACAAATCATCAAAAAACCGTGATGAATATTATTTATATTTTTTATTTAACATTAACAGAAAATTGTGGATGGCCCATAAAACAACAAGAGCATTTCAAAAAAAAATATTTTATTTTCAATATGCCTTTCTGCAAGTACAGTTAACAATTACAAATCGTCAAAAGCCGTGATGAATATTATTTATATTTTTTATTTAACATTAACAGAAAATCGTGGATGGCCCATAAAACAACAAGGGCATTTCAAAAAAAAAAAATTTATTTTCAATATGCCTTTCTGCAAGTACAGTTAACAATTACAAATCGTCAAAAAACCGTGATGAATATTATTTATATTTTTTATTTAACATTAACACAAAATCGTGGATGGCCCATAAAACAACAAGAGCATTGCAACAAAAAATATTTTATTTTCGCAATGCCTTTCTGCAAGTACAGTTAACAATAATAATTCGTCAAAAAACCGTGATGAATATTATTTATATTTTTTATTTAACATTAACAGAAAATCGTGTATGGCCCATAAAACAACAAGGGCATTGCAAAAAAATTATTTTATTTTCAATATGCCTTTCTGCAAGTACAGTTAACAATTAAAAATCGTCAAAAAACCGTGATGAATATTATTTATATTTTTTATTTACCATTAACAGAAAATCGTGTATAGGCCATAAAACAACAAGGGCATTGCAAAAAAATTATTTTATTTTCAATATGCCTTTCTGCAAGTACAGTTAACAATTACAAATCGTCAAAAAATCGTGATGAATATTATTTATATTTTTTATTTATCATTAACAGAAAATCGTGGATGGCCCATAAAACAACAAGGGCATTGCAAAAAAAAATATTTTATTTTCAATATGCCTTTCTGCAAGTACAGTTAACAATTACAAATCGTCAAAAAAACGTGATGAATATTATTTATATTTTTTATTTAACATTAACAGAAAATCGTGTATGGCCCATAAAACAACAAGGGCATTGCAAAAAAATTATTTTATTTTCGCAATGCCTTTCTGCAAGTACAGTTAACAATTATAATTCGTCAAAAAACCGTGATGAATATTATTTATATTTTTTATTTAACATTAACAGAAAATCGTGGATGGCCCATAAAACAACAAGGGCATTGCAAAAAAAAAATATTTTATTTTTAATATGCCTTTCTGCAAGTACAGTTAACAATTACAAATCGTCAAAAAACCGTGATGAATTTTATTTATATTTTTTATTTAACATTAACAGAAAATCGTGGATGGCCCATAAAACAACAAGGGCATTGCAAAAAAAATATTTTATTTTCGCAATGCCTTTCTGCAAGTACAGTTAACAATTATAATTCGTCAAAAAACCGTGATGAATATTATTTATATTTTTTATTTAACATTAACAGAAAATCGTGTATAGGCCATAAAACAACAAGGGCATTGCAAAAAAATTATTTTATTTTCAATATGCCTTTCTGCAAGTACAGTTAACAATTACAAATCGTCAAAAAAACGTGATGAATATTATTTATATTTTTTATTTAACATTAACAGAAAATCGTGGATGGCCCATAAAACAACAAGGGCATTTCAAAAAAAAATATTTTATTTTCAATATGCCTTTCTGCAAGTACAGTTAACAATTACAAATCGTCAAAAAACCGTGATGAATATTATTTATATTTTTTATTTAACATTAACAGAAAATCGTGGATGGCCCATAAAACAACAAGGGCATTGCAAAAAAATTATTTTATTTTCGCAATGCCTTTCTGCAAGTACAGTTAACAATTATAATTCGTCAAAAAACCGTGATGAATATTATTTATATTTTTTATTTAACATTAACAGAAAATCGTGGATGGCCCATAAAACAACAAGGGCATTGCAAAAAAAAAATATTTTATTTTTAATATGCCTTTCTGCAAGTACAGTTAACAATTACAAATCGTCAAAAAACCGTGATGAATTTTATTTATATTTTTTATTTAACATTAACAGAAAATCGTGGATGGCCCATAAAACAACAAGGGCATTGCAAAAAAAATATTTTATTTTCGCAATGCCTTTCTGCAAGTACAGTTAACAATTATAATTCGTCAAAAAACCGTGATGAATATTATTTATATTTTTTATTTAACATTAACAGAAAATCGTGGATGGCCCATAAAACAACAAGGGCATTGCAAAAAAATTATTTTATTTTCGCAATGCCTTTCTGCAAGTACAGTTAACAATTATAATTCGTCAAAAAACCGTGATGAATATTATTTATATTTTTTATTTAACATTAACAGAAAATCGTGTATAGGCCATAAAACAACAAGGGCATTGCAAAAAAATTATTTTATTTTCGCAATGCCTTTCTGCAAGTACAGTTAACAATTATAATTCGTCAAAAAACCGTGATGAATATTATTTATATTTTTTATTTAACATTAACAGAAAATCGTGGATGGCCCATAAAACAACAAGGGCATTGCAAAAAAAATTATTTTATTTTCGCAATGCCTTTCTGCAAGTACAGTTAACAATTATAATTCGTCAAAAAACCGTGATGAATATTATTTATATTTTTTATTTAACATTAACAGAAAATCGTGGATGGCCCATAAAACAACAAGGGCATTGCAAAAAAAAAATATTTTATTTTTAATATGCCTTTCTGCAAGTACAGTTAACAATTACAAATCGTCAAAAAACCGTGATGAATATTATTTATATTTTTTATTTAACATTAACAGAAAATCGTGTATAGGCCATAAAACAACAAGGGCATTGCAAAAAAATTATTTTATTTTCAATATGCCTTTCTGCAAGTACAGTTAACAATTAAAAATCGTCAAAAAACCGTGATGAATATTATTTATATTTTTTATTTAACATAAACAGAAAATCGTGTATAGGCCATAAAACAACAAGGGCATTGCAAAAAAATTATTTTATTTTCAATATGCCTTTCTGCAAGTACAGTTAACAATTACAAATCGTCAAAAAATCGTGATGAATATTATTTATATTTTTTATTTAACATTAACAGAAAATCGTGGATGGCCCATAAAACAACAAGGGCATTGCAAAAAAAATTATTTTATTTTCAATATGCCTTTCTGCAAGTACAGTTAACAATTACAAATCGTCAAAAAACCGTGATGAATATTATTTATATTTTTTATTTAACATTAACAGAAAATCGTGGATGGCCCATAAAACAACAAGGGCATTGCAAAAAAAAATATTTTATTTTCGCAATGCCTTTCTGCAAGTACAGTTAACAATTATAATTCGTCAAAAAACCGTGATGAATATTATTTATATTTTTTATTTAACATTAACAGAAAATCGTGGATGGCCCATAAAACAACAAGGGCATTTCAAAAAAAAAAAATTTATTTTTAATATGCCTTTCTGCAAGTACAGTTAACAATTACAAATCATCAAAAAACCGTGATGAATATTATTTATATTTTTTATTTAACATAAACAGAAAATCGTGGATGGCCCATAAAACAACAAGGGCATTGCAAAAAAATTATTTTATTTTCGCAATGCCTTTCTGCAAGTACAGTTAACAATTATAATTCGTCAAAAAACCGTGATGAATATTATTTATATTTTTTATTTAACATTAACAGAAAATCGTGGATGGCCCATAAAACAACAAGGGCATTGCAAAAAAAAATATTTTATTTTTAATATGCCTTTCTGCAAGTACAGTTAACAATTACAAATCGTCAAAAAACCGTGATGAATTTTATTTATATTTTTTATTTAACATTAACAGAAAATCGTGGATGGCCCATAAAACAACAAGGGCATTGCAAAAAAAAATATTTTATTTTCAATATGCCTTTCTGCAAGTACAGTAAACAATTACAAATCATCAAAAAACCGTGATGAATATTATTTATATTTTTTATTTAACATTAACAGAAAATCGTGGATGGCCCATAAAACAACAAGGGCATTGCAAAAAAAAATATTTTATTTTCAATATGCCTTTCTGCAAGTACAGTAAACAATTACAAATCATCAAAAAACCGTGATGAATATTATTTATATTTTTTATTTAACATTAACAGAAAATCGTGGATGGCCCATAAAACAAAAAGAGCATTTCAAAAAAAAAAATTTATTTTTAATATGCCTTTCTGCAAGTACAGTTAACAATTACAAATCATCAAAAAACCGTGATGAATATTATTTATATTTTTTATTTAACATTAACAGAAAATCGTGGATGGCCCATAAAACAACAAGGGCACTGCAAAAAAATTATTTTATTTTTGCAATGCCTTTCTGCAAGTACAGTTAACAATTATAATTCGTCAAAAAACCGTGATGAATATTATTTATATTTTTTATTTAACATTAACAGAAAATCGTGGATGGCCCATAAAACAACAAGGGCATTGCAAAAAAAAAATTTTATTTTTAATATGCCTTTCTGCAAGTACAGTTAACAATTTCAAATCGTCAAAAAACCGTGATGAATATTATTTATATTTTTTATTTAACATTAACAGAAAATCGTGGATGGCCCATAAAACAACAAGAAAATTGCAAAAAAATTATTTTATTTTCGCAATGCCTTTCTGCAAGTACAGTAAACAATTACAAATCGTCAAAGAACCGTGATGAATATTATTTATATTTTTTATTTAACATTAACAAAAAATCGTGGATGGCCCATAAAACAACAAGGGCATTGCACAAAACATTATTTTATTTTTAATATGCCTTTCTGCAAGTACAGTAAACAATTACAAATCGTCAAAAAACCGTGATGAATATTATTTATATTTTTTATTTAACATTAACAGAAAATCGTGGATGGCCCATAAAACAACAAGAAAATTGCAAAAAAATTATTTTATTTTCGCAATGCCTTTCTGCAAGTACAGTTAACAATTATAATTCGTCAAAAAACCGTGATGAATATTATTTATATTTTTTATTTAACATTAACAGAAAATCGTGTATAGGCCATAAAACAACAAGGGCATTGCAAAAAAATTATTTTATTTTCAATATGCCTTTCTGCAAGTACAGTTAACAATTACAAATCGTCAAAAAAACGTGATGAATATTATTTATATTTTTTATTTAACATTAACAGAAAATCGTGGATGGCCCATAAAACAACAAGGGCATTTCAAAAAAAAATATTTTATTTTCAATATGCCTTTCTGCAAGTACAGTTAACAATTACAAATCGTCAAAAAACCGTGATGAATATTATTTATATTTTTTATTTA